>CM052701.1:103576912-103657664 GCA_028551405.1 Uromys caudimaculatus
CCAACCAAAGAATACACATGGAGGGACCCATGGTTCAGACCACATATGTGGCAGAGTAGGGCCTTGTTGGCCATCAGGGGGAGGAGAGGCCCCAGTAAAGGGGAATGTCAAGGTGGGAATATGGGAGTGGGTGGGCAGGTGGGTGGGAGGTGGAATTCCCTCATAGAGGTGGAGGAGGGGGAGGAGATAGGTGGTTTCCAAAGAGGAGACCTAGAAAGGGGGAAACATTGGAAATGTAAATAAAGTATCAAAAAAAAAAAAAAGAAAAAGAAAAAGAAAAAGAAAAAGAAAAAGAAAAAGAAAAAGAAAGGATGCTGGCCATGACAAACACTGGAATATTAACTATAAAGAAAGGATGCTGGCCACAGCATGCACTGGAATGGCTTGATGTTCTTGATGTTAGGGACTCCTAACTATGGGAGTAGGAGATATCACTGACTCTTTTGCCTGCCTTTGGGACCCTTTTCTCCTACTGAGTTTCTGTGTCCAGTGTTAATATGAAGGTTTGTGCCTCGTCTTATTGTATCACATTATGCTGTGTCTGATTGAAATCTGTGGGGGGACCTGCTTCTTTCTGAAGGGAAATGAATGAGCAGTGGATCTGGGGGATAGGAGAGGTAGAGAGGGCACTGGAAGGAGTAAGAAAGGGAGCTGTAGTCAAGATGAGAGACGAATTTTAAAAAACGTAGGAGTGTTTGTTGTGTGAGCTTTGTAAATGACAATGCACTGCAAAGTCAAAAAGTTAGGCACAGCTGCAGAATGTTATTTGCAAATAAATATGATTATTCTTTGTCATAAAAAGATTTTTACCTAAGAGTCTGCAAACTTGATTTATTCTTTTCAACAAATGATGAGTTTGCTTTGGGAGGAGGAAAGGAGGAGAAGGGGTTTGGCTTCTTTCGGTTTCAAGTATTTCTTTGTGCATCGGTTAAACATTTTTTTCTACTCTACCTAGTTAATTCCAAACTGTGGATAGCAGTGAATCCTGGTTTCGAAGCCTTTTATCAGTGGTGTTGGAATAGCATAAGTATGGCTAGTCATTCTACATTCAAGGCATGCAAGAGATGGTCTTATCCTAAGTGATCTGGGGATGGAAAGATGATTATGAATATTCATAAGAATGTTTTTAGCAACATAAGAGTCAACTTATAGAACTAAAAAATGAATTTGTGATGTATATTTAGAAGGTTACCTGACAACAGAACCTCCTAATGTCGGAAAAGGAAAGCAGTCCTGCTGTCAGTGGGTGTTAGGCATTGCCAGATTCCCAGGATTTTCTGACCTCTCTGTAAAGTCCAACATATACTTCTCACAGAGAAATCTTTTATTTTTTTTAAATTTTGTGTCCTGGAGTATTGGGAGATAAATAATCACCAAAATTTCTCTTTATATTATATCAAAAATATTTGAAGTATTTAAAACAATACTTATTCTAAACTATATCATAAGCTTATATACTTTATTACTAAGTGCAGTTTGAATGATAGCACACAAAACATTTTCACTCTTTCCCTTCTCCTCATTTGTAGCTCTTCTTCATGTACATTTCCCTAGAGATTTCTAGGGACAAATGATTTTACTTCACTTGTCATCATGTGACCGTCTCTCACAGTAGATGTGATGGTCAGTATCAATACTGTCAACGTGAATCTGGAATAAGAGCTAAACTTCCAGTCGTACCTGTGAGGGATTGTTTAGATTAGGTTAGCCTCTGTGCCTGAGAGAGTAACTTGATCAGGTTAGCTGAAGCACAAAGATCCACCCTAGCCAGGGGGCTTTGATCCTGGACAGCCTATAAGGAGGAAGCTGAATCTCTATTCCCTCTCTGTGAGTACAGTGTAAACAATTGCTTCCAGCTCCTGCCATTTAGACTTTTCTCCCATGATGGACTGCACCCTGAAACTGTGGGCCAAAATAAATCCTCTTCTCCTTAAGTGGCTCTTGTCAGAGCATTCTATCACAACAATAAGAAAAATAACTAAGACTGCAGGAGAAATCCTATGTTTATTGTCTAACCAAATGAATGCACAAGAAGCTGAATGCTTCAAGCACGCTCATGCGGCTGGGAACCTGCACCTTTTGGCAGCAATGTAGATTGCACTGAAAGGAAGATAAAACCTAAGCCATTTAAAATGGTTTTGTTTGTTTGTTTGTTTTTGTGTTTTTTTGTCACATATATTTTGTTAGAATAAAACTAGAGATTTAAAATAGTTTAAACCTTTGTCTTACTTTGTTATTGAACAGTGGTTGTGGTTAGAAATATCCTACCTCTCCTGTCCCTATTAATATTCTAGTCTGCCTTACTTTTTCTCTGCTCTAAGTGTGAATGAGAGAGCATCACACTTTGATATCTTTGAAGGAATCTCTCTCTCTCTCCCTCCTTCCCTCCCTCTCTCATTTTATTTTGTGTGAGTTTAGGGAAGAATATCTTAAAGACTTAAAACCATCACGGTTAGCTTATTTAAGTAAAATAGACTCATACATGGTAATTTAACAAAGGAAATGTCATGACAAGCAAGAGGAAGAAAGAAAACAACACTTCAAAGGCAGCGAATAAAAGTATTTTGTTTTGGTTTTGTAATATTATTGGAAAAATGTTAAATTTATGACCAGTTTTTGATTCAGTCCACAAGGTAATGATCCAAACACTACCATTTTATCAGCATACTCTTGCAAATGTTAATCTAATCTGTCTGAATTATGGTTTCTTAGTTAGCCTTTTTTGTCTTAGTTGGCTTGTAATTTATGGTCTGTCAACCCAGGCATATCTGACAGATGACACAGTCAGAATTTGTTGTGCTCATTAAGTTCAATGTTAAAAAAAAAATAAAAGGGCAAACTCAAAGAGAAAAGAAATAAGAAGGAATGAAACCATTTACTCCACAACTAAGTCAAATATGGCCCTTTATTAAAGACCTAGGAGTCTGAGGAGATTGGGGATCCCATTATAAATTTCAAGTTGGTTCCACGACAAAGCAGGTGTTTTGTTGTCCTCTGTGATTCTTCATTTTTCTCTCATTTGATGGTTTCTTAGGCACCACAACCAACTCTGACATCCTTAATATATCAATTCATAGCTCTTTATGAGGAATCTCCATCTATGGAGAAGTGCTTAATCAGAGTAGGTATCAATATTCAATCAAAATGTACACATACTTTGAGAATCTTCCATTATTTTCTACTGGCAAGAACCCTAATGGAGTTGATCAGATCACATGGGGACCTAGGGTAAAGCCAAATACTACTCTCCTAAGGAAAAAAAATAGCAATAAAATGACTCCTAATAACACACGCTACACTCATACACCAGTGCCTTGCTCAACCATCACTAGAGAGTCCTCTGCTACAGCAGATAGGAAGAAATACAGAGATCCACAGCCAGACAGAGAGTAAGAGACCTTGAAACATTTGGCCCTAAATGTGGTGTCTTCAGTAGATTCCTACCTTTAGGGCTCAGGAAAACTTACAGAAGAGGAGGAAGAAAGAGGGTAATAACCAGAGGAGATAAAGGACACCAAGAAAATAAGACCCTCTAAATCAACATAAGCAAAGCTCATATGAGCTCACAAAGACTGGGGCACTAAGCACAGGTCTACATAGGTTCTCTGAGCATGTTTTTTGTTTTTTGTTTTTTTTGTTTTTCGAGACAGGGTTTCTCTGTGTAGCCCTGGCTGTCCTGGAACTCACTCTGTAGACCAGGCTGGTCTCAAATTCAGAAATCTGCCTGTCTCTGCCTCCCAAGTGCTGGGATTAAAGGCGTGTGCCACCACTGCCCGGCCTGAGCATGTATTTTTATTTCCATTGTTTATTTATTTTATCCCAGTGTTTCTGGTATATATTTTGCTTTAGTGTTTTAATGGGATTTCTAGTTGTGTGAATGAATGGGTCTCTGATTCTTAGGCCTTCTCTTGGGCTCTTTTCATTGTTTGCTTTTTCTATTTGGCGTTTTGTTTTGTTTTGTTTTTCCAATTCTAATATGTTATCTATTGTTTATCTTATTTTATTATTAAAAATAATTCAAATTTATGATGACTGGGACTGAATCTAAGGACTTAGAAATTCTGAGACATTGAAAAGGAAGTTAAATTCTTTTTTTTTTTTTTTAAACAGAATGAATGGTAAAGGTAATATAGGTTATTTAATGTGAAACTTAAAGGTATCAAATTATACAAAAATTAATCTAGATTCCTTGGAAATGTATAAGCTTATACATACTTTAACATGGATAATAGGTAAAAATTTAAGAAACAAAATTCTGAATTCCACTCTTTTTCAAGTATTTAGGGTAATAATGATGTACAGAATACCTGCTTTTCCCCTGTAAAAATCTGAGAATATTTCAAACTGCATGTGCTCTGTGTGTGTAGAATAGTGTTGCAGGAAAAAAATGATGGAGAAAACATAATTAAGAAATAAATAGAGTGAAAGGCTAGAGGCAAGAGACTGTTAAACTGAATCAGCAGAAAGTGGGGACTTTTTTAAAAGTTAAAACTCAGAAAGTGTTTGGTTGTGTTTCTCTATTTTTTCTTATGCCACACTTGTCTGTTACCCTGAACTAAAAGACAGGACCTCCCATTTTCTTCAATTCCTTGCTGCAGACTTCAGTGCCCTATTGGCTGTGGAGAGAGGGAACTATATTTTAGAACCAGGTCAGAGGTCAACATTTGTTTGTGTGCCGCCTTGATGTCACTATTCTGAGTGCTTTCCAATTGACCAGTCTATGCCTGTTCTGGTGAGAGCACAGTTCACAGAGGAAACATCTTATTTTTGATACATTCCACTTAAGGAGATAGAGGTTCTATTAGAAAAGCTACTGGCAAAAATTGGTATTAGAAGGGAAAAAAATTAGAATCAGTATTGTATTGTATAGATCTGAAAGACTTCTGAATGCCTCTGCTGGTAGCCTTTGTGGTACTGCCCTTTCACATGGTAGGTGTTATGCATGCAATGTACTTCTAGACTTTTCAAAAATTAGTTGAATGGTAATCCTTGTTCATCCTTATTTGATTGGCTGATTCTATGTTTGTTTTCACATCATTCAGAGGTCCCCTTTCTTAACACTTACTGCAAGATAGACTCCTGTAAACCCCAGGCAGATTTCAAAATATCTGTGTTCTTAGTATTTTGGCTTGAGTATCGAATCCCCAAGCAACATAGGCCATCAAGGTAACAAGTTTGTGTTTCCAGACATAATGGTCAGGAAAAGGTTGGACCTGTGCCTGAGCACTCAGTTTCTTGTACTGCATGTCAAAAACTACCTCTCTCCAATTTAGAAGTGCCCTAGCCTAATTCAACAGGCCAAAGGTTCCAATTACTAATTTGCTAAGCAATTTATCACATATTACCTATACCTTCTCAAGGTAGATCAAGTGCGGCCACCAAATCGTGGCAATGAATCGAGACAAGGGAAATTGTGATTAATTCACTGAGATGACTTGTTGCTAAATATTAAAAACATATTTTTAATTTGAAACATTAGCTGTGCTTTCTATTATGTGACTGTTTCTGTAATACGTATATAAAATATGCTTGAAAATGTGCAATATGAAGCTTTAAATGCCTTTCTTGACACAATTAACATAAAACTAAAACTTATTTGGGGTTCAGGTTCAAGCAGTGAGTGATTAGATATTTTTCACAAGTCTTTCCAGGTAGGATAATGCTCTAAATATTAGGGAAATTTCCTTCTCAAGTAAGCTATAAATATAGATGAAGGCCTATAGAGAATGAGTCTTTAGGAGCTCTTTGTTCAACAGGGACCACAAGACCTTCACAATCATCATGTCTGAATTTAGAGAATTCATATCTATGCCCTGTCATTTATTAATTGTTTAATTTTGTAATCCTGGCTACCTTGTCTACACAACCAAGAGGCGACAACATATTGGCAATAGTTATAACTACCTTGATAATGTGCATATTAAAAAAAGCCCTGTGGTATTTGGTGATGACTCTACTATTAACTCTCAGCAACAATGATCACTGTTAAAGACAATGGTTTTCAAAGTCCTCCAGGGCAGTAGTGGCGGTCATTAACCAGACCCAGAAAGGTCTTGTGGATCTTGAAATTTGATACTAGAATATGTGACCAAGAAATCAAAGGCAAAATTTACAAGAGGGATCCTAACAGTGAGGTGTTCACATCTACATCCAGTGTTCTTTTCCAGGTCCAGTGTTGAGGAACAGTGCCCGAATACCTACAGTGCACCTATGGAGTCACAACATTTCTGTTTGCTCACATGTGCATCTCCTTCATAACTTAAGAATAATGTTATCTCTGGTTATCCATCTCATAAAGTGAGAGCAAGGGAGAGCTGGCCCTGTCCTTTGTCTGCTGTGAGGTGGCTTGAGCACAGAGGTGATGCCTCCGCAAACCCTCACTATCTGCCATAGTCTGAAGAGCTGGGGCTGGAAGATTTGAGAGTGGATGAGCTGGCCTAGTGCCTCACTGGCTGCAACACTTGGGAGAGTAGGCTGTGAGCCTTGCTGAGGCAGCACAGTGGAGCTGACTCTGGTGGAATGGATGCAGATGAACTGGCCCGAGGGAATGGGAGTGAGAGAGTTGACTCTGACTCATGCAAGCAGCAGCACTAGGTGTGCTAGGCCAGGCAGGACTGGCAAACTCACCCTGGCGATGCAGATAATGGAGAGCAGGAGGGCTGGCCAGCTCAGTAACCACCCAAGCCCAGATTCAGGACTTTGAATTGGCCCACACCAATACCTAACCCATAAATGAACTGCCTGAGTATGTGAAGGGACTGGTCCTGCAGATCAAAGCTGCAGGATCTCCATGACACAGGGCAACAACAGAATAACCAGAAGGAGTTCTGGTGAGGATACAATATTGATGATGTAGCAGAAGCCAGATGCCTTGAACCAAACCAATGACTCATTGCAGTGCTCATTTTCAAGTGAAGATGTGTGGACAGACGGGTACACTGTGTCCTGGGACACTGTGGCACACTACAGCTTCCACCATGAGATGTATTCTATGCTTTGTTTTGTATATTTTTATTTTGTTTTTATTTTTGGGGGGAGTAGAGAATAGATACAAGGGGATTGGGAAATGACTGGGACTGTGGTGCATAATTTGAATCTCACAAAGAATTAATAAAACGTTGAAAAAAGAAAGAATCAAAAGAAAAAGTTATAATGGTAGTAACAAGAATAATTATTATTTTTATAATTTTTCAACTAGGGCAAATATGATATAGACAATGTAGCAATGTATGTGTTCATGCATATCATCCTAGCCTAATAAAGAGTGAATATTTTATTAAACATTATCTTAAAGTCGTTATGTATGTTCTTGGTGATAACAATAAATACTGAGGTATTGAAATGACTTATAGATTATGCTTTGAAAATTATTTTTTTCATAGAAAATATAGTAAGCCTCAGCGAAGAATATTTGGTTTAAGAATACACTAAAAACCATGTTCAACTATACACAGTGGCCATAGTCAGCTCACAAAACAGGTGTTTTAAAATGCCCTAGAAATTATGCTTTCTTGTGTTTTCTAGATACTTAAACTAAATTCAGGAAGAAGATGTCTCTTTAGACGAGCAAGTCTAGCATAATTTAGTGTCCAATTCAGTTGCTTTAGCACACACTGTTCTTTGCAGAGGAGAAATGACAGTGACATTACGAACACACCCCAGGGTACTCTCGAAGTGAAATAGTCACATCTGGTCTGCTAGTTTCTCAAGGTAAGATGATCAGTAGTCCTTGGAGAAAGACAGTTTTACATAGCACCTTTGATTTTGCAGTTTTGAATTGCTCATCTGTAAAGCACTTTTGTTGACTGAAGGATCTCTGAGTCAGAGGGAACAAAGACATATTCACATTATAACTGAGACATGGACACACACTTCAGTCTAAGTGTCAAAGCTCAGTGGGTATTTTTATAAAAGGAATATCTCACTTGCCAAGAGTGACACTTGAAAAGTACCTTCACTTAGCATCTCGGGTCTCATGAAGAATACACAGCAGTCCAAACACTATGAAGGCATAACAAGAAATAAACAAGCACCTTAACCACTTAGTAATTTCACCTTATTTTCCTTCTGAATGATGGAATACATTTCAAATTTCTTAAGGCATCAGTTGGGCATCCATTAATTAACCTGCATTTTGGTTACAAAGAGAGAAATTGGCATCTGTGTCTATGAATCTATTTTACTGATAACTGTTCTAAGATACTTTCTACACACCTAATAGAAAGGAAATGACTAAGTAGGGCTAAATCTTCCGAGAGGTTTTTGTCAAGCATTTTTTGGGCTTTAGAGGACTTTCTGAATTTATGCTTACTGGAAGCATGGTAGCAACCCCGGAGAAACAACCTATAAATGCAGTGCCTGTCCACGTCTTTTCTTTTGCTGGTTACTTTTTTGTTTTTGTTTCCATGGTGGAATAAAGTTGGATCTCACCTTCTGCAGCTCGATTTTGCCCCTAGCTTGATGCTTGTCTCAAGAAATAAGTATCCCAGAATGTTTGAAGTTCCTCAGTTAGGTAAATAGAGCTGGAAATGTACTAGAATTATGCTGAGTTTTTCAGTGTTCAGGGCATATTTATGAGGCATCAAGGTTTAGCATACAACACCAGAAAGGTCTAGAAATCAAATCCTAAACACCCCAGATCTTAAAAATTCCTTAGGCTTTCTTGTAATCATCTGAAGTATTACTTCCGCTCTGTACAGACTCAGACATCTGCACAGTTCTTGAATACTTACTTGCTTCGCCTTTAAACATCTGAAGTCACGTGATCAGAGAAGCAAGCCTTGGAGAGAGGAGGAAAGAGCATATTACTCCCATAGCTGCTTGTCTCCACTGCTCACTGTTATGTCTCCGTGGGTTTGTCTCTGTTTCTTAGAGAAAATAACATTGGTCAAGCACTTTTATTATTACTTCAATACCACAAACATTTCTAAATCACACGCACACACACACACACACACACACACACACACACACACACACACACACACACGTTCAGAAATCAAAACGGCCTATGAATTCATTGAGCTCAATTGGAACTAACCTTCTTCCTAGTCCCAGTGGAAGACCAGCTGAGAGCAGCTAGCCTGGAGCTCGCCTCTGCTTAACCCTCTCTACTTCCCCACAGTGACCAGTTCTGCTTCTTACAGTGTTGAAAGCTGAGGAGGGAAGAGCGGTAAAGGGTGGCAAAGACTGGCTACGAATGGAACCCAGATACTTTGGTATCACTTTCATCTAAGAGCGTAGACGCTTTAAAATTGAGCCCTTTGCTTCTGTTTTTGTTGTATTCAAAGGTTCCTCAGTGCAGCCTTCAGCTCTGGAGAACCGACCTGTTTCATCGCTCTACTTTAGTTAACTATGTCCCTATAGTCCCTGCTTTCCTCTAATTCTTTCTATGTGACCTCTCTCCTCCTCTCTCAGTCTTCTTCCCTCCCACACCCCCAGTATTGCACAGGAAAAGGTACATTTCAACTGATTTCCCTCTGGTCTTCAATACTCTTGTGCTATCTGGGAAGCAGGAAGCCAACCATGTATTGCAGATATGCCTAGCGGAACTGTCTATCATTCCATGACTTTGCTTCAGAGAAGTCATCTTGTCAGGTGCATCTCCATTTTGGGGAAGGGGTTGGTTTTGTTCATGGGTGGTCCCGAAACATAAGTTAAGTTCCTTGAAAAAAAAAACCTAAGGTTTTTGAAACCCTTTTCACTGAGCCCAAGAAAAAGCAGAGATACTTCTCTTCCAAAAGATTTCTTCCAGAGATTTTTCCCCCCACATGTCTACCATTGTTTCAAACCAGAGATGGGAATTTAGTGGATGGTGGCAGTTCCAATCTAGAACCACCTTCTTCAAAGCTTCTGCTTCATGATCACTGTGAGAGGGAGGTGTGGATTCCATCTTCTGAGGTGCCTCAACCAAAATTGAGAAAAGTATTGTCCTCGTTCATCATCTTATTACATTGAAAAACAAGATCTAATTCTATTCTTGTGAGGATTCTATAACTTTTTCAATTTGACCGACAAGATGTAAGATAATTTACCACAGCTGCAAGACCATACTCACCCTCTGTCCTTTAAGGATTTACCATGATAGGCCACTCCTAACCATAGGGTGATGTTGAACTCAATTGACATATCATGGTATATCTATAGACTTCAGCTGGGCATTTTGAATAAAGGTATACATATGTTTGAATATTTTCTGAGCTCTTTGATATTTCTGCTCTGGTGTATGAAAGGAAGGAAAATATAAATCGACTTTTTCCTCTATTATAAGGAAAGAGTATGTAGGTTTGAATGCTTCTTCTTCATATGCTTGAGGACTATGTCTATTTCCCATGACTCTGGACAGATCCAGTTATTAGAAGCAGAAGCTGAGAAGAAATCTGTGAGGTGGAAATAGTGACATCATCTTTTTCTTAGCATTGTCAAGGTTATAATGTGTACAATAAACAGTTCTGTAAGTAGTGAGGATTTATTACATTCTAGGTCAAATTCCCATTAGTGTTATTAAATTAAGTGTCACGTTGATCTTCACATCTGCATCCCAAGAAACAGAAGCATTCTCTAGACTCCCATTTATAAAAGCATACCATGGCAGTTGATTGAATGAAGGTCTCTTTAGATGTGCCTTGCTATCTACAACTCTCAGGACAACCTTTCTGAAAACAGATTTTATACGAATGCTCCTAGACTTTGCTTTGTGGAGGTGACATTTGTCTTTCTTATTCATTGTTGTGTATCCATGTCTTACATATGCTCTTCCATGCACTAAATGTATAAAATATAAATATTTTGAATTAATAGAAGGCATGTTTAGACATCTCTTCTTTAAATCAGTAACAGACATTTGGCAGAAAAGAATAAGTTAACCTGAGAATCATTATTGTTGATTCTCTGTTGCTATGTTTCAAAACTTGTGAAATAGTCAAATTTACTTAAAAATAAAATATTAGATTAAAAACTTACTTAAATAAAACTGGTGACAAGCTTCCCAAGTTTTTTTTTCTTCTTTTTTCAGTAAAATCAATAGCTTAAATTAATTATCTTTCATAAATTCATATATTCATTCACATTAATAAATAATGCTTTTATGAATGTTTTCATGTGAGTGGCTGGAATTCTTCTTTAATTTGCTTCTTTGCAGCCACATTACAATTTTTAACTTTCATCCAAAGGATTCATGTGTATATAGTCATTCATTTGAACAATCATAGTATTCGTTATGCAAGTGGAAGAAAGAACATTTATCCATTTTCTAGCTAGGGCATATCTGTTATTTGCAAATTTGCTTTCATCAGTGGTGCTGCAACAAATGTACATTAAATAGTCACTTGTACATGGATAGTAAGTTTCTGGTGTGGGACAACAGGTGCAATAGCTGGATCAGCAGTGGGGGCTAGACGCTGTCAGTGGTCTCAGGACTGCCTGTGTCAGCACGCTCCCTAGCAGTGGATGAGCAATCTCAGTTTCTCAAGCCCTCACAAGCACGCGACGCCTTTTGACTTAAAACGTTTGCCTATGAGAGTGGGATTTTGCTGTAGTACTGTGGTTTTCACAGGCTGCTCTTTCCATGGATTCGTGTGCACTTTTCCATTCACAGATGAGATTTAGAATGCTAATTGATCATCCAATGACCTGTTTCATAAATAGACTTTAAGGGTGTTTTTTTGTTTACTTGCTTTTACTTGTTTAGTTATTTCTCTCATATTTGATTTTTTATCGTCCCCAATCCCTGAATATTTTTTTCTTTCATATGTAATGTCCAAATAAAGCTTCATAATCATCTCCATTTTTTATTTTTTTAAAAAATACTACATGGATTTAAAGTGTTAGTATATATCTTTAATCCAAGCACTCATGAGACAGAGGTAGGTGGATCTCTGTGAGTTCAAAGCCAACCTGATCTACACAAGTTTTAAGCCAGATCATGTAGTGAGAATTTTGGTTTCTTTAAAAACCCAATTATTTTATGTGAATATGTTTTTGTTTTAATCCTAGGTGTTGGGCATGGGCCTGCTTCAGATTGTCCACAGCAGCTAACTATGATTTGTCTGGTGCTCTGGCATGGGTGTGATTCTGCCAGCTGAAGATAGTTTATGTTTGGAATTCTGGGGACACCTGAGAGGGTATAAAAATACCAGAGCCCGAAGAGAAGATGCTGCTGTCCTTGCTGCTGTGCCTGCTGCTGTTGCTGTTTACTGGATTGCTGGATTGCTGGATGCTGGATTACTGGATTGCTGGATTGCTGGATTGCTGGATTGCTGGATTGCTGGATTGCTGGATTGCTGGATTGCTGGATTGCTGGATTGCTGGATTGCTGGATTGCTGGATTGCTGGATTGCTGGATTGCTGTTGGAGATCCCCTGACAATGAAGACTGGATTAGCCCCAGGGAACTGTACAACCCTAACCAGCAGGAAGTAGTCTAATGAAACCCAGGCTCCCTTTCCCCTCTAACCTTCTTTCTCTCCTTCCAATTGTTGGGAGGTGGAAGGGATCAGGATGGAGAAGGGTGGTAGGTATAAGAATCCAATAAAGCAGCCAAAAAATACAGTTACAAGATTGGACTATACAGGGAGATCTTGTCTCACAAAAAAACTAAAATTAGACAAAACAAAGCAAAACAAAACAAAACAAAAACAACAACCCCTACACATAGATTAAACAAAACAATCTAGCAAGCAAGCAAAACTAAAACAACAACAACAACAAAATACCCACATAAGCCACAGACAACAAACAAAAAATGGCACTACATGCAATTCTTTTTATTTTATATTTTCATATAGACATTAACTTTTTTCAAGTATCCTAACTATTCAATAATTTCACCCTTTGTAATATAGAGTTCAACACACTTCACCAATTGAATATCTAAGAGTCCAATTTCATTCTCATATTTCAGAATTTGACTTTACAGATACTCATAGCGAGCGTTATAGGAACCAATATACATCAGTTTTTACTTTTACTTTATAGCCTTCTGTTTTAGTAAACCTTTCAGTGAGAATGCATGAGTGGTAAGCCCATTGCATTTGTGAATTACATTTATGTGCTTACTATTTAAATTTTATTACTTACTTTTATGCATGTGAGTGTCATATGTGTGTGTGTGTGTGTCTTTCTGTATGTGAGTATGTGTGTCTCTCTCTTTGTGTGCTCCATGCATGTGTACTAACAGCAGTGACCTGAAAAGTGAGTCAGAGGTAGAGTTACAAGTGGTTGTCAATTGCTTTGTGTAGGCCAGGAACTGGATCCCATGCAAGAGCCACTTACTCTTGAATAATCAATAATGATTGGGTTGTTACTGAAATATGCACACACGGAATTTTATAGGGAGACAATAGTGAGATATTATGTTTCTGGTACATCAGAGATAAGGAGCTAGCCTTGTTGGAGAAGAAGCTAGGCTTCATGTGTTTTTTGATCTCTTGTTTCCTTTGTGCACAGAGCCCAAGCCTGGTGTTCCTGTGAAGGTGGCAGATATACTTAAGAGTGAGGAAGACATCTTAAAACTCAGACTAGAAAGTTGGCATGGGCAATCTGTCATTTCTACCTCTGTGGTACAAAGCAAGGCACACACTGTGTCTAGAATCAAAGATCAATACTCTACTTCCTCACTGGGTCAGACAGCAAAGTTATATGGAATATATAACATGGTTATAGGAAAGGAACTGGAAACAAAAAGTCACGGTCTCCAGCAAGTATCAGCAAGTTACCTGTTAGAGCCACAGGAGCTGAGTTTGCTGTTCTCAGTGCCTCAGATGCAGAGGCAGGTAATTGCTTCTATCTAACATGTCCCCCTTTTGGGTCCTAGACTGAAAATATTCTAACATGATTAGTCTTTTAAAATGGCTTTCCCCTGTTTGACATGTGTGACATCAGACTCATTTTGAGTAGAAATAATTTAATTAAATTTGTTTTATTGCCCAAGTTTTTAAAATCTGTCCTATCCACCTTCCTTACTAATAACATTTGGTGGTTGACTCCACATAATTCCCAAACCTCCTTGTCTTAAACCATGTATTTCTCTCACCCTGACGTATTCCTTAACTGGCACATTGAGAAGACACTGAATCCATTCAAAGTCCAGGTTTATAGTTTTGCTCATCCCTGATAGTGTGTCCCTGTCTCCTATATCCTCCTATCAGAAGCCAGAATTCTGAAAGAAAGAAAGAAAGAAAGAAAGAAAGAAAGAAAGAAAGAAAGAAAGAAAGAGGCAAAACTTTTAGTTGTGTTTCATGAGTGAAATTGTAGTTCTTCCAGAATGACTAGCGTAAAGCAATGAATTTAGTCTCCTCTACTGCTTCATCATCTCCTTTGAAACAGTTTTAATTCATACGTTTTCCAGTAATTACAGTCCTGGATGCAGTAGACTTTTGCCTTTAACTACACTTACAAATTTGTACATGTAATCTGTCGCTTCCACAGATATATTGATCTTCCTTACAAGGACATCTGTGTGTGTGTGTGTTTGTGTTTGTGTGTGTGTGTGTGTGTCCTCATATTTTTTTCTTGCCTCGGTTTAACTGCTATCATTATGTATATGGAAAGTGAAGAGTGAATCGGAGTGTGAACCCAAAGATACCACAACCCGACTCTCCTGTCTTCTCATGAAGCAAAGGCCAGGATCTCTATCCTTGAAATATAATGAAAGATCTAATACTAAATTGTAATTTTTAAATACTTGTAGGTTAGTGGTTGTTTCCATCATTTTATATACCATTTAAACTATTTCTAAAGTTTTGTTTTTTAAATGAGTATCTAAATTTTGTTTTTTAAATGAGCATCTGTCTGTCAAAATGAAGTCATAGAACTATATTTTTATATAAAGATAAGTTTTAAGTCACACAAGGCTTTAGGAAGAACACCACATATACAATAGCGTATCTGTACTACATGAGCAGATCTAAAGTATTATGAGTTATTTGGTTGGTAATGATTCTCTGTACATGCTCAGTGAATAACTGGGCACCACTTAATGTATTGGACAGCTACACTCATACATATACACTGGGTCTCCATAGCTTATTTGGGCTGCTAAAGGGATACTTAGCTGGTACCATTCCTGTTCTAATAAACTAATAAACTATTTCAGAAAAATCATTTAGCTAATGTTTATTGAAACAAATATGGAAAGAGGTGTGATTCAAGTGGAGTGCAAAAGGATGATAGTCTAGCAAGGACCTCAAACAGCTCTAAATCTGTACCTAACAACAGATATGGCTTCGTGGTAACTTATTTTGATTCTGTGAACCTCAGCTTCACATATACAAACACAAAGAGACCTTTGCTTCCCCTAACAAACTATCAGGAGGCTAAAATAAGGTAACAGAAACAAGTGAGTATTTTTTAAAGTTAAATAAAAATATAAGGGATTCAAAATAGGTAATGGCCTTCAATACGTTACTATCAAGAAGATAGTTATCCTATTCAGAAATTACAGAAGCAGAGCAAATAAACAAATAAGGACTGTCTCCTTTGTTGGTAACATCTCACTATGAAGCCAGTAGGAGACATTCTGTACCATACTGCGACTTTCCCAGAAGCCACTGGTAAAACACTTCTCTCTCTATCTTGCTCCTTCTTTGAACTTTTACTTTTTCGACTCTTTTATTTTATCATATCCTTCTTGCCTTTTGGTTAGTAGGTCATAGCTCAGAATGAGTTCGGAAGCAAAAACATATTTCAGCAATTAGCACTCTGGAAACTCAAGCTGCTTTTTGGCAATATTCTAAAGAGATGGTTTCAGCACCTTTCATCCCAGCTTGTTTGATAACTTGTATTCCCGTGTCCTTGGACTTGGCAGACTCTGTGGTACTGGAGGCACATTCTTAGGCTGCCGAGGAGAGTGAGAGCAACTTAAAGATGCTAAATAGGGACATTAGCCGCATCTGAACTAGATAGACTAAGTTAGTGGGGTTTTGTTCCTGTCCTACTCTCTCTATTTTTAAATGTGATTGTACTCAGAACTATTCTGAACATTTTAGTTAACTCCCTGCAGTCCACCTACCTATCTTATTATTAGCCACCCTCTTCAGAAATATTTTTAAAGAAGTTAAAAACGACATGAAACCAAACGTCTTCCAAACTGCTCTACCCCTGGCTTCAGAGGAAAAAGCAGACTGTGGGTTGCTTTTATTCCTCCTCTCTGGGAGACAGAGATGAACACATGCAAGGAAATTTGGCCTAACATAGAAAGTGCTTTGTATTTTAAGGAATATTCCATGCTCAGACTAAGGTGTGGCTTATCCACATTGAGGAATAGATATCTAATTCTCTATTAGCTCAAAGAAGGTTGGCCTTATAAACATTAGCATAATTCTAATTAGATGTTGTTGAAAAGGTAAGTAATCATCTCCCCTCTACCTCCTCAATCCATCAATGCTCAGCAATTCTTTAAGCTCATGTCTTGTGTCTTTCTGAATTGGGTTTATATAAAACACTAAGGAGTGATATAAAGATGGCAGAAGTCTACAGTAAACTGTGTTGTTTGAATACCACAAATTACATCATTCTATTTGTGTTGTTCAACTGTTTCTTTCTATCATCTTTTTAAAAATTAAATGGCATTTATTTATATGTGTCTGTATGTGTGACAGCAGCATGTGTCACACATACATGTGTGTGCCACAGCATGTATATGGAAGCCAGCAGCCATCTGAGGGAGTTGGTTTCTCCATCCTTGGGACTCAGACATTAAGACGGTCATCAGTTTTGGCTGCCGGTGATCCTGCCCACTTAGCCACCATGCTTGCCCATTATCATCTTTTTTTATCATACTTATTCAGATAACTGATGTCATAGTTATCAGGATTCTTAATTCTAAAATCATGAAATAAAGATTCACAAGGAAATTAAAATGTGAATATTTGGGCCACAGCTTTATACTATATATAGTATACAAATATATTTTTCAACACAAGCCTAGTAGAAAAAGAGTTCACTGTTGGTTAAAAAGTGACAACACCTATAAAATCAGAAGTTTAAGTCTCTGGCCTTAACATGTCTGCTTTCTATGTTCCTGAAAGTTGAGGCTCTCAGTTTTGAAAGTGTGAAAGTGACAAGCTCTCCTAGTAATCACCATTTATACTAAGAGATGAAATGAGTCCTTGAGAGTGAAGCTCAGTTGTGTAGTCTTAAATCGTGATGGACAATCAATGGAGCTTTCTGAACAGAGTATCCTTGTCTGAAGTTAAGGCTGTGTCAGGAATCAAGCAAGTTGTTGCAGAGTATATGAGGACAGCACTACCATGGTTGCCATGGAATTCCAAAGAAATGAGGATGGCTTAGCTGATGCAGAGAATTCTGAAAGGTGCTGATGAAATATCAATTGGTTGGAAACCCATGACAATGAGTATCTAGTTGTATAACCAGAAGAGAATGCAACCTATGGTAAGGAGATTACCCAGGCCAACAAAGATTCATCTTTCACGTTTCAAGCCATGTCCGCTGAGTTTAATCACTCTTCCTGGACATGCTCAGTAGCCACTTTATTTCCCAGGGTTTTCCTTTAGTGCTTTGTTTCTATTAGCACAGAAGATGGTTATATTAAGAGACCTTACACAACACTTCACTGCAATGCTGCCTGTCTATATGCCAGTTCTGCTGAATATTCATTTCACAATCTAGAATGATTTCCTTAATCTGACTCCTCACCATTCTGGTGCTAACTGCCTTTCTTCTCCTCAGAGAAATCTTTCTTAGGCTCTCAGTCAGAAAGACTTGTCCATCTCAGTGACATTACCTACTGTCTTAGATCTTCATAACAATCACCAATACTCCAAATAACAAAGTTTACTTATCTATTATTTATTTGTTTGCCTGCTTATTATTCATGTAATAGAACTTGTCAATTTCATAGTGTAGTGACCTTTTTATATCTTCCTGCAGAGTGAAATCATGATAAATGGTTCTCAGATTAATAACTGAAACACTAATTTTTCATTTTAGGGTTTACTATCTATGTATAAACATCCTAAGTATTAGGAAATGACCACCAAATAATTGAGAAACGTTATTTGAGTTATAAACTTAGCCTTTTCAGGAATAGAAATGATAGAGAACATAGTAAGAATGTGTCATACATGCAATACCATAGGAGCATGAAAGGCAAGTATTTACAGTGTACATAGTTTTATTTGCTATTAGGAACCCATTCATGGTACCACTTCATAGAGATCTTCTTCCGGGTTCAGAAAGGCTAAATTTTAAATATTACTAAAGTCATGCTCTTTGATTATTGTTTTTGTACATTTCCTCCTGTGGAAGTATACTTAAGTTTCCAAATGGCAATTCGATCTTAGGTCTGTATTTTCACTGGCAGAAATGATCTGAATATCCTGTCCTGAGTTATTTGGCAGTCAGTCAAACTTATAGAAACATGGTAACTGAACACTCATCGGGACTCTACCTTGAAAGAGTGAGGATACACGAGGAACCTGTGTCAGGTGTACACACCCTATCTGATCAACTATAGCTTCATAGATCACTTCTAAAGGGATTGGCAGAATTTGTATACATATATTTAGTCTAATGACATTGTGGAAAACCATCAAGGAGGAGCAGGATATTTTCTATGTTAATTTCTGTTCTTAGAAAAAGAAATGTTATAAATATCCACTACGAAGGAAAAAATGTCACTAAAATTATGGTGGCAGCTATTGTGAAGTAATTATTCCCATATTCTAAATGCTATCAAATTATAATTATTTGAACAAAATAAAGTATATGATCACCCCACATAAAAGCATGTGTAAATATATTTTAGGCATATATCTAACATCCTTCTAGAAGTTTTTCCATTCACATAAAGGGATTCAAGGAAAGCATCTCTTCAGTGCTGGCATGGAAGTGATGTGTGGCTCTATTATTCACTGTGCTGGAGAACTTCTTGTCAACCTGACACAAGCTAGAGTTATTTTGGAAAAGGGAACCTCAATTGAGAAAATGATCCCACTAGACTGGCCTGTGGACAAACCTTTGGGACATTGCCTTGATTGATTTTGGAGGATCCAGGTCACTGGGTTGTGCTGTCCCTGTGATGATGATCCTAGATGCTATAAGAAACCAGGATGAGCTTGAATGATGAACAAGCCAAGCTATACTCAAAACCTGAAACCTGAAATATTTGTGCTAATTATCATAAATAATGAATACCCTAGCACAGACCAATGAAAAGATAGACATTACATGATGATAAAAAATGTAATTTGCTGAAATAACAGTTATCCTAAATATTTATGCACCTGACAGTAAAGCTTCAAAATATACGAAGAAAATAATGGACAAAATTCAAAAGAAAAATAGGAAATATACAGGCCTGGGAATGTAGCTTATAGGTAGAATGCTTTCCTAGTGTCCATGTGAAACTGAGATCAAGCCCCAGTACTACAACAAAACACAAAGGCACGGTTTGAGATTGCATCATTGGCAGAAATAAACCCAAAGGAGCAAGGATGATGGACAACTCAGGCTCCCGACAGCCATCTGTGAAGAACTGTCAGTGGCTGACCTCATCTAAGAATAATACCACATACGACCCTTCTATGTACACATGGGGCAAATTCATCAAAATAGAAGTTGCCTGTGATGTAAACAAAATTTAAGGCCGTTTTCAAATTTAATTGGAGGCAAAATATTACTATTATTGCTAAGCTGTCTAGTCATGACAAAATGAAACAGAAATAAGTAATAAAAACTTAATAGTGACCTACTAGTCATGAGAAAATTAAGTAAAATACTTGTATTAAGATTAAGTCTCAAGGGAAATTGGTGTGTGTGTGTGTGTGTGTGTGTGTGTAGGTTTTTGTTTGTTGAGAAAATATTTTTATCATATAATATATTCTGATTATGATTTGCCGTACCTTAACTCCTCCCAGACCTACCTCACTTCTCAGTTCACTCATATCCATGTTCTTTCTTTTACTCTCCCATTAGAAAATTAATAGTCATCTAAAAATAATAATGAAGTAAAAATAAACAAAGTAAGATATAGACAAACCAGCAAACAGAAAAAGAGCCAAATTAAAAAACACAAGAAACACATAGAAATGCAGAAACACATATTCATACACACAGAAAATCCACAAAAATGGAAACCATAATGCATAAACTAAAAGTCTATAAGATAAAGAAAAAAAGGGCATTGTGAAACAAAATATCTCCCAAAATACTATCAACTTTGTTTTTGTGTTGGCCATCTACTTCTGAAACTCCACTGGAGAAAACTAATTTTTCCTTTGTGAGCAGTTATCAACTGGCAGTAACTTCTCGGTTAGGCATAGAAGTTTATGTTCACTTCCCCTCTCAACAGTGGGACCCTAGCTGGCCTAGACCTGTTCAGACCTCGTGAAGGGGGCCATGGTCTTTATTAATTCATACATGCTTTATAAGTTTGTCTTACTGTGTCTAGAAGGCTTGTTTTCTTGGTGTCTTCCACCCCTACTGGCTCTAACAATCTTTCTGTCTCTTGAAGAGATCTATGAGATCCAAGGGGAAGGAATTGATGGATGCATCCCATTTAGTACTGAGTGCTGCGATTTTTTTCACACACTGTTCACTGTACAGTTGTGTGTTCACTGTATTAATTCCCATCTACTGCATGGGGAAACTTATCTAGTGATAGCTGAGCAAGACACTGGTCTATGGTTATAGTAGAACACTGTTAGGAGTCATTTTGTTGCTATATTTTTAAGCAGGTTTTGGGTTTCACCTTGGTCTTTGCCTTATCTCCTCTCAGGTTCATGGCCACTTATGCAATGTCAGGGATGAATTCCATTTCATAGAGTTGGCCTTAATTCTAATCAGATAGTTAGTTGTTGGTTACTCTGACAACTTTGTGTTGCTATTGTACCAATGTATCTTTCAGGCAGTAAATCAAGAGTTATTTTTAACTTAATAAAAATGAAAGCATATCTCAATATAAAGAATATGTGGATAAAACTTTTTAATAATAAATATTTATCTATTTTTTTTACTGAACTCTAATTTTGAATGTAGTGACCTATGAATAATAAAATACTGTACATATGTATGATGGAACAATACTCAGCCATAAAAAAATTTCATTTGAGAAAACATGGATAAGACAGGAGGTCCATACATAAAGTAAGTGTGCCAGGCTCAGAAACATTGCAGGATCACACTTGTATGTGGAATATAAACATGTTAGAATCTTGGAAATAGAACGTAGAATAGATATTCTACCCTGGCAGTTGAAAGTATTAGGCAGGGAAGGCTGGGCAGTTGGGGAAGGGGGTTGATAAGTAGGTCCTAAGTAACAGGTAGGAGTAAGAAGTTCTTGTATGCTACTGAAGACAGTGTAGATAACTCTTCAATATATATGTATATATATACACACACACATACATATATACACATATACATATATACATACACACACATATATATCGTGTGTGTATGTGTGTGTGTGTGTGTGTGTGTGTGTGTGTGTGTATGTGTGTGTGTGTGTGTGTATGAAAAGATTCTAATGTTTTCATGATAAGAAAATGTACATACCTGAGGAGGAAGATACCTTTAGACTGATTTTATCAGTGTGGTGTCCATGAGATGGCTTGGTGTATTAGGGCATTTGCTGACAAGGCTGACATCCTGAATTTGATCTCAAGCCCCAGTGATGGAAAGAAAGTATTGACTTTGAAAAGATGTTTTATTACCTATGTACTGTAGCATGTTTTCACCTTTCCACAGTCACACTCATGTTTGCAACCCCAAATTCACAAGAACCTACACACACACACACACACACACACACACACACACACACACACACACACACACACACACAATTACTAAATAGATGCTATAACCTGAACATTTCACAACATGTTCATGTATGGAAACATAAATGGTACCTTATAAATATGAACACTTCTGTTTTAGATGACTTTAAGTAAGTAAAGAAAAATAAGACTGAAAAGAAGTTTGAAAATTGTCATACATGGCTGTCTGTCTGTATATACATTAAGCAGTACTGTCGGAGACAAAGGCCTTGTTACATAGTACAAATGAAATCATTCCTCAAACTATCATTGTTGGAAACTAGGGAGATGGCTCTGCGAGTAAATATGCCTGCTCTAAAATCATGTGGAACAGAGGTGGAATCTCCAGCACGCCTCTAAATAGCTGGGCATGGCTGTAAGTACTGGTAACCCCAACATGCAAACCACTAGATACTGAGAGTTCTCTGGACAGCCAAACTACCTGAAATTGGAGCTACTGGTTCAGTGAAAGACCCTGTTTCAAGGCAGTAAGGCAGAAAGCAACAGAGTACACTATACATCCTGGTCTCCAAATGTATATACAAGGACTATTCACTCCCACAATCATGGGCATGCACTGTGTACATGCATACCAGGCATACAAAACATACACTCATGATGATGATGATAAAAATGATAACGCCTAACAATTACAGTCAAAATTATAAGCTAAGATATGGTGGTCCCTCAGAAAGTTGGAAATTGATCTATGTCAAGATCAAGCTATACCACTCTTGGGCATGTGCACTAAGGGCCCTCAATCCTACCAAAAGGACACTTGCCCAACCATGTTCACTGCAGATTTATTCATAACAGCCAGGCACTGAAAACAACCTAGATGTCCCTTAATCAAAGAATGGATAAAGAAAATTTGGTATATTATGGAATATTAGATCATGCAATGGATAGAACTAAAAAAAAATCCTGAATGAGATAACCCAAGCATAGAAAGATAATAATGGTATGGATTGTCTTATCAATGAATATTACCCATTAAGTAAATAATAACTAATCTACAACTCATAGACCCAGAAAAGTTAAGTAAAGAGGAAGGGTCTGTGTGCATGTCAAGGTGACACGTGGTTCTCTCTGGTAGGAAATATAGTACATTTTATGGATGGAGTAGGGGACAGGAGAGGATGAAAGCGTGGGGTCAAGTGTGGGAGAAGATGGGGATGAAGGAGAGAGTTTGGACAGAGACCGTTTGAATTGGAAACCTTTGGGGAGGTAGTGTGAAGTCATAGCGCAATGGAAACTTCTTAGGATGCATGAAGGTGCTACTAATGAGGACTTCTAGAAATGGAGGGAACAGGAAGTCTCACCTGGCCAAGCCTTGTTACCAGACAAGTCTTTCATTGGTGCGACTGTGTTGTATTCAACTTGGTTGTTGACCAAGGTAGTCCCATGGAAATCCCAAACAGCCCAGGCTGATGCAAAGACAAAGTTTTACTCAAAAACTGACAGTGGGGCCCCATTGCTGAGACAACACCCACACAAATGACCAAACATGGAGAAGTTGAGCTGATGCCTGCATGGAGCCCTCACCCCTATGTTCTAGTCTCTTTGCTATGGGAAGGCATTCTGCATGTTGCCAAAAGAAAAACAGACAGCAACCCAGCCACAAAAATCTTTGACCTATAATCTGTTCTGCATGCAAAGTATGCTGGGCAACGGTGGAACACAACTTGTGGGAGTAAACAATCAGTATCTGACTTAACCTGAGGCCTACCCCATGAAAAGGAACCTATGCCAGAAACGTTATGGGGAACCAAGAACCAGAGACTAGATAGTCTAGAAACCTAGGGTAAAACCAACACTAGTAGTCTAAAAAAAGTCAAAGGATTCCTAATGATATTCTAATACTCATAGATCAGTGCCTCACCTAGTCATTATCAGAGTGATTTCTTCCAATGGCAAATGGGAACGATTCAGAGACTCACAGACCCAGACAAGATGTGGAGAGCATCAAAATGTGAGGTCTCCATCAAATCCCCCCCATCAGAGCTCATGGAATCCCAGCAGAGACTGTAAGAAGCAAAGAGAATGGAGGACACTAGGAGAACATGGCACTGTGAATCAACTAAACAGGGCACATATGTGTTCACAAAAACTGAAGCAACAAGCACAGTTGGGTCTAAATGGGTCTGCATCAGGCCCTCTGCATATGTTATAGCTATTAGCTTACCATTATTTTATGGGACTCCAGACTGTGAGAATGAGTGGGTTTCTGACTCTTGTGCCTGCTCTTGGGTCTGTGTTCATCCTTTTGGGTTGCCATATTCAACTTCAATATGAGAGATTTAATTTCACCATATCATATTTAATTTTGTCATGTTTGGTTGTTATCTCTCTTTTTTTTTTTTTTTTTTTGGTTTTTTTTTTGGTTTTTTTAGACAGGGTTTCTCTGTGTAGCCCTGGCTGTCTTGGAACTCACTCTGTAGACCAGGCTGGCCTCGAACTCAGAAATCCGCCTGCCTCTGCCTCCCAAGTGCTGGGATTAAAGGCGTGCACCACCACTGCCCGGCTGGTTGTTATCTCTTAGAAGCCTGTTCCGTTCTCATGAGGGACAGAACAGGAGTGGATCTGGAGGGGAGATGATGTGGAGAGGAACCTGGGAGGAGATCATAACCATGATATGCTGGATGAGAAAACAATTTCTTTGCAATACTAGGAAAAAATGAAAAAAATTGTCAAGATGAAATAGATAACCCAAATAATCCTAGAATTCTTCAATGAATTATACTCATATTTTAAGGCCTTTCAAAAAGAAATCTCTATGATCATATGATTTCACTGGTAAATATTTAAAGGAATAACAGTACTGACTCTTGTACAGTATTTACTCAGAAATACGAGAGAAACTTCACAACTTGTTATATAAAGTCAGAAAAAGCTAATATAAGAACAATGATGATTTGAAATTATATGTAAATATTATTTTTTTAAAAAAGCAAATGATATCTAAAACCATTTTCAGAGATGAATATACTACCACCAAGTTTGGTTTATATAGGACTTTTAAGGCTAACAGATTTTAAAAATCAGGCAGTCATTCAATCACTCAATTAATCAATCAATTTAACATCCTATATTAACAATAGCTTTAGTGAGAAAGGTCACATACTTATGTATTATAACAAATATGTATCAAATGTCATTTTATGACTTAAAAAGGAGAACTCTTAACAAACTATGAAAGGAAAGAGTTACAACTAGATAAAAAGGTATCTATCAAAACTAAACTATAAGGCTAGCTCAGGCAGTTCAGAACAAGTACTATTCTTCCAGAAGATCTTGCTTCAGTTTCCACTACCCATGTCCAACTACCAGGAATCTGAGATGTCATCTGCACTCTGGATGGGACCTACTCTCATACACAGGCACAGGCACACACATATAGAAAAATTTTACTAGAGTAACTCTTTAAAATAAACAAGTTAGTATCATCATTAATGTTAAAATGCTTAATGCATTCTCTAAACCATAGAAATATTCAAGGGTATCATTCTTGCACTTCTACCCAGAATCTCACTGAACACCACGAGCAGAGCAATATTTAAAATAATGGTGGGAATAACGCCCAAGTATTAGAGAACAAGAATATAAATTTTTATATATAGATAACATGACTGAAAACTTTCTCAGGGAAGTAAAAAACAAATTCATAAATAATGAGAGAATGTTAACAAAGTCACAGGAAAAAATGTCAGCACACAGAAATCATATCACTATGCATCGGTAATGACAAATTCAGATTCTCAAATTTAAAATACCCATCTGAAATGAACCAAAAAGTTACACAGAAGTACCTGATTTGCAAGAAATGGATTTTTGCAAACCTGGTCACTATTTTATAGGAAAATTATAAAGTGCCAGTGAAGGAAAATCTGAGGAAGGAAGCTGCATGAACATATATAAGAAGATTCAACATAGTGAAGGTGTAAGTGGTCTCTCAATCTGACTGACAGAGGCATAGCAATCCCTATTAACTCTCTTCTATATGTAATCTTGTTTTAACAGAGGATGGCCTTGTCGAGCATCAGTGGGAGGAGAGGCCCTTGGTCTTGTGAAGGCTCCATGCCCCAGTGTAGGGGAATGCCAGGGCAGGGAGGCTGGAGAGGGTGGCTGAGGGAACACCCTCATAGAAGCAGGGGGAGGGGGTGGGATGGGGGATTTCTGGGAGGGTGGTGGAAACCAGGAAAGGGGATAACATTTGAAATGTAAACAAAGAAAATATCCAATAAAAAAATTAACATGGGAAGTCCAAAGAACCAGAAGAGAGTAGGTAATTAATTTATTTATTTACTTTTGGTTTTTTAAGATAGAATTTCTTGTCTGCTATCTTGCGACTTACTCTGTAGACCAGGTTCAAAAATCTGTCTGCCTCTGCCTTCCAAATGCTAATATTAAAGTGTGCATCACCACTGACCAGCAATATTTAAGGGTACTTTTTATTCTGTCTATTTATCTATGTATCTATGTTCCTAAGCATTTACAAAATTCCACATCTATACATGTATGTATGTATGTATGTATGTATGTATGTATGTATGTATGTATCTCACTATTGGATTTTTTTTGATACTTTATTTACATTTCCAATGTTTCCCCTTTTCTAGGTCTCCTCTTTGGAAACCACCTATCCCCTCCCCCTCCCCCTCCTCTATGAGGGAATTCCACCTCTCACCCACCCGCCTGCCCACTCCCATTTTTGAGACAGAGTTTTCTATATAGATTTGACTGTTCTACAACTTGGTCAGAAGCCCCAGCTCATGTTGAACTCAGAGATTTATCCGCCTCTGCCTCCTCAGTGCTGAGATTAAAGGTTTGCACCACCATGCCTAGCTGAGATAAAGCATTTTTAAAATATAAAATAGAATCAGAGAAAAAAAAATCAAGCAACCTATTTTTAAGACTTACTCTAGAGCTCTAATCATCCAGACCAAGAAGTACTGATAAAATTAGAGATGTAGACCAAAGAAAGAGGGTAGAAGCTTAGCGAACATCTATGCAAACATGGGCTAATGCTTGCTGACTAAAGAGCAAAGTTATCTGAAAAAGTATTCAACAAAACAACTGCACATTCATGAGCAAAGCAGCCAAAGATATTTGACTAAATGTATGAATGTCACACAGAACACAGAAATCCAAATATAAAACTAGCACGTTATTGAAAGAAAAAATAAGAAAATCTCATAAGGCAATATTAGGCATGATATGGTTTTAGGACAGACCACAAAAAAACATGCAAAAACCAGAAAATTGATATTGAGCTTCTCTGCAGTTTAAACTTGTAGTTTGTGAAGATCATTGGTAAGTATTTGAAATGACAATTACAGTTCAGAGAAAATATTTATAAGTCCAATATTGGGCAAAACATTTTAATTCAAATAGTGAGAAATAACAATGTGTGTGTGTGTGTGTGTGTGTGTGTGTGTGTGTGTGTGTGTATCTTAGTCAGGGTTTCTATTCCTGTACAAAACATCATGACCAAGAAGCAAGTTGGGAAGGAAAGGGATTATTTAGCTTACACTTCCACATTGCTGTTCATCACCAAACGAAGTCAGGACTGGAACTGAAGCAGACCAGGAAGCAGGAGCTGATGCAGAGGCCATGGAGGGATGTTACATAATGGCTTGCTTCCCCTGGCTTGCTCAGCCTGCTTTCTTATAGAACCCAAGACTATCAACCCACAGATGGTACCACTCACAATGCCCCCCCCCCCCCATCACTAATTGAGAAAATGCCTTACAGCTGGATCTCATGGAGGCATTTCCTCAACTGAAGCCCCTTTCTCTGTGATAACTCCAGCTTGTGTCAAGTTGACACAAAACCAGTCAGTACAGTGTGTGTGTGCTCAGCATACAAAAACAAGTGTAAAGGGCTCAGATGGTGGCTCAGTGGTTAGCTGTACAAGCATCACCAACTCAGGTTTGATCCTTAGCACTTGCATGTAAGCCAGTTGGAGTTTTCAGTAACCTGGGCTGTGAGTGCTCAGTAACTGAAGACTCTGTGGCCAGCCAGGATAGATAAAATATGAAACTCCAGAGTTTGTGGAGCTGAATTCTGAATTCCATGTCAAAACATAAAATGAGTGTTAGCACAACATACTTGAAATTGACCTCTGCCCTCTGGAGATGCTCACACAGGAGAGCACACTGCATACACATTTGGATGGTTTACCATAAAGGACATGGGTAGGACAAATAAAGATCCAAATTCTTTCCTGGATTATTAATGCAAGTTGAGAAATGGACATTAGAGCCAAGATAAGATGTCATGTTCCATCAGTGAGGAAGCCTGAAATGAAACATGTTGGTGGTGATTCAGGTCTCTAGAGGGAATGTAGAGAATCAGAAGCTGTTACTCATATGCTGGGCTTAGAAATTACTAAGGACACCTTAGAAGGAGAGCAGTTTCTTCTAAACTTAAACACGAGTCATCGTAATCCTACTGTATACCTGTAATCCCATTGTTTGGCAGTCAACCCACTGTGTCATGATAATCCCTCTGTGTTTCAGAAATCTCTCTCAACTTACTTACCTAGGAAACAAAAGATCCTTAGGTAAAGCCTGCTTACAGATACTTTAGCATATTTGTTTACAATAGGAACACCTACAAACAATCCGGATGTCCTTTATCAGAGTAATGGACAACTGAACTGTGGTATGTTTTCATAGTAGAATACTAGAAGTAAAAGAACAAATGATTGACACCTGCAACAAGGTAGATTGATTTCTAAGGCATCATTCTTAGTAAAAGTAGCCAGCATCAAATGATGGAATCCCAGAATCAAAAATGACAGCAATGAAGAATGAATCACTGCTTGCTGAGAGGTCAGAGGATGATAGCTTGATCCAAGCAGAATTATGAAGGAGTTTTAAGGGATGTTGGAATTGTTCTGTATTGTGGTTTTGTTGACTATACAATATATGTGCATATGTTAAAGATATCACAATGTTACTTCTATAACATTGTGCATCTGTGAGAATGTCTAGAATTTAACACACTGATTTGAAATGCTGGAAAGGATTTGAAAGGACAGAAATTTCATCTGTTGCTAGAGGGTGTAAGATAGTCTAGATACATTGGAGGACAATCTGTTATTTTCTTACAAGGCTAAATGTAATCTACCTCTAAAGCCAGACATTCTATTTTAGATGCCCAAAATGAGTTGAAAATATACTCACAAAGGATCCTGCACACAAGCTTTGAAGAAGTACCATTCATAATTTGCAAAATTTCAAGAGAATCATGATATCCTTCATTGTGTGAATTTTTAAACAAACTGATACTACCACAGTATGGGACATGATTCATTGATAAAATAGAGAACCATCAGAGCTTCTAATAAATCAAGTTGGGTGTTATGTACCTGTAATCTCAGGAGGAGGCTCAATGTCATCGTCAGCTATGTAGGGAGTTTGACCCCCGCCCTGGAATACCTGAGACTCTCTCTGTAAGTAAACAAACACATTTTGGAATGTTGCTCAGGAGGCCTAATGAATGCCTACTTTCCAGGGAAACAAACCACTTTGCAAGGGCTAACTATTATGTGTTCAAAGTATATAGCCTTATGAAAAAGGCAAAACTATAGATTTTGTAAAGGCTACTAGGGGACAGGGTTAGAGACAGGAGAGATAAAGTGGCAGAATACAGGAGATCGTGAAGGCAGTGAAATTTTTGAGTATAAAATACCCATGGTGGACCCATGACATTAAATATTTGGCAAAATGTATAGAATACTACAAGTGGTGAACTGCAGTGTGCACCGTAGACTACAGCTAATAACCATGCATCACTCTTGGCCCAATTGCACCACACTAATGAGAAGCAATAATAGGGAAACAGTCTGTGGATGTGTGTCTGAAGGGGCCAAGGGGCAAGGGGGAATAAATGAGAATTCTCCAAATGTTTTACCCAATTTTTCTACCATAGCTAACACTGCTGCAAGGAAAATAATCTACTAATGCAATAGGATACATTTACCATGTTTTAATCTCAAAAATAAAAGAATGAAAAGAGATACAAATTTATAATGGTTTAAGCATCAAAAATTAGAACTGGCAAGAAGGTCTAGTGAGACAAGACACCGGGAAGTGAAGTCTCAATGCTTCATATATCTGAGAGGCATGACTTTAATTGATTTTTTCCTACTCCAATTGGCAGTAAGAGTGAATTTTATTTTATATACAAAGAAAATGAAGGTATTCTGTAATATTTACTAATACTTCAAGTAGACATAATGGTAGGTAGCATATTGTAAGCAATAGGCTGAGCCAAGGAGTCTTTCTTCTTTCCTGGAAACATTTTTTAAAATGGTATATATTATTTATAAATTGCTGCTGCCTTTTGAGAGTGGTCGGGGTATATTGAGATATTCCTCTACAACTGTTGTGATCCTCCACTTCTTCACTGGTAACATTTCATTGCTATGACAATATGTCTACATTAATATATAATAAACACCTTTAAAGCCCTGGTCAGTTCTTTTTGATTTGGCTTGGCTACACTATTATGATAAATTACCTTAAACAAGTTCAACCTGGTAACTGTGGAAAAGGTTACATTTTCTTCAATTATCCTTTTAATCAATCTCCCAGGATAATCATTCTGCCTAAAAAATATGTTTCTCAATACTAATTTCATTACCCAGGTGATTCTCATCACTAATCATTAAAGTACAATTCTCCAGATTCTTAACAACTCTTACTTGAACTTAAATGGGTGATTAGATTCAATATGCAGGATATTACCTGCACGGTGGTCTTGATAATATATTCTCTATTGTAACTATCTTTGCTCCATCATACTAATGGATGTTAAAAGGGAACAAAGCTCTCTATTAAACTCTCCTCAGTAAATCACATACATAAATGAAGATTATGTTTGAAAAAGAGATAATAAAAGACATTTTTGCCTTCACGCCAAGAAAACCCAGTTGATACTGAATGTCACTCATCTTTTCAAAATCACAGACAGCATCTTCTCAAAACACTGGCAAAGCACCAGCCATATCATGTTGCAGTTGCCATGGTGGCTTGTTTGCTTGTTTTAAAGATGTAGCAGTAGCATGCTTTATAGAAGCCAGAGGAGTACTATGGCTTTCCTGGTTTTCTTCTATAGTTATTCCTCACTAGGCATTATTCAACATAGTCTTCCATGTTTTCTGGGTCAGAACATATACTGCCTACTGATGACTGAAGGAATTTAAATGTAGATCTTTGTGAGGTACTGCTAAATACACAAACCCTACAGACATGTCTTTTAATACCTCCAACATTCACATTGCAATGAGACCTAAAGTGTTTTGAGTATGTTTCAGTTGTATACACTTTCCTCTCAAAACTTTCAAAGTTTTTTCTCAAACTTGTTCTCAAGCAAAATCTGTATTTACAACTATCAGTAGACTTTGCTTGGGTTTTGGGAGAATGTCACCTACTTGAGCTTATTGATATGCAAATTTTAATAGATGGTAAACAGCAATTTCAGAACCAGTTCTCAGGATAAAATGAAACCTGCATCTTGACACTTTCATAAATGTTCACTGACTAGAGTCCATAATTTAGTCAATTGACTATTGTTTTTAAGATTATTGTTACTTATGTTCTAGATTTTTAAAATTGCCCAAAAGTTTTTTCTTAATAAGAAACCATTTTGAAAATTACTTGTGTTTGTTTCTTCTTTTTGTCTTTCATAGTTTAACTTACACAAATCATAAAAATGTGTTATATACATTTATGGGGTAATGTGATGTGTTTCTAATGCACACATTGTACAATGTTAATATCAGTATAAAAGTGTGTATCCCCTCAAACAGCTGTCTCTTTTAAGCTTACAATGAAATTGTTTGTGGGATCCAGTTTTCTGATTTTTGGCAGCTTTGCACCCACCACTAAAACCGAAACAGAGCTCTTCAGCCAACCTCTAGGCTTGCTTTTGCTGCTTCTTTGCAGTCAGATCCATTCCCACCCACATCCTGTCCCAAATGATTTTAAAAAAATTTAAAATAGCAAGGGTTTGAGGAAACCACTATTTGGTGAATTCCTTCACCAAAATGAATGTTTCCAGATACCTCCCGTCCTTATATTTGGAAAACTAAATGACTCCATGTAGTTGATAACTATCACAAAATAAACATAGGACATCTACAAATATAGAGAAGAATATAGAATGTGAAATAATTGTCTCTCATTTTAATGCTATATTTAATTTTAAGGAACCTCTCCTACATCTTCTGTTCCCATAGGAGGGGGAACAGAGGTTAGTTTTTTTGATGGCCTGATCCCATCTAGCTTGTTAGTCAGTGATCATGGTGGTACTAGCAAAGAAAAAAAAATCCCACCATTCTTTGTCACAGTGACATGAGTGTAAGCACTAGACTTCCTAAGACTTATCACTTCAGGGTTATTTCCATGTGACCTGTGGAGAATCGTCATGAATAGGAGGAGAAGGCAAGTGGTTTTCTCTGCTGTAGGGCTGAACTCCTCTGTGTGAGACTAGAAGGCAGTCGGGAGTGTTGTGAAGTAATCATGAAGTTACACGCTTGTCATTTCTTGTACGCTCACTCAGAACTAATGCACATCACTTTTTCCAATTATAATCATTCCACCACTTAACAAGCACAAAAGGCCTTAGATTCCAATTTGCCACTGACGCTTCTCTCTCAACTTGCTTATTTCTTGGCATTTCAGTTGTGCTGGGTTGTGCATGGCTCCAATAATAGAGTTTTCCCATATCCTAAAGCATACTTGCAAAGAACCATAAATAAATAAACAAAATTGAACAAACAAACAAAAAGGTTACAGAAGGAGTCTACTCAAAATTGGTCTCACATTACAAGCCTTCTGTTTCTACTGCTGTGGTGTGTTTTCATGTTTTGTAAGTCTTTTCTGCTACTCTAAATGTATGTGATATGTGTATTTGTGTGTAACCTTCTCTGCTGGGCATATCAAGCTTTTTTAGTCTCTGTCTTCTTATGATGAATTTACAGACCAGTGTCTGCCTCTGTTAGTATGAATACACAAACAAGCCATCAGTGGCTCCAGAAATATCATCATCTTCACACTTTGTTAGCTGCTGCTTCCTTCAGTGAGTATTAATATGCTGGAACAAGCCATGAGACAGATCGGCTTTGGATACGCAGCCTTGAACATGAGCTACATATAAGAGGAAATTGGTATTTTCATTTGCTGCACATGCTTTAATGATATTAAGCAATCTAATATGGTGCGTACGGCGGATTTCGGTAATGTTTCTCTTGAGAATTTCCGATGGTAATGGCAATTTAAAATGACAGCCTTACATTTATATAGCTCTTTCATCTCTGAGCCTTTCCACTTTATAAAGTTAGATGAAGCAATCACTCGAGTTACCCACCACAGAAATTCTACCACCTCCAGGGCAAACCTGAGCTTACTTTCAAAACTGACTCAACATTACATATAATTATGACAAGAGGCAAAAGCAACACAGTGAATGAAGAACTAATAAGGAACATAGAAAGATAACATGATTTCCAATAGATTTTTTTTCTTAAAGAATAAGAATCAGTAAACAAATATTTCCCTGGGGTAATTTAATAAGCATTGGTGCATAGGGCTGTGAACTCCCATGCCAGCCACTAGAGAGCATTTTAGGGTTACAGATTTAAGGCAGACTCTCTGAAGGTTGTATTGAGAACATTAGAAGTAAAAATTCAGAAATCATAGAAATTTAACAAAACTAGGACAAGAAAAAATACTCATAGGATGAGGATTCTTAAAAATGCCATGTTCTTCTCCTGGCTGAAACTATAACCAAGAGCCCTCTGCCTCTATCTATGTCTGCTCTGCAAGATACTCAGAGGAAGCAGAAACAGGCAAAACTTGTGAAAGTGATTTTCAACACATATCAATCACAGGAATTCTTAAATGGTTCTGCTTGCAACTGTATTCACTTTTTCTTGATCGATTACTTTCGAAATTACATAGGGAGATGAATAAATTTATAGTTAGGTATGGGTACCAGGATACACATTTTGCATGCTCTAAGATATCTGAGACCATATCCTGTGGAGCAAAAAACTAGACGTCAGTTTTACCTGGCAGCCAAAAGTATTCAAACAAGAAGCTGCCATATCTAGAACTAAAACAATCCAAATGAGCGTGCCTGTTGTGTGTCTGTGTCACCTTCTTCCATGTGACGATGCTTCGGTTGCTGCTGTCTACAACTCCCCAAGCCAAGCTAATCCCCATTGGCTGTTTGGCTAACTAAAACTATTGCATTTATGGCTGTTGTAGTAATTAATCTTAATTGGTGGTTTCTACCCCACCTTTGATCATTCAGTTCAAAAAGACACAAAACTTTTATACTTATAATAAATCTTATTCAATGCTAGAACTGGGCAGATATCTACCCTCTATGCTATTACTGTCTACTTCCTTACCATTGGCCCCGAGATATGACTTGCCGTGTTTTGCCTGGGCCACTATTACTCTGACTGGCCAGCCCTCATGGCCATGTCTCAAGATCCCTTACCACATGGTGTCTCATCCTCTCTCTACTCTCTCCTCCTCTCTCTTCTCCTCGTGGTTCTGGCCTAGATGCCAAGCCTGGGAACTGAAATTCCACCTACCTCTCTTTTGTCCAGTTACAGACTGTAGGTATCTTTATTGACAAATCAGTAATAACCTGGGGGGCAAGGTTACATAGCATCACTTGGTGTACCTGAGGATCTCCTCTCTAAGGCAACCAGGGCCAGTGGTTATATTATAATATGTAGCAACAAGCCAACATATATGGAGAGTTCTGAAACTGTATACTGAGAGCCCCAAGTGTTGTGGAGAGATAGTGCTTTGTATGTATCTTTTTCTCCTCACAACTAGCCATCAATGTTCTCAAAATTACTGAAAAACTTAGAGAGCTATGATTAAGAATGAATTTCTAAAAGTGATTTCCTCAGTAAGTTTTAGCTGCTAAGTCTTAGGTATTCTCAAGGATCTAGTAGTCCTTGAGACGTTTATAAATCTAGAAATAACAGAGAGGTGAAGCAATTCCTTTTAATAACGTTATCCTGTGGGAGTACTTTTAATTTAAATGTAATTGCATTAATTTAAGAAACCACAAAAGGGATATATCTGTTGAAATAAATCTATATTTAAAACACTTGAATAAACTATAAGGACATAGCAAAGTTTAAAGAGAAAAGCCAACTGAGTAGGGGTTCTGACAACATGAATCTCCCTTGTTCCAACAGAGAGGGAATCTAGGCATTGTATCACAGCACACAGAAATTGCCTTTCTATAGCACACAGCCTATGTGTCTCTCCTGTTCATTAACAGGAGTTAATGCCCGAGAAGGGCCATCAAGACACCAATGTTCCTGACTTAGTCACTCTATGGAATCTATCCTATCTTTACTTCATCAGTTTCTCGACAATTCCAGCAATATTTGTTGAGATTGAGACTCAATGTTACTTTCCAAGTTCATACGAGGACAATCAGAACATAAAAGGGGAGTAAGCAAGAGTTGATTGACGTGTTCATTACCATTGCTGCTTAGTTTTCTTTTTCCAATGGTACCAGTGTGTTTGATTAGACTACCAGGTACTTATTGTCTCATAGCTTCTTATACAGTGTTAGAGTATTGATATGTAATGTGAACTGTCAATCCTCCAGGAAATATTAATCCAGGTAGTAAAACAATCAGAGTGGCTACATTGTGCGATCCAGAGATGTTTTCTACCTAGTGTTCCCATGGTAAAAAAAGGAGAGTTCTTGCTCTTTTATTGTGTGAAAAAAAAATGGATCAAGAAAATCCATGTTCTGCATGCTTAAATTATGTTTATTTTCATCTGAATAGACAGATCCTTGGGTAAAAAGAAGTCTTTTAAGTGGTTTGTATGACCTATTAAATTCATAATATTATTCACCCAACTTAAACACAGTGCTGAAAGTGTCTTTGCTAGGAAATGGCTTGCTCTATTTTCTGTGAACAGAAAACCCTAATAAAGTAACAGTGATATTAAAACATATTAATATAACATATCAAAATAACAGAATCTTTTGAAACTGCAGAGAAACACCCAGCCCCTTCCACACTTCATAGACTAATGCCAATACTTAGATGAATTTTCCTGTGTAGGAATTTCTTTGGGATAAACTTCCTGCAAGTGGTTATTTTATTTTATTTTTTTTTTACAATAAATCGCAATAGAGAAATCTCAAGGTAGGCCAGTACAAGTTTGAGACAAGAGCCTATGCTAATATCATTCTAATTTTCTGCAATTCTTAAAATACTTGTAATCAGTCCAAATTTGGTGAGATCCTTTCAGTAGACACTTGCTAATTCAGCCTAGAAACCTGAATTCATTTTGCATCGCCCATTGGTTGTCTGCAAAGCTTTCTAGATTAGTTTCTTGCAAAATAAAACAGTGCTATGGTTTGAACCCAAAATGTTACATGAAGACTGAGGTATTTAAGACTTATATTGCCAGTTGATGGGCTTCTTTGAAGGTGATTGGATCACGTGGGCAAGAATCCAGTCTATTGATGAATCTATTGATGGAGTCCTAATTTGATACCATTAATGGAACTCAGGAGCACCTTAAGGAGGTGTAAAGTAATTAGGGAAGTAGGTCTCTGTATTTGGGAAGTAGGGGGACTATGTTTGAAGAATATTTTTTTCTTATACTTTTCTTTCTCTCTCTGGGCTACACAGTTGACATGAGGGAAGTAGCCTTTCTGCTGGTGAATTGCTTTGCCTCACCACAGGCCCATAGCCATGGAGCCAGGAAACAGCCTAATGAACTCTCTGAGAACATAAGCAAAAATCCCTTCTACTTACACTGTTTGTCTCCAGTATTTGTTACAGCATAAACCACAGCCAGTCAATATCCATGGGAAGCATTTGCATCTTTAGTTCCTTTATATATCTTAGACAGTTTACTATTGAATACTAGAGTAAGAGAGTCAGAGGAAAGCTCACAATGAAGGGGAATTTAGAACAATTCACAGCATTGTTCTAAACATGTGGAAGAAGGGTTGACAGAACTGGTCAGAAGTTGAAGGAGTGGTAGTATAGATGGAGCAGGCAAAACTGCATGCCATCGATGAGCCCGGAAGAACAGCTTCCCAGTGCCTGTTCACATAGCTGTCAACGTGTAACATTATGGATTCCCTAAAGGAAACCGGTCAGCCTCTTAAAAGTCTGAATGGACCTCAAATGTTTTAAGTATCCTGTACTTGCATTCCATTTTTAAAGTTTTCCCAGTCTTAGTTTTTTGTGTGCAAGAATGGATACAGACTTACTCAAATTTGTGAAATTCTCACAAATGATTTCTAAATTGTGAATTGATAAGTCTGAATGACACAAATGAGATAAAGTCTTGAAAATGAACTCCTGGGTGTCCAGAGCAATCAACAATGACTTAGAGTGGGAAAGTTCATTTCAGACAAGGAAAATCACACAAGCTTTGCACAAATGTGAATATGAAGATGGCAAGAAGAATAAGAATAGGAAGAAGCTCCATAGAGGCACAGCGTTGGCTTTTGTCTTCAATGCATTTGTAGAGCTCTACCAAGTGAAATCTGACTCTAGTCATTTGACTGGCTTTGGTTATCAAAAGAATGGCCAATAAAAATGAATAAAAATTGAAAATATGGGGCACTGAATGGTGAAACTCTTAGACCTCACCAGAGAACTTTCTTTGTGCAGTGGCAGTAGTACACACAGAAACTCACAATGGGTTAAAGATCAGACACCTGTCAGTAGAGTCCTCAGACATAAGGGGGACATCGATATCACACCTCATGATATTTAACTTTGGTTGCAAATTTGACATATTTGGGAAAAGGATATGTTTGTTGGGGGATTTGCTTCCATCAGAATGCCCTATGGGCATGTTTATAAGACATTTTCTTGATCAATAATTAGTCTAGAGTTGTCCAGTCTACTGTGGATGGTGTCATCTCCATACTGGTTGGTTTGGGATGTATAGGAAACGAAGCTGAACATGAGCTAGGATGTAAGCCAAAGGCAATATTCTTCCAGTCTCTGCTTCAGTGTCTGACCCTTGTTCCTGCCTAGAACTATCTTAGTTTTCATCAGGGATGGACCATAACATGTGAGACTAAATAAACCCTTTCCTCTCCAGACTGTTATTGGTTACAATATTAATCACAACAATAGATACTAAACAAGAATATACCCAGTCTCTCCAAGATTCCCCTGTACCTCTGTGACAGAAGAGGGGGCAGAATGACTAGAAGAGTCAGCAGGTGGTGAGGACAGAGGTGCAGAAGTATCTTCCTGGCATTACAGAACCAATGAACTCATGCACTCACAGGGACTATGATTATCTGCAAAAGATCAGGCCAGTCACTATTTCAGCTTGGAGAGGGCAGGAGTCTGTGTAAGGCTCCACCCCTAGCTGAGGAACTATTGACAACTGTACCTACTTGAAAGAGATAGTTAATTTTCTTTGAAGGGGTGGCCACTGAGAGGTTCACCGTGCTTCAGTGGGTGGTCCCATACCCATGAGGATATGGGCAGCATAAATTTGACTCTGTGGGTTACAAAAATTAAACAGACACATAGGGTTGAGAGGAGGTGGGTGGGGTATTGAAATGTGCCTGGGGATGTTGAGAGAAAATGGTGGTAAATATGATCAAAATATACTATATGGATGTATGAAATTATGAAAATATAATTCAAATATTTTTTAAGAAGAAAACTATTAGACAGTAGGACTGAGAGGGAAATGAGACAGGTTAGTGAAGTCATAGAAGAAAAATAAAATTATCATTTCTCTTCTTCTACCTGGATGACATCACCACAGTTCACCCCACTGGTCTACAGAGTCGCTTAAGCTCATATGAATTCAAGAAAACTAAAGCAAGCAGCAGCACCAAGTGTTGCTTTTGAAGAGATGAGACTAGTAACTACTTATTCTGCTTGGCTTCAGGACCACGGGCCATTTTCATCATATCCCAACCCATCTTCTCTTCACCTAATGGCCAACACTTTAGTTTGAAAACAAAAGATCCATTGGCTTTCCATGCTAGAAGAGGAAAATGGGAGTTTTCAGAACTTTTTTTTTTGAGACAGAGTTTCTCTGTGTAGCCCTGGCTGTCCTGGAACTCACTCTATAGACCAGGCTGGCCTCAAATGCACACGACTTTATCTCCTCATCGAAGAGATATAAAACATCATATTTAAAACTGGTAAACCTCTAAACTTGCTTACTTACCAAAAGAAAAGACTGTTGCTGTTGGATCTGAAAGCTATTCATGTCTTTTTCATTAGGATTTACATTATGTTGCATAGTTGGGCACTGAGTTTTTTAATTATCAAAAGTATTAGAAAAAAGCATAAAATGCCTCCCTAACAACTATAACATTAATCTTTGCAGGTAGCATATATCACGTATATCCATGGATAATTAATTTGAAATATATTTCTTAATAATTCCAACTGAGACCACTGGAAGAATTTGATATGATATAATATGAGATTTGAAGTCAGAATTTCTGAACGTGAAATCTCACAATTCACCAGCTGTAAGACCTTTGAAGAGTTATTTAACCTCTAGAAAAATGTTAGATAAAATGCAGATTGTTTCAAGAATAGAATAAAATGTGTATAAACTTCTGATCATAGCACCTGGAAGATCAATGGTTTTTCCCTTTATCAAGTTGGGAAGTTTTCTACATAGTAGACTGTTTTATTTTAAAATATTTATAGAGATTTACCCCATGCAACTATTCTTCCCATATTTTTAAACAGTCAAAATAAAAAGTTAAACATTTGCCTTCTGTCATCTGAAGTCTAAATCTTTCATTATGTCCATATTAGAGGGCATTACCTCAACTCTGGAGAAGTTGAGGTGCTTTGTAAGCATAAAACAAAATTAGTTTTCAGTTTCTCAAGTGAGAGATTGCTAGCCCAATGACTTGACAAAAAAATATCAGCTACGTCCACCTGTGCCATATAATCTGCACACACTGCATTGAAATATCAATTTAGAAATGCCATTTTCCTGGAACAGCAAGTAATTATCTGGAAGAAACATATTTTATCACTACCTGTAGCTCATATCAGGCAGCAAATCTTCAGTACCTGGCGCATGATCCCATGTTTCCTTACAAATTGTACTGCTGAGTTGTGCTGCATCTTAACACTTTTAAATAAGATCTTGACACTTCTGTCATTGTGCAGGCTAGGCTCTAGACTACAGGCACCCCCCTTTAATTTGAACACAGTATTTTTCAACTAATGACAAGCATACATTAGGTTTTTCCATCCTAACCAAGGCTCTGAAGCTATTTCAATTTGACTGGAACATTTTCTGTCAAATGGCTACACAGAGCACATTACCCACCAGAAAGCACCACATTGATGAGCACACCCTGTCACCTATCCTGCACATCGATATGGGGGTTATTTGATTTGAAATTGGATTCTAACCTTCCCTGATCTTCTGTGTAAATGGAGAAGCATGAGTTGAAGAAATTCTCAAAGTTTATGAAGAATAAACTCCCAGAGTCTTCTACTTTGATTCTAGCAGAAGTTCTCATCTCAGTGATAAATATTCAAAGCTGAAAGTAGAAGAATATTTTTTTCCTAATGGAGAGAAAACTTAGGAAAATTATTCTATGCATGAATTTCTTCTGTGATACGAGTTGGGTGCAAGTTGCAGGCTTTTGTAGCAGGGTGGCTTTCTGACCCTTCTTTAAACATTTAAGACTTAGTTCAGAAGTTCACTGAATAGGATGAGATGTGATTCTTAAATATGGGGCCTTCAAAAAATCTTCTAAATATATAATATTCTCAGCGAGACATGTCAGTCATTGTCAAGATGAAAGTCGTTTAAATGCTAAGTTCCCGGTAAACCTTGCCTGTGTTGTTGGGCTCTGTTCACAAAACAATACCTTAGCTGTATGTGTAGAGCATACAAAAAATATATAGAATTTTATTATAGAATGTTCAGTATCACTGAATGCTGTGATGTGGGCTTGAAGGAAGGGTGTTTGCTATGCAAGTTACATGCTCATCACCACTATGTGTATGGCCCTCAGGGCAGCATAAAGAACTTCAGAGAAAACATATTAAATGGGCATGGGGAAGCATCCTTTTTGACCCACATGAAAGGGTCTTTGTGTAGATCTCATGAGCACAAGATTTTATTTTCAAGTGGATAAAGATGTGCGGTTTCTTTAGAATCAAAGGTAGATTGGCAACACTTTCTATAAATGGCAAGATAATTATGAGCGTATTTGGTATTCAGTGTAAAACATTCATCACTTTGAATAGTTTTGGCATCAAGGCAGCTGTAATAGGCAATCCCACAAGAGTTTCTTTGTAATTTAGCATTAAATGATGTCCCCTTATTGTGATGGCAGTTGAGAAGTTAAAAGACAGAGAATGGAAGAAAGAAAACACAATTCTATGCTCAGTCCAATGCAGCTCTGCCAGAGACTGGGTGGAAATTCACTGTGAAATGAAGACAAGGGCAGAGCTGATTTCCGGAGATAAAGAGCATTGACTGGTTTTGCGTTTGTGATAAATGTTAATGTGATCATATACCTTCTGTGGGCTAGCATCTACCTCACAAAAATAAACTGTTTCTAAAAACATATAAAACTGCTTTCCTTTTACACTGAATGTGTGCTAGGCTGATTAGAATGGCCCCGAATTCAACATTGCTTTCTGCATCTACATCCTTTGTTTGAGGCTGTGTTGCAGCTACTCCAAGAGGTTAGCTTCATTTCCCATCTCTTGAATCTGTATTGGCCATAGAACTTGATTTGTCCTATGTGACAGAAGTGACAGCTTGCCAAGATAGAGTCTGAGCTTCTTAATGGCTCTCCTGAACCCTGGTCCAGCTGTCATGGGAATGCGCCAGGATTAGCCTGCTGGAGGACAAGAGGCATGGTGAATAGTGATGAATTATCCCAGTTGGAGCTGTTCTAGTCTCACCAGCCTCTCATTGACCTGTGGCTGATGGCAAATTGCTGAGCAACCCCAGCAACTTCACTGAAAGTTGGTCCAAAGCAGAAGGATCAGCCCCCATAGCCAAGTCTGTATTGCTTGACCCCATAACAGTGAGTTGAAAATTGGTCATTATTACAACCCATTCAGTTTTGTGGAGGCTTGTCACATAGCACTAGATAACTCTTTTGATGCTGTAGATTGAGGATCCAGATTAAAAAGCATAAGGCTCAAGATTTAGCTGCAATATTACTAGGTGAATGTGAAACTCTATTCTGGAGAGAATTATCTGTCTTCCTCTTATACTGCCTTTGGTTCTTTAGCTTTCAGCTGGCAATATCTTTTCCAATGGCCCACACTGGACTTTTCTTCAAAGCTAGATGGCCTGCTTCTTCATGTAAGCTTTGATGACTTCTTAATCTGATGCTCAGAACATTCTAGAATTATAGTATTAACTGTATAATATTTTTCCTTTGTGTTGTTTTTAAAGCTAGTAATGTTTTGACCTTTGAAAGGACAGAGATTATACCCTAACCATATACATAACATTGAAATCAAATCACCTTTTATAGATATGTTTCCTTCCTTTCCTTCCTTCTTCTTCTTCTTCTTCTTCTTCTTCTTCTTCTTCTTCTTCTTCTTCTTCTTCTTCTTCTTCTTCTTCTTCTTCTTCTTCCCCTCCCTCTTCTTCCCCTCCTCCTCCTCCTCTTCTCCTTTTTTCCCCTCTTTCTGAGGCAGAATCCTGTCATATATTCCTGACTAGCCTGCATCTCACTGTATAGGCCAGCCTGGCCTTAGACCTCTTATCCTTCTCCTGTTGCTTAACCACAACTTAGATGACAGGAATGAGTCACCACTCCAGGTTATCTTTAGTATCTTGACAAAACTAAACAATACAAAAGCAGTCAAATAAATATCATGAGTATTGGAAAGATACTACTCTGGTCCCAGATTTCTCCCTGTGTTTCTGATGCTGCCTTAGGATGTTGTCAGGTAGCTTCTAGAACTCTCAGACAATCTAAACTTTAATTTATTATTACTGATACTAGTGCATATTTACTTTGTTCTTATTTATTTGCCTAATTTTGCAAGGTGGAAATTGAGCCTGGGACTTCTGTATGTTAGAAAAGTACTTTACCATTGAGATACAACCCAGCCTAGTTTATTTTTTAAATTTTGTTCCTTATCTTTGAGAATTAAAACATACAAACTAATTTTATCAGATGTGCTGAAATTCTAAAGAAAAATTAGCTTTTCATTATTTATTTTAATACAGACTATTTCTTTAAAATCCAAATTTCTCCTTTGCTTCTTTCTCCATAACCCATGTCACTGGCTCCAAAACCTTAATCTCTGATTTCATATCCGCACATTCTTTCGAGTTCACAACAAAAGCTTAATTAACTTCATTAGGGTGAAGATACATAATTTTATTAAACAGCAGGAATTTGGGGCATTATTAACATGCTTTCATTAATCTTACAGAACTGACTGAAGTTATGTTTCACTTTTTTCTACCTAACATATTTCACCTGTGCATTGTCTTGTTTATACACAGCATACACAGACAGATATCAAGTTACTTTTCACCGAGGTGAGTTATAAAAGCCTTTGTCAATGGTAGTGAATTTGTCAAATATCCCATAAGATTACAAAACAACTAAAAAGTCAGGATGTTGGATTTCTTTTTTAGTTTATTTAGATACTTTTCAACAGTTACATAAGTCACATAAGTTTTTAACTTTAGGTAACCTAGGATCTCTCTACTTCAATTTCTCAACATTTACCAATAGCGTTAAAAGGTTGTGTCAGCACTTCAGCATAGGGGGATGCTAGAGAGGTGAGGCAGGGGAGTGTGGGTGGGCTGGGGAGCACCCTCTTAGAGGCAAAGGGGAAGGAGGATAGGACAGGGAGGGGTGTGCAGAGCGGAGACTCGGGAAGGGGGACAACATTTGAAATGTAAATAAATAAAATAACCAATTTTTTAAAAAAGGCTGTGTCAGCTCCTGCAATTCTTCTGAATATGAATGTAGTTATTTTTTTCTGCACTGTGGCTACTGTGAACTTAATGTCTATTCTTTTATCCCTTCTAAAACTCATGTTTGTGAATGACCAAGATCTGAGGATATATTCTTGAGGATCTAATAATAAGTGTTATTACTTTTCTGTGATAACTTAACACACATATACTTTTAACCATTATAAACAGAATACTTTTATTTTTCAAAAATAAGCAAGCCTGTAGGGAGTCAAGGAAATTCCGGGTGAATGTGTATTTTTGACGTGGGTGTGATCATGTCAAGGACACCAATGCCTAGGATCCAATAGAATAGGCAAAGCCTTTTTCTAGGTGAAGCTCAGAGGCAATGCAAAGCCTTCATGTGGTCCAAATATGAATGTCTAGGAACAATTAACCAATATACACACAAATTCGCACTATAGCTTCCTCTTCCAAGCTGTTTGCAACTGAAAACGCTGCCTATGGAAACCTTTTATGGAGACTCCTTAACTTTTCCTCACTGTGTTCTAAATGATAAAAGTGTAGATGTCCTTGGTGGTTGCTGGTGCTACTTCATCAGAGTGAACGCAACTCACCTGAAACTAGCTGTGTGTGTCTGTTCTTCATTCCCTTGTCTCTGCAGCCAAATTTCCAGGACTAAGCCACAAAGGACACGGAAAGAGTCCTTTTCTTGGGATAAGATTATGGATGCAAATTATGGTTTTTGTATGTCTAACATCCAACTGAGATAACTCCAAAAACTGCAACAGAAGTTCACTCTCACTTATTTAAATTGAGGGAGACTAGTCTATGATTTAATTGGATAAAATATTTACTAAAATGACTCACTCAGAAAAAAGAAACTCATCAATTTATTCATTCATTCCAATAGGAATGTACTACTCCCAGTGAACTCATAGCTGTGACTGACATTATCATCGTGGTATTTACAATAGAGAAAAGAAACTTAAAAATAAACAAACCAATTAGTGGGCAAGTTGTTTGGATTGGTGCTGACTGTAAACAATGCAAACATGCAATGTGGTACTCCGTTTGGATAAGTTTAGTGAGTGGCTTGCGTGTATTCCCAAGTTCAGATTTTGCATAAGTAACCTACAGTATGTAGGGATCCTGATGCTTGATTTCTAATATTTTGATTTGCATGCACAAATATCTCACCAACCCTTATAATGATCTTGCTATAACATTTGTTTTCTTGTATGAAATTCATTACCTTATCAACAATGTCTTTTCAACATCAGGTGGAGATACTAAAATCTGTTACCAGTGGTTAATAAAATATGTGGAGTTAGTTTGGAGTAATTGCCCTTATTCTAACTTATTTACTTGATTTTGTAAAATACTGAAGAGAAATAGGTGAAACACACACACACACACACACACACACACACACACACACACACACACACACGTTGTGGTACACTGCAACAAAAATGAATTGAACACCTCCCTGCTGAATGTATTTTGGGGATGGGTTGTCCATTATTAAGGGTATATGTGAAACATTTTATATGCTTGATACAGAACAATGGGGCCTCAACATTATTCTCTAGAGTTCAAAATTTCTGAGCTATCGAATTACAATGCAGACTACTGGAAGAATTTTAAAAATAGAAAATTAAATATGGACAGCCTTTGCTGGGATGGCTAAACAATCCAGAAGTTCAGCAGAGTTTCAACATATGCTATCTACAGGTGCATTTTAATATGACCCACATAATGGGAAGTGCTAGTGTTTGCTACCATTGTCTGTATAATGCTAACTCCTATTTAAAAAGTTAAAAGGTGAAAGGGAAAAAGAAAATCCTCTGTATTCTGCATTTGTATTTACTATCATTGCCATCTAGAACCATCTAATAGAAGTGTCATGGAATTCATGTATGCCTAAAAAGAAAATGTTCCAGTTTTCATAGGTTACAGTTTAGTTGAACCCCAATTGTTGCTCGTAATTTAAAATTCATGTAATTTTTCTCAAGTAAAGTTCTACTTTGGTTCTAGAGAAAGGGTAAAAACAGGAAGTTTCTAAGTTGATTTTCCCATTGCTGCCAAGATTATTAATAGTTTTTTTTTGTTTTGCATTTTTGTATTTAACCCTTTTATTCTCTGACCTTGTAGTCAAACGATAAGTATATCCAGGTAGCGAGAAAACTGATTTTCTTATAGGAGATGTGTACTCATGCTTAAGTTTGAATAGAGAAATTGCTCAAGGGTCTCCATGCTGATGGACAGCTTCATCTATAATATGAATTTTGTTTGCTTAGTTAATGTCATGAGGAAGGATTAAAAAAGGAAATATAGGAATCGTGTTGTAAGCAAAAATATAGAAAGTCTAACATTTATTGAACAACAGACAATTTATTAGGACTTGAGATTTTTAATCCTTAGGCAGATATAGATACCTTACAGATAAGGATAAAATAATTTAATATCCAAAGAAGTTTATGTGTTCTTCATTTGTTTATAACCTGTTAAATTGCATCTCAATGTTGTATTCTGGCTCTAAATATCATTTGCTTTTATTGCCAAAACTCTAAACGTTCTATTATAGCACGGGGATCTCTCATACTGTTCACAATTTGTTTTCTTGAAGGATTAAAATGAGGAACTTATTTATTTGACATTATTCAAATGTTTTTTAATCAATGTTCTATGTCTCTTTTATTCTCTTCTATTTTCTGTACAGCCAGGATGAATTTGCCATATAGGCAAGAAGTGGTTATCCATGGTGGTATGTTTGATTGGAAGGAGATATTGAATGGCACTATCATGAACAACAGCCCCTGCATTGATTTAGTATTTTCAAGTTATTCATGCTAATCAATCATACTCATTACTTTTGTAGTACCATTATGAGATGGATTGAAAAAACACTTTTTTTTTCCATTTTTAAAAGTTAGTTAGATAGTAACGTTTTTACTCTAATCTGATGTTCTCCCTCTCTCCCTCTCCCCCTCTCCCTCTCCCTCCCCCCTCCCTCTCCCTCCCCCTCCCCCTCCCCTCTCCCTCCCCCTTCCCCCTCCCCTCCCCCTCTCCCCCTCTCCCTCTCCCTCTTTCTCTGTCTTCCTCCCCACCATCTCCCTCTTACTTTCATGCAAATCCAACATTTCTATCGCCTTCGATGCAGCTGATATTATCCTTTAAACATCTCATTTTTTCTGTGACACAGAAGGAACGTTTAAGCTCTTCCCATCACTTCAGTGTGCCCCATAGTCCATTCTTCACATTCTTCTGTTGTGTTATTTATTCTACTTCCTACTCTATTTTTTTAACCTTATCATCTCCAGTCTTATGCTACAAATATTTTTAGCTACTTAATCTACATCTCTTTCTTCAGACTTTATTTTTTGTGACAGAAAACAGCATTGCCTTTTCCAACCCCACCCACTCAGGCCTGGTACTTGTATAACATTCAGTCACGTGATGTAACCTGGTTCAGGGCATTTTGACTTAGATTTTTATTCATATTTTTATAGATTATTTTATTTATTTACATTTCAAATGTTATCCCCCTTCCCAGTTTCCCCTCCACAAACCCCCATTCCCTCCCCCAGCCCCTCTCTCTATGAGGGTGCTCCCCCACCTGCCCACCCACTCCTGCCTCAGTGCCCTAATCTTACCCTATCCTGGGTCATCAAACCTCCACAGGACCAAGGGCCTCCCCTTCCATTGATGCCAGATAAGGCCATCCTCTGCTACATACCCTCCTCGAGCCATGGGTTCCCCCATGTTTACTCTGTGTTTGGTAGTTTAGTCCCTTAGATATTCCAAAATAGAATACTGATAGCAATTTTCTGAAGCTATTTTCTTCTCTATTCATAACATGATAGCTGTGTAAGCTCAAGTCATTCATGCTTCTGTTTCCATGCCCTGAGACTATTAGGGAAGAATGATACTGTTATATTGTGAAAACCATGTAAGAAATGAGAACCTAATTTTACCCTAAGTTCTTCTCTATGTCTATGACATGAATCTCTTAAAGTTTCAATTGTGCAATAGCAAATACATGTTTTGAAACTCATCAAAATTAATTAGTTTAAGTAGGAATCTCAGCCACCAAATATCATGAGTCACCCAACTATGCTTCCCATAGTGAAACCATAAAGCCCAATTCTAACATCTTGGTGAAGGAGCTAGATTGCCTGGGGCTATTTCCAGCCTCTATCCATCTCCAATGATCCGCTATTATGATCTCCTTCTTGGGACCATGCAGTGGATTTCTATCTTCTTTACCTGTGGTTTAAGTTTTATAAGTCAATGTCCTTGTCCTAATAATCCATGCTGTTTTCAGCAGGCAAGTAAAAGATAGTTGGAATGACATAGATGTCTACTTAAATTTTATTTGATTTTGTTCTTATGAATGTTAAGATAAAATATACAGAGCAGTATAATGCTCAGGTGTACAAACAAATGAACATGTTTCTGATTAATGTGACAGTTATCCTGTAGGTGTGTCAGTATTATTTTCTTATTTATGCCTTGAATATTTTTTTAATAAAACAGTGTTGGCTTTTCCTTAGTGCACAATCATATTAAGAGAATAATTGGATTCAGGGAGCTATAAACCCAGATGATTGTAGCCAACCACACTAGCCATGCTGTTTGTATTCTTACTACAGTAGTTTGCAATATGATTTTACAGAATAGAGTCCTTTTCTCAGATAATGGAAGCATCATAAAAATAAAAACCACAGGTAGGACTTCAGAAAAATTTATTATGCATGAGTGGGTTCAGAGAGGATATTATGTCTCCTAAGGGCTGGGCTATGAAGATGGAAAAAATGTCTTGCATGATTATACCTTGATAAACTTGAATGAGGGGCTGGAGAGATGGCTCAGCGGTTAAGAGCACTGACTGCTCTTCCAGAGGTCCTGAGTTCAATTCCCAGCAACCACATGGTGGCTCACAACCATCTAGAATGGGATCCGATGCCCTCTTCTGGTGTGTCTGAAGACAGCTACGGTGTGCTCATATACATAAAAAATAAATAAATCTTTAAAAAAAGACTATATAATAAACTTGAATGATATAGGGAAACAAAAGGTAGGTTATCAAATGGGATACTATTGATACCCTCCTGGCCCGCCTGTGAAAGCTGATGTAAATTCCTGTGATGATGAGCCAGACATGTGGTCACAGGATTCCCTTAGCTATAGGTGGTCTCACTTAGGAGTAGTAGAGGCAAGAATAACCTAAGAAGCTCACTTTCCTCAAGTTTCAGCTCACTTTGCATCTGTATACTTGATTTTCACTTATTTGTGTGATTCAGAGTGCACAGTTGTGTTGCAAGCTTAAAAAAAATCAAACCTAGTAAAATATCTGTCCTTTTGTAGTTAAAAGTGAACATAACCTGGGATATAAGTAAGGCTTAATCCACAGATGACATCTGAAGTCTATGTGTTTTTATTTTCTTTCTTTTATATTTGTTTTATTTATTTGTTTGTTTGTTTGTTTATTTATTTATTTATTTATGATACTAGTCACTAATCTCTGGAGTGAAGTGCTTTTGTATTTCCAAAATACTGACCTGTTGTGTGTTACACAATAGAGTCCCTTGACAAACTCTAGGGGAAGGGTCTTTTTTTAAACATGTGAACACTTTTAGTGTAGGTTAGAGGAAAGTGGGCAGCAGTTGGGGGCAATGGATTGTCGTGGTTGACATCAGAGATAGAGAAATTTCTAGAGGAAAATCTGCAGACAGAACAGACCTCCAAGAGCCAGCACCTCCGCTAACCCAGGATGCTAAAAATAGCAGCAGCAGCCACAGAAGCAATCAGCACACTTTGAACCAAGGAAGTTCAATTTAGTGCATTGGGGGGATTTAAAAATGTAATCCCCAAGTAAAATGCTAAGTATCTCTCTCTCTCTCTCTCTCTCTCTCTGTCTGTCTGTCTTTCTCTTGGTGTGTGTGTGTGTCTGTCTTTATTTTGGTGTGTGTGTCTGTCTTTCTCTTGGTGTGTGTGTCTGTCTGTCTTTCTCTTGGTGTGTGTGTCTGTCTGTCTTTCTCTTGGTGTGTGTGTGTGTGTGTGTGTGTGTGTGTGTGTGTGTTAGACTGCATCTTCATAGACATGTACACACTGAGATGCATACATATCATCTGAGAAAATTGTTATGGTCCTCACAATATTAAATTTTCAATGAAATCTCATCCACAATTCAGTATTCGATGTGTTTTCAGATAACTAAGGAGAAAGAGATGAAGTACACTTTTAGTCTGAGTAGTTCAGTAAAGGTGTGAATGGTTATGTTTCATTATTAGTGGAACTTTTATTCTGGCATTCAAGTGCTAATTCTTTCGGTCAGTTTATAACATACCAAATTCTGTATTCAAGCCCCTTAAGGACATTAATCCCACAACATCTGCAATTGCATCTTGATTTCTGCGAGCACTGGCTGAGAATTCCAAGCAAGTTTCACCAGTCTGACCCTGAAACTCGAACTAACTACCCTGTCCATGTGATGAGCATGCTTTTAAAAAAGTGGGTAGGTTTTGTCTTTCCTTTTGTTTGTTTAACTGTTCTAACAGTTTAGGGAACAGGCTTAAAAGCTAGGATATTTCTTTGTAGCAACTGCAAGTTTAACAACAGATAAACTCTTTAGAGAAAATGTCCATTGGGGTAGAACTAAAATCTGGAAGTAATCAGAAATCACTGAGCATCAGAAAAAAAATTTAAACGCAGCTGGAGCCTGCTAGTAGTCAGGATAGGATTCAGGTACCTAATCCCTTGGGTGAGTCACCAGTGTTCTTCTTCCTTGTCTTGGATGTGGAACTAAAAAACCCCAGGGTGTTGATGGTTGCACAGAAACTGTGGCATCTGACACCTGCTGGGAGCAATAAATAAAGAAGTGTGCCTGCCCTTGTGGGTTTGTTCCTTCCTTGTTCACTCCTTGAGTCTGTCTTCTCTTCTTTGCTGAGTTTTAGGAGAGAGAGAGTTCTGCTTTGCCTTGTAAACAAATCTGATGTTTGTGGGGGGGAGGCGTGGGGGGCACTGCAGTCCCGTTATTTTTGAACCGTGTTCTCAGCCTATAATATAACAAGCCTTTACTTCCGTGCATTATGTTGCAATTTATTTGAGAGTAAAATCATTTGGAAGCAGCCTATTTTGCAGTAGGTGTGGTTCACTGGTCTGTTTCCCCCTGGGTGGTAATGGCTTTACAGTTAGCAAATAAATAAGACTGGTAGTTGTTTGTGATTTGTGTAGATTGATTACATAATGGTTTCTGTCCTCCCATCTTATCCAGTTACCCTAAGGATTTCCACAGTTATTTCTAAAGGGGACAAAACCAAAACAAATGTAATACACGCAGCTATGATTGTCTCTTTTATATGTGGTGCTTCAAAAAAACAGTAAACTGCACCTGTTAAGAACTTCTTCCAAACAGAACAGTCTAAGTTGGTTTCAGATCAGCAAAAATTGGGATTGCCACAGAAATCAAACTCATCTGGCTAAATCTTTCATTTGGCAAGTAGAAAAGGAAAATTAAATACTCTCTACCAGAAGGATCCTTAAAATTTATCATTCAAACACCAGCCTAATTATTTGCTTATACCAATTAGTCTAATCTCCTACAATTCAAACCGGCCATTGATTTTTCCTTGTTAGAATTCACACTTTTCTCTATTTGGCAAGTAAATGAGAGCACAATATTTTGCATTCTGTTCAAATGTTTTCCCCTCAGTAAAATGAATCAAATGTGTTTCATACCATATGCCTGATATTTTCCTCTTGTCCTTGTTCATATATTCTTGACTTTCCAATATCTGGCACCTTGAGACAGAGGTCTCAAGCACTCTTTGAATACTGGCTGTCTAGAAAAGGAAAACAAAGAAATTGGGTAAAGTCTGTTGGATTTCAATTACTAACAAGATCAATAAGTTTTAAGAGATGTTTTCCATTTGATTTGCTTAGAACAGTGAATCTTCTTTTATTTCTCAACAAAACATTATTATATCTAATCAGAAATTTGAATCAAAGTAGTTATCATTATTCAAAGCCTGGATTATTCTCTCTGTGTGTTTCTATGTCTGCTTGTCTCTCTTTCTTTCTCTGTCTCTCTGTCTCTGTCTTTATGTTTCTCCATTCCAGATACCCCCAGCCTTCTTTCTTAGTATTGGCTGCAATGATGTAAGTACTATTGAATTCACCCCAAGAGAGAGGAGGCACCATGATGATGGGAACCCAGACCATTTCTTGGGCAGAGGCAGAGTAGTTTTCCATTTAACTTTCCTACCTCTTCAGAGTAAACTTTTAACAGTGGTCACTCTTAAAAACCTTTCCTGAATGAATGAATGAATGAATGAATGGCAGTAGGTGTTCAGGTCAGCACAGTTCTCCTTAAATTCTTCTCTTTGTTGAAATACTCAGAAAAGCCTTGGTCCAACAAGAAAAAAAAAAGTGCCTTCAGTTTTTAACAGGTTTATAACTAGATGACAGATTTCCTTTTGTTTGTTTATATCATTTCTAAGTTTATAAAAATAATTTCTCATAGATTAGATTGTGTATGTAAAACAACTTCACAGTACTCTTAGAATGCATTTTCTTCTTGAAAACATTGTGCCAGAAATGGATGTGCACTGATGTGCTGCACAATTTTTCCTCTTTCTGCTAGCACTCAACCATGTGTTCAGTGCCTGCCATCTACTCACGACATACTAGACATAGCTCCTCACTAAAAGGGGCTTACAATATTGCCATGATTTTGGTAATACTTGTATTTTTGTTAACATAACTCTTATCTTAAGTATTTTATTGTTTGCTTCAATATTTTTACAAGATATAGAGCATTTTTGAACCATTTTTGAAAGAACCAAACTTGTTAATTTTTATCCTTAATTAAATTGATCCCTTATGATATCTTAAAATTGTTATTGCATGATAAGACATGCAGAAGTTGTCATCTTATTATACAAACTTAAATGACTCTGTTATGATTAAAATTCAAAAGAATGCTGTACCTTCTTTCTTAGACATGCAGTTTATGCCTAGCATCATTGATAAGGAAGCTGTGACATCTGTCACTTAGCAATGGTTTGAAGTCCATATATAACACTGAAATAAATGGCTGATTCTCATGAGTTTCTCAGACTTCATACTTCAACAGGAACTAATAAGAAATAAGTAGTTTTCTGGTATTAAGTGTTAATATTGACTTTCACAGAAGATATTGAAAATAAAACAAACATTCCCAATTATTATGATTCAATCATCAAAAAAGAAAAACATCCTTCAGAGAGAAAATTCTAATTTTGTATTCACCACTTCATTTTGACCACAGGAAAGAGAGAATAGCACATACTGTATTACCTATGTTGTACGTATAGTATCGACATGCTGCCTACCCATAATCATGCCAGGCTGTGTGCTTAACCTCTTCCCATTCCACATCAACAGAGAATAACACTTCTGTGCATACTGTAGTCTATTTTGGTTCTTGTGATTTTGTTTTTAAACAGGATTTATTAATTGAATGTAATTTTAAAGATATAATTCATAGTTATTTTAAACATATTAATTATTGGGGTGATTCTTCTCAGGCACTATATTATTCAAATTTACTGTGTCATGGAAAATGAGCTTAGGGTTTATTAAAATAATGCATATACTCAGAACAGCTTACAGACTACATACTATCTCTTTATCACTGAAAGAATATTCCCCGATTACAGGTAGGATACTTGCAAAACATAACATATTTCACTTTTATGTGATCATACTCTTTTCTGGATCACAAAAAGAGAGAATAATTTTAATTTTTTGTTTTGTTTGTTTCAGGTGTTTCATTCTATGTATATTATTAAATAGGTAAATATTGTATGAATGCATCATAGTATTTCTGACAATTCTGTCTCCAAGGTCTGCCTCCAAATTTACTGCTGAAGTTCTATGTGATGAAGAGTCAGCCACAATTTTCTTGGCCTCAATTTCTTTATCTATGAGATACAAAAGAGTTGAACCAGATTATCTTCAAGATTCCTTTATGTCTGAAATATGATTCCATTTACATTTTCCATACAAAGACACTTGATCATCATGCAATGAATCATGTAATACTGTTTCATAATGTATGAGGAGCCAATTAAGAGCGAATACTCTGAATGATAGCCTTGCCAGTCAAGAGTATATAATATGAGAATAGTGCTACACTACTGCTAGTATGGGTCAAGCTACAGGAATAAAAACAACAAAGCAGGTTTAATGATTCTCTTTGTGTCTTTAGTAGTGTAGAACAGATCTGTGTTAGGGCTAGTTTTGCCTCTGAGAGACATTTGCAAGTGTGTGAAGGTATTTTGGATGATGAGAACTCAAACATAAAAGATGGAGGGCAGTTGATACCAAGCATCCTCTGAAGCCCAGGATAACCCTGTCTCACCCATGGCCAAGAATATCTTGTTCCACAGCATCAGTGGTATCTTGATTGAGAATCACTTGTAATGAGAGAGATTGACATTTAGGTAAAGGTGGACAACCTGAGTATATGACTTTGTTTCAAAATAATCAAGGAGAATAAAAGTCTCTTAGAGACTCCATCTTTTGAGTGCTAATTAGGCAACTATCTTCAAATTCAAAACGTCCAAATGTAAGAGCAGCTGAGATTGGGTGGAGAGGAAGCAGGGAGGAGAAAAGGTGCTCAGAGAGTAGGGTGGCAGTGGCGGTAAAGAGTAGGAAGATAAATTACAAAGAAAAATTACAAATGTCGAAAGGGAAAAATGAACTCCGAATGAAGTCAAGCTATTCATTGCAACCATGGAGCAAGACAAGAGACCACAGAATTAGCAAAAAGAGCCATTCCTAACACAGTTTGAATTCTTAAAAAAGAATAATACTGAGGCATCAGGAAAAAAAATAACAACTCCTTGTAGAACCATATTGGATGGTGACATGCTGTTGGTGTGGCAGCAGTGCGGATAACATCAGGTTGTAAAGCTGGCATCAGCAGTTTGGCTTGGCTATTTAAATTAGGCTTTGAAATCTGTTCTATCTTATTTTATGCACATACAGAACTTCTGTCTCTTGTTTGTTTTAGAGAAAACAAACACAGTGGTGAAAATTGGAAGATGGGGTATCTTAGCAGCAATGGACATAGAATGAGAGTTTTATTGAGGGAGATACAGAAAAACAAATAGCAAAATATAAGGGTTAGCAAAGAAGGTAAAACTGTTAACAAACATCCTTTTCTTTACTTCAAATAAATACATACAATTAAGGAAGAAAGATCAAGACAAAAATGGTAGAACTTGAAAATGAGATGTGACTAGAATAGCGAGAGGTAAACAGTAAGTGGTAGAACACTGGGAATACCTGGGAACATAACTTATCTTCCGTGTCTCTTCGAATGTCAGCGGAACTCACTACCAGCTGAGATACTCAAGGAAGCAGCTGCACAATGGACTCAGGACTGTGATTTCCCAGGGGGAAACGCTCATGGAAACACAAGAAGCAGGAGCACCTCTGGGCCATGATGCAAGTAGACAAGAAAGGAAATAGGGTTGGCTTGCAAGTGCCATGCACTGCAGTGTGTGTCCAAATTTAATCGGAGCTTTAGTAAAATCTCAGTGAAGATTATTGGTTAGAGAGACCCTTCCTGAGCACTTCTGTTAATGTCTGTGAGAAGTATGGAAAGAGATCTGAGAAATAGACAGAGCAAATTAGCTACCACTGTCATGAGTGATCTGACTAATGTGTTCCATGGATGCTATATTAATCATTAGATTTTTCAGATCCCCTCTCGAAGCAAGACTAAGTGTGTACAAAATTGCAGCTAGAATTAGAGAAGTTGGAAATAAGCTGATAGACAATGCCATGCCAGGGAAATCCAAGAAAAGATGTAGAAGTCATAATATTCACTTCAGAAAACATTCAAGTTGCTGAACTGTGAATAAAGTAAGCGTGTAAAGAGGACAGTGACCGGTGTGTGAATCCGAATTTTTGTGCTATAACTATAATAGAGAAGAGAGGAAATTTTTTGTTTCCTTAAAATGTATACCATTTTTTAAATCATTTAACAAATTTTAGCACTTAAGAAAAGGAGCACAAACTGTAAAGCATAGACTCACTAGACATAAAAGTGGAAGCTCAGCACTAAGAATGGAATATTCTTAGGACAACAGAGCATGAAGTAGATATAAAACTAGCTAATACAGTCAAAATGGACATGTTATAAAAGGCTAACAACAAGAAAAAAAGGGAAAGTAGCCACAAAATGGGGAAACTGTATTAGTCAACTTTTTAAACTCTATGAAAAAAAAAACTTGGATAAAGAATTGCTTACAAGATACATAAATTCCAAAAATATACTTTAACTTAAATGCAAAATTTAAAGAGACAGAGAAACTCTGCTAGAAGTTTGGAATGTAGGTGATTGAATAGTTAATTGATCCGAACGAAGCATAGAAAAATATTTAAAGTCAAGGAACAAGATTACAGCTACTAAGAAATAACACAGCTCTCACCAAGCAAAATGAGTTCTTCGAAGAAATGTGTAGCCTTTATCATGACACCTATCTGTAGATGGTATCACTAATTGTTTTATACTTTGACAATATGGAAATATTAATTATTAAATCAATTACATGTTTTGTTACTGTTGTCAATAGGTGGTGGCTGTAAGCATGTAGTTTGGAAATAATGTCACTGTTGTAAAGAGAAAAATGTGTCAGCATATAGATCTCTTTTACTTAATGAGATGTGCTACGTTAAATTAGTGATAGTGTTAGAACACGATCTATCTATCTATCTATCATCTATCTATCATCTATCTATCTATCTATCTATCTATCTATCTATCTATCTATCTATCTATCTATCTATAATGGGACTGTATTAGGTGGCTTTCAACCTTTCTAATGCCGCAGCATTAATAGCACTCTTTAATATAATTCTTCATGTTATATCATTGCTACTTTATAACTGTATTTTTGCTACTATCATGAATTGTAATATAAATATATGATACTCAAGATATTTGATATGTAACCCTAAGAGGGTAGTGACACACAGGCTGAGAACTCCTGGCTTACCATCCTGTGATCCTGCTAGTCCATCAATGGCTGTCTACCAATAGAATGTCCAAGAATCCGGTAGTCCATGAGGCTGGATGTCTCAGCTGGTCTTCAGTATGTGCTGGAATCAAAAAATATAAATTCTAATGCCAACGAAGGAATGAACTTGCCAGTGAGAGTGAGAGACAGCAAGCTTCCTTCTTACATGTCCTTTATATAAGCTGCCAGCCGAAGGTATAACAGAATAAAAGGGGGATATTTTTACCCCAAAGATCTGGATTAAGAGTATGTCTTCCTTCCTCAAAGATCCAAATTAAAAGTGGGTCTTCATACTTCAAATTATTTAATTAAAATTTTTCTTATAGGTGTACCAGTTACTAATTAATTCCATATATAGTCAAATTGATAACCAAGAATAGCCATCACAGTATTATTACATAAACATGAGAAAATAACAAAATAGGAATCTCTGTGTATGCAAATGTGTATGTCTCTGCTGCTTTATGTATTTCTTGAGCTTTTTCTTTAGATTTTTTTCTTTTTTGTATCATTCTCTTTTGTTTTCATTTTATTCATTATCATCTTTATGATGATTATTATCATTATTATTATTATTATTATTATTATTTAGAAAGCTATTTGTATTCTAATAAGAGGGAGAAAGAAAGGGTGTAGATTTTGATTGATGAGGAATTGGGACCTTGGAGGAGTTGAGGGAGAGTAAACCATAATCAGAATATATTGTATTAAGAAATCTATTTTCAGTTTTTAAAAAAACACACAAAATCAAGAATTATTTCCATTATTATATGATCTGTGTTTGAAATATTAACTAACCTGATTGAGCAAAGGGAAGAAATGAAAGAGTTCAATGTTAGAAAAGAACAAGTCAGATCATCATGTCACCGTGTATTGTAATATACATGGCTTTACTGGGATCGTTATCATACCCTCCCTATAGCTTATTTAAAAAAATTGAATAGAAATTGTCATTATAAAGTTAAATAGCAAGCATATAATGTCAGTTGTATGAAAATTATATAAATGGCTGCCTAAAATGTGTCCCAGTGGCCAAAGCTGTCATACCTTGAGCAGTGTGATACATTATTCACAGTATTATACTGTCATAAATCAATCAGCATTCAAGACTCTATGTGAATGCAAAGGAGTGACTAAAAATACAAAGGAGAATAACAAATTCCTCCAAATTAGAAACTTGGGAAGAGATGAAGTATAATGGCTGCATTAGAATATCATAGCAACGAATGCCGCTTACAAGATCTACAGGTTGGGAAAACCTAGCTAAGTGTGAATATTCGCCAAAGGGGATCTTAATTCTCCTCCAGCTGAATGTGTGAATCAGGTCTTACTGATGAGTATGAAAAGGAAAACCTACAATTCAACAATACCCCAAATGCACCATTGTCTAGCTCTGAGCTTGCTCTTCAGTCCAGAGTAGGCTTGTAGGACCCCAAAAGTGTACTGTCTCCCCATAGAAACTTTCCGGGCTCTCCAAACTAACCATCTTGGAATCCTGCCTGACCAATCCCATCTAGATGGATCCCTCTGCCGTCTCAATTGGTCTACCTGGGACACGGACTACAGAAGTGAGTAGCACTCATCCCCTGAACCCAATTGTCTAGCTCAGGGCTTGCTCTTAAGTCCAGAGGACACTTGAGGATCCTGGTTCCCTGTGACATGGTGGGACATCTTTTGGGTTTATGCCCAAGAGTGGTATAGCTGGGTCTTCAGGTAGATCTATTTTCAATATCTTTCTTCATTTTTTCCCTGACCCAGTGATCAGTGAATAGAGAGTTTTTCAGTTTCTGTGAACATGTAGGCTTTCTGTTACTGCTGTCCTTTTTGAAGTTCAGCTCTAATCCATGGAGCTCTGATAAGATGCATTGGGTTATTTCAATCTTCTTCTTTCTGTTGAGGCTTGCTTTGTAACCGATGATATGATCAATTTTGGAGAAGGTTCTGTGAGGTGCTGAGAAGATGGCACATGTTCCACTATGTTCATAGCAGCTTTATTTGTGATGGCCAGAAGCTGGAAACAAGCCAGATGTTCCACAAAGGAAGAATGGATAAAAAAATGTGGTTCATTTACACAATGGAATACTATTCAGCTATTAAGACTTCATGACTTTTGCAGGCAAAGGGATGAAACTAGAAAATATTATCCTGAGTGAAGTAACGTATACCTAAAGGAATGCATGATATATACTCTCTAATAAGTGGATATTAGCCAAAAAGTACAGAATACCCAGGATACAATCCACAGAATTCAAGAAAGTTAACAAGCTGAAGGCCCAAGTGAGGATACCTCAATCCCACATGGGAGGGAGAAAAATGTAATCACAGGGGTCAGAGGGAGGGAGGAACATGAGTGCGAGAGGTGACAGGGAGGGGAAAGGGGGAACATGATCAGGTATTATGGGGGCAAAAACAAGAGTGAAGCCTTTGGGGACTCGAAGACTAACCAGCTTGGAATGGTGCTCCACCAATCCTGTCCCAGTCAGATCTGCCATCCATCCCAGTTAGGTCCTACTGGGGCATATCCAGCAGAGTCAGGTACCCTAACCTCAATTGTCTGACCCATGGCTCCCCATATATTCCTGAGAAGTTCTACTGCCATCAGAATCATCCAGGCAACACTAGGGAAAAACAGATGCCTAAAGGACAGCATAAGACAATCAAGAAGACCTAGGGCAATATGGCACCACCAGAGCCCAGTTATTCTGCTTCATATGGATAAACTTCATATGGAAAAACAAAAATCTCAGGATAGCTAAAACAATCCTGAACAACAACAAAAGATCTTCTAGAGGTATCACTATCCCTGACTTCAAGCTGTACTTCAGAGGAATAGTAATAAAAACTGCATGGAGCTAGTATACAAACAGACAAGTGGATCAATGGAATTAAGTTGAAGACCCAGAAATAAACCCACACACCTATTGACACTTGATTTTTGACAAAAAAGCCAAAACCATACAATGGAACAAGGAAAGCATCTTCAAAAAATGGTACTGGTCTAATTGCCTGCCTGCACGTAGAAGAATGCAAGTATATTCATATTTATCACAATGCACAATGTTCAAGCCCCAAAGGATCAAAAACCTCAATGTAAAACCAGATTCACTAATTCTAATAGAACAGAAAGTAGGGAATATCCTTGAACTTGTCAGGAGAGGCACTAGCTTCCTGAACAGAATACCAATGGCTCAGGCACTAAGGGTAAGAATTAATAAATGGGATCTCATGATACTTAAAAGCTTCTGTAGTCAAAGGACACTATCATTCAGACAAAATGACAGCCTAGATATTGGGAAATGATCTTCACTAACCCTACATCTGAGAAAGGGCTAATATCTAAAATACATAAAGAACTCAAGAACTTAGACACCAACAATCCAAATAATTCAATTTAAAAAATGGTGTACAGAACTAAAAAGAATTCTCAACAGAGGAATCTCGAAAGTACTTAAAGAAATGTTCAAAGTCATTTGCAAATGCAAATCAAAATGATTCTGAAATTCTATCTTATATCCCTCAGAAAGGTAAGGATCAAAAATTCAAAGGCCAGCACATGCTGCCTAGGTTGTGAAGCAAGGGGAACATTACTTCACTGTTGGTGTGAGTGCGAACTTGTACAACAATCCTGGAAATCAATATGGTGGTTTCTCAAAAGATTGGGAATAGTTCTCAATACTCCCCTAAGTGAGGTAACCCAGACCCAAAAGGACTGGTATGTACTTACTTATGAGTGGAAATTAGCCATAAAGTACAAGATAACCATTTTATAATCAACAGACCTAAAGAAGCTAAATGACAAGGAGGGCCAAGGGATGGTTGAATCTTTCTCAGAAGAGGAAACTATTTCAGAATGATTTTGGTTAGTGATTCAGTCTCTAGGAGTTGACTCTGTCAGTCTTCCTGTATAGTCCCTCTCCTCTTTGATTCCTTTTCCCAACTCTTCTGTAAGACTCCCTGAGCTCCATCTAATGTTTGGTCGTGAGTCTCTGCATCTCTTTCCATAGGCTTCTGGGTGGAGTCGCTCAGAGGACAATTATGCTACGTCCTGTCTGCAGGCATAATAGAGTATATTAATAGTGTGAGAGACTGGTTCTTGCCTGAAGGGTAGGTCTCAATTTGGGGTGGTCATTGGCTGGCCATTTCTTCAGTCTCTGCTCTATCTTTGTCTGTGCACATCTTGTAGGCAGGACATATTATGGGTGGAAGCTTTTGTGGATGGGTTGTTGTCCTTATCCCTCCACCAGGAGTCCTTAATTGTTATAGGAAGGGGCCACTTCAGGATCCATATCCCCCACTGCTAATAGTCTCAGCCAGAGTCACCCCCATAGCCCCTTTGGGGCCTCCCTGCTTCCCGGGTCTCTGCTATGTCCCAGAGATTGCCCACTCCCACTGCCTATTTCCTTTCTCTCCTGTACTCTCTACATATGATCTCCCCTCAGCCCACCCCGATTTGTTTCCCATCCCCCTTTTCTCCTAGTTCCCTCCTTCAATTGACCTTCAACCAAAGAGCAAGCATGGGATGGACCTAGGCCTCTGAACTCATGTATCAGATGAGCAGCTCAGTCTTCATACAAGTCCCCCAACAACTGTAGCAGGGGTTGTCCTTGAGACTGTTGCCTGCCTGCCTGTGGATCCTGGGTCCCTAAATGAACATCCTTGTCTGGTCTCAATAGGAGAGGATGTGCCTAGTCTCACAGGGACTTGATGTTCAGGGTTGCAAGGGGGTGCTAGTGTGGGGAATGATACCCAGAAGGGGACTCTCCCTTCTCAAAGAGAAGGGGAAGGTGGAATGGGGGGAAAAGACTTGTATGAGAGTGTACTGGGAGGACAAGGAGGGATAATATTGGGCTGTAAAGTGAATGAATGAATGAATAAATAAATAAATAAATAAATAAATAAATAAATAACACCCCTAACATATTAGCCCTCCACATTGAGACAATCAAAGTTAGCCTCATAGTAATACGTTATGCTGAGGACCTGCAACCTTTCTGTAATGTAATGAAAGCACACTCCATCTCTGTGATATCATCACCCTATGATCCTGGTTCCATATGAAAGAAAAATTCCTAGAAAAAGCTTGAACACTACAGAAAGATATCACTGGCTAGAACTCTTAACAATAAAACAATATTTTCAACAAATGGTGCTGGTTCAAATGGTGGTAAGCATGTAGAAGAATGCAAATTGATCCATTCTTATTTCCTGAACAAAGCTCAAGTCCAAGTGGATCAAGAACCTCCCGATAAAACCAGATATGCTGAATCTAATAGAAGGGAAAGTGGGAAAGAACCTTGAACACATTGGCACAGGGAAAAAATTTCCTGAACAGAACAGAAATGGCTAATGGTCTAAGATCAACAATTGACAAATGAGACCTCATAAAATTGAAATGTTTCTGTAAGGCAAAGTACACTGTCAATAGGACAAAACAACAACCCACAGATTAGGAAAAGATCTTTACCAACCCTGCATCAGATAGATGGCTATATCCAAACTATACAAAAACCTTAAAAAGTTAGACTCCAGAGAAACAAACAATCCTATTAGAAATGGGGTACAGAGCTAAACAAAGAATTCTTAACTGAGGATCTCGAATGGCTGAGAAGCACTTAAAGAAATGTTCAACATCCTTAGTCATCAGGGAAATGCAAATCAAAACAACCCTGAGATTCCACCTCACACCAGTCAGAATGGCTAAAGTCAAAAACTCAGGCACCAGCAGATGAAGGTGCGGATGTGGAGAAAACAGAACACTCCTCCATTGCTGGTGAGACTGCAAACTGGTATAACCACTTTGGAAATCAGTCTGGCGGTTCCTTAGAAAATTGGAAATAGTTCTACCTGAAGACCTAGTTACACCACTTCTGGGCACACACCCAAAAGATGCTCCAACATATAACAAGGACACATGCTCCACTGTGTTTATTTCAGCCTTATTTATAATAGCCAGAAGCTGGAAACAACCCAGATGTCCCTCAACAGAGGAATGGATACAGAAAATGTGGTATGTTTACACAATGGAGTACTACTCAGCTATTAAAATCAATGACTTCATGCAATTTGCAGGCAAATTGATGGAACTAGAAAATATCATCCTGAGTGAGGTAACCCAGACACAAAAGAACACACATGGTATGTACTCACTGATAAGTGGATATCAGCCCAAAGGCTCATAATACCTACGATACAACCCACATATCATATGGAACTTAAGAAGGAAGAACAAAGTGTAGATGCTTCAGTCTTACATAGAACAAGTAACAAAATAATCACAAGAGGTAGAGGGAGGGAGGGACCTGGGAGGGAGACAGGCCAGGAGGGAAAAGAGGGGCAGAAACAGGTATTAGAAGAGGCAGGAGTTAACTTCAGAGGATTAGAAAATTGAATAGAAACATGTAGCAGTGGGGGATGGGAAACTGGGGGTAGCCACTGGAAAGTCCCAGATTCCAGGGAAGCAAGAGGCTCCCAGGACCCAATGGGATGTCACTAGCAGAAATACCCAAGAGAGGGGAGATAGATCCTGTAGAGACCACCTCCAGTAGATAGGCACGGCCCCCAGTTGAGGGATGGGGCCACCCACCCATCTCAAAATTTGCAACCCAGAATTGTTCCTGTCTAAAGGAAAGATGGCCACAAAAATGGAACAGAGACTGAAAGAAAGGCCATCCAGAAACTGCCCCACCTAGGGATCCATCCCATCTGCCGACACTATTGCTGATGCCAAGAAGCATTCGTTGACAGGAGCTTGGTATGGCTGTCCCTTAAGAGGTTCTGCCAGCACCGGATTAATACAGATGCAGATACTCCCAGGTAGCCGTCATAACTGAGCCTGGGGACTCCAATGGAAGAGCTACAGGAAGGACTGAAGGAGCTGCAGGGGATCGCAATCCATAGGAAGAACAATATCAACTAACTGGACCACCCAGAGCTCCCAGGGGCTAAACCACAAACATGGAGAGAGCCAGGATTGCAGATACATATGTAGCAGAGGATGGCCTTATCTAACATCAATGGGAGGATAGGGAGGCCCTTGGTCCTGTGGAGGCTTGATGCCCCAGTGTAGGGGGATGATAGAGCTCTGAGGCAGGAGTGGGTGAGTGGGTGGAGGAGCACCCTCATAGAGGCAAAGGGGAGGGGGAGAGGGAGGATGGAATGGGAGGACTGGAGGGGTAACAGGAAAGGGAGATAGCATTTGAAATATAAATGAATAAAATGATTAATAAAAAGATAAAAGAATACAAAGGACTGAGAAATGGTTCCAAAGTGAAGGGGTGTACAGAGATTGATAAGGAAGTGCAGTGTGACACCTTAAGTTATGTTCTGAATCAGAATAAGATTAAACTTCGGGAAAGTAGGTAATTGTGGAAAAACTGATGAGTTTAAGTCTAGAGTTAAAAGAAGTATAGCAATATTTGCTTATTTGTATACTACAGATATTTATGAAGATAAGCTCATATGTTATTGGGGAACATGGTTAACTTTTAAACATAACAATAGGTGGTTCAATTTTTATTATGTAAAATTATAAAAAATGTACAAGGTAGAAAGGGTAGATTTGATTCCCCTGTTCATATTCATTCCATATCTTTAAGAATTTACAGCACATGACAAACTTTATTTCACCTAAAATCCTTGTCTGCTCCCATGTTATCTTGAAAATGTGCTTTAAGTAATAAAGCAATGATTTCTTGATCACTATTTTAGTTTTAAAGGACCTCGTTTGATTGGTCCAAAGCTCTCTACTGAGAGCTAGACTTATTCAATTACCTTATATATTTGCTGAGAATTGGGACTGTGTTGTTACTCAAGTGCAACAGTTGACTCTGCTGTGGGAAACCTCCTGGTGATTGGCATAAAGGGGTGGGTGGGTATCAGAGATTCGGCATGGCTGTCTCAGGCAGCAGATAACGGCCACATTTTGTATTGCTCACCTTCGAGAACTCAGGCACTTTGTAAATGCTGAGGTTATGAAGGTAAAGTAAAGGGCTTGCTTAAGGTTATGGTATTTCTTTTCCCTTTGTTATATTAAACAGGTTCTTGTTTGTAAAAAGTCAGAGAACACTGTGTTCATACTAATCTGTTTCAGGGCAGACAGTATCTGTTTTTGTAATAGTTCTAGAAACATTTACTTAAAACATATCATATGTGTGCATATGTCCTTCTAGGCCTTATCATTTTCAATATATTTAACCCATTTACAAATGCATATTGGATAAGTTATTTCACCAATTTTTATAGATTAACCACTTTGTCTGAATTTGACATTTGACAACAGGGATAAAAGTCATTTCCTCTATCCCTTTTAGCACGACCTGAAGGTCCACTTTACTTCCCTCTGTTAAACAGTTCTTATCTGGGTACACACAGCCGGTGAGAAAGAGGAAGAAAACCAACTCTTCTAAGTGGGGCCTAGATCTGCATGTTTACAACAATTTAAACATTGATTATACCTATGTTTATGAAATTGATCCAAATAAATTATAGTACATGAATTTGAGTGTGATGATGATTATATTGTATTATTTACATTTCAGTGGCTAAGACCATTTTCTCCAATGTGATATTTGCTTAAAGTAATTATCCTGCCTGAGAACAGTGGCAGATTGAAATTAAATGTTTGGATTAAATATTTTGTCAGCAAACATGAAGCAACTGCTTCACTGCTGCCGCCGCTCTTCTGTGCATACTGATTAAAAATGATTACCAAATGATTAGCTTTTATTTTGGCACAGTTTTAAAATACTCAGATAAATGATGCTTGATATCCAGTCTTCTACTCATTTAAATCATTAGGATTATGGAAGAAAATGGCCCAAACAAATTCATGGCAGTGTTGAACTTTTAGCATAGACTTCAGTCGAGCAAATAAAACTGGCCAAGTCTAGAAATAATCCATGTTTCATGAGGTCTGAACTTGGGTTAAATATAAACTCTTTCAGGTGTACTCCATACTGGCAGGTAGGGAGAAAAAGTATCACTCTATACTGAAAGAAGAAATATATGAAGCTATTTTAAAGAGAGACTCTATAGTTCCTTGGGTATTGATCCCCTCTTGCAAAGCAGTAGTTTAAAGTGCTAAATGGGAGCAAATAAGAACATATGGCTTGAATCTACTCTGAAATATGAATGTATTTTTAATAACAGGTAGAGAAGGTACTTGACAAGATGTTTTAAATTTTACCTTTCATAATCAAACCATTAGGAATGATTTTTAAATAAAGCAAGAATATGATACATCTTGCAAGTCTCCAGTGTGCACTTGTTTGGATTTGGGCCAAGGACTGGAAAGTGTACAGTCGTATTTAAAATAACTCAAGGGACTGAACATAGGCCAAGATATCAACAGAAAAAAATTCAATTCTTTTTCCTTCAATGAATATATTTCACAAAGAATGACAAAATCACTTGACAGGAAACACTATAAATGTTCTAAAGTAATAACAGGTTCACAAAAAGTATTAAATGCTTTATTTACCCAGGTTTGAGCTAATTTAAATTGATAATGTTATTCCAATTTTAGACCAAATTTCCCTCTAATTAACAATGAGTCAGAAGAGGAATCAGCAAGTTCTTATAATGTGTTACAGTCTGAGTATGAATTGTATCTCCCTACCCACCCCTGCTACTTTGGGTTCATTTGTTTGAACAATTAATCCTCAGCTAGTGATATTTTGTTTTGTTTTGTTTTTGTTTGCTTTTTTAAATAGGATGTAGAATCCCTTGTAGGTGTATTCTCACTTGAGGAAGCATGTCACTGCTGGTTGGCTTGAGGTTTGACTTGCAACCCTCACCTTCCTGCTATGAAGCCTTTCCTACCTAGTTGGACTGTATCCTTCAAACTGTAAGCCAAAGCAAAACCTCCCTTCCTCAATTTGCTTCTTGTCAGGTATTTTTGTCATAGCATTCAGAAAGGGTAATTAATATGCTAGATGATTTCAGCATATATTATCCTTTTATGATAATGCAAATCATAAAAAATTAAACTCTCAGATGTCTCAAGCAAGTGATTTTCATCAACAGGGCATGGCATGTATATGACAAATTCAAAGATGTGAGATGGGCATATATTGGGTTCATGCATATGGTATCCATGTAAATGATCCAATTCAAATAAGAATATTCATTGTAGCATCTTATTTTCTGTATTTCTTTCACAAGCTATTATAAAATTAATACCTCATTAACAAACACAGCTTTTCTCAAAGGTTTGATTTGATATATAATGAGAGAATAGAATAGGTATAGGGAGAGAAAAGTGAATTGGATTGGAAAAGAAAATTGAATAAAAGATGCTTTTCTATTGTAATCCAATTCTAGACAACTTTCTAGCACATTTGTAGTGCCCCTTGCTAGATCTTATGCTCCTAAAGTATACTGCTTTTGAGGTTGTATTTAGATAAAAAATTACTACTAATTACTTTAGGTACAATAACAAAATAAGAAAATATGGTGGTTTGAAAAAGAATGGCCCTGAGAGATCCATGTGTTTGAATGGTTGGCCCACAGGGAGTGGCACTATTGAGAGGTGTAGCCTTGTTGGAGGAATTGTGTTACTGCGGAGGTGGACTTTGAAGTCTCATATGCTCAAAATATATCCAGTGTGGCATATCTCATAGTCTTTATTCCTGGACTGTCTTGACCCAACAGCTGCCCAAGTAACGACATAGAGACCTTTTATGAATTATGAATGCTTAGGCCTTATAGCTTAGACTTATTCCTAGCTAGCTCATATAGCCTAAATTAGCCTATTTATACTAATCTATGTTCTGCCACATGGCTTGTTACCTATTCTCTTCTGCCTAGCTATTGGCAGTCCAACTCTTTATTAAGCCAATCAGAAGGTGCCTTAGGCAGGTGAGGAAGGACAGGGACACAGCTTCACACAGTGTTAAAAAAAAGATTATCTCAGAGTCTCTTTCTGTTGCCTGAAAATGAAGATGTAGAACTCTCAGCTCCTTCTCCAGCACCATGTTTGCTTGAATGCTGCCATGTTTCCTGCCATGCCAATAATGGACTAAACCTCTAAAACTGTAAACCACTCCCAATTAAATGTTTTCCTTTATAAGAGTTGCCGTGGTCAGTGTGTCTTTTCACAGTAATAGAAACTCTAACTAAGACAGAAAGTAAAAGTCTTTGAAGAAGAGAAAAAGAGAAGATTTGGCCATAACCTCAAGGACGTATTCCACCATAACTTCAAATGTTAAAATTCCCAATGTTTAAAAGTTGAAGGCTTCAAATCTTGAAAGTATAACTCTGAATAAAAACTAAAAGTATCAAAAGAATTTATATAAATTTGTAAGACAGAGTACATCTCTGGTCTCTCAAAAATTGGTTCTTATAACATATTCTTGCAAGCATAGACACTCAGATGTGTCCGGAACAGTAAACCAGGTACAACCATTCTGAGCAAGGACCACATCAGAAGGAAGTAGGCAAAATGAAAAATATCTAATTGGAAAGCACAGTAGTTGGCTATTATGTATACCCAGAGTTATAACTATAGTTGTCTATAGTGTCACGGCAGGTGACTCAAATATTTGATAAAATTGGTCAACCTCGAATTTAAGTTTTACCTTTTATCTTTCAAAAACAGATATGTGAAAGCAAACCAAGGTATCTCTTCATTTAGTGAATATTCATATTATGGATGTGAACAATGTTCATCAATATTCTTTATTAGAGTCAAATTGAAAGCTTCAAAAAATGAAAAACTTAAATGTCATAAATGTCTTCACACGATTGCCTCTGGTATTGGAAATGATTTGTTGTCAAGATAAAGAGTTTAGCAAATTATAAAAAGCTAAATGATCTATGAAGATATTAGAAAAACACTTTTTAAAATGCTTACAAAGAGTAACATAAGAAAAAGCAACAGATTATGGAGAATTGGGCCATGTGAAAAAGCTATGATGCTTTGGGACCAGAGGAAGCACCAAGTGAATGTACAGTGTTGATGTGGGCACAGCCATGCTGAGGACCTCAATGCCTCAGATCCATGGGAAGATAACAGAGTTTCCCCAGGAGAGGTCTAAGTATATCTATTTGAGCACTGAAAATACCAACCATATTTCTCTTCCTCCAGGATAACTGCAGCCAGAAACTGTCAACTTACAGAGACTTCCCAAAGACATTAGCCAAATGTGCCTTGTTGTCCAGCAGTGCAAGTAGACCTACCTCTTTGTTCAGATGCGTAAAATAACCAGTGCTGATGGGGTTGCTTATTGGTGTGTCTCCATCAGAAAGCCCAGCCCACCTGATCCCAGCTTTTCTGAATATGTGTCTGTCCTTTCTCCATTTTCTTGTTTTACAGTCAGATTCCCAGAACCAAGTGGTGGGGATGCAGTGAATATCTTTTGATTCTCCTATTTCTTCTTCTTCTTCTTCTTCTTCTTCTTCTTCTTCTTCTTCTTCTTCTTCTTCTTCTTCTTCTTCTTCTTCTTCTTCTTCTTCTTCTTCTTCTTCTCCTCCTCCTCCTCCTCCTCCTCCTCCTCCTCCTCCTCCTCCTCCTCCTCCTCCTCCTCCTCCTTCTAGCATTTTGTACACGAATGTTTATTTCTCAATTAAACATTCCCTTTAAACACAAGGAATGAATTCTAAATCTTCAGAAAGATGAATGAAACATGATATCCCTCCAGTATAGTGTGTATAATCACTGTCCTTGGACACTACTGGCATTTACTGTTTAACATCAAAAAACAAAAGTTATTTAAAATTCATGCTGCTGGATTTCCACCCCCTCTGCTATAACCAGCTCTACATTGATCTGCAATGTTTTACAAGTTTATATCATCAGATTGAAGCAAGTTTAAGCTATGAAACAGCTGTATTAGACACAAAATAAAGTTACAAGATATAGTCAAGTTCGTAACGAATATAGGTAGTTCTTATCATCATTGTAGATTCTGGGGTAATGTGCTATGAGAGCATCCTGGGATTCTTAATGATTAACTTATGTACATGAATGTTTTCCTGCATGTCTATGCAGTGTATTCAAACAGTACCCAAAGAGGCCAGACAAGGGTGTCAGGTTCTCTGAGACGGGGATATAGATGGTTGGGAGCAGACTGAGGGAGCCAGAAATGGAATCCCCATCCTCTGTAAGAGCAGCCAGTGCTCTTAACCTCTGACTTCTCTTTAGCTCCAGCTTTCAGCATCTTTGACATTATTTGAAGTGTAACTAGCTGCTGCTTGTTTTTCTTTCAGGGTGTGGCTCTTTTCACAGAATACATTCACCTTTGCTTTCAACTGATCACTACTGCTTTTGAAATTCATTGATGATTTAGTTTTCATTTACAGGGTACTTGCATCTTATTTAACTCTCAATCTTCAATTTAATTCTTCTACATTGTTCATTTGTCAAATTCACTTTCTTTTTTATCATATTTTTCCTTTTTTATTGATTATTTTATTTATTTACATTTTAAATGTTATCCCCCTTCCCGGCTTCCCCTTCAAAACCCTCCTATCCCATCTCCCTCCCCTTGCTTCTATGAGGGGTGCCCTGTTTTATCCAGATTTGTTCTTTTTTAAAAATAACCATTCCATTTGTTTACATATCAAATGATTCCGTCCATCCAAGCTACCCCTCAACAAACCCCCTATCCCACATCTGCCCTCTTCCCCCTCCCCTTTGCCTCAATGAGAGTGCTCTCCCACCCTCCCACCCACCCACGCAGTCCCACCTCACTTCCCTAGCATTCCCCTACACTGGGGCACTGAGTCTTCACAGGACCAAGGGCCTCCCTTCCCACTGAAGCCAAATAAAGCAATCCTCTGCTACATAGGCAGCTGGAGCCATTGGTCCCTCCATGTTGGTGGTTTAGTGCCCAGGAACTCTCAGGGGTCTGGTTGGTTGATATTGTTGTTCTTCCTATGGGGTTGCAAACCCTTTTAGCTCCTTTGGTCCTTCCTCTAACTCCTCTATTGGGGTCAATTCTCCTAACTCCTCCATTGGGGTCCCTGTGCTCAGTCCCTTTAGCTCCTTCAGTTCTTCCCCTAACTCCTCCATTGGGGTCAATGCCCCTAAATCTTCCACTGGGGTCCCTGTGCTCAGTCTGATGGTTGGTTGGGAGCATCGGCATTTGTATTGGTTAGGCTCTGGCAGAGCCTTTCAGAAATCATCAATTTGGTGAAACCATGCTGGTGATGGAACAGCAAATAGTTCCATAAGCACCTGTATCCAACCTTGTCCATCCTCATTTCTGAACCACTACCCAGGAAATTCACTGGCTAGGCCAGGTAAGTGTGAGTTTAGATCATTAAGGTCCTCAATTTCCTCAGCTAGACAAAATGGAATGCAAACAACTGATGCTCTCCCCACCTCACCCCAACACCCAGGGTCTGATGTATCCCAGACTTTTCTCAAACTCACTATGTAGCAGAGGATAAACCTTGCATTCCTAACCATTTTGCCTCTAACTCCCAAAGGTAGGGATTATAGGTGCATGTAACAGGCCACATTGATGCAATGTTGGGGACTGAACCCAGGGCTTATAAGTGGCTGATAAACACTCTACCATCTGAGCTAGTTTCTCAGATGAAAGTTATTTATTTATTTATATTTTTATTGAATATTTTATTTATTTACATTTCAAATGTTATCCCCTTTCCCAGTTTCTCCTCCACAAATTCTCTATCCCATCTCACTTCCCCTGCTTCTATGAGGGTGCTCGACAACCACCCACTCCCACCTTACCACCCTGGCATTTCCCTACACTGGGGCATCGAGCATTCACAGAACTAAGGGCCTCTCCTCCCATTGGTGCCAGACAAGGCCATCCTCTGTTACATATTTGGCTGGAGCCATGGGTCCCTCCACATGTACTCTTTTGTTGGTGGTTTAGTCCCTGGGAACTCGGGGGGGGGGGCTCTGGTTGGTTGATATTGTTGTTCTTCCTCTGGGGTTGCAAACCAGATGATAGATTTTTAAATGGATGATTTCACTATCTTATGATGAAGCTGATTCTTTTCCTTAAATTCAGCACTCTCTCTCTCTCTCTCTCTCTCTCTCTCTCTCTCTCTCTCTCTCTCTGGCATGAGCCCCTCCAACTCTCTCTTCCCCTCCCTCTACCTCTCTTCACTCTCACCTCTCTCATGGGAATTACAATTTTCAGAATTTCAACTTTTGAGTTTTAATCATTCAAGATTGTGGGTTTTTGACACTTAGACTTTGGGAGCTTTGTGCTGTAGGTATTTTTGACCTGTTGGTGTCTCAGTATTTGCAACTGTGGTATTTGAGATTCAGTCTTTCAGGTTCATAATGTGCACTTGAAAGGTACAATACTTTCCTTCACAATCCCTCACGGTCTGCTTATTGCTACTGACTGAACCAATCCTATTTTCATCCTTATGGCAAACACATCATCAGCCATGTCTGGAAGCCATATTAGGTGCCTTATAAAGCAGTATATAAAGGAAAGGCTGTGCCTTCCATATGTTAGAGAACTGGAAGAATAGCATGAAGCCAAAACTGATAAAGAAGAAAATAAAGAATGCTTGGTACAAGATATATTATAGTTATAATGAACATGATATAATACATGCTCAAGTTAATATAGGATTAGTATACATGAGTTGCTGTCTTAAGCAAACTATTCAAACCTTTTGGAAAGGCCAGCTAAATGTTCTCTCCCTTTCGTTCTGTGAATTAGAACCCAGATTCTTCTGAGAAGACAGAACCTCAATTGAGAAGACGACTCTACAAATTTGGTCCATAAAGAAGCTTGTGTGGGAAGTTTCTTCATTGACAATTGATGATTTGTATGGAAGCTCATATAGGACAGTTCTTCATCTGGGTAGGTGATACTGGGTTGTATGAGAACAGAGACTTAGCAAACCACAAGAAGCAAGCCAGCAAAGTAGCATTCCTTTATGGCCTCTGCTTAGGTTCCTGCCTCCAAGTTCCTGCCTTGAGTTCCTGTCTTGAACTTCTTTTTGTAGCCAACTGTAAAGGAACCAAATACACCCTTTCCTCACCAAGTTGAGTTGGTCCTGCTTGTTTTATTACTGCAATAGAAACCCTAACTAAGGTACTTGTTTGTGGGCACAGCAGCTAGACTCTATTTCCCAGTTTCTCTTGTGACTACTGTGGCTAGAAGTCTGAATTCAGATTTCTTGGACAGAAGAGATTAGTCACTTCTCTCTTAATTTGACTTAAAAAGAATGATTTAGAAAAAAACAACAACAATAAATTACAATGACTTTAGCTGTTACAGATCTTTGTTCCTGAGGTAAAATACTTACAGAAACAAAGCCTAAAATACTTAGCATTCAGATCTGGCAACAAAATGGTAGAGAAGCAGATATGGAAGATTAAACCTAGAAGATGATTCTCATGAGCTTTGACTCATTCTCAGTCTCTCCCACTGCCCTTGCCATCGCACCTCACTTCTACCTGTGTCTCTCTCTGGGAGGCACTGTTCAACATGGTTGTTCTCTGAGGTAATTTGCATGGGCTTTCTACTTGGCTTTAGCTTTGGTGCCTATTCCAGGTCCATTCGAGGTTTCAAGCCTAGTCACTACATTCTTCTTTCAATTGGTGTGCATGAGAGATGTATTTCTTTCTAATTAAGCCATGCAAATGACTTGTGAGGAGTGCTCGAAAATCCAGTTTTCAATTAAAACAATGATAGGTTAGTTTTTATGTGCGATGAGAGGAAAGACTTTCCAAATTCTTATAGGCATAAGCCTAGCAAGAAATTTAAACCATCACATGTTCTTCACATTTGCCTTAACACTTTGTGAGAAGCCACCGAAGACTTGGGGACTTATGTTTGTGGAGAGCAGAGTGATGTGGCCGTAGGTTTTTTACCCTGTTACTGTGATAAGATACCCTGACCAAAGAAGCTTAATGGAGAAAGCCTTACTTGGCTCACAATTTAAGGAACAGTCTATCATAGCAAGGAAGTCAAGGCATCAGGAATCGGAATAAGCTGGTCGTATTGTATCCATAATCGAAAGGGTGTGGTGAGTGCATGGAGGCCAGTGCTCAGCTTGTGTTCTCTACTTTGTGTGGGCCTGGATTGAGACTCAGTGCTTAGGGATCACTGCCTCCCTAAGATCGTTCCACTTTATTAGTGCAATCAACACAATCACCCCTAGCCATACACGGTTCTAATGTCCTAAGAACCATATAGCTATTTATTATACACCCAGCCTTACTTCTCAGTATCAATTTTATCATCATTTACTATAACTGAGATTAAAATACTCTGGCCAAACAATTGAAGGGATAAATGGTTTATTTTGGTTCAGTTTCTGGCTATGGTCTTGGATATTACAGAGCCACAGTGGGAGAATCTTGAAGGAGCTATTCCCACTGTATCCTCAGTCAAGAAGCAGAATGAGATGAGTGTTTCATGTGTATGTGTATTCATGTATATGTGGGTGTATAAGCATACACACACACACACACACACACACACACACACACATATATATATATGTATATCCCCATGTATGTACTCGCATGTAAATGACAGAGCATACATAGTCTTAGGTGTCAAGTATAAGTAGTTAACTTACTTTATCTAGCCCAAGATACTCTGCTTCCCCCAGATGAGGGAATAGTCATCTCCTCAATCAAGATGGATCTTCTTTCATCAATGAGAATAATTTTAAGACAAGCCCTCTCAGACATAGTCAGAGTGTTGTCTCACAGGCGATTCTAGAGTCTGTCTTATTGACAATTAGCACCATGTGTCACTAACATAACTAGAGTAATAGTACAAAAACATTTGATGAAATGCTGCATAATTGTTCTATGAGAAGCAAAGTTCTAAATCAAGTAGGGTAAATAATATGGCTTGTGTTCACTAGGATCACAACTGTCAGTGACAGAGCCCACCACTTATTCCTGAGTGAGGCCATCAACACAATACAACACACTACATACAGCTCATGTAAACTGGTTCGAGTGCCATATACCATCGACATATATTTCCTGAAGGCTGTCAGACTATTTTAACATACAAAAAAGAAATAGACATTCTCAACTTCCACATTATTTTATAATGTTCTTAGGAAGCAACATTTTGGGAAGATTTGATAGTGGCCACTAACATCACTCATGATTCTTTAAAGCACAGAAACATTGGGGAGATGTGTCTGTTGGCAAAATGCTTGTATTATAAGCCAGAGAAACCAAACTCAGGTATGATTTTGGACTCCATTACCTGAGTGAAAAGAGCTAGGGCGACATGGTGGACAGGTGCTTAGTGCCCTAGCACTGTCTAAAACAAGCCAAGCAAACCCATGGAGCCATTCTGGTTTCCCCCCTGAGTCAACTTGGGGAGATACGGACCAGTGAAAGATCCATCTTAATAAATTAAAAACTGTTGATGTTTACTGAGGAATGACCCCTGAGACTGTGCTCTGTCACCCACATGTGTGAACATATATGTGCATATCACCACACATGTGCATCTACAAACACATGAACACTAACATAAACACACAGAGTCTCATTCAATTGCATCATGAAACACATCTAACATATCCCTATGAAAGCTATACTGTTCACCTAAAGAAATAAAAGAAATTATTATGATTCAGAAACACTGCCAGAAGTACTCTGTGAATCTAAACCTCTTGCATTTTTCTGTTGAAGGAAACAGTCAGCTCTAACCTTACCAATGTTACCCCCACAAACCTAGACAGAAGAGAGAGAAGTTAATTAAAGGACTTGTGATTATAATGGAAGATACCCTCTGGACAAATAATACAGTCTCTAAAGCAATTGTTTTGGTTTTCTAGCCTCTCTTTCTCTCAAAGCCTGAGAAAAGAAAAATATGTACTTTCATTATAGAATTTTGCCACGTCTTTCCCTTGATTACAGTCATCTTGCTTTGAATTTGTTGTTAAACCAAACTTGAAAACAGTCATCCAGGCTGCGTGAGAGCTCCCTGACTCTGTAAATGCAAACATATGAATTTGACATATTTGTGCTGCATGTCACCTATTGGATTTGAAAAGACCTTAGTAGAACAAAATTTTAAGGTTGTGCCAATGACTGAAAAGACATTTCGAAAACCATTTTTGTTTTGATTTTTAGCCAGGAGAATGTGTTTCTTAACTGATTAAAAGATACTGAGGAATTAGGGAGATCGTCACTGTTTAAAAAACAAAAAACAAAAAAACAAACCGAGAATTGAGATCTTAGTGATGGAGAGATGGATCTGCAGTTAAGAGAACTGGCTGCTCTACTGCTGGACCTTGGTTTGATTTCTACCACTCACATGGAAGCTCACAACATCTAAAATTCCAGGTCCTGGGTATCTGATGCCCCTTCCTGTCTCTGTAGGCACCAGACACACACATGATTCACAGACATGCATGCAGACAAAACACATAAATACATAAACACAGACATGAATGTAGACAAAACACATAAATACATAAAATAAAGTGATAAGTAAAAAAATAAATGAGAATCTTGCCTGACACTATCCAAGCTGTGGCTGTAATAGGACATAGAGGTGCAGCCTTCTCGAACCTAGGCCTATTTTCCCAGACCATGGCTTGTTTCGGACCAACAGTCTCTGGACATTTTTCTGGGTGAAAGAGGCCAGAGAGGAGAGAGACATCAGCTCTTCTCTGCGGCCTCAGGAGCTGCATTCCCAGTGAGACACAGCTGAGGTAAGAACTTCTAGATTGTGCTTCTTCTGAATTTAGCTTAGGGAGCCTAGGGAGAAATAGAATTGGAATAGATTTTTTAGCAGTGGCTGCCACATCTGCAGTTCCTTCTATATCCAAAAATCTAAGATAGATTTAGAAAGTTACTTTTCTGGAGACCTTGACGTATTAGTTTGTTGAAATCATGTTTTGCAAAACAATTAAATCAAGGAAAACTGTCAGCCAGACTCTCCAAAATGTTCTATAACCTTCTATCTCCAGTAAATATTTGTAACAGTTTTTAGTTGATTTGTTAATGCCCTAGATTATCTTAGGAGTGTTGTTCTCAATGCTAGCTGATATTAGAATCATCTGGTTGAGGGTGTCAGTTAAATACTAGTGCTGAATAAGAACAACTTAACCATATTTTCTAGGAGACCTAGCATCTTTTCCTTTAGATGCTGTTTAAACAACTTAGATTCAGACAGAGCAGGGATTCATGTGTTTCTAGATAGCCTTACCACAGAGTTTGCTATATATTAACAAGGTAGCTGCAAGCACAACACAGAAAGAGAGCCCTATTGAACCGTTTTTTTAAATTATTATGACTTTGCATATGGCATGTCTTAAATGATAGTGGTGGAAAATATTAAAATGTTATATCACTCTGCAAGACATTAAGCAAAGGAAAAGAAAAATGGAAGGGAAGAGGTTCTTTTGCTTTTCTCTTTCAGAGAAAAATATATAGTTCTTGTTGCTAAGGAAACAGTCATCCATTCATGTTCTTCATTGCATCCTTGGGTCACGTCCAGTGCTGATCATGTCAGGACTTCAAGAGTAGAGAATTTTAAAAAATTGTTTTATAACTGAGTTTTACTGCCTCAAAAAATATAACCTATCACCATATTGTTGTTGTTGTTTTAGATACCTTGTGGCCAGGATTGTTTTTCCAAGAGCTTAGACTTATTTCATTGTTGTCTCGTAGAGAACAAAGATTGTGCTGTTGAATAAATGAGAGCTATGGCAAGACTAATCTTGTGCTGTACACTAAAGGAAAGAGACACATTATAATGTAGTCTCTATTGCATGGGCCAGAGTCAAAGAAGTGAGGTGTGTAGGGTCTAGCATTTAAACAGGCACCCCTAAAGTGCCAGGATGTGAGTCTCTTTAATTCACCCAAGTCCTTTCCTTACCTCATCAGAGCACCCATTTTGATAAATACTTCTATCTTAAAAGACACTTCTTTTCCTACACACATTAAAAAGAAAAAGAGATTAATTTCTCTACATTAATCATAGAGAGTTAAAGATAATAGGTTATTACACAGTTTAGAGGGGAATCAAATTACTCAGGTTTATTCATAACCCTGCTTTAACGGCAATAAGAATTATACAAGTTATAAAGGCTCAGGGCTTTGCAATGTATATTATCTGTAAAATGGGTTCCTGCTTGTAACTTCCTATATAATTAGTTCTCTGCAGGCAGGACAGAAACTTTGATTGAGTATCTATAGCTGTCATGCTTTTAATTGTCTAAGACAATCCTAACATTTCATTCACTCTGGTTAAGGTTGGTGAGGGGTTAGTGTGCCATTCATTTCTAGGCAGCATGACAAGAGATGAGATCTTTGAGAGTAATTTTTCCTGCCCTTAAATAAAGAATGACCTTTTACAGGTGGTTTTTGCCCCTACCAAGGTTACCAGGAAGCATGGTAAACAAGAATTGTTCAAGACTGGAATGTGAACAATACAAGAAATATGGAAGAGAAGGGGCCTCTCTAACTTCTGTTTCTCAAAGAAGAAAACAACTTTTCCTCTTTAAGTCAGTTTGTCAGTTTTTCTGTTATTTAGAGCCAGAGCAAGGTTTACTCCCCTCCCCCCCATATTTTTTTAAAGCTTGGCAGTGAATACCAATTTGAGAAGTGACTGGATTTCACACTAAAGAAACTCTAGGTATGAGACTAAAAAGGAAATAATTCTAGAACAAGAGAACATATTTCTACACTAGATATATAAAAAAATTAATGAATGGAAATATTTTAAAAAATGAATGGAAATGTTCAATTGGGGTGAGGTGGGGGACATCTCCAGGATGAGACAGAGACCTGGAATAAGGGAGGTGTCTAAGAATCAATGGGGGTGACCTTAGCTGTCACTCACTCCATTATGGATATGGAACCTGAAAAGGGCACCTCCTGTAATCAGACAAAAACCCCAGTGGAGTGATAGAAATACCAACCCACTCACAAAACTTTCAACCCAATATTTATCCTGTCTACAAGTAACACAGGCAGGGAACAGTCTGAAGGGATGGCCAACCAATAACCATCCCAACTTGAGACCCATTCCATGTACAAGCACCAATCCCTAGCACTACTAATGATACTATGTCATGCTTACAGACAGGAGCATGGTTTCCACTGAGAGGATCCACACAGCAGCTGACTCAGATGTATATAAACACCCACAGCCAAACAGTGGATGCAACTTGGATACTCTTATGGAACAATAGAAGGAAGGATTGTGGGCCCCGAAAGGGATAGGAACTCCACAGGAAGATTAACTGAGTCAATTAACTTAGACCCTTGGGGCTCTCCCAGTCTGAACCACCAACCAAAGAACATATAGGGCTGGACCTAGGCTTCTCAGCTCATATGTAGCAGATGTGCAGCTTGACCTTCACGTGGGTCCTGAACAACTGGAACAAGGGCAATTCCTATGTTCTAGTGGCTGGGCTGCCTAGCTTAGCCTTTCAGAGACTTGAAGTGCAGAGTGGTGGTAGGATACCCATAGGGGCTCCACCTGCTCAGAGAAGAAGGAGATGGGGAATGGGGGATGGGTGATGGGGAATGGGGGAAGTATTGTGGGAGGGGGTAACTGGGAGGGGGGCAGTGAGCAGGATGGAAAGTGAATAACTAAAATAATTTGAATTAAATTTAAAAAGTTAATGTCCAGAATTCTAACAGATTTTGTACAACTCAATATCTAACAGACACTTAGCCCACCTAAAAACTTAGTAATAGACATAAATAGGCATGTCTCAAAAAAGAACATGGGGATGGCCAAAAATTGTATGAAAAAAACTTTCAACATTCCTAATCATTAGGAAGATGCAGATCAAAATCACACTGAGATTTTTATGCCCACCTAGAAAAAAAATGGGTCTTAGCAAAGAGATAACAAGTGTTGGAAAGGCAAAAGAGGATTCTCGTACAGTATTAACAGCAACGGACATTTTGCAGCTATTATATGAAAGAAAGAAGTTGTGATGGTCTCTTAATATTAAAAATAGTATTACCATATGACACAGTAGTCTGTCACTTGGAATATCTACAAAGGGAATGAAATCAGTGTGGGGGAAGCATTGTATTTCCAAGTTTGTCTTGGCACTACTAACAATAAGTGAGAGGTGAAAACAATCCAGTTGGTGATTGGAGTTTTGAAAAATGTCATGTACATCATAGAATACTATTTGGTCACTAAAAGAAAGAAACCTTGTCATTTGTGACTGGAACTGGAGGTTATTGAGCTAAGATAAATAAGCCATAGGTAAAAAGATAAGAACAACATGAACTTATATATAAAATCTTTTTTTGATAATTTATTTACATTTCAAATGCTTTCCCCTTTCCAGGTCTCCCCTTTGGAAACCTCCTATCCCATCCCCCCTCTCTTGGTCTCTATGGAGTTATTCCCCCACCCAACCACCCACTCCCATCTTCCCTCCTTGGCATTCCCCTATACTGGGTCATCAAACACCTCTCCTCCCACTGATGGCCAATAAGGCCCTCCTCTGCCACATAGGTGGCTAACACCATGGTCCCTCCATGTGTATTCTTTGGTTAGTGGTACAGTCTCCAGGAGCACTGGGGTGTCAGGCCAGTTCACACTGTTGCTCCCTCCATGGGGCTGCAAACTCTCTCAACTCCTTCAGTCCCTTTTCCAACTCCTTCATCTGGGATCCCATGCTCATTCCAACAGTTGCTGTGAGTTGATCCTTGGGTATTCTGAACTTTTGGGCTAATATCCACTTATCAGTGAGTACATACCGTGGTCATTCTTTTGTGACTGAGTTACCTCGCTCAGGATGATATTTTCAAGTTCCATCCATTTGCCTGCGAATTTCATGAAGTCATTGTTTTTAATAGCTGAGTAGTATTCATTGTGTAAATGTACCACATTTTCTGTATCCATTCCTCTGATGAGGGACATCTGGGTTGTTTCCAGCTTCTGGCTATTATAAATATGGCTGCTATGAACATAGTGGAGCATGTGTCCTTGTTACATGTTGGAGCATTTTCTGGGTATATGCCCAGGAGTGATATAGATGGG
>CM052701.1:103658164-103694978 GCA_028551405.1 Uromys caudimaculatus
CTGGGATGAAGCCTACTTGATCATGATGAATGATCGTTTTGATGTGTTCTTGGATTCTGTTTGCAAGAATTTTATTGAGTATTTTTGCATCGATATTCATAAGGGAAATTCATCTGAAGGTTTCTTTTATTGTTGGGTCTTTCTGAGGTTTTGGTATCAGTGTAACTGTGGCCTCATAGAAAGATTTAAAGAACTGGGTAGTGTTCCTTCTGTTTATATTTTGTGGAATAGATTGAAGAGTATTGGTATTAGGTCTTCTTTGATGGTCTGATAGAATTCTACACTAAACCCATGTGGTCCTGAGATTTTTATGGTTGGGAGAATTTTAATGACTGCTTCTATTTCTTTAGGTATTATGGGACTGTTTAGATGGTTTATCTGATACCGATTTAATTTTGGTATTTGGTATCTGTCTAGAAAATTGTCCATTTCATCCAGATTTTCCAGTTTTTTTTGAGTATAGGCTTTTGTAGTAGGATCTGATGATTTTTTGAATTTCCTCAGAATCTGTTGTTATATCTCCCTTTTCATTTCCAATTTTGTTAATTTAGATACTGTCTCTGTGCCCTCTGCTTAGTCTGGCTAAGGGTTTGTCTATCTTGTTGATTTTCTCAAGAACCAGCTCCTGGTTTTGTTGATTCTTTGTATAGTTCTTTTTGCTTCTACTTGGTTGATTTCAGCCCTGAGTGTGATTATTTCCTGACTTCTACTCCTCTTGGGAGTAGTTACTTTTTGTTCTAGAGCTTTCAGTTGTGCTGTTAAGCTGCTAGTGTATGCTCTCTCCAGTTTATTTTTGGAGGCCCTCAAAGCTATGAGTTTTCCTCTTAATACTGCTTTCATTGTGTCCCATAAGTTTGGGTATGTTGCACTTTCATTTTCATTAAATTCTAAGAAGTCTTTAATTTCTTTCTTTATTTCTTCCTTGACCAAGTTATCATAGAGTAGAGCATTGTTCAGCTTCCATGTGTATGTGGGCTTTCTGTGGTTGTTGCCATTGAAGACCAGCCTTAATCTGTAGTGATCTGATAAGAGGCATAGAATTATTTCAATCTTCTTTTATCTGTTGAGGTTTGTTTTGTGACCAATTATATGATTAATTTTGGAGAAGGCAGCATGAGGTGCTGAGAAGAAGGTATATTCTTTTGATTTAGGATGAAATGTTCTATAGATATCTATTAAATCCATTTGGTTCCTAACATCTGTTAGTTTCACTGTGTCGCTGTTTAGTTTGTGATTCCAAGATCTGTCCATTGATGATAGTGGGGTGTTGAAGTCTCCTACTATTATTGTGTGAGGTGCAATGTGTGCTTTGAACTTTAGTAAAGTTTCCTTTATGAATGTGGGTACCCTTGCATTTGGAGCATAGATGTTCAGAATTGAGAGTTCTTCTTGGTAGATTTTTCCTTTGATGAGTATGAAGTGTCCTTCCTTATCTTTTTTGATGACTTTTGGGTGAAAGTCAATTTTATCCAAGATTAGAATGGCTACTCCAGCCTGTTTCTGGAGGAACCATTTGCCTGGAAAATTGTTTTCCAACCCTTTACTCTGAGGTAGTGTTTGTCTTTAATTCTGTGTTGCATTTCCTGTATGCAGCAAAATGCTGGGCACTGTTTATGGATCCAGTATGCTAGTCTATATCTTTTTATTGTGGGATTGAGTCCATTGATTTTAAGATATATTAAGGAATAGTGATTGTTGCTTCCTATTATTTTCGATGTTATTTTCATGTTTGTGTGGCTATCTTCTTTTGAGTTTGTTAAAAGATTACTTTCTTGCTTTTTCTAGGGTGTAGTTTCCCTCCTTGGGTTGGCCTTTTCCATCTCTTCTACTTTGTAGGGCTGGGTTGGTAGAAACATATTGTGTAAATTTGGTTTGTCATAGAATATCTTGGTTTCACCATCTATCCGTAATTGAGAGTTTTGCTGGGTATAGCAGCCTGGATTGGCAGTTGTGTTCTCTTAGGGTCTTTATGAGATCTACCCAGGATCTTCTAGCTTTCATAGTCTCTGGTGAGAAGTCTACTGTAATTCTGATAGGTCTGCCTTTATATGTTACTCGAACTTTTTCTCTTACTGCTTTTAATATTCTTTCCTTGTTTTGTGCATTTGGTGTTTTGACTATAATGTGATAGGAGGAATTTCTTTTCTGGTCCAATCTTTTTGGAGTTCTGTAGGCTTCTTGAATGTTTATGCTCATCTCTTTCTTTAGGTTAGGGAAGTTTTCTTCTATAATTTTGTTGAATATATTTACTGGCCTTTTAAGTTGGGAATCTTCACTCTCTTCTATACCTATTATCCTTAGGTTTGGTCTTCTCATTGTGTCCTGGATTTCCTGGATATTTTGGGTTAGGAACTTTTTGCATTTTGCGTTTTCTTTGACTGTTGTGTCAATGTTTTCTATGGTATCTTCTGCACCTGAGATTCTCTCTTCTATCTCTTCTATTCTTTTGGTGATGCTTGCATCTATGACTCCTGATCTCTTTCCTGGGTTTTCTAACTCCAGGGTTCTCTCCCTTTGTGATTTTTTTATTGTTTCTATTTCCATTTTTTAGATCCTGGGATGGTTTTTTTCATTCCCTTTACCCGTTTGATTGTGTTTTCCTGTAAATCCACCTGTTTGATTGTGTTTTCTTGTAATTCTTTGAGAGATTTTTGTGTTTCCTCTTCAAGGGCTTCTAGTTGTTTACCTGTGTTCTCTTGTATTTCTTTAAGGGAATTTTTTGTTTTCTTCTTAAAATCTTTTATCATCATCATGAGATGTGATTTTAAATCTGGATCTTGCTTTTCTGGTGTTTTGGGGTATCCAGGGCTTGCTGTGGTGGGAGAGCTAGGTTCTGATGATGTCAAGTAGCCTTAATTTCTGTTCCTTACGTTCTTGCCCTTGCTTTTCACCATCCTGTTATATCTGGTGTTAGTTGGTCTTCCTCTCTCTGCCTGAGGCTTGTCTCTCCTGCAAGCCTCTGCATCAGTACTCCTTGGAGACCAGCTGTCTGTGAGAGGAATTTGGGTTTGGAAAGCTGTGGTATAGGGTCAGTTCTGGGGTGCAGACAGAAACCAGATGGATTCTGTCCCCAGCTGTTCCTTGGTTCCTGTGTCCTGGTGGCTCTGCAAGGGTCCCTCTTGATCCAGGAAATTGAACAGAAGTGGTGGTCTTGCCTGTGCTTGAAGGGGTGTCCACAATCCTGGGAGACCAGCTCTCTCCTGACACTATTTGAGTATGGAGCCCTGTGCCACAGGATCAGCTCCAGGCCGCAGAAGGAAACTGGAAGACCACTTTTCAGTCTGTGTCCTGAGAATTCTGGGTGGGTCTCACTGAGCAGAGGTGCTGGCCTTACCCCGCTCACAGGCTTGTCCACACTCCTGGGAGGCTAGCTTTCCCCCCGACTGAGCAGTGGTGCTTGTCTTACCTCCCCTTATGGTCTTTCCACACTCTTCTCAGGTTAGCTTTGTCCTGGTAGTATTTGGCTATGGATCCTTGTGGCCCAGGCTGAGGTTCCCTGCCACAGATCAAACCTTTATTTTTTTTTTTAACTTATCTTGTGTGTCTCTATTTCTATACATGCTTCTCAAGATCTTTCTTAGTCTCCTTTTTTCTCTTTGCTTAGTCCTATATTCATTCATTCATTCATTCATTCATTCATTCATTCATTTTACATCCTGCTCACTGCCCTTATTGTTATACTTTAGATGCGTGTTTTCCAAGGAGAATCCAATAGGATGTGGATTTGGACGATTGGGGAAGTGTGAAGGATTTAAGTTGTGTAGGGGAGGGGAAACTATGATTAGAACAAAATGTACAAAGAATGTATTTTTCATAAAAGAAAAATATCTTACAGAAATTGAGAGTAAAATGGTGGTTACCATGGGAATGAGGAGGATGTGGGAGAGTAATGGATAAGAAAACGTTGAGTATTAAGTATGAAAGCATATGTCTCCCAAAGTATAGCAATTCTGGTATTATTTAGTAGAGTTACTATTGATAACAATAATACACTATGCATTATATTTCCAAAAGGCACCCAGATCATTTGAATATTTTCATCATAAAGAAATGACAAACTTTGAGGAGGCAGCTATGCCTTTCATAATTTAAACATTATATGTTATATTGCACAGATATGGTTGTGTTATGTGTATATGTTATTTTTCTTTTTAGACAAGTTCTGTTTATATACCAAGGCTAGCCTCAAATTTATAATTTCACTGCCTTAGCATTTCAAGAGCTGGGATCACAGTAGTTCATTATATGCCTCAGCTGTCTACATATATAATTTAAAAAAAACATTTTTTTCATTTTCTGTTAATCTGAAAACAGTAAATTGCATGGTACAAATGCCAAAGTAGTAGGGAAACAGGGCTACCAAAGGGAGGTAGCAAGGTAAAGAGATGGACAGGATGATTCTAAGAACCAACCAACCAAATTTCTGTCCAGAGGCTATAGAGAAAACACTAAAGTCAGAACAAAAATCAACTAATCCCCCCCTCCCCCAAATGCTGACAAAACAGAAAACTCAGATGAGGATTTCTCTTGTTTTCAATGTAAATGTTGCCTTTAGTCCTCAGAGGATGGGGTGAGATGAGAGTCTCATCCCAAGCTGTACAAATATATTATTTGGGCTGAGCCAAGAGCATTTCTTTCTGTGTTCTAACTAACCCTAGACCTAGGCCTGGAAGCTTCTAGCCTCTGTACAATCTAATCTTTCATGTTGACTGTTTCAGTCTAGCATCTCTCTGCTTCTGACTGAATTTCTCTACTTGGTCTCATATTAATTTTGGCTATATGTCTTATTCTTCTGGCTCATTCTCATTCTCTGGCTCTTTCTATCATCACCTGTGTCTAGTTTGTTCTCTCTGCAACCTCTCTCTCTCTCTCTCTCTCTCTCTCTCTCTCTCTCTCTCTCTCTCGCACACACACACATACACACACACAAGCACGCACACACACACACCCTTTCTCTCTGTCTCACTGCTCTTAAGTATCCTCTCTTTCTTGTGCTGTTCCTTCTACAAACTAACCTTACCTTCATTGTTAGGGATTAAAAGTGTGTACTAAGTGTGTGTGTCTGTATTCTAGCCAAATCATACTGTAATCCAGGGCATGTCTGAATTCCGGCCAGATCATATTGACCTACAAGGTAATTAGATGTTATCCCTTTCCAGAGCAGCCACTATGCTAGATTAAAATTCCTCTACAAAACAAGTTGTCATGTCTTTGTATGTGATCCCTTGGTAGAGCACCACTGTGCTAGATTAAAGTACCTGTACAAAACAAGTCAATATTTTCATTTTAATCCAGTAAGTTTTCAAGTTTCATCAATACTAGAGTTATGGAGGAAAGTCAGGAAGGAAAATTACTAGTAGAGAATAATCATCTACTGACCATGCTAACTGCCATTGTTCCCAGAGCGTCTTTATTAGTATGTTCTCTACAATTTGGAAAAGAAATGAAAAAATTTTAGAGAAAAGCATCTAAACATAGTTTGTCTAAGAACAAAGAGCTTGTGAAAAGCTGTGATTGCACTGATAGATTTCTATAGACTTCCTGGAAGGAAGAACTAGTAAGGAGTGTGGGGAGGAGGAGGGCAAGTTTAATTTGAATCAGATGTCTGGTGTGCTGATATACCATCTGTGTGAATGGCCATGTATACATTGAAAGCCTAGCTAAGTAGACATGGCACCATCCTCCTGGACATGAAATTAAGATGGAATTAAAGAAGTCAGAGAATGTAGGTTAAGGATTATTTTTATACAGAGGACAACAAAAGAAAAATCAATGAGATGATCTCATGCATACATTAATGTTGATACTGAAGTCAAAGGAAGCAATGAAAAGGAATGATTGACAGGAACCTACAATGGCATAAGATATTACATCAGGAATAGACTACCAGCATTGGTATATGTCTTACAAAGCTGGAACAAGATGGAGCTGAAAAAAGCCATGTGGCAGAGAAAAAATAGTTATGAAGACTTAGGGCATAAAACATATGTTTGGCTGCTTATAGACAAGAAAACATTCTGAACATATATGTTTGGCTGTTTAAAGACCAGACGACATCCTGCACATATCTGCTCAGCTGCTTATAGACCAGACAGTATCCTGAACAAATATTCTATATTGGTGTGGGAAATGGAAAATGTGCTCAAATGTGGTCTATTTTTCAAAAGTCCCAGAACAGAACTTAACATCAGAGAGAACTGATATGTCATAAAATAAATTACTAATGTGGACTAAAATAAGCCACCATAAAATTTCCAACATTTTCTTACTGAGTTCAATGATTCTTTTCCAAAAGTTGGACAACTTTTCAGGACTTCCTAAACAAATGAAATCTTGGCCACTTCTTAAGGGAAACCCATCTACTCAGCTTAGTTTCCCCTTATTGACTCTTTTACTAGGAAAAGGAGATGAATTATGTGGGATCTGGTAGCTCAAATCAGATAAAGGGGCAAGAAACTGAAGATGGAGATGGAGTGAAAGATGTCCTGACTTAGCAGTATTCTAAATGTTTTTTAATGTCAAAAATAAGTTACATGTGCCAAAGAAAATCCTATTTAGAAATTGAGGCCAACAATTGTGAGAGAATCAGGCTGCTTTGGCTAAAGTGAGATTGAAAGAAAGTAGCTTGCTTGCCTGTGTTCTTCAATGTTTATGAGAATAGCCCATGGACTCCTGAGTAGTGTACCTATGCTCAACAGAATGAATCCCCTTTTCTCCAAATAAAATCCAGAAGCTCAGATATGTTCAGGCTCTACCTTGAGGTGACCAAGTAGCTGATGTCTCAAACAAATTAGAAGTCATTTATCTAAATGCATGTTGCATTTAAGTTAAAGATCAGTTAGAAAGGCTTAACCTCAAAGCAATAAATTAATGCATGATGGAATTTCACCCCGGTTCATGAATGTATTCAGAAACTCTGTGTGTGTGTGTTTATGTGTGTGTGTGTGTGTGTGTGCGCGCGCGCGTGTGTTATGTTTAGGTCATGAATTTGAGAATGTGTAGGACAGGACACTAGAGGAGTTAGGAGAATGATAGGAAGGAGTGGAAATTATATAAATGAAAACCTCACATATAAAATTATTAAACACACACACACATGCGCGCGTGCACACACACACACACACAAATACCAAACCAAACAAACAAATAACCTAACTAAAGCAAAACAAAACTAAACTAAGTTGTCTAAATTCAGTATTTCCCAATCCACTCTTCGTATCTCCTATTACCTGACTTATAAGGGAGTTAATAAGCATTTGTTTCATTTCAGTTTGATAAGATTGGTCAATGAAGATGTTTTTTCTCCATCCATTCTATGATTTCAAGTGATTTGTAGAAAGTACTAAATACCAAAGTCAGTAAAGTCAGTTGCTCTCTTAGAGTATCTATCTGCTTTACAGTGCATTCAAAGTACATAAATGGAAGAAAAGTAGTGGGGAAATGACCTCTTGTCCCCACTTGTAGAACAAAAAATAATCAGATATAACCACAGTTTAACCTTAATAAACCAAAGCTTGGTCAGAAGGTGTGATGGGCTGAGTTCCTTGGGTACTTTCCCTCAGCACTCGAGGCTTCTATGAGACTGTATAGACAAAACCAATCAGAGCATAGATCTCTACCTACAGAAGAAACAAAGTCTGCTCTGACAGGAACATTTTAGAGTGGATTATTTTGGCCACATTTTTTGTTTCTTTGGGGTTGGTGGTGGAGATGAAGTCTGGAGTTTTATCAAATATACCTCTCTGCTACATACTTTGTGTTTTCTTTAAAATTATGGAATTGGCTGTCTTAAAATTTGAGTGCTTTTGTAGGCTCATAGTTTAGCAGTGTTTGGCAACCAACTTTGTCAGGAATTACACTGGAGAGGAAGGAACTACTGGGATATTGTTGATCATTCGGCCACTTCCAGAAAATCGGAAGCGAATCCTTCAGCATGAACTGGCACTGTTCTTTGTTAGTTTCCGCCAGCTTGTAAAAAGTGAATGAGGCATTGTACTCAGATCTCATGTGGAAGTACACCCACATAGTAGGAAATTTGTATATTGTTTGTCAAAGCTAAATGTAATTTTGAAACAAGTAGGGCAAAAGAGCCTCATCCTACTTCATTAACTGGCACCCTTGTCAAGATCAGGGACTTGGGTCTATGAGTTTGTGGGGAGTCATACATCATCTCAAAGGGATCACAGGCAAAGGGGTTAGCATTTCCTTACACAGGCTGTTGCATCTACAAAACATGGGAATCATTTGCAGTCAGGTCAAATGTCTTTGGAGAATGTGATTCATTGCACTGCCCGTGACCTATACTGAATTTAAGTTTGGAGATCTTCATCTCAGTTTGAGACTAGGTAGATTTATGAGTCTGTCCATGCTGCAAAGTCCTTTGACGTCATTCCAATGGGAAGTATACTTGGTAGAAAGAATATTAAGGCAGTAGCTATGTCAAAGTTACGCAAAGTTAATTAGTCAACTTAAACAAATGATATCTTTTATGTTTTCCTGAGAACATAAATATTCAAATTGTTTATTTCGCCAGTTATTGTAAGAAAAAATAGTCTAAAGGATTTTGCATATAAAAGCAAGCAATACTCCGATGAGGAAAACAACAAATGAAGCTATGCTAAAAATCTGTTCTTTATTTTTTCAATACTAAGGATTGTACATACATGTGTCTAATGCATATAATATACACAGACATGCACACATACATATTTTTGTGAATATAAATATTACCTGAGTGTAAGCTAAGTAAATCAATCTCTCTCTCTCTCTCTCTCTCTCTCTCTCTCTCTCTCTCTCTCTCTCTCAGTGTGTCTGTGTGTGTGTGAGTGCATGTATCCTACATTAAATAAAGGAGAAAGGAGAAAATAGGAACAGGGAACATTGTTCACATGAAAATTTTATTTTATAAATAAATATGAATGAAAAATATTAAATTCAACATATTCTTAATAATCTTAGATACCTTAAGATAGACAAAGACTAATAAAATGGAAACATAAAAATCTTGTAGAAAAAAGAAGACTTTATGTTAACATGTTAATACATGTCTGGTCTTATGTCGATGTGTAGAGTGGGAAGTAGGATTTGACAGACCAGTGTTCTAGGTGTGCATGCTTTTACTGATCCTGTTAAATCCTGCATAGGTAGCCACATTTTTTAAGACATTGTCTGAATGGAAAGACATGGAGATAGTAGGGAATTTTTCAACTCTCCTGGAATCTTCCTATTTTTAATGAAGAGAAATGAGGGGAGTTTTGAAAGAAAGAGAGTGGTGTGATGCAATATGGGGCCATGTTGCTGAAATGAGGAAAGCGGTCCAAAAATGGATTCCCTGGAGTAGTGGGAGAGCTGAAAATTTTAAAAGAATCACCCTTGTCCTAAGCCAACATAAAACAAGATTATAAAACAGGGAAGGACTGGCACAATAAAAGAGAAAGTACTGTAACTGTTTTTTGGCCTAAGGAAAGGGAAAACATATACAGGAGTGATAAAGGAATAAAGGGACATAATTCTTACATGAGATTCTTTGGAAAGTCTTGGTCATTGCCAACAAGCTGTGCTGTATAAATTGTGAAACTTTTCTGCCTTGTACACTGGTATACACAAGATGATGAACAATATCTGGCCCATAGTAACTGCTCAACAGAACTTGGGAAATGCATAAATGAATAAAAATTGATCAAAGAAAACGAGTTCTAACAGATAAGAGACTAGCAACCAGAAATCTTCTCACAGTACGTCAGAAATACTAAAAGAAGCATTGAAGCTTTTGGAAATATAATAAATGAAGAAATGGTTACAATGTCTTAAAGGGAAAATAAACAGTTGTCCATGTCACCCTGAACTGCATGAATAGTAATAAGACACTAATGTGCCTCATCTGCAGTTAGTATAAAGCCCTTATGTTAAAGACTCTGTGCTCTGCAAGGCAGACGCTAACCGCGTTCTGGGGAGCCCCAGGCATCTTAGGACACCTGTACTTCTGAATGGCTAACTGCAAATTTAAGAGTTATAGGACCCCCCCCCCCCCAGTGTGATAGTTCACTAGAACAGCCCACAGAACTCAAAAGCGAAGTGCAATGCTTATAATTTTAGTTTTATTATAGAGAGGATAGGTCAGGAGGATCCACAAAAGGAAGAGATATTTATTACAAGGTCTAGGAAGAAATGGTGTCTGGGACTGTCTTCGGGTTTCAACTCAGCCTCTAGCCCCTTACCTCCCAGTAGGATAACTCAATTTACTAATCAGAGTAGTTGGTCTTTGGGTAACCAGCCCTGGTCCTAAAGATCTTAAGTCATTTACTAGCTTAACAAAGACACTCTTACACTCTCATTACATACAGTGAAAACATTAAACATTATTATCTTAATTTCAGTTAATTAATTCATTATTGATCCTATCCTTTTAATTCCCAAAATTTTATCCAAACATAGTGCCAGAAATTCCAAGGTAAGCTTAGAATGTCTATTTCTCACTGCTGCCAGAATTTTCTCTGCAGCGGATTGGATTCTGCTAAGTGAGGCGCTCATGCTGAGGTGCTGTGGCAATGTTGATGAATGGTTCTAGACATTAATACTGGCTCTAGCAGCAGCCCTCCATGTCCTCACACATTTCTTTAATAAAAATCAAGCACAATGCAGAGACTCCCTGAATTTGGGTAAATTTTCTGCTTAAGTAATTTAACTAATTGTTAATTAGCTATTATTAAATTATTAGTGAGAATTATTAAATTCTTCCATCTGTAAGATATAATCAGTTTTTAGGACACCTTATGCCATGCCAAAAAATAATTTAAAAAAACCCTAAAAATCCTTCTTTAAAAATCCAGTGATTTTAAAATAATCATGGGAGGCAGAGAGGGGGAGGGACCTGAGTGGGAGAGGGGAGAGAGGGAGGGAAAAGAGGGGCAGGATCAGATATGGGGGAATACAGGAGAAAAACTCAGAGGGCCAGGAGAATGAATGGAAATATACAGTTGCTAGTGGTGGGGTGAGGGGAACCTCTAGAAAGTTCCAGAGACCTGGGATGTAAGAGGCACCCAGGACTCAGTGTGGGTTTCCTTAGTTGAAATGCCCAACAGTGGGGAGATGGAACAGTGCATCTCCAGTAGTTAGACATGGCCTCCAGTAGAGGAATGGGCACACCAGCTCACCTTCAAATTTTTTATCCAGGTTTGTTCCGGCCTGAAAGAAATCCAGGGACTAAAATGGAACAGAGACTGAAGAAATGGCTGCCCAGTGACCAGTCCAACTTGGTATCTATCCCATGGGTGGGTACCTAACCCAGACACTATTACTGATGTGCTTGTAGACAGGAGCCAAGCATGGCTGTCCTCTGAGAGACTCTAGTAGTAGCTGACTGAGACAGATGCAGATATTTACAGCCAGCCAAGGACTAAGCTCAGGGACCCAATGGAAGGGTTAGGAGAAGGGTTGAAGGAGCTGAAGGGAATTGCAATCTCATAGGAAGACCAACAGGGTCAACTAACCTGGACCCCCCCAGGGAGCTCCCAGAGACTAAGCCACCAACCAAAAACCATACACAGGCTGATCTGAGGTCCCAGGCACACATGTAGCATAGGACTGCCTTGGATGGCCTCAGTAGGAGAGTGTGCCTAATCCCATAGAGACTTGATGCCTCAGAGAAGGAGGATACTGGGGGTGGGCATCCTCTCAGAGTCGAAGGGGATGCCAAATGGAATGAAGAATTCTGGCAGGGGGACCAGGAGGGGGAGCAACATTTGGGAGGTAAATAAATAAAGTAACTAATTCAAAAAGTAAATCCTCTATCAACCCAAACATTTAAAAAACTGTTAATGACACATTCGTATTAAAAAAAAATCTGTTTTTGTAAACAAGTGGCAGTGTTCTTATCTCATCCATTCCTCCGACTGCTGCTAACTGGCTAACTCTATAGAATACCATGCCAGGTCCTGTGGACACAGAAGTAAACAGCCAGCCAAATTCTTTCTCTCTGGGAGCTTTACTTCAGCAGAAGGCTAGGGAGGCAGACAATATAAAGAGATATTGTTAAGCAGATGATGAAGGCAGCAGAGGACATATTGAACAGTGGACTCTATAGCTGACGCAAGTGCTTTAGGGTTTCTCTAGGGAGGAGGTAACTTTTCAAAACATGACATGTGAAGGGACACAGAAGAGCCCAGGCTCCACTCTGGTAGTGGAAGAGGACTTTAGGAACCAACTCTGGGGGAAGAAGTAGTGGGTAGCATGTTGGAAGTGATGCTCCATCAGGTGCCTGGGACCTTATTGGCAATGCCTCGATGTCCATGAGCTTTGATTTGTTTACTTAACAATAGGACCTGACTGGAATATTTTTCAGAAGCTCTCTTAAGAAGATCCCAGTCTTTCTTTTACAGATTGCTCTGCATCCATTGTACAGGATAACTGAAGGGGACAGGAAACATGGGATAAGGAGATAAAAGCACAGTGTTCTAAAACACTGTATCCTGAGGCTGTAGCTTTCTCCACACAAGACCAACCACAGGGGTGAGCTGAGTACTTTTATATATTCAAATTCCATACAGACACTCAGAGAAACTTACCTTTCCTGACAGAGGCTCTTGTTCCTTAAAGTCAAGTGCCCTGAGACAGTCTAATGACATTCCTGGTACTGCAGAGGGACTAAGGAGTCTGTCTTCCACACCCACATTTTTTTAGTACCATTTATTTTTGTAGGCCAGGGGGAAGGGTGCAAAAACAGGTGTCAGGAATTCTCAGCAAACTATGCATCCACTGGTTTATCTGAATCCTAGTAGCTGTCTCTTGAGCAGGACAGACATGGCTTGTCTCCTCCATGCCCAACACTCAAAGGTTGTTGGACTTAGAAGTTGTTTGAACTTTTCTGAGCAGCATCACATTGGATTTTATGCAGAAACAAAGTTCCAGGAGTTGATAGGCACAAATCTGCTTCAGGTGAAACTCTGAAGTTTATGCTTACTATCTAGAGGATGGCTGGGCTTCCAGACACCAACGTGTGACCTGGAGCTTCCTGAACTCTCCGTTCTGCACATGGCATATTATCCTGCCTTCAGGACAATTGAGGCTCTACATAAATTTTAAAGCTTAGAATCACGACATATATTTACAAAGATGGCATTTCAATTATATCCACAATATAACTGCAATCAATAATTTTATTGGGAGATACTGTAGGAAAAATGATGGTTTTTCAAGAATGGCTGGAGGCTTGAAACATTATCCATTTTTTCTTTTGTAGTATACTTAATAACAAAAGATGGGTACTGTTGAAGATTATTTCTCATTTGAGAAAACAAACAAACATACAAACAAAAATAAAACCAAAATCATGATCTAAATATATGACAGACTTTCCTAATTCTGAAAATTTCTCAAAAACCAAGTGGCATTGTTTTCTTTTCCTTGGTGCTGTGAGTCCATGGATTATCCCTCTACCTGACCCCTGCTCACCACTTTTCTTCACTACCCCAGTTCTTTTTTTTTTTTTTTTTCTGTCCTGTGGACTAATTACACATATCCACATGAATAAAATTGTGTCTTTAATTACAAAGAGGAAATCATTTTTTAAAAGCTGCTATTGTGTGAAGATGCCTTCCAAAACAAAGCGTCAGGGACTCTGACTGCTGCCTCTGTGCCTGACTGTTTTGGTGTTTTAGTGACTTGCCAAGGAATGACCCTCGAAGTTTCCATGATAAAACGATGCCTTGAGGAAAGCAAAGCCTTCCTTTCTCTGAGCTGTTCTTTTTTTTCCTCTTGTAATTAGACTTGCCATCACTGGGGACTGTCTTTGTTATTAAGCAGCATCCCTCTCACCTCTGCCCAGGGACAGCAACAGCTAAGTGAAGGCATCCCCCTCTGTACCAGGCTGAGGACTGAGATGCTCCACATTCACAACAGCTGCCGGTCTCCTTTGTTAGCTTCAGTATCTTTAGGGATCTTTGCTTTTATTTGAAGGGCCCTGTTTGGTACCCTCTTCCGCTGTGATTCTTCACAATGTTCTATTATTTGTTATGAAAAAGCATAAAAAAGGTAGCTGCTGTGCTGGCCTCTCAAGTTCCCAGGCTACATAACAGTTCTCTGGAATTGGTCACTAGCCAGGAGCATCACTAAAGAGAAAACCATGTGGCTGCCACTTGTGTCTCCTGCCCATCTCAGTGAACTTGGTAGCTGCCATGGGACACATCACAGTCACTCTTGCAAGTGAGTGAACCCCACAGGGATTGGAGAGAAGGAACAGGAGATTCTTTTTCATGCCAGGGACTCTACGTTGTCTTCTCCCACCATCCGCACGCTCACCCTCTGCTGTGTCTGCTGGTGCCTGGGCAGGTGTAACTAATTAGTAGACTACGGCATTTCTTTTCTTCAAAGGTTTGCGTGTTCCCTGTGCTTTCTGCTGGGCTCTGCTCAGATGCCACCAATGTGCAAAGTCATATATGCTATCTCTTCTCAGAGGCTGATTTAAAGATCTATGATTTAGAGTTCTCTACATTTTGTAGCCCCAAGTTATTAGCGGCTTCTAAAAGCTAATTAAACACTCTTTTTTTTTTTTTTTTCATTGACTCATGTCTTAAAGGACATATTATGTGTTGGGATTTTGCTAATACAAAGAGGATGCAATATTTATCTTTATGGAGTTATAAGTCAGTGCAAGGACATAGATGATGAATACATACGTAAATATATAATCAGTGAGGACTTCATATAAGAATAAGTACAATGGAGGAAATCACATACTGGAGTATGCTAGAAAAGCCTGGTCAATGGGAAAATTCATCTGAGATAGGCCTGGGTCAGGAATAGAGCTTGTTATAGGACAAGTTAGACAATGAGTATATGGCAGAACCACCAGGAAACACACAGGCCCAGAGGCAGCATTGAACTGAGCTTGGTTAGAAGACAGACGGGCTGGGGTAAATATTTGGAGAAGTATTCAGGAATGTGCATATGTCCTTTGGAAGGTTACAGCAGGATACAGGAAAATTAGTATATTGGGAGCTATCTTCCTAATGAGGCAAAATTTTTATGTATCCAGAGAGATTCCAGACACATAATTACACTATGAAAGTGTGGAGGGAGACGCTGGTTTTCTGAGTCTTGATTGATCCAACACACATGACTATCAATGTTGGTATAAGTTTCCATATTTTTAACAGGAACAGAAAAAGCAAGCAGCTATGCTTGCGATTTTCCAACCATAGAAACTGGATTAATGACTTTGTAAAACTTCAGGAGGGTCATGGAAATAGGAAGAAGTGTGTCTGTCAGGCTCCCTGCCTCTGTGAATTTGTGCTGAGTAACCTGCCTTGAGATATGCTCTGAGGAACAGTCCTCAAACTGCTGACTGGCTTCCCAAAGCTGATGGGAAATTCTTCCTCACAGGTGAGGAAACTTGTGCTCAGGGTAACTGTCCTGACTAAGGGGGAACAGCTGGATTCTCGGATGACTGCCACCGGTGCACTTTACCCTGCTTAGTGCATTCTGCAGAGGGATATCCAGTGGGGCAGAGGCAGGCTACCATCTACCTGCATTAGATGAGGAGGTATCCAGAAGGCTGCTGCTGCCAACCAATAAACCCTCCAGGGCCAAAGGGTTCAGTGATAGACACCTCCTAGGGCTGAATTTAAAACCAGAGGAAGGGAGATTGTTGAAAGACCTCTAAGAGGACTCCTCAAAGGGAATAAATTGCTTTGAGGTTCTAGGTGTACCCGTGGAGCTGGATTTGTTGCTGTTGTTCCCAGACTTGCTGGGTTTCCTACCAATCTATATATATGCTTCCGTGAAAACCTACCTACACAGCAAGGCCCAAGCATGGGCTGTATTTAGACTGAAGTAATATGGTTTTCACTTTAATAAACAGTTAGTCACTACATAGTTCATCCTGAAAGCTCATAGCCTAACAATGATAAGAGTCCCAATGGCCATCTAATCTTTGGTGTACCTTAATGCCACCTCTTGCCAAAACTTATAGGTTATTGTGCATTCACATTAAAATCTGTTTATCGAAAATCCTAAGCCATTCTTAGCTCGATGTGGCCTCAATTGTTACTGCATACATTTTTATTATAAATTTTATGTTAAAACACACAACAATTCTTATTCCCTGGAAATAACACTTTAAGAACTTAGGAATCATGGAAGGACTTTTGCTGCTCAAAGATATTATAACAAAACCTCTAAGAGTGTCTAACAACACACACTACAGGGTTGTTTACAATGGCATTGTGCTCACAGTTTGAAATTTCTGCTTATATTTCTTTATGTAGGCCAGTTCAAGATAGTAGACTGGTTTTCTCCATATTTATCATCTAATTTTAGCTAATAAAGGTATTTTGTTGTTGTTTTTTGTTCTCATTTCTTTAGCTAATGACCAATGACCAGGGAGACTCTTGAGCAAATTTTGCATCTCCATGTTCATTGCAGTTTTTATAAAAGAGTCTCAATCTAACTTATAGCATAAAGGTTGTATCCCAAACACTCTTTTTCCCAAAAAAGCTAAACCATGCTGTGACTATAGTAACCCCCTCAGGTGAACCCCAAATTGTGCTCTGCCCCCTGTAAGCAGATCAGGTTTGTGTTAAGCTTGCCACAGTTGGAAGTCCCCTTGCTGGAGCTTATTTTACCATTTTCAGAAGCTAATAGGAAATTTCAAAACTTAGGTTCAAAGTGCTTGCTACAGTCTGCAGAGAGTTCAGAACCTTACAAGACCTGAACCTGAACTTGCTCCTTTAACATCCTCAGTGGATGTTGATAGCCCTTTGGGAATTAATCTCACAATCAGACTACAAGAAAGACAGAAAAAGAGTGATACAGTTGGGCAGAGACATGAAGAAGATATTCCCCTAGGGTTTAAAAGGAAAACTGTGTTCAGAACATCAATCTCAGTAGCTAGGCTGACAGCTGATGTTTTACGAACTAAGCATCCGCAGCCGGAAATAGTTTCTTTAATTGTGCAATCACTTTTGGAGCTATTTGGAGTTGTCTGCATAAACTCTTCCCAAATACAAACACACATACGCACCCACACACATTTATTGAGTGCAAGTACCCGTTGCTGTAGCTAATGGAGTGAAATACAGCTGAAGTGGGATGCGGAGAGCAGCAGGGGAGGAATTGTGGAAGCCAAGTTAACTGCTCTGATACAAACTGGCTTTTTCTGTCTGTTCCAGACAGTCTACATCTGACTGTGCATTATATACCAAGGATCTGCATGTTCCTGTTATCACAAGATGTGGGATACGGGATAAGAAAAATACTATTTGTGCAGTTTTCTTTACCTCATTCATTACAGAGGCTCCCCCCGCCCCTGGTCTCATTATTTGTAAAGTAATGGAGGGTGAGGATCCTTTTGTGTTTGTCAAGACGCTGTACTCATGTCAGCTTCTGTTTGGGGCCGGGAGATGTCAATATGAGAAGCAAGTCCAAAAATGGGAGGATGTCATGTAATGGCCACTGCCATGATGAAGGAGCTAAAGGGATTGATTTATAGGGAAGGACTGAACAACTTAATAGAGTGGTCAAATCTCGACCCAAGTCCATATGCTAGAGTTGGGGGGGGGGGATTTCATGAACAGGAAATTTCAAGGACAGAGTGGTCATGGCAGGGCCAGGGAAACATCTTACTTAGCTGGAATTTTGTGTGAAGGGCAATGACCTGGGTGGCTAGCCAGTCAAGACTTTACATATGCTGCTGCTCTCTTCAGAATGATAAAGGGAGCATCTTTTCAGGTAATAGTGACAGCTTTAGAATGGTGTTAAAAATGGTCAAATCCTTCTAAGGAACTGCCTGAGCAGGGTGGAAGTAAGCAGATAACTTAATAGGTCTCTATGTCTATGATCCTTTCTCCCCTTTGGAGTTACTGATTTTGTTTTTTTTTTTTTCAAATTCATATGGAAGGCAAAAGATATTTAATTTTCCATCACATACTGTTAAGATCTACATTCTTCTCTCTGTCTATTTATAGGAGCCATCAAAAAGGTCATTCCATACACAGGAGAAATTATAGTAAAGAAATAGAATAGTGATTTTATTTTGCAACCAAATAAAACACTTCTCAATACTGAAGTGTGATAATGAAAGAAGAGGAAAAGAATGAGGAGCCTGGCTTCCTTGCTGCCTTTTTGGTTACATGTAAAATCTATCCTTTAATGCTAGTTCCATAAAGGTCATTTTTTAATGATAAAAATAAAAGTATTTTGTTAATTGGAACATGGCTACCACTGCTTGTCCTATTTCCCTGATACTCTTGCTATTAGGAAAGAAGTTTTGATTACCCACTGATCATCAAAAGCAAAATGAGTACTTTGTTCTAATTAAAGCATGGATAGATGTAATTCTGGTGCAACAGAGAAAGAACAGAAGGAGGCACTGACTGAAAAGCTGCTTCAGAATCACTGGGCAATCTCCTCTGATTTACTGTAGCATTTTGAATGTGCAACTTAATCTCTCTGTGCTTTTGGGTTTCTTTTCTCCAGGTCAAGGAAGAAAAGCAACAGCAGTCACAGCCAGAGTGGGAGACAGGACTTTGCCATTCTTCTGGGATTTCCAAAGGACAGGCAGCATTGTTGCATTCAGTGCTTTGAGCTATTAAACTAGCATGTATATGTGACTGTGCATGTGTGTGTGTGTGTGTGTGTGTGTGTGTGTGTGCATTTCACAAACTTTTAAACTTCCCACCTTTTTATGTCATTTCAATGTATACAGTAGACAATCAATAAATGTTTCAGTGAACTTGAATTGCCAATGATTTCTTTAGCAATTATGTCAGCTTATAATTTTTAATACTTTTACCTTACTGATACAGAATGGTGTTCTCGGAACAGAAGTATAATTATAATTATTTTCCTGAAGAAAGCATTAGGTCTGAGTGCCAAAACTCCTTGCTGCATAACAAACAGAAAAATGAATGTGCCCTCGTTTTTGATTTACAGTACATAGAGAAAGTGGGAGAGCAGTCACAGAGAACTCTGGTCTCCAGCATCTTGTCAGCACTGGGGTGGGAAGGGAGGAGGATGGAGTAAAGACACGTCTGACCAAAAGGCAGACCTCCTGTAATTCATGTGACCCTCCACTCAAAGTGAGAACAAGGTATTAAGAGACTCAAGGTAGCTACTATATCAATTTCAAAAGGGTAGAGAAGGAAGAATGGGGTCTCTCTTCAAAGGAGAATTTTTATATACACATGATTCTAGGGTATATAGTGGGGACATAGAAAAATATGACCAAATAAACAGGAACCCCTAGTCAACATTAATAACCCCATATGAATGCAGCTTTCCTTATCTTTAAGTGACTTGTAAGTCCTGTTACACATCCAAATTGTCCTAGAATGCTGAGATGCCAAGCCACTAAAAAAATGTTCTCCTAGTGTAGCTAGTTGATTGCAATCCATTTTTGAGGGGAAATACATATGTTGGGTTTTCAAGTTTTATACATCTCATTCAGCTTAACATAACCAAAGTTTCTTTTTGATATGTGGTTCCCCCTTGTTATGTGAAAAAAACTTTTCCTTGGGAGATGCAATACACTTCTACTCATGGTGCAGATAAGGATCCCACAACAGACCAAAGTTCAGATACCACCAAAAGCCAGTGAGTTTTACTGGAGTTATTTACAGGAATAAGGGTGAAGGGTTACTTACAGGAGAAGAAATGACTAAAAGACTATATCACTAAAAGCCTAGACAAAGCTGGAATCCTGGAGTGTACTATAAAACTTGCAGGTGGCTCAACCTGCTGGGGAGTATCTTTTGTCCTTTCCAAGAAACTCTGGTCTAAACCTTTTTCAGACAGATGAGTTGGTTTCTATTCTATGCAGCTTAGTCTGCTATGAGTTCTTGCCTCTGGGCTTATCTGAATCTTCCTTATAGCTTCCTTCCTTCCTTCCTTCCTTCCTTCCTTCCTTCCTTCCTTCCTTCCTTCCTTCCTTCCTTCCTTCCTTCCTTCCTTCCTTCCTTCCTTTCTTTTTCTTTCTTTCCTTTCTTCCTTAACTCTGGCCCTAGTGAATCTGGTCAGTTTCAGGAACTTCCTGAAACTGTTTTGAATAGTTTACCTTCCTACATATGTAGCTTCCCTGTAGGATGAAATGTTTCAATCTTGGAAGAAACTGTTATACAACATTCCTTTCGTAAGTTACCTATGCTTAATATCAAAGAGTTTCAAAAGGCTCCCATTTTGAATTTGACAACCAAGAAAACAGTACGTCACATCTTTACGTCTATGCTTCCTTAGATCTCAGGCTTGTACTTGTGGCTCTGAAGTTAATGTCACTTATGTGTATTTTCTCATGATTTTTCTAAGCAGAAGTTACATTTTATGTTCTTGGTTTTGAAGCTGAATAAAATGTTGTTCTCTTTACTTTAACTCTTTGTGATTTCATGTCTTATCGTTGATCTATATGAGTTTGGGTGGCCTTTTCGTTAAAGGGTCAACTAAAAGGCACATGAATCTCAGAGATCTGGCTTGCAGTGACATAATTTTATTTGTGTTATAAATGGAAAAAAATAAATCAGTTTAAGCAAATAAAGCACAATTTATGCAAAAAACAGCTAATCTTGGCAAAAGTAAAAAATGTTATTTAAATGTCCCCTTGGGGTATCATCTGATAGAAATTACCTATGAGAATTGAATGGATAGATCAGATGTAGCACTTACTGATAGGGAAAAAAAAAGTGCTTTTTAAACTGACAGTTGCCATAACATTGGACAATGTGAGCAAAGGAAATAATTTACATTATGAAGAGCTCAACACACAAATCCTGTAAATAATACATGCTGAAGAGCAGCACGCAGCTCCGGCAGAGAGACTGCGTTTAAAACATTTATTGGAGGCATATATTACAGTATATCACTTACTGGCTGGAAGCCATGCAATATGTGTCTTTACAAAAAAAATTACCTTGTAATATGAGCCCCTCCAAGGCATAATTATATAATATAGTTCTTATTGGGAAAACTGGAAGTAGGCCAAGCCTTGTCCAAATATAGTGAATGTCAGAGCCAAATTTATTATCCTTAGCTATTAACAGGAGAAGGCAGGTTTTGTTTACCAAGCCTAATTCTCTCCTAATTACAGCCACTATAAAATAATTACTATCCATGGGATAACAACACAAGACAGAGTGACTAACAGAAGAAACTGCAGGGGTTAGAAAACAAAGTGCAATCCTGTGTCATTTTGAACAGCTTGTGTACTGCCATGAACAAATTAACGGACTTCATTAAGGAATTATATTTTAAGAGTGGCTTTGCGGTGAAGCACTGAAGCAATTAATGCTTCTTATTTGGTCCTAGATCTGAGTTGCAGTGCGGTTTGAGACAGTAACTAAATTTTTTTTTCTTTTAATTTTTGATGTATCAGGTTTAATAGGATTACAAGCACATTACTGGGCAAGATAGTTAATGAGTGCTGAGAAAAACCTCTGTTTAGGACAAATGATCTGCGGCCCCTGCTAACTTGTTCTGTCTTTATGAGCTGATTTCTTACCGTGGTGATTTTAATAATCTACTAAAGACAAACGCCAACTTTTATCTAATTCCATTTCACAACCTGCCCTTCTGTCCTCAACTCGGTTGGATCACGGTTTTGATGAAAGGGGTATTTTTCAGAGAGGGCAGAGCATCCCGCGTCTCAATTTGCGCCACAAAATTGGGAACTTGAAATATTATTTCAATATTTCATATTTGCTTTCCACACAAATCAAAAAGGAGTATTATCTAGTTGAAACATGATGCCTCATTAAGTTCTCAATGTCGCCGGCTCCCGCATTCCCTCACCTCTTCCATCTCATCACTGAGCTCCAGAGATTGAAGCAAGCCTTGTTGCAGACGGTCATACCCTCGAAAAGAATGCAGTGGGGTCGACCACTTTCCTACTTCCTGTCCAGAATGATCAGGGTGAAAGGCCAAGCTGCACTGTGCTGTGTGTGTCTCCTCCCTCCAGCTTCGAACTCCAAAGTATAGAGATGGTCCTGTTTTGGCGACTTGGTGAAAACATACAAACTCAGCACACTTAGGAAGTTGGTTTTAGATACTGTTTTTAATAGGCCTCCAGATGGCCACATAAAAGCAAAAGGATTATTATAGCAACTCCCAGCCGGGCCATTAGAGATAAAGGTGGGCCAGAATTTTCTTGAAAAAAAAATCTTCTTTTGAGGAGTACATGACCTGTTCATAGTAGGAAAAAAAAAAAAAACCCTTCAGGATAAAAGTAGAGGACAGAATTCTAAACTCAGAAATTCAGAAATTCAGTTTCGAGTTTTATTTATCTCTTTCAATGTTACTTTATGCAAATCCAGTCACTTGATTTAAAGTTACAACATATAATCTTAGTCCTTTCCAATAATGCTGTGGCAGGCTTAAGGTTCTTTTTTTTTTTCCCTCTCCTTTTCTTTTTTATTCTCTAGACACTGAACATTTCTACAGGGAAATAAAGTGAAGAAAGGAATAGGCAATAAAGAGATTCAGGAAAAACTTTTCATGTGGAAAAAATGTCCTGTCTCAAACTATATATATATATATATTTTGCACATGGCTTTTGAGCTGCGAGGTTGAAGGAGGACATGAAATGAAGGTCCCCCAGTGGCTGAACACCTCCTCATTGTACAATCAAAAGAGAAGTATTGAACGTCTCCTTTCTTTCCCTGCGGTCAGAAGCCACAGTAGCTCAGAGGTTGGAAATAGGACTGGCTGCCTTCACTTGGCTCAGCCATGTGATCTGCTCTCCTCCGTTCCTTTTTTTTTTTTTTTTTTCTGTATTTTTTTTTCAAAAGTGTTCCACTATGCACTGGTCACCATATTGTTCAAAGTTTTATTTGGGGGTCTCTACCTCTACTCTGACACCACACGGGCACATACACAGTTGTTTGCCATGAAGCAAAGCAAAGGCATGGTTGTCCCCCAAAGCTGGCAGGTTTGACTCTCCAGTCCTGTTCAACTTTCACTGAGTCAATTCCCCCCAGATTCTGTGGGTAGCCGGTTGGTGTGCCCCACTTTGAATGGCATCTTTTCATCTTTTCTTGTGTCTCCTTGGGAATCTTGGTTAAAAGTTTGAGGAAAGAGTTTTAAGGACTACTATCCATTTCTTATTTTAACATGAAGCATGTCTAAAAAGTTTCATTCCCGTTATTTTAAAATGTATTGAGGGATTTGAAAATACCTCAGGTTACACGTATTCGCTGAGACTAAACAATTGTGATACATGATCAAAAGTTTTGAATATTTGCTTCTTGTTTCTTTTTCCCAGTGAAGCATTGGGGAGATGAGGTCTCCTTTGTTCCCAAAAGTGATACTGGGAATGTCTCTCAGAATCCTTCCATCTTTCTTCTAGGAAAAAAATTATCTTAAAATATGATGCTGCTTTTATATCCGAGTTTATTTATGCCGAGTACATATATATGTAATCATAAGAAGTGTTATGTTGTTTTCAGATTTTAAATTTACATGAATGCTGTATTTGAATTTTCACACTCCATTGTATTTTCAACATATACCCTTGTTCATGTACATAGAATTAGCTCATTTATTTTAATTGCCAAACAGGCTTTCACTGCCATTATGACTATAACGTAATTCACTGATGCATTGTTCGAAAGAGAATTGGTCCCCTGTATTGTGTACTTTAGTGGATGAAAAAAAAACAATCCAATGTTTTCTTCATGGTGAGTTCACTTCGATACTAAAAATAGTAAGGATATTTTGTTTATTTGATGGTTCAAAACTATGTTTTACAATGCTGAAAAAATGTGAATGGCAACTCTGTGTCTTCCTAGTCGCTCACATCCCTGTGCAGAGGAAGTCAGCCTGCACTAATTTTGAGGAGGTAGCTAAAGAGAGACTACATTGGTGTGGTCATGAAGGGAAAGAAGTCAAGGAAATGAAGGGGGATTAGGCTGATGCCTGTAGAACAGAGATGAGAGCCGTGAGAAACAATGAACAAAGGTGCTTGTCCTGAGATGCCCAACACTACTGACCATATCTACCCATTATGGTGACAATGCGCAGCACAGCAAATAGTCAGGAGCCTGACAGTGCATTGTGCCCATAATTAATTTGTGGACTATATTTCTGGGAAGGTTTTACTGAGCTATAACTTCTGTGACCAGTAGCATCACCCTATCCCAGCATGAAAGGCCATGTCTTTTCTTCAAGCTTTCTGCTTAGACAGTTAAAGGGTTGAAACTCTATTTTAAAAGTAAATGCAACTATGACTTTTAAATGCTGCAGTGCTACTCGGTGTCGAGAGAAGCAAAGTTTGTTACCTTGAGGTCACTAGTACCCATTTACCAGACCAAGTACAGAATGCTGCACGATAAGGCATCATTTAATAGAAATTTAGGAATGGCAGCATTAAGGCCATTGTCAGTGGCCTCCGACCGCAAAGAGTACAATATTTCAATACACCTGTTCGCTAGAGTCAGCTGTATGCAGGGAAAAAGTAACATGTTCCTATCAAGTATATTTCAAGGAATATGGGGCATAGCTAACCTTGCAGAAATCTCTTTTTCACCAGTCTGCCACAAGACCTGAAATTCCGTTACTTTGAATCATTTTCTCTGACTTCAGGCATCCCAAGTAGAAATATCCATAATATGAGATATATAAAATTAAGTACTAAATAACGGATTATGCCTTTGATATTCATTTAAACCTTAGTGGAACTTGGGCCTGGAGACATGGCTTAACAGATAAGATCGTACATTGTTCTTCCAAAGGACCAGAGTTCAGTTACCAGTGCCCACATCTGGTGGGTCACAAATCAACAGCTCCAGGGGGTCCAACACTCTCTACTGGCTCCCACGGGGACCCTGATACACGTGCGGTATGATCATACAGAAACACATGAATGAAAAATAAAACCTAAAAATGAAGATCATATCAATAATAATAATAATAAAGCTAGCATAGTTAAGTATCCTGTTTTGGTGGGTAAAGAGGAAATAATTATATTATAAAAAATAAAACCTGGTAAGATTGTGTCCACGTGTGTGTACGTGAGTGTGATTGCATGTATGAGAAAATAATCTAATACATTAAAAATGATTGGAGGGCATAAAACATCTAGATAATTTTTGACAACCATTTTCTACATGCCTTTGAGATAGCGAATTGTGCCTGAAGGGTTAATGTCATTCCCATCTAGGACCTCTCCCATCCCCTCAGTAGCTGTTCTTGGCTAGAGTCTTACCAAACTTCAACCGCTAGGAGGCAGTATTTTGTAGCAATTAAAATCTTAAGTTTTGACATCAGCTAGGCAAGGGTTCCAGGCTGAGGTAGACATGAACGTGGACTAGTTACCCCCCTTTCAGGTTCATTTTTCATATTTTGAAAGAAAAAGGATTAAAATCTATTACTACTGCATTGTACCGTGAGGATTAAATGAGATAGTGTATGCCGAATGACTGACATATACGTGATGCTCACAAAACCCAAATAAACCTAATTCCTAAATGATATATGGATCTATTCCATCTGACAAATATTTTTCTCTACCATGGTTCTTCACTCACCTAGCCTTTCAAACTTCTCTCCTAAAAACAAATGCCATGGACCCAGATGTAGAAAGTGTTCGTTTTCATTAGAAGACTCTGGCAGGAAGTCAAAGCACTACGATCCGCGCGCGTCTCCTGCACATCTTAGTTCTCCTTTCATCTAATTGCAGGGGCAACAGCAGGGAAAAGAGGTATCTTTTCAGCTAATGGAGGGAATGACTGAAACCCAGATGACTAAAACCGTGAAGGGAGGAGATCAGAGCTTGTACATTCAGGGTTCCTCTGGTTCCCCGCTAAATGCCCGAACCAAATGGAGAACGTTGATGTTTGCCTAACAGAAGCTCGTGTGCTTATGTGTGCCCAAATCCAGAATTCTTGCCTTGGAGTGTAATGATTGTGTCATTGGGCTGTTCTGGTCCATAGCATCAAGATTTCCCCTTCCATCAACTCTGGCTGTTTCATAGCACACACGTTATATTCATAACAACGGAACTAGCCACTGAGCACTCTGTATCTGTCCTGTGTTTACAACATGATGCAGTGAGAGTCATACTTGAAAGAATAAGTACCAGAGAAGACCCTTGCCTTTGTATCCATATCTCTGAGTTTATCTCCTATTCAAAGTTGCAAATAAAATGTTCACTGAGGGATCTTTGTTAAATCTACCTACTGTTTCTATAGAACGGAAATTTCCATTCTTAAAATTGCATTGACATGCAGAAACTACACAGTAGTTTCTAGTCCTTAACACAGAGGAGACTGTCAAGGAAAGCCACTGTCTGGGACTTATGTAGAACTATTATTCTGTCATCAACAATTGGTCCTGTATGCAGCTTATTCAAGGATCTCAACTTCACTGCTTACATCAAGGCTTTAACTATTTTGATGACTTCATTCATAAATTATTTGCCCAATTCTCATCAATCATTCACTCAAAGAAAAATCTGTCTATAAATTCCTTGGCTTCTAAATTAGTTTTCCTACATTTTTACCTACCAAGAAAAGAATTTGTGAACAGTTAAAAATTCATGCTTATGAATAAATTTTTTTCTCATCTTTGGGAATTTTGATACCTTTAAAGTTTAATATACGACAAGGTTATAGATTTCTAAAAACACCATTGATTTTTTCTTTTTTTTTTTAGGTTCTTCCCAAGATCAATCCCATGGCCAATTCATCTTAAAATGTAAGTGAACGAGCTGCCTGTTCTAAAGTCACCTCGCTTGGAGGAGAAGGAATCCTGTACTCGCCCTTAACTTTTCTGGGCAGACATTCAGAAGCAAACTCTGGCCTGTTAAGAAGCACAGCTGTACCCTGCAGGAAGAATAGAAAGGTCCTAGATGAGGTCTTGGATGCATGTCCTTACATGGTTCACATTGCAACCTAATGTACAGTTGCAGACCACCCCACCCGAGATAATAAATGAGAAACTCTCAAGGCTGTTGAGCACTTTGCAAATTTTCACAGTGGCTCAGCACAAACTTAGTTAGCACAGGTGTTCACATAATTGTGATTCATTGGAGAGATTCTCAGTGCTCAACAGCCCTCTCACTCCCTTTCCTCCTAGGGGGTGACTGAGTGTGAGTATATTGTGAGGAAATGTGCCATGATGTCGGGCTTCACTGGTGCTTGGCTGAAGGGGACTGGGTTGATTAAAAAAGGGAAAAAAAGAAAAAGAAAGAAAGAGCAGCTAACTGTGTCCAATTCTTTTGGTCCATTTGCTTAAGTCTTAGAAATGGCAAGATGACATGTATCCCATAGTTCTAAAGATGGAAATTAACTTTACATTGTAAGAAAGCAAAACAAACAAACAAAATCTCTTACAGAATCTCTTAAGACCCCCTATGACTTTATATTGAGGTTGTTTTAAAATGATTAAAGTTGGACACAGTACAAATATCTCAGTTCTCATTTTTCTTGCTTTGTGGCTGCCATCTTCTGGTGCATGTGCTTGGTGCTACCCAAATGCCGATCTGCTATTTTAAGGTTGGTCACCATTTGGAATAGTATCCCAAGGTAATCACTCAGAACTAGTGAGAAGACAAGTCTTTCTCCCATCAGCCATTGCCTGCTCTTGCTTTTCTACCCACAGAGCGAATACAGTTACACAATCTAGTATCTCAGTAATAATATAAAATTTGCATAGCTTTCAATGTAATAAATTAACTGACTTAGATTTTTTTAAACCCTTACAATTCAGTTAATGAATATTGATTAATTTCCTATGAAGCAGTGTGTGTTTAGGGATAATGAGGAATAAAAAGCCATGTACTCATCATGTGTCTATGATCGATACATGGTACTCTCACACTATATTTAATGCATCAGAGTTAAGAGAAATCTAAATTCTTGTGCTCCAATCTATTTGGAATTGCTTTAGATTCCATCCCTGGTAATCAACTAGTGTGCCTTCCACTGAGTCTCATGGCACTGCTTAAATGAAAAGATGTCTACCATCACATTTAAAAAGAAAGTAATTGTCCCTGGAGGAAAGAAATCAAAAAGGTTATAGATTGATCTTTTAAATTCTAGAAATATTTTTAGCATTTGGCATCTAGATTCATTCTTTGTACTGAATTTCCTCTACCTCAAACCAACAAGCTCCTTTGCACATCACGGTAAAGGGTCTGGATGGTTTTATTATTGACATAACACCACAGAGCCTCCAAGAAATGCATGTCTTGTCTTTATTTTCAAATGCAGATTAGCACAATTGGAAACCTCAGATTATTCATCCTCCACTAAACTGCAAACTCCCACTCCCACATGAGATCTTCCAGGCACAGAGATACCCTATTACTATCATATACATTAGTCTCCAATATGTAGAAAGCCCTATACCCTGTGGCTTGTGTTAGACTGGACTGTCACTGTGACTCCTGCCTGAGCTGGAAACAGGCTTCTATGAATTAATGTTTACTTTCAGCTCTCTGGTCCTAACATACCCTACTCAGACATTTGAGAGCAGCAAAAAACCTCTAAAAGAACCACACAATCAGCTCAGAGACACAAAGATGGATTCTTCAACTTCCAATAGAAAGAAGTTATTTAGAAATTAAGAGAGCACAGACCAAGACGTCACCAAGTAAGGTGATAAACGGTGTTTCTGGAAGAAGCTCCAATCATTTGTTCTTGATTCTCCTCAGAACCTGGTTTTGGAAGAACGTAGGTGGGCACAGAGCAAGGCAAGAACATGGTGCTTAGGGAGGAAATAAAGCACAGCGTGAGTGTGTATTGCTTGACAGGGGCAAGGTCACTCCATGCACCAGTGCCTCAGCCCAGGTGAGCATCCAAGCCGTGGTTGCTGCTCTGAATGAGAATGCTGCTAATGTGAGCAGAAACTGTTCACCGTAGCTCCCCTTTCTTGCCCCCATGTTAGGGCCTGAAGTCTGCTCCTACTGAGATGCACTAAACCTGTCTCCTTGATCTAAAGGTATACCATAAACCATGCCTCCTTGTTTAGCTGAATGCTACCAACCCTGCTTCCTTATTCAGCTGCCTGAAACAACCCCACCTCTCCGATCAACTGTGAATAATAAACACACTGAGCGTTCATGATTCTGGGGCTTCTCCATGAGACAGCCAAGCCCACCAGATCCTGGCTTTGTCTGTTAGTCTTTGCTTTACCCCCACCCCTCCGACTCCCTCAGGTCAGTCACTGGAACCCTGCAAGGATAGGGTGAATTGGCATCTGCAAAAGACCCAAATGTATACACTGACTACAGAAACTTGCATTAATCAGACAAAGGAATGATCCAAGATAAGTGCTCTAATAAAGGTGAAGGGATCAGTATAAAGCAAAGGGAAGAAATGAAACTAGAAAAAGAACTGAGGAATGCAAAGCACATCTCAGTGTCCTGCAGATGGTACAATCTCTCAGTAGGCTGCCCTGGCTAGGTAGGTATGTCGATCAGAGAGAATGCAAAAACAACATCTACTCATGTGACAAAGCAAATGCCTCTAGAGTAACAGAATGACTTTTAGGTCCATGACTGCTAGATAAGAACATTTAATACCGAAATTAAAGGTTCAATAGATTTCAAATAATTGTGCATGCATTTCATTTCCATCTATGTCTATAAATGATATTATCTGCAAATAGTATTTGTCATACTGACATCATAGATTTATCTAAAGACTCATTCAATTAGCAACTCCTTCAAGTCAGTACTGTCTAAAACTGTCTATTTTATAATAATGAATTTGTCCTTACCAAGCATCTAAGCTCATAAAAATATGTGTGAAGCACAAATCACTATGGGAAACTATTAAACGATGTCTAGTGTATTTTAAAAACTCTTCAACCTTTAATCTTTGTTCTTGATATCCAGAAATAGAAATTTTAAGATTTGTTTTCCCTGGCACAGTGGACTTCTATAATGTGTTCAGTTTGGCTTCCCCTGAGGGCATTAGTTGGCATGTTATCCTCGGTAATGACAGCTGTACCATTCCTTTCCTGACTCTGCATTGAAGATGTCTGCCAGGCCTGAGAGTAAGATGTCTATAGAAATTGCATGTAAAGTTCAGAGAGGCTTCCCGGTTTTTTTCTCTCCCCTCCCTCTTCCAATCCATCCTTCCCCTGTTCTCTGCCTCCCCCTTCCTCCTGGCCCTCCTCTTCTCTCTCCATTATTCTATACTAATTCATGCAGCTAAGATACTATTCTAATGTATTCCCATAATTAAAAAATTGTTTAGCATATCACATGACTTATCTCGAAAACAGGATTGCTTTCCGCCAACAGTTTTATGCTTCTAAATTTACATGACTATGTATTTTTACTTGCATTTCTTATGGTAGGATGGAGTGCTTTTTGCATTGGGTGCTGATGGAATTCTTAAGTTTCTTTATAAGAAATATGAAGGAAAAATGGCTGAATTCTTTTCTAAGGTACATAGTTGTCAAGACCAGCAAACAATGTCAGAAACATCATGCTTTTAAAATGTAAGCAAGGATGTCTGCTGGATACCACTGCCTCCTGTCTCATCTCCTTCAGAGTATATTAACAGCAGATGACTTTTCTTGGGTCTGAGATGCTTCTGCAATAGTCTTTACTGGAAGGAATGTCATCGTCTTGAGTTCTTCTTTAAACTCCTCTCCCTAATTGCTGGCCCGGCCTTTATTTTAATATTGGGAAGAGAATTCTTATAGGTTAGCTTCTTAAGAAACTCTACTGGCCATGCTAACTGGTTTGAATTAGGGAGAGTCTAATATCTTTGGGTGCTCTGGGGCTGGGGGAATCCACCTCCATCAGATTCAAATGTTTCCAGATCTGCTGGTGGTAATTGACATAATTCATTCTAATGAGTTAGAAGAACTTGAAGAGCTTTCTGTGCAAACACGTGAAGCCACTCTATGAATTCCTAGGCTTTTAGGGCCCTCTCAGTCTCCAGTTTCTGCATTTACTGCATCCGGTAAACTGATAAACAAAAATGATTTATTGTAAAATAGTTATAAGTAAAGAAATGTCCTCTGAGGATACAATAATTGTTTTCATTTTCCTTCCCCAGTGCCAGTGGTATAATAAAATGCTAATAGATGCAAATTATGCATGATACTTAATGCATACTAAAGAGAAACCATTTAAAAACCAGGTACCTTTTGTTGGTGAATGAGCAGTGGGCCATTGTTTTCTTTCTGAGATATTGTACTATCTGGAAGTTTCCTTTGTGGATGGTCAGCACACACAGGCCTCCTTAAGATTGTTACAGCTAGACAATCCTGAGAGGAGTGGAGCATCACTTGGGAGAAGAGGAGATAAATAAAACCTTCTTCTTCTTCTTCTTCTTCTTCTTCTTTTTTTTTTTTTCAACTTTGGATGAGTCTATAAGGAAATCATGGAAAGAAAACCAAAAGAGCCGAGTAGGACAGTCGCTGTGACTTAAAGAACAGAAAATTGAAATGTATGAAAAATCAATGAGCTAATAATTAAATTGTGTGCACACCACAGAGCAGCCAGGACACCTCATGCATTTAGACCTGGAGCTCAGGAGCAGAAGTCATCAGTAGTTAAAAGGGAGCAAAGAACAGCCGTCATTCTGCAGCTAATTTCATGATGAGACACTAAAAAACACATACCTGCTACAGTAGAGCAGGATATTTATAGGAGGTTAAAGATACAAATTAAAGTCCAGGAGCCTATACATTCCTGATTACCCAGCATTCTTAAATCAGTCCTCCTCAGTCTCACACCTGGGGTCTCAGCTGCAACATAGCTGTCATTTACGCTATCCATGGCCCAGGATTGATGACAGTCATTCGCTGATGAAGCTGTATACATCATTTCTGTCCGAGCTGCACTGGCCAGATGGACCCTGACCATCCATCGCCTGTCAGGGACGCATCTGTTCACACTGCTGCTAGGGGTACTAACAAGTCATTGGCTTCTCCAAAAGGACAGTGTCAGCTGGATAGGGCACAACATAAAGACTGGTGTTGTCCAGCTTCCTCTTCTCTTCTTATCAAGGGAGAGGATTTGTTTTCCCCCTCCCAATAGGAGATACATTGTATTAACTTTTTAGAAAAGTTATAGTATAGATATCCAAAGATCACAGACACTCTATCAACTCCATATTGATAAAACAAATTGGTTTTCCATTTTAAATTTCTTTCTGTTGGGGATGCTTTAGTAGAGTATGACCCATTCAAGACTATGAAATTCAAGTGTTTGGACAAGCCTGAGAGTTTGTCAGTATTTGTAACCATTAAAGAAAAACGCCAAGATGTTTGTGCATTATATATTTTTTCTTCTTTAAGTCTATGTTACTTTATTTTATTTACTTAGTTTTTACTTGCTTGAAATAAATAATACTCTGAGGGAAAAGAAAGACAAAAAAAAAAAAAGAAAGAAAGAAAGAAAAAAAGAAAAAGGAAAAAGAAAAGAAAAAAAAATCCAGAGAAACGTTCACAATAAATTTGTCCACAAATTACATCAATAGCCAGAAGGTTCAAATTTGGTAAAGACCATACTTTTCATTAAATGTATTGCGATTAAAGATGCTTTTCTGCTACCATAAAGTCATTTATTTATTAGAAAAATTAAGCAGTACCTGTGATTCTACTTGTTCTGTGTATCAGATAAAATCTAAGCCTTTCCCTTATATTAAGCTTTTTACTGTTCAAATTTTTGTAGGGCAGAATTCAGTTTTCAATGAACAAACTAAAGAGTACAAAGTTGAATAGTGCAGCTATAGCATGGTATTGGCATAATGAGACTTTGAGCCAAAAATAGGCTTGACATCAAAGCCCATGGGTTGAGTCTTTTAAATTTTTAGTGTCCAAAAATGATCTTCAAATATGGATCTAAATAGCCCTCACAGTCCAATTTTCTGATAATTAGAGAAAATGCATTCTTTATTAAAAAGAAAGTATTTGCCTTGGCAAAATTTTAACCAGAGATTACAAATTAATCAAGAAAGATAACTAGAGTTCAAATTGGACCATTAACTATTTTCTTATTTAGTTTGGAAGTAAAATTTCATTTTCAAAATCTTTATTGTCTAAAGACATGCTTCAAACCTTAATAGGCAACAGCACAAATGTTCTTATGTAGGTAAACATGTATAGTCTATTCAAAATCATATCCATGAGAAGCAGAGCAGAGATGATGGCTGGAATTAATCGGAGTGGGAATGGGTGTCTACAGGGGCCTTCCCTGCATCTTGTCTATCACTCCATGTCCCACAGACGGCCTTCCGTCCCTCATATTCAGTTAAGTCCTTTATGATAGAGAGCTCAGCATCTGCACTCACCAATAGAAACTGGGATCACAGATTCAGGTGACAATTTATTGTAAAAGAAATTTACCTAATTTTATTAGATGGGAAACTGATAAGGAACCAAGGGCCATTCTCAAGGTCACAGAGAAATCATGTATGTATTGGCAATGAGAGACACATTGTTGGAAATTACGAGTGACTGTAAACTTCATTTTGGCTGTCTGCTTTGGCAGCTGCAAGAGATCCGCAGGGAAATTTCTCTATAATTCTCCATTTTGGCCTCAAAAATTGGCAAATCACATGGATTTACTTACTACATGGCTCTCAAACTCCTATTAATTCCCTTTGCTCTTTTTCTTACAATTTCACATTACTGAAGAAATTTAAAATATTGGAATACAATTAAATTTCTGAATGCATTTTCTATTGTTTCAAGATAGGAGCAAATGAATTTTTAGCATGAAAGTTTATGCAAGTGCTGAGGGTCAGTCACTGTGGACTGATTGCCACACTTGGCTCCTCTTGCATTCAACTGGGAACATTCCACAATCTTAAGGGATTTATGATCCTTAAGAGCAGAAAGTAAGTTAAAGAGGCTAAATGCACCAGAGGAAGTGAGATGAGCTGGCTTCCCAGTGAACTGGAACAGATGATACTTTGTTTCCTGTCGTTAGAATGAAGAAACGAGTGAATGAATACAAGTGAATTAATACATAGAAGTATGTGTGAAATAAAATTCATAATTCTATAAAAGAGCTGGAATAGTTGTAAGACAAATAAGGAACCTCTGAAGGTAAGTGTGCCTTTATTCTGGGATCTGGGACCAAGAACTTTGCAAAAAGGCATCACAAACATGATTAACGTGTGGGCATCAAGGTGGGATGAATTATTCTGGGCTAGCCTGGCAGATCCAATGGAACTGAATCACTCTTTCATGTGATCACTTCCTTGCTGTGATCACAAAGGGGCATGTTCAGAGGAAGCTTGGAGAGACGGGATATGGCTGATATTCAGAGGGAGGGAAAGCGTCACAAGTCAGGAGGGCACACATTTTAGAATAGGACAGCGAAATCAGAATCTCCTCAGAACCCCCAGAAAGGAATGCAGCCCTGATATCACCTTCTTCTCACCCCTGGGTGACCCATGTCAGACTTCTGACCTACAGAACTGTAAAGTAATAAAAGTATGTTGTGTTAAGCCACTATATTTCTGCTGATTTGTTAATGTGGTGATAGAAGACAAGTACGTCCATCTGATGTTGTTTTAGCACCCCACAGTCTCTAAATCCATTCTGATGCCACCTAAGAGGTCAATGTCAAAAATGTGAATCTAAAGTTCAGCGTTAAGTTCCAAGAAGAAACAACTCATTGCTTGAACAAATACAGCAATTCAATGTTGTGATGCAATTAGTGTGCTACCATGGCTGTGTTAAAATGTGTGTTCCGTTCTTCCGTAGTAAAAACAATACCACATTTCTAGTAGTCTCCGGCACTGGCAAAGATCTCATTTAACCAGTGTTTGAATTTATTTTTATTTTAATTAAGCAGCTTTATTAATCAAAAAAAGAAAAATTTTGTTAGCAAAAAATAAAAAATTGGCACTTGCCTCAGAGCACTCAGTCCTTCGTGTTTCTTCCTCCTCGGCTCTGCTCTGTCTGCCTCTGCTATGACCCAAGCTCACATTGCACTAAGTGGACTGGCGGTCATGGGCCAGAACGTAATTTTGAACATGAATGATCATGGATTTGTGGTCTGTGCTTTCAATAGGACCGTCTTCAAAGTCGATGATTTTTTGGCCAACGGGGCGAAGGGAACCAAAGTGATTGGTGCGCAGTCCTTAAAGGACATGGTATCCAAGCTGAAGAAGTCCCACCGGGTCATACTGCTTGTGAAAGCTGGGCAAGCTGTGGATGATTTCATTGAGAAATTAGTACCTTTGTTGGACACTGGTGACATCATCATTGATGGAGGAAATTCTGAATACCGGGATATAACAAGATGATTCCAGGACCTCAAGGCCAAGGGCATCTTGTTTGTGGGGAGTGGAGTCAGTGGTGGTGAGGAAGAGGCTCGTTTTGGGCCATGCCAGGAGGGAACACAGAAGCTTGACCCCACATCAATATGATCTTCCAAGCCACCATTGAAAAAGTAGGAACCGGAGAATCCTGCTGTGACTGGGTGGGAGACGAGGGGGCGGGGCACTTTGTGAAGATGGTGCACAATGGGATAGAGTTTGGTGACCTGCAGCTGATCTGCGAGGCTTACCACTTGATGAAGGATGTTCTGAGCATGCGCCATGAGGAGGGTAGCTCAGGCATTTGAAGAGTGGCACAAGACAGAGCTGGACTCATTCCTGATTGAAATCACTGCTAATATTCTCAAGTTCCGGGACACTGATGGCAAAGAACTGTTACCAAAGATCTGGGACAGTGCTAGGCAGAAGGGCATTGGGAAGTGGACCACCATGCTCATCACTCTCATTGGAGAAGCTGTCTTTGCTCGGTGCTTGTCCTCTCTGAAGGAGGAGCGAGTTCAGGCCAGCAGAAAGCTGAAGGGTCCCAATATGGTCCAGCCAGAAAGCAGTAAAAAGACATTCCTGAAGGATATCCGTAAGGCCCTTTATGCTTCCGAGATCATCTCCTATGCTCAAGGCTTTATGCAGCTCAGACAGGCAGCCACTGAGTTTGGCTGCACCCTCAATTGTGGCAGCATTGCCCTGATGTGGAGAGAGGGGTTGCATCAGCCGAAGTGTGTTCCTGGGAAAAATTAAAGATGCGTTTGAGCGAAATCCAGAACTTCAGATCCTACTCTTAGATGACTTCTTTAAGTGAGCAGTTGACAACTGCCAGGACTCCTGGCGCTGGGTGATCAGCACTGGAGTGCAAGCGGGCATTCTAGTGCCCTGCTTCACTGCTACCCTCTCCTATAATAGGTACAGACATGCGATGCTGCCAGCGAACCTCATCCAGGCTCAACGGGATTACTTTGGGGCTCACACTATGAACTCTTAGCCAAACCAAGAGAATTTATCCACATCAACTGGACAGACCACGGAGGCAGTATGTCCTCCTGTTCTTACAATGCTTAGTAGGCCTGTGGTTTTGTCCCCTCTCCCAGTAACAGGACAGCCCCTGTGGCACTCAGCACCCCTCTTTGCCCTAGTTCCTGCTCAGATCTCTTAGCCAAGTGTTGGCTGTGATTGCTGAAGAAGTCACCAAGGTCTGTAGTTTCTGAACCACCACGTGCTCCACCTCGAACTTTTGTGCTGCCCAGAAACTGACCTTGTGCGCCACTGTGGGACCACTCCCTGACTGAGCTGTGCTACGTGGGTCAGACAGGCTGCAGCTCTTAGCACTCAGTGGGTATGGCTGTGTGGGATTGTACAACCTGGACTGTGGATCATGTGTGTGGGTTCTGCTGTCTGCCACTCAGTAAAAGAGTATATGGTCACACTCTTCTGGGTGGGTGTGCCTGGCAGAAAAATCTGCACTGAGTTCACTATTGGGAATTGATTTGTTTTCCTTTAGCCTTGTTCATTTTTAACTCTGGCTTTTTTTTTTTTTTTTTTAAACCAATAATTAATCTTCTTTATTTTCATTTTAAATTTTTCTTTTT
>CM052701.1:103695478-103722827 GCA_028551405.1 Uromys caudimaculatus
TCAAATGCTTTTTCAGCATCTAAGGAGATGACCATGTGGTTTTTTTCTTTGAGTTTGTTTATATAGTGGATTACATTGATAGATTTCCGGGTATTGAACCATCCCTGCATCCCTGGGATGAAGCCTACTTGATCATGATGAATGATCGTTTTGATGTGTTCTTGGATTCGGTTTGCGAGAATTTTATTGAGTATTTTGGAACTCTGGCTTTTTTAAAGACTCCAAATAACACAGGACATGTTCATTTGAGGGTAATGAGTAAGTCTGGAGGGAGGTGAGGAGCCAAGGAATAGGTGGGCGGAGGCTCTCTTGTTGGGTCTTTTCTTACCGGCACAGTAGGTACCTGGATGTTCATGTAACATCCATCCCATCACATTTGTAATAAACTTTTAGACTGGCAAAATAAATAAATAAATAAATAAATAAATAAATAAATAATCCCTGAGATAGACATTTTCCTTTCTCAGATTTCTCATAGTGCCTAGTACATCAATGCTTAGCCCACCATGAAAATCTGAAAATTATTATTTGAAATGATTAGCAAGATTTGTGACTGTTGTTTTAAAAGATAGTCTTTAGCGTTCACTCTTGCAAAATAAATCGATATTCATTATGCAGCTTACTGTTCGTATTTATCTGATTTAAGGATCACTAAGTATTACTAGTGATGTAATCTAAATGAACTAGTTAGGAAATCACAAATTTATCTGTCAATTTAGGCAAAAAAATGCTCATTCCAAAAAAAAAAAAAATCATGATCTAGAAATGCTTGGCATTTATTTAAAAATGCAATAAAAAAAATAGAAAAATTACTGTGAAATATTGAAACAAAAGTTGGTGCTGAAGAAATTTTTAATGTAAACACATGAGAGAATAGTAGCCTGCCCTTACTATTAGTACCTGCAACTACATGTTAAATCATTATATATATATATATATATATATATATATATATATATATATATTAAGGTAAGATCTAAGATGTTTGAAAAACATCTACTTCTACCATACTTTGTCTCACTATCACTGAAATAAAACACTATGATCTAAAGCATCTGAAGAGGGAAAGACTTTATTTGGCTTATTCCTTCTTTTATTCCTTCCTTCCTTCCTTCTTTCTTTCCTTTTTTCTTCCTTCTTTTCTTCATTTCTTCCTTCATTCTTCCTGTCTTTTGCTGGTGATGAAGCCTAGGTTTGTACATAAGCTAGGTAGGGCTCTGTCACTGAAAACTACCCACACACAGTCCTAGCTTACCCTTCACTCCATAAACTGATATTGATATCACACCAAAAATGTTACCTATGATGTTATTCTATCCATGCAAAGCTCTACTGCTATTCTCTCTCTCTCTCTCTCACTCTCTCTCTCTCTTTCTCTCTCTCTCTCTCTCCCTCTCTCTCTCTCCATTCTCCATTTGCTTTGTTTTCCTTTTCCTCCCTAATTCACAGTGAAAGAATTTCTATTTTAACTCCTTGTTATACAAGGCCCAGTTCTACCACCCTATTATGCAACTTTCCACCCTCAAACTGGCATACAGCTGCTCAAAAGAAGTGAGAGCAAGCTGCATGTGGGAGATACCGTGTCCTGAGATGTTGGATGTGGTGGCAAAGTTTTCTGGCTGCTTCAGGGCATAGTACGTTTCCTGTGAGGAGGTGTGAGTCCCCAAGCAGACCATAATAAACCTCAGGTTAATATAATAAAGAAGAATGGATTCCAATCCAGTCCCCACTAGCAAGGTAAAACTTAAATTGGTGATGTTTTCTTTTGCATTTTTACAAATGTACAAATTCTGTGCGGGTACTGATTTCATTTACCCCTGCTAGAAGTCGAAGTAGTATAGGGAGGAAGGATTTTCCTCTGTGTGTTTCTATCACTCAGACCAACCTATGTCAGGATAAGGTAGACTTCAAATTCAACTGGGATCAGACACATATTTAAGGGAACTTGTATCTTATAGCATATAGTTGAGCATCAAACTCAACTTTCTTGCTGATTTGGAAAACTTTTCTTCTCCCTCAGTTACTTTCTTCCTTCCTTTGTTTTTGTTTTTTTGTTTTTGTTTTTGTCTTTATGGTTAGAACAATAAGAGGAACAAGCCCTGTTCCAACATAATATAATATAACATAATATAATATAATATACCATTTCCTTTCTTTCTGTGTTGACAAAGACTGCTACTCCACCTCACTCTGTCTTCCCTTGTTTCCCTGCAACAGAAGTAGGGGCAAACAGATCAGGAGCTGCTATTCACTGCCCAGGCCCTCACTGTGTTACAATCACAAGACATATGGCCTCTTTGTGACTACTGCACCCTTAGAAAAGTGTATAGAACAGCTATTAATTTATTCAGTTTTGCAGATCAGTTTAATTCCCCTAAGCTATACTGATGGGAACACGGACACTGCCTGCCCTCAAAGGGTTTTAACCCTGCAGATTTAGATTTTGATTTAAAAGGAAGCCCTGATTGAGTCTACTCAAGCAGGTAGATTAGGGAGAGGGGTACTCTTAAGCCTTGAGAGGAGAGGGTGGAGCCCTCCCTGACTGTGCAGTGGTCTGCAGGAATGTGGGGGTTAGGAGGATCAGGGTGAACCTTGAGGATCCTGCCAGACAATCAATAAAGCTTCCTCCCTTGTCCAGAGAATGCCCTTAATTAGCTGGCTTTGTGTTTTACTTGCTTTTGTGAAGTCTCACAAATACACTTTGAATATTTTTATATCTCATATTTTAAGATCCTGGTGAGGTAAGATCACAGGTCTTGCTCTTCTTATTATACCTCACTGGCTGGGAATTAAGCTCTGACCTCAGACTTCTGGGTTTTCAATCCCAGAGTAATTTGAACCCTGCTAACTTGTTAAACCTATCAGGTCTATCTGTTTTCCTCAAATGAGAAGGAGAATAATAGTTTTTCTTACTTTATAAGGTTGTGACTGGCTTACCAAAGAATTCAAGGCACTTAGCACAACTTAGCACAGCTCTTCTCATCAGAATATTGTGAATACTGTGTACCTTTCTGCCTTCCTCAGAGCATGATCTGACACATACTGAGTGACTGAAAGGAGCCCTTAAAGAAACAACATGTTTCTCTTGTCTTGAAACTGTGAGGCACACAATGAGATGCCATTCACAGCTCATACTTTGGAACTGTATGAAGAAAAGGTGCTGGAATGCTATACACAGTCTCTCTACGTGCTCTTTATAACATAAGAAACACTACACACAGTCCTTAGGACCTGGATAGATACTTACCAACCTTTATCACGCCAGTGCCTAGCACAGAACCTTGTGCCCTGTAATCCAGTGGATACAATAGTATATTACACAATAGGACTTTTCATAATATCTAAAGGTAAATAGATTGACCAACAGAAAACAGCTATATTGATGTACCATTGCTTGAGTCCAGTGGCTTCAGTATTTTATGTAAGAGTTACCAGAGTCAAAACATTATATAGATGGTGTCATAGAGTTTCCATTGCCGAGAAGAGATACCACAATCAAGGCAACCAGGTTCTGAGGTTCAGCCCATTATCATCATGGCAGGAATCATGGCAATGTTCAGACAGACATGGTGCTGGAGAAGGAGCCAAGAGTTCTACATCTTGATCTACAGGCAATCAAAAGACTGACTTTCAGGCAGCTAGAAGGATGATCTCAAAGCTACCTCACAGTGACACACTTCCTCCAATAAGACTGCCCTATTCCAACAAGGGCAGATTTCCTAACAGTGCCATTTCCTGGGCCAAGCATATTCAAACCACCACAGATGGACAGGAACTTTTTTATGCCAGTCCATTATGTTTCTCTAATCCTGTTGCATTCTTCCAAACAAAAACCACCACCACCACCAAAAATCTTTAAAGGTTATCTACTTACACTTCCCATTTCCCTCCTCCTCTATGAAGAAGGAAGTCATTAACTTATTGATCATATTGAGATTGATCACATAGGTATTGACTTATAGAATTGTCTGTGCGTGTATTAATTTTGTTCTTTCTTCTGATTAACCTATTTACAGTTCTCTCCAGAAAAAGAAATGTTTACAGGGTATAGGGGATGTTTTCCTTTGTCCCTAGACTCAAGATGTTCCAAAGTGACCTTCAAGACAAATAATTTGCTAGGAAATCTCACAGAATTCGTTGGAAGCTTTATATTTGCAGTTTCCTGCAAGAAAATGCTACAAGTTAGAGTGTAAAAGTTAAGTCCTGAATGCATTCTAAACTCACATCTGTCATCAGAGCAAGGAAGGACTCAGCCTCCTCCCTTACACGGAAGTGCAGAAATAGTAATATGAACCAAGAATGCTCTGGAAGCATCTTTCAGTTTTACTTGAGGCTCATACAAAGGCATGTACCATTGTCCATATGGTTAAGCTCAATTTCCACTTTCATCTTGCCTACACCTGTAAGCACATAGTTGGCCTTTCTAGCTGGTCAGTTTCTACTCTGAGTCATCTTGAAAATGTAAAAGAGAAAAGAGGGAATAATATTGCTGCATAAATTGCAGTGTATTAGGGTACCGTAAAATAAAACATCACTTCTGTCCAAGAAGATACAGAATGTTGCCTAGGAGCTAGGATTAAAGGTAAGGCCTTTCTTTTTATTGAAATAAAATTCTTATTATTCAATTTCTTTCTCTTCAAATCTTGCCATTATTTTAGCACTATCATGTACTATTCCTGTACTTTTCCTATAAGCCTGAAATCATGTAAAAATCAAAACAATGAATTTTCTATCAATTAAATACCTTATTGATCCTACTAATGGATTTAAAATAAGAAACTATGAACTAATTTCAAAATCAAAATATAATTATAGGTAATACTAAAAGGTGGCCAGATTCACTTTAAATCCCACAAAATATTAATTCCTAATTTTCAAAGTAATTTATAGAAAAATCTAAAGAACACACAACTGGAATAGTATCTGATCTCTTGCTCATGAAAATACATAAAAGAGGATATAGGTTTGTGACTTTTTTATTAAGAATTTTTCTTTAATCAAATGATCTTAATGTCTGCACAAGGAGTTTACTGAATAATTCCATGGAAAAGTGTAACTTCAGACAAGGAATTTCATAGCATTCTTGACTAATATTTATTAAAAGCTTTCCAAACATTCTTAACCTGACATTGTGAGAGTCTATTCTTACCCTATGTCTGTAGATATATAAAAGAGTTAATATGAAAAACTATAATTTCCACAATTTTCTAGATTTTCAAAGAGAGACAGAAACCTCTAAAATAATAAAAACACAGACGATGAACTAAAATTGAAGATATGTTTTGGCAGAGGAAAATTGGATTGATGGAGAAATATGTGCTTAAAAATCAGTTAACTCAGATCTAATGTGTCAAACTCCTAGGTGGTAGGATCAGGGTTTGTGCTAAGAAATTGATTTCTTCACTTTGAACATTAGGACTCAAAAAAAAAAAAAAAAAAAAAATAGGACTGCATTACTTTCCCTGAACCACTGGGGGAAAAATGTGTCATTTTTGAGTAGTTTGAGCCATATTGCCATTGGCAGCAATAACTGATTCTCCTCTGCCAGTTCACTGGGGCATCCAGTAGTCAGTTTGCCAATGTGCTGGGAGAGGGCCAATGACTCTTTGGAGGTGGAATGCCTTACCTGGATGAGCTCTGGTCGTCAGAATGGACAATTCCCTGAGCTGAGCTCAACAGCCCATGGACATAGGTCAAGAGTCCTCAGCTGGCTGCAGCTCAGGTGACTTCAGAGCAGGTTGCTGGAGGGAGTTCAGCAAACCACTGAGATGAATCCATGATAAACCATCTGACAATAAATTAAGAGAAAATTCAGTGGCAACACTCCAAAACCCATAAAAACAACCATTAGAAATTAGATGCACTTTACAGATCTATAAGGAGAGTTCTTGGCAGTCGAGTGAGCACACATTTTTCTTTGTTTTCATTTTCTATTTTTTTGTTGTCTTTTGTTTTCTTTTTCTTGTTACTATTTGTTGCAGAAGAGTATGTCAGAATGGTGCAGAAGCTGAAACCAAATTTTAAAATGTGTTCTTAAAATAAAATATTTTATGCAACATTCAAATATATACAGTCATGTTTCTTACACTCAGGTAAAAACTAAATGTATAGAAATGAACTTTTTATACTTTACTACATTTTCTAACTCTGCTATGATGGCTGAAAATCACGGGTATGGGTGCAGACTGGAAAACACTCTAATAGGTGAAAAACATTCTTTTATGAATAAGTATAAAACCAGTTCTTGAGACCTGAAATAAGATAAAGGGTAATGTGCTTTTGAAATTAGTGTAACTTGTTTATGTCTGGGGAAGGACATTATAGATTTTCAATTTAGTGTCAATAATCAGGAATATTCATCCTGAACCCCTAATCACTGACTTTACAAAGTTCTATTTTCCCATTTGTTTATCAATTTGTACCAATTTCAGCTGAGTACATTTTGCCACTTCCTCTGTGTCTCACCCAGGGTAGGCTTTGCCACCTCCCATGGGCCTGAGGCATTTGGGTCCTTGACATGACTATGCCTATGTCAAGAACACATTTACTTAGGACTTCACTGGCTCCCTAAAACATTTCACAGTTTATATTGATAGATTAATCTCAGAAAACAAGTGAAAATGAACGAAAATTATAATAGTAAAAAATTCCAGAATACTTCTATGGCAAGTTGTTACTTTAAGGAGTCGTTTTGCTTCGTTGTGCTAGTAACTAGCGGTAATGTTGCTGTGTATATCATGTAAGCAATGACTGACAGACTGCTGCTTATCAACTTGCCCTTCCACACCCCCTCACAGGACAGTTCAAAGGAGGTAGTACATTGTTCTTATTGGAGATAGTTTATTATCCATATGTATCCAAGTTGGAATCTACTTATAATCATAGATTTTTCAAGTTAAATTAAGAGGTTAGTTATAGTGTCCTGAGTCTTAAATTACTATAATTAGTCTTTTATTCTCTAAGTAACTGAGAGGAGGTGATCAAAGTCAAATGACCAAAGCTAAAGGAATATATATCATGTCCAATAAATAACCTTTGAGAAACTAAGATGTCTGATGGAAAAGAACGTTGAATGGGAAGCAAAGCTCCAATCTATCTTTTCTCCTTTTTTTTTCCTTCAGAATTTGTATTTTGTCATTGAAAGTGAATTTGTTTCTTACAATACATGTCAGAGAACTCTGAGCTTTATAAGACTAAGCAAAGGCCTAAATTCTCTTGCATATCTGGACTTAAGAGTTTAAATCTAACAGATGACCTTTATAGTCATTGGACTATATAAGAGAAGGCAAGGTGAGGGCTTGCTATTTTCCCTGTTAAGTTTTGATGGAACACTCTTATACTCTGGGACAAGGACACAGTATACTATAATTTGGTTGTTTTCAGAAAAACCTGTTTACCAAGTGAAAATTGTGTTATCAGATAACAATGGGGTAAAATTTACAATGCTTGCAAAACATGTATTGATATTTAATCAGGCTGTTGTTTAAACAGCTGATCCCGTGAAATTTTGCACAAATATTGAATTTTTCTGGTGAGTTCTAGACACATTCAAGGACTCTCCATATTACTTTTCAAGTAAAAGTACCAAAGTGGTATCATGAGACTCATAATTATTCATCACCTAACTTTAAAGCATCAGCACTGTCCCACTGGAATAACTTCAGTGAAACAAGCTTTCCACCCACATAGACAAAACCTTTCCATGTATCTCCATGAGCCTTCTCACTACAGGACTTGATCATGAATAATTCATGGAAAGGTATATGGTTTTCATAACCAAGTAAAATAAATCTTTACAGTGAAATTTGTTCTTTTTATAACAATTAGACACTATTTATCTACAAGTACAACCCTGTAGAAGTCATTAGAAGGAAAGTTCTAACCTAAAGAAGTTAATCTTAACCAAGAATACAAGGACTAGTAATCGCAGACCAGAAAATCAAAAGAGGGCAAACACACACACACAGACACACACACACACAGACACACACACACACAGACACACACACACACACACACACACACACACACACACACACACACACCCTACAACAGTAAAATAACAGGAATAAACAAAAACTGCTCATTAATAACTTTCAACATCAGTGGTCTCAATTCATCAATAAAAAGACACACAGAATGGGTGAGAAAAAGAATCTATCCATTTGCTGCATCCAAGAAGCATACCTTAACATTGAGTCTAGACATGACCTTTTGGTAACAAATAGAAAAGGTATTTCAAGCAAATGGACCTAAGAACCAAACTACTGTCACAATTTTAATATCTGACAAAATAGACTACTAGCCAAAACTAATCAGAAGAGATAATGAAGGACTTAACATGCTCATCAAATGAAGTAGTCACTAAAAGGACATTGTAATTCATAATCTGTAAAGAAGATTATGCATATACACTAAACATAAAGGCACCCAAGCTCATAGAAAAAATACTACAGTTTAAATCATATATTGACCCTCAGTAAAACACTGTGATATTCTACTCTCACCAATACACAGGTCATCCAAAGAAAAACAAAACAGAAATGATGAAGTTAACTGACAGTATAAACCATATGAAATTAACAGATATTGAAGAACATTTCACACAAACACATGCAAAAATATACTTTCTCAGAATGTGCTGGAACTTTCTCTAATATTGATCACATACTCAATATAAAGTAAGTCTTACTACAGGAAGCTTGATATAACACCTTATACATATCTGACTAAAATAGATTAAAGCTAGATATCAACAACTGAAATAAGAGAAAGTTTACAAACTCACAGAAACTGAGCAACTCACTATCAAATAAAAAAGTGGCTCATGACAGAAATAAATAAAGTCTTTAAAGACTTTCTATAATTTTTTTAAAAAAAGGAATATACATCATATCCAAAGTTATAGGACACAATGAAGACAATTTTAAGAGACAACTTCATAACACTAAGCGCCTATATAAAAAGTGTTTTGGGAAAGATCTCATACTAATAATCTAGCTGCCCACCTGAAAGCTCCAGACCAAAAAGAAGAAATTAAGCCCAAAATGAGTAGGTGGCAAGAAATAATTAAACTTAGGACTAAAATAAAAAAAGTAGAAACATAACAACCACAAAAATACAAAGCATTGATGAAACAAAGAGTTGTGATAATCAATAAGATTGACAAACCCTTATCCAAAATAACAAAAAGGTTTAGAGAGAACATTCAAATTAACAAAGTTAGAGATGAAAAGGGACACATAAAAATAGGCTCTGAGGCCAGGCAGTGGTGATGCAAGCCTGTAATCCCATAACTTGGGAGGCAGAGGCAGGTGGATTTCTGAGTTCGAGGCCAGCTTGGTCTACAGAGTGAATTCCAGGACAGCCAGGGCTATGCAGAGAAACCCTGTCTTGAAAAAAACAAAGCAGAAAAAAAAAAGACTCTGAGGAAATTTAGAGAATCTTAAAAACATACTCCAAAAAACTGGACTCCAGCAAATTTAAAAAACTGAAACAGATAGACAGTATTCTTGTTACATTTCACCTACCAAAGTGAAATGAATATCATATAATCAATTTGAATAGACCCAATACCTTTAGTGAAATAGAAGCAATCATTTAAATTTCCCGCCAAAAACATCCAGGGCCACATGATTTTAATGAAGAATTCACGATGCTTTCCAAAAGACTTAATACCAATACTCCTCAAATCATTCCACAAATTAATACAGAGATGGCATTATCCAATTTGTTTTACAAGTCTGCAGTTATCCTAATACTCAAACCACATAATGACCCAACAACAAATGAGAAATGCAGACCAATTTCCTTTATGAACATAGATGCAAAAATTCTTAATAAAATACTTGCAGCCAAAATCCAATAACATATTAAAAAGATTATCTACCATACTCAAATAGGCTTCATCCCAGGGATGCAGGGATGGTTCTACATATGTAAATCAATAAATGTAAACCACCATATAAACAAACTCAAAGACAAAATGTGTATGATAATTAGATACAGAAATGTCCTTTGACAAAATTCAATACCAGTTCATGATAAAAGTCCTGGAGAGATTGGGGGATTTAAGGGATATACCTGAACATAATAAAGGCAGTTTAGAGCAAACCCATAACCAACATTAACTTACATGGAGAGAAGACAATTCCACTGAAATCAGGAACAAGAGGAGGTTGTCCACTCTTTCCATACGTATTCAATATAGAACATAAGTCAGCTAGAGAAATAGGACAACCAAAGGAGATCAAAGGTTTAAAAATTAGAAAAGTATCTTTATTGTAGATGATTCATAGTACACATAAAGGATTCTAAAAATTCCACTGGAAAACTCCTACAACTGATAAAACTTTCAGTAAAGTTTTTAGGTTTAAAATTAACTCACAAAATCAGTAGCACTTCTACATGCAAATTATAAAAGAACTGAGAAAGAAGTCAGGGCAACAATACCTATACAATAGCATGAAATAATATGAAATATCTTGGAGTATTGCTAACTAAGAAAGTGAAAGACTTTTATGATAAAAATTTTAAGACACAGAAGAAAAAAATTGAAGAAGATATCAGAAAGTGAAAAGATCTCCCATGCTCACAGATTAGAAGGGTTAACATAGTAAACATGACCATTCTACTAAAAAGCAATCCACAGATAAAATGTAATCCCTACCAACACAGTTTTCCACAGATTTCAAATGATAATTTTCAGCTTCATATAGAAACACACACACAGACATGCACACATATACTTACGGATACACACACACATACACACACACACACACACACACACACACACACACACACACACACACACACACACACACACCAAGCATAGCTGAAACAATCCCAAATAAAAAAAGTACCACTGGAGGTATCACTATCCAGGACTTCAAATGGTACTACTAAGCTATAGTAATCAAATCACCTTAATATTGGCACAAAAGCAGGCATATTGATCCATAAATTTGTACACATAGTGACACCTGAGTTTTGATAAGGAAGACAATGTACTCAGTTGGAAAAAAAGACAGCATCTTCATCAAATCATGCTGTCAGACTAGATGTCTGCATGTAGAAGAATGCAAATTGATCCATATTTATCATCCTGCACAAAACTCAACTCCATTTGCATAGAAGATCTCAGCATAAAACCAGGAACACTAAACCTGATAGAAGAGAAAATGGGGAATAGCCTTGAACTCGTTGACACAGGAAAAGATGATGTTCTGAACAGAGCATCATTAGCACAGGCACTAAGGTCAACATTAATAAATGGGACCACATGAAAGTAAAAATCTACATGGCAACAGCACTGTCATTTGGACCTGTCACAGTCTACAGAATAGAAAAAAGATTTTTACCAACTCTACATATCATAGAGAACTAATATCCAAAGTATATAAAGAACTCAAAAAGTTTATATCAAGAAAAGAAATAACCCATTAAAATAGGGTGCAGAGTAAATAGAATTCCCAAAGAGAAAATACAAATGGTTGAGAAACACTTAAAGAAATGTTTAACATCTTTAGTCATCATGAAAATACAAACAAAAACTATTTTAAGATTTCATTTCACATACATCAATATGGCAAAGATCAATAAAACAAATGACAGCTCTTGCTGCTGTGGATGTAGAGTAAGGGGAATACTCATCTATTGCTGCTAGGACTGCAAGCACATTTAGACACTTTGGAAATCAATGCTTCATTTCTTCAGGAAGATAAGAATCAAAGGACCTCAAGATCCAGCTATACCATCCTTGGACGCTTTGTTGGTTTGAATACGTATGGCCCCAGTAGACTCATGTGTTTGAATGGTTAGTCCATAAGAAGTGGAATTATAGGAGGTGTGATCTTGTTTGACTAGGTGTGGACTTGTTGGAAGAAATGTGTCTCAATTTCCTTCCTGTTGTCTGTCAATCCAGATGTAGAAGTTCATCTCCTTCTCCAGTACAATGTCTGGCTGCATGCTGCCATGTTTCTTGCCATGACTAGAATAGACTCAACTAAACCTGTAAGCCAGACTCAATTAAATGTTTTCCTTTATAAGAGTTGTCAGGGTCCTGGTGTCTCTTCATATTAATGAAACTCTAAGACAGATATATAACCAAGACATGTTTCATCTTATCTCAGTGGCACTTGCTCAAATAAGCTCATTGTTGCTCTATAAATAATAGTCAGAAACTGGAAACAACATAGATGGTCCTCAACATAGGGTACAATGGAATATTGCTCCTCCATTAAAGAAAATAATGAAATTTGCAGGTAAACCAATAGAACCAGAAAAAATCATCATCCTGAGAAAGGTCACCGGGACCCAGAAAGATAAATGTGGTGTGTATTTCACTTATATGTGGATATTGTCTCTTATGTTAATAATATACGATAATTTTAATAATATTATATATTGATTATTATTGGTTAATAATAATAACCAAGCTACAATCCATAGAATTATAGAGATTAGATACAATATAAAGGATTAGGGGGGCATACAGATCTTCATAGGAAAAATAAATAGAATAAAGAATTACATGTGGATGAGGTGAGGGGACTGGAAAGGAAGGATCAAGTGGGGAGCAAGAAGGGAGATGTAGGTGAGGGATGGAGTAGGAGAGAAACAACTCAATGAAGGACCATTTGAGTATTATGTAAACAATACAGTAGAAGCGTCTTAAAATGTATACTTATATGAAGACTATTTAAATAAAATCACCAAATAATGAGAGACACAGAAGCAACAACTGGACATCACTTGTCACCAAATAAAGCTTCCCACACTGGAGATGGTTTACATCTAATTGCGTTGTTGGCTAAAGGAGCCACGTGGAACCTCCCACCCTCCAAACAACCCATGCTGTTGACAAGTCTGTGGGATGCTCTCTACAAATTGATATCACAGGTGTATTGTTGAAGACAACACCTAAGCAACACATTAAACATGGAGAGTCAAACTGGTACCTATCTAGAGCCTCCATGGTAGTGTCTTAAATACAGGAAAGTACTCTGTATACTACAAAAGGATATACATTAACCCAAACCCAAACCCTAAAAACTTGTTGATATACAATGGTATCCTTCCTCTATAATATGTTAGGGCAATGGTGGCACAAACCAAGCAATACCTGGCTTGACTTAAGTTCCATTCCACAAGCTGGAACTCATACCTTACACTGCTAGGGTGACCAAGAATCTAACTAGATAGCAAAGAGTAACACCAAATATGATTATTCTACTAAAAGAACATAGAAAACATGACTCATAATGGCATTCTGCTGTACTTAGGTCAGTGCCTTTCTCAGCCAACATCAGAGAAGCTTCCTCCTGCAGCAGATGGGGACCTACAGCCAAACAATATGTTCAGAACAAGAGACTTTGGAACACATAGCCCTAAATGGGATGTCTCCATCAAATCCCTCAGCTCAGGGCCATGAATATCCTACAGAAGAGGCAGGAAGTGTAAGGGCCACAGGAAATGGAAAACACTAGGAAACAAGGTTCTCTAAATACAACAGAATAAAGTCACATATGAACTATAGAGACAGAGGCTGCAGGTGCATGGCCTGAACAGGTCGGTACCTGATGAAATATTACAGCTAACTGAGAGAAGTGGACACATGACCCATTGCATAACCTAGAAGCTAACTCCAATTGACAACTACTTGCAAATGAAAATTTAGTTTTCTCCATGAGAGTCTCACTGGGAGAAAAAATTAGTCTTAAATGAAGGCCCCATGTCCAATAGTAGATGACCAAGGGTAAATGAATTCAATGGCATCTTTGGAGGTTCCTTGTCTCATGGCATGCCACAGCTTTTATATATATACTCTTTCTTTTTTTTAACATCAGGAATCCTTTATGTATATATTATGACTTCCAGTTTATTGCACTTATGGAATTCCTGAATGTGTGAGTCAGTGGGTCTTTGACCCTATATATGTTTATTATGCCTTTTCTTGGGCTCTTTTCCTTCTGTTTGTTTTGTGTTTCCCAATGTATTGGTTTTTGTTTTATCCTATTATATCACAATTTATATTATTAATGTTCTAGAAGCCCATTTGTTTTCTAATGAAAGATAGAAAGTGGGTAAATCATGGTGGAAGGGGATGAAAAAGAACTAGAAAAAGTAGAGGGAGGAGAACCCATAATCAGGATGTTAGGAAAAATCTATTTTCAATAAAAGGAAAAATAAAAGAACAAGACAATAGTATCATATAAGATCTCTACCACTTATCACAGCTTAAATGCAACTTAGAATAGTAGAGTTGAAGCCTGTTAAAATACAACAGGGACAGTAAATGGCTCAGGGATTAGAGCTATTTCCCACCAAATCCAGTGCTCTAAGTTGCTTTCCTTAAATACACATGGTAGATGAAGAGTACCAAGTTTGCAAGTTTTCCTATGAATTCTATAGGCATGTCAAGGCACATGTGTACATAAACATAAACAACCAAACCAACAAACAGATAAATGCCTATATATATATATATATACATAATAAATAAACAATCAGATAGAATAAATATTAAAAAATCAATAATTATAGAATGAGTACCAATTGCATGGGTTTCACAGCTGCATTTTTAAACAAACTCTATAAAGCACTTAGCATTATCTATGCCCATAGATAGTAAAATAAATGCAAGGAGAATCATAAACTTGCAAATTGTCCTATCATAAAGCCACTAAACCATAGAAAATAGAAATCTACTTAAGACCTCTGATGCTGATGCATATGTGCGTTCTAGCACAGTATTTTGCAAGCCTTCTGATGACTGATTCCTGGAAATGATAGCCAGATTGCAATTTGGGGAACTTGAAGGTTGAAACCTAATCCCTAGCTCAATAATGCAAGGTCCAAGTGGTCATAAGCAAACTCTAGGTTGTTTAGAGAGAAGCATCCCCATGTACTTAGTGTCAGTTTGGTGCAGGAGCCATTGTAAGTAACCTGGCTTCTCCTCCCTTTAATTTTCATTCCCCCTTCTAATAGCACTGTAGAAGGTCAAGACATCAACTTTGCTCATCCATGTTTGTTCTGGTTACTTTTGTTGCCAAAAAGACACAACCAAAAATCTCACTAGATGAGGTATGCTTAATTGAGTAATTTCACTGATCAAAATGACTTGTGGCTATGTCTGTAGGAAAGTATCTTGAGTGCTGATTGATATTGGGCCAGCGAACCCACTCTGGGCAGTACCAACACTAGATTGGCTAGTTCTGGCTTATAAAGAAAACTGGTTGAGCAGGAGTCAAGGAGAATAAAAAATGTTCTTCTATAATCCCTGCCTCAGTTCTTAACTTCAGGTTTGGGCCTTGACTTCTCTCCATCGTAAATTGTAGCCTGGAAGTATAAGATAAAATAAACTTGTTCCTCTCCTCATTGCTCTTGGTTATGCTGTGTATCACAAAAGTAACCCAAACAAAATCCAGCCTCAAATAAGAGGCAACATCAGAAACACATAGCATTCATTAGAAGATTACGTATTTTTCCTAGCATACTCCACTTATATCTCAATGGACAGGACTGGTCATATTCCACTTTAACTGCAGAAGCCAAGGGAGTGAGTATGTGGGGTTTTCCTATTTCTGTAGTAGTTTGCAAAGGAGAAGACCTTGGAATGGTGGGGGCCTAGCCAGGTTACAATATCTGCCAGACAGTCTATATCTGGAAAGATTAAAGATGATTTCAGAGTAGGTCACATTGTGGTAGCGAAGACAAAATATGTTCATAAGCACCATAATGCTAGTGAGAGAGTGCTGCACTGAGTTCTCACAGACAAGCCTGTTTTCAGGACTTGCCTCTCTCTCAAGAATCTTCCTTTGCTCTGACTACAACAATAATTTGCAGCTCTGGGTTTATTTGTCCTCCTCCAACAGTAATCTTAGAGCAAATCAAAAACATTCTTCTTTCATGTTGCTACTTCTAGTGAAAGCCCTGGAGACACATGAACTGGTCTGCCTAGGTTGCATGCCTCTCTATCCTGAGGCCACTGATCCTCACAATGGGCAGTGTGACTCTGGTGATAACTTGGTGTTATCTGTAGGTAGGGGAACATCAAGATGCACAGAAGCTATTGACTACATTTCATTGTCAGAAGGGTTGGTTTCCTCTTTGGTGAAATTGGTGAGTAAGTAGCATGCATCCATCTCAACACAGATGCCTCTATTGTAGGAAGGGGAATAGAGAGTTAGTGTACACTGCAGGAAGACAATGCTTATGCAGACCCTTTGGTTAATAAAACAATAATTGCCCTAACTCTTCCCCAGCGTTGCTCACTGTTGCTTAAATAAATGATATCTTGCTATTGCTGATGATTACTTGTTGCAGGAAAATAGCAAACTAAATTCTCTATCTATCAAAGTTACAACTCTAGAAGGTGAAGATGCTTATGTGTCAAAGGTATTCATGGTACATTGAATATTAAATTTATCTGATGCTCTGAGTGATGCAATTTTGTCCATTTTCTCTTTTTGAGACGTGTAATACATTCCACATATTCATGCAGACATTTGACTTTCATTTCATCACATTTTATCTATCCTGAACACCCACACAGATCTTATTCTACAACTTTCCTTGACCCTAATTTTCTTCTCCTCAGATGAGTGGGCTATTCCTGCCGCCCCCATTTATCATAACTGTTTTTCTGCTTGGACTTCTAAACTGTGGCTTCAACTGTTAATGCTCCCTGGAAACTTCACTCTGGGGTTCACCTCCTTCAGTGGCCCCATCTCAATCCAAATTTCCCCTGACCTTCACATGGCATTTTTCCCCCTGCTAATCAATTTCTCTTTCTTTCCTCCATTGCCTTCGTTTTAGCCCTCGAGAATTTGACTCTAAATTACAGCTCCAAAAATGGTGAACCTTCTCTCTCTCTTTCTGTCTCTCAAGTAAACTTTGTTTATGTGCTCAGTTTGAATTTTTTCTTTGGGAAGAATATCTCCATCATTCTAAAGCAGACCCCTTCTTCAGGTTTTATCCTGCCTGCAGTAATCCTCCCTCTCTAACTTGTAATATTTTCACTCTTATATTTAATTGTTTTTCTCTACTCTTCCATTGTTGATATTATCAGTCCTTCTAGACCATATCCCTTTTATGCAAGTTTTTGTCTGGGCTACTTCTGGGTCATTGAGTATTTCATTAATACATTGCAAAAATGTTTTCAATTAAATTTGTTCTCCAAATAAGCATATTCAATACTTTGGTGAAACCATAATTTTTTTTAAGGGAGTAGCATCATCTTTAAACATAATGGGTTAAAAAATGAAAAGGAGTCAATTATGTAAATTAAACTTTCATGTTCCTAAATGCAGAATTTCTGGGAAGGAAAGGTGTGTAATGGCATGTCTCAAGGGATGAATACATTCCAGAAACATCAAAGAATAACGCTGCAATCTTTAGTGCAATTAATATCCATTTCAAAAACTTTAAACCCTCCCAAATTAATAGCAGCATCACATTTTACAGACACTTAATATTTTAACATTTCTACATTTTAATAAGATTTTGGTAGTTTGAAAATAAAGCCATTATAAAAGACGGTTTACATTCTCACTAATTCTCTATGATTTAAATTTTCATATACAGCAAAAAACTAAAGGATAAGAAAGGATTAAAGGATATGAAGCATTTTAATTAAGAGCAAATACCCACGTATGAAAGGACTCAACTCAAATTCAGAACTCGCTATCTGTAAATTATATTAATAGAAATAAAAAAAAAAAACCCTTCTGCCAGTTACATATGTCTGGCTAGAATGTGTGATTCTTGAAAGACTCAACTTACACACACTTGGATCTGGGCTTGTCCTTGTCTGGTATTTCAGTAGCTGACACTGTCCCTTCCTAACACTATGCCTTCATTGTGACCAAACACAACCTCTGTTGTGTCGAACCTCGGCTCTTAAATTTCCTCTGCTTCCTTTTCTGTAGTGTGCATTTTCAATGTATGACAAGTGGCTTTCTTCTGGCCTAAATTCCTGCCGCATTTGAAGGGGGGTGGGGTGTCATTCTTATGTGCTGCTGAAACCATCCTGACTTGGGAGGTTCCTTCCTTCAGGAAACATGTTTTAGATGTTTGTATCACAATGAACTTCAGAACCTCCAGTGCCTTTCCTGTGACTTTATAAAGAAGTTCCAGATACCATGAAACAATTCCTGGCTTTTAATACATTAGTAGAGGATTAAGCTTGTCTACATTCTCTATCAAGCTTACGGCCGTGCCTCTTGCTTTCTCCTAATCTTGTCTCTACTGCTAACTGGGAGTTATGAGGTCTCAGCCCTCAACAGGCCTACCATTGGCCAGTTTTCTGTTTATATCTAGTTGTTGTATATTTTATCATTTAATTCACATTTATTGGGCACTTATCAAATGGATTTGATTAATAAAATAAATGAACATATTTTATTCTAATCAAATTGTATATGTCTATATGGTGCCAAATAGAGCTTTTCATACATTTGGAAACATTTGAGTGTCTGTACTTCCTGCTGATGGAGCACTCATTTGGGTCATGCACATTGTTTCTACATAGAGAATCATCACACTTAGGCGCAAATATTACCCCTCTCTATTTAGGGCCTTTGGAGAGTATCCATAGCGTCCATGCAGGTTTTATTTCTTAAGTGAATGAATGAACAAATTATCATTTTTCAGGAATGACCCGTCTATACTATTTTGAACTTCACTGAGTCATTCCAACCAAGAATTCTTATGCAGGCCTGGTAGGTAGTAAATGCCCATCGTCCCTTCGAGAGGATGAAGAAGGGACACAAATCTAATGGCAGACTAGTCAACTTAGTGAATCTCTATCTCAAAATAAAAAGTAAAAAGAGGGATGAATATAGCTCAATTGGCCCTAGGGTCAGTCCCCATTACTGCAACAGCATCTTTTAAATGGAGTTAAGGATATGGTTCAGAGGGCAGACTACTTGCCTAACATTCACGAAGCAGTGGGTCTGATCCTTAGCACCACAGAAGTCAGGCACAGTGGTGCACACTTGGAACTTCAGCACTCAGAAGGTAGGGGAAGGAGGACCAGAAGTTCAAAATCATCCTCGACCACTGCATGAAGTGGAAGACAAACTGAGATACAAGAGGCTCTGTCCCAGTGAATGCATGAATGAATGAATACAATCCTAAATATTCAAAAAAAAAAAAAAAAAAACTCAGTAGGGAAATCGTGGTTTTGACAAAGGAGTAATTTGGACAAAAGTTTCAAGCATCTTTCGTGTGTTAGGATCACTCTGCTATCTTTCCCCTGAAACGTTTATTTCTCCTTTATCCAGTGCAGGGGCTACATTGATGGTTATCTACAGTCACACCTTCTCACTAATGCTACATAAAAGACATTACCATCTAGTAAACTAGGATTAAAATGCATTTTCTTAGTTCATAAGCTATTCATTACTTCAGATATTAGTAATTTTTAAATTAAACCAGATGGTTTTCAGCAGAAAGGACACAAATATAGTATCTGTTGCATGTTGTGGGAATTTTACCTTCCTTCCATTTCCTTCAATGTACACAAATTCCTTTACTCATTTCCCTGGCAACAGTCATAGCAAGGATTTCAGCAGAATGCCAGAGAATAAATATAGTTGTTGATAATGTCATAGCCGATTATTTATAAAATATCTCTTTCATCATCTTAACAGCAGTTTGAAATTTCAAAATGCCGTCCCAGTTTTTATGACTAACTCAAGGTCAAGAATGCCTGCATCCTAACAGCATAAACCGTTAAAAGATTCTAGGTTGGATGGAAGGCATATATTAGGTAGGAGAGTTTAGGACAAAGGAACAGAAGACAAGATTCCTGATTTGATCCAATATTAACTGACACAATCTAGTCAGCTATTCTGTATCCTGGGCTTTCATTTCTTTAATTGAAGAAAGAAGCACAGATAACAACAGTGAATCCCAAGAAGAACCTCTGGAAAAACTATAACGTGAAGACTTCACTCCTACTTTATATCATCAATTCTTAGTAGGTACTGACCAGTGGTGCCCATGTAATGAAGGAAGTTAGTGTCAGAAAAATACTGGAACCTTCAATTTTCTAGCACTCCTTCAGGATTTGACAGCGTGTGGATCTGAATAATAGTGCAGATTTTTGTCTCAAATTAACAGGACAATCATTACTTCATGAATGTAAAGCCATTAGCTTAGGAACCACAGTGATCCTACATGAAGAAATGTAGTGAAAACCAATGACATCAAATTCCAAGTTCATCATTTTGCTTTTAAATTAGTGACAAGATGTTTGGCCAATTGTCAGGCATTGAGCTCATTTTCCTCCCTTAAATACATACATGACCTAAAGTTTCTGGTCAGCCATGAGACTGGGTTTTGATTGGTACAATGTTGGGAAAGAACTCCGTATTTATTCACAAAACCCTGCCAAGACTGATGCCACAGACTTTAACCCATCTAAATGAAAACAAATATAGAGATATATGACAGTTCCCAGAAGAGATCTAAAAGATAGACTGGTATCCTCTCTACCACATTCCCCAGAAACTTGTGTTTCATTGAGCTATGAATAAAAAGTATTTTTGTATTGTTTGAAGTGCCTGAGAAATTAGGTTGTTTTTATGTTAATTTGACCACAAAACTTATAACCTTCACTTCCATCTTATACTTCTATAGGATAACGATATTGCAACAACAGACAATTTTGAAATATTGGCCTGTAGTTTTTCTTCTTTGCCCTTATTTTTTCTTTCCATACAGATAGCTCTGTATGTGCTGTTCCAGTATTAGAGGGGACCATGCACTAAGGAGTGGGGAAAGTTACACAGCAATAAGTAAATTCACTATAATTCCTCCTTGTTCACTTACAAAAGCTAGGGCCAGAACCAGAACGGTGTGTGACTAAGGCCTGAATGATTACAGACGTGAGGAAAAAGCTGTTCCCATATACAAGTGATTCCCCTGACTGTAAGGAAAGGTAAATTGGGCTTTGAGAACTACCTTTTTCTACTCTTATTCCTCAAACTTTCAGTGAAACTTACTTAACTCATCAGGGATTCCAATATCTGCATCTCAAATCTGGACCCTTGCTCCTCCGAACTGAACAGAGACTTAATCCATGAAGAAATAGCAAAGGAGTCAACCCCAGGCCAGTCACACTTGAGTCATAGGGTTTATGAAATGTTTTCTTAACATACAGAAAACCTCTCAAGAATTGTTTTGTGGGCATGCTACTTCCTTCTTGTCGCAGGTGGGGTGAACATTTGTCAGTATTTCTATGTGGGAAGAAGTTCCAGCCTCATATTCAGTCAGTGAAAAACTATACCATCTTTTACATACCTACTGTTATTTTCAGTAGTTCTCAAATAAGTTCCTAACTCTTGTCCTGGTTGCAAGGCTAGATCCTGGGACAAACCAAGATATCAAGAAGCTTATGCGTCATGTTGTGTTTTGAATGAGAATGGTCCACATAGGTTCATGTACTTAAATATTTGCTCTAAAGTTGGTAGAACTGTTTGGGAAGGATTAGGAGGTGTGAGCTCATTAGAAGAGGTGTGTTGTTGGGGTTGGATTTTGTTTTCAAAAGTCTACACCCTTCTAAGTTATATCCTGCCTCCTCTGCCCAGTGCCTGTTGTCTCTATATGTAAGCTCTCAGCTACTTCTCCAGAGTAATGTCTGCCTGCCTGCTGCCATGTTCACCCCCATGATGGTCTGAGACTCACCAGTGTAACAAGCCCCTAATTAAATGCTTTATTTTCTGTTGCCTTGGTCATGGTGTTGTGTCACAATATAAAAGTAATTAAGACAGGTCACAAGGTGGCAAATACTTTCATTTTTACTTCAAGAATTGAGATGTCAGGGGTGCTTTAAGACCTGAAGCCTTCATAGGACCTATGACCATAGGATCTACGTGAGCAACCATCACCCTAGTTTTAGAATGAAACCAATATTAATGTGGCAAGCCTTTGTGAAAGACATGGTTTCATGGTATGTCTATTCAAGAACAATAGTGAATTAACAAGTTATCCAGTTTGGAATAAAAAATGCAGGGTTCAATGACCTAAAGGAGTACTGTAAATCTGTTGTCTGAACATCAGCCTAAGTAGACAAATGGAGGGGGCACATATTTCACTGGAGAGTGACACAGTTTGAGAATCAGGACTGTCCTGTAGTCTAGACTAAAGTATAGCTTGAATTTAAAATTAAAACTGGTTGAAGTCCTATCAGTGGCTGGGGACTCAAAGAGTCATACTAAATTATAAGTAGTAAGAATTGCTAACTTCCTTACACATTCAAGTTGGAAAAGTGAGATCTACATATTCTATAATAATGTGGTATGTTGGGAAATGTCTAATAGCCCACCCTTCTGTCTCTGTACTACCTTTATAGTATTCTGTGGGCGAAAATTAGCAATTCTTACCACTGTGATGTTAGGTTTAGCACTATAGGATATTTTGATTGATGGGACAAGTGCCACCCTGCTAAATATATTATATGAGTAAACTGTAATGTGAAAGACATGTTTCAAAATCACAGTGTTAACATAAAATAATATGGATGTTTAGGTTGAGAATTCCCTGAGCATACAAAGCCTGTTCAGCCCTGGGAGCAAAACTCATTGAGCCCTTGCAAATGTCTGTTTCAATAACACATAACCCACAGCTAGTGTTGTATAGGAAACTAGGGTTCCCTTTTGAGTTCTTACCCTTGTTAATAAAATAATTTAGAAACATACCAGGAAGAAAGCTTAAGGATAGTTTTGTTAGATTCAAGAAGGAAATCAGCATGACATGCAAGTTAGGAATCCTAGCAACTGCTGGAAAAGAAAGGTAGAAAAAATAGAAAAACTTATGACTCTTGAGTTAGGGTCAAAGAAAACTGACAGGTTTATCAATGGAATCATGAAGCAGACGCATGGTAGGTAGTGAGGTAAAGGAGACTTCACAGAATGAGTGAGAACGCCCAGTATACCTAGGAAAGTTTGCTTAGAAAGGGGAAGCTCTGAGATTAGAACTTAAAAAGTGGGTAACCATAGCAGTAGAGATGCAAAAACTACTTGCAGGAAGAGTTTGGGAGAAGCACAAAAACATTATCTCATTGACGGGACAGTCTTCCATCTGCTTAGCATGTCTTCAGGTGAGTCATATTCCCTACGGGGTGTTCTCCCAGCCAGGTGATTGGCAAGCCAGGGTTAACTCTTAACATGAAGCAAGGATAGGTAATGTTGACCTTTGGGGCAGATCAGACTGTCACATGTCTACTCAAGGCCAGAGGTATAGTCCATTCTTTTCACCAAGAGGATTAAGAAGGAATATTTGTGATATTTTCTTTTTGAGTCTTATCAATGTAACAGGAGACCAAAGCTGACTATAAGAGATGGTTCCATTCTTAATGGCCTCGAAGTCTACCAATCCCTGCCTACTATATAACTGTGCCTCTCAAAGATGCAATAAAACCATCACCTTCCTTCATCCCTGCTGTCTCAAGCCCTCATTTGAATAACGTGGCTGAGTGCATTTACTCACCCCTTCATTTTGTACTTAGGAACCTACTGCCTGGTTTGTCCTGCTCTGTTGGAGATATCACAAACTTTTATTTTGATAAGAAGTGCTCTTTTAGTTCAAAAACAAACATAAAATGATAAAAACATGTGTTTGATATCAAAGCCACTGTGATTAAAGGAATGCTATTGGCCACATGTGATTAATACACATACTAAGTACAGAAACTGGACAAAGATGACCAAGAAAATTGCAACACAGTGTGACACCTTCTAAAGATCTTTAAAATGTTTCACTTTATTCTTCTGTGTAATTGATACACTTGTTACCTCTGTCACTTGCTGGTTATCCTCCAAAATTCAAGAAGCAATTTCACCAACAGTATGACTGAAATTATCAGTGCGTGTGTGTGCGCGTGTGTGTGTGTGTGTACACGTGCACGTGTAGGGGCGGAGGTTGGGAGAAGAAGGCATGTAAAGACTAACACTATTTTAAAGCTTTCTATGGGGAAGATTTTATCTCATTATCATGAAAAGTTGGAAGGCATTCTCTTTTTAAATGATTGCAAAGTTTAAAATGCAAGTTGGGAATTCACATGAATGCCTAGAACTATGAGTCACCGAAAAATCCTGGAAATGCTGTTAAAACAGCCCCAGAGTCCTCCTCCCAGGAAGCCTTTCTAAAACATGATAATTCTTAGGAATATGCAGTGTAGATGATGGGATAGAGAAATCTCAAGCTTTTATTTTCTTCTTTCCAGTTTGGTAGATTTTCCAGGTTTATGGAAGAGTAATTTCCAAAAATCGCTGTGTATATTTACACTGCATGAAGTGATATTTTGATATGTGTATACACTTAGAGAGATGCGTACAAGCAAGTGAATTAAGTAAGTTTTACGTTTCCGGTGGAGTAAAAGTATTTCAGATGCTGTGCTCTTTAACAGTTACAAATTTAAGTTACAATCATGCTGTCCAAGAGCCACTCATACCTATCCATCCTAAATAAATGGTTGTTATCTCTGACCAACATTACCTCCTTTCCCCCTTTTGGCAAGGCCCTCACCAGCATTTGGCAATTACTAATTCTGTATTCTGCTGCTGTGAATTCAATTTCTCTATAGATTCCACATGTAACATCTTTTGTTGTTTTGCCTTTTGATGCTTATTCCTGCTAGGCTTATCAGTGTTGTTACCAGTGACAGGCTTTTCCTGTTATAAGGGTTGAACAGTATTCCAGTGTGTGTGTGTGTGTGTGTGTGTGTGTGTGTGTGTGTGTGTGTGTGTGTGTTTGCATACTTACTGTGTTTTATTTCATCTTGTGGATAAATTTTCCTATATCTTGGCTATTGTAAATAATGGCGTAATGAATGTGGTAGTGCAGATGATTCTATTGTATACTAATGTCAATTATTTTTCAGGTGCATCAAATACTGCAGTTGTTGGACCTTTTAGTGATTGTTTTGAGAAAACTGCAATATTTTCATAATGACTCTGTGGTGGTACATGGTTCTCTTTATTTACATTTTCTCTTTCGGTAAGAGTCATCTAGTATTCTCTGACAAATATTGATACTGAGAATTTTTCCACATGCCTGCCTCATAGATATTTGTCTAGCATTACTGAGAAATATTTACTGAGGTCCTTTGTTCATTTTAATTTCAAGATTATTTTGGTTTGTCTTTTTGAGATGGGGTTTCTCTGTGATGTCTTGGCTGGAACTCACTCAATAGACCAGCACGGCCTCAAACTGAAGAGATCTGCCTGCCTCTGCCCCTTAAGTGGTGTAATTAAAGGCACATGCCACCACCACCTGGCTAATTTCAAGATTTTTGTTTAAAGTATTAACACATTCACTATTGATCAATGAGACCCAGAGCTAGTGCTGTGCCACAGCTCTCTGTACCCAAATCCCACCTGGTGAGAGCTGATCTCCCCAGGAGTGCTGTCACTCCTAATTTCACAGTGAGACCACCACATTTGCTCCAATAACTGACCAAAGAAGAACCTGCCAGGAGAACACAGGACACAGGGCACAGGAACCGCAGAGCAGCCAGGAACAGGATCCTTCCAGTCTCCATCAGCGCCCTAGAGCTAACTCTATGACACAGATCTCTGTACCCCAATCCCACAAGGAGAGACCTGGTCTCCCAGGAGTGCTGACACACCTAAGATCACAGGCTCACAGGAGGGACAAGCTCTAGTCAGAGACAGCAAGAGCAACTTACACCAGAGATAACCAGATGGGGAGAGGCAAGTGCAAGAACCTAAGCAACAAAAATCAAGGCTATTTGGCTTCATCAGAACACAGTTATTCAACCACAGCAAGTCTTGGATACCCCAACACACTGGAAAAGTGAGATTCTGATTTAAAAATCACATCTCATGATGATGATAGAGAACGTTAAGAAGGACATAAATAACTCCATTAAAGAAACACAGGAGAGCCAGGCAGTGGTGGCACACGCCTTTAATCCCAGCACTTGGGAGGCAGAGGCAGGTGGATTTCTGAGTTCGAGGCCAGCCTGGTCTACAGAGTGAGTTCCAGAACAGCCAGGGCTACACAGAGAAACTCTGTCTCGAAAAACCAAAACCAAACCAAACCAAACCAAACCAAAGCAAACAAACAAACAAACAAACAAAACTCAGGAGAATACAGGCAAACAGGTAGAAGACCTTAAAGAGAAAACACAGAAATCCCTTAAAGAATTACAGGAAAACACAACCAAACAGGTGAAGGAATTGAGCAAAACCATCCAGGATTTAAAACTGGAAATAGAAACAATAAAGAAATCACAAAGAGACCACTCTGGAGATAGAAAACCTAGGAAAGAGAACAGGAGTAATAGATGCAAGCATTACCAACAGAATACAAGAGATAGAAGATAGAATCTCAAGTGCAGAAGATGCCATAGAAAACATTGACACAACAGTCAAAGAAAATGCAAAAATCTCGTAACCCAAAACATGTAGAAAATCCAGGACACAGTGAGAAGGCCAAACCTAAGGATAATAAGTATAGAAGAGAGCAAAGATTCCCAACTTAAAGGACTAGTAAATATCTTCAACAAAATTATAAAAGAAAACTTCCCTGACTTAAAGAAAGAGATGCCCATGAACATACAAGAAGCTTACAGAACTCCAAATACACTGGCCCAGAAAAGAAATTATCTGTCACATAATAATCAAAACACCAAATGCACAAAACAAAGAAAGAATATTAAAAGCAGTAAGAAAAAATTGTCAAGTTACATATAAAGTTAGACCTATCAGATTACACCAGACTTCTTAACAGAGACTGGAAAAGCCAGAAGATCCTGAGCAGATGTCATACATACCCTAAGGAAACACAAATGCCAGCCCAGGCTACTATATCCAGCAAAACTCTCAATTACCGTACATAGAGAAAACAAGACATTCCATTACAAAACCAAATTTACACAATATCTTTCCACAAATCCAGCCCTACAAAGGATAATAGATGGGAAACTCCAACACAAAGAGGGAAACTACACCCTAGAAAAAGCAAGAAAATAATCTTCTTTCAACAAACCCAAAAGAAGATAGCCACACAAACATAATTCCACCTCTAACAACAAAAATAACAGGACGTTTCAGCTAATATCCACTTATCAGTGAGTACATACCATGTTCGTTCTTTTGTGACTGAGTTACCTCACTCAGGATGATATTTTCAAGTTCCATCCATTTGCCTGCAAATTTCATTAAGTCATTGTTTTTAATAGCTGAGTAGTACTCCATTGTGTAAATGTACCACATTTTCTGTATCCATTCCTCTGATGAGGGACATCTTGGTTGTTTCCAGCTTCTGGCTATTATAAATATGGCTGCTATGAACATAGTGGAGCATGTGTCTT
>CM052701.1:103722927-103769965 GCA_028551405.1 Uromys caudimaculatus
CTTGTTGGCTATCAGGGGGAGGAGAGGCCCCTGTAAAGGGGAATGTCAGGGTGGGAATATGGGAGTGGGAGAGCGGGTGGGTGGGAGGTGGAATTCCCTCATAGAGAGGGGGGAGAGGGGGAAGGGATAGGTGGTCTCCAAAGAGGAGACCTAGAAAGGGGGAAACATTGGAAATGTAAATAAAGTAACAAAAAAAAAAAAAAACAGGAAGTAATAATCACTGGTTTTTAACATCTCTTAACATCAATGGTCTCAATTCCCAAATAAAAAGACATAAACTAACAGACTGGATGTGTAAATAGGACCCAGCATTTTTTTGCATACAAGAAAGGCACTATTGATCAATTTTGAAACTTGTCAATTTAATACATGTATACAATCCATTCTGGTTGTTCTATCTCTATCTCCATCCTGTTCCCATTGACTCTTTCACACCCCTCTTAATCCGTTTCCCAGACTCATTACTTTGGATTTTGTTTTATGAACTATTTATCTTAATGAGGGTCATCTGTGCGGTTACTGGATTGGAAGACCCCACTGGAGCCTCGTAGGAATCTTCAGTGGATCTACAGTAAATGTCAACAATTTCCCAGGTAACTGAATCTGTCCATAACTAAAAGCTAAGCAGTGAGTTTTCTGAAGAGAATGTCTGAAACTCTGTTCAGAAGGGATATTGATCTCTAGTTCTCTCTCTTTGTTGTTTTTACCTGATTTTGAAATCAGAGTAATACAATACTGTTCATAGAAAGATTTTGAATGTGTGTTTTCCATTTTTATCTTGTGGAATAATTTGAGAATCATAGTTTATAGCTCTGTTTCAAGGGTCTTGAAGAATCCACTGTAAAGCCATCTAGACATGGGCTTTTCTTAGTCAGGAAGCTTTATAATTATTGCTTAAATTTTCCTACCTGTTATATATTATTCACTTTAACCATTTATTTCCTGGCTACTGAGTTTTATTGGTATTTTCAAATATCTGAGAACAATTTTATTGTATATATTGAACCTTTATTTTTTTATTGGTTGTTTTATTTATTTACATCTCAAATGCTGTTTGCCTTCCTTATTTCCCCTCCTCAACCTCCCACCCAATCCCCCTTCCCTTTGCCTCAGTGAGGATGCTCCCCTACCTACCCACCCAGTCCTGTCTCACCACCCTAGCATTCCCCTACACTAGGGCATCCAGCCTTCACAGGACCATGGGCCTCCCCTCCCACTGATGCCCGATAAGGCCATCCTCTGCTGCATATGTAGCTGGAGCCGTGGGTTCCTCCATGTGTACTCTTTGGTTAGTGATTTAGTCCTCTGGAGCTCTTGGTAGTCCTGTTAGTTGATACTGTTATTCTTCCTATGGGGTTGCAATCTCCTTCAGTTCCTTCAGTCCTTCCCCTAACTCTTCCATTGGGGTCCTCAGGCTTAGTCCAATGGTTGGCTGTGAGTATCTGCATCTGTATTGGTCAGATACTGGCAGAGCCTCTCAGGTTCCTGTCATCTCCTATCAGGCTCCTGTCAGCAAGTCCTTCTTGGCATCAGCAATAGTGTTAGGTTTCGTTGTCTGCAGGTGGGATGGGTCCCTAGGTGGGGCAGTCTCTGGATGGCCTTTCTTTCAGTGTCTACTCCATTTTTTGTCCCTGCATTTTCTTTAGATAGGAACAATTCTGGGTTAAAATTTTTGAGATGGGTGGGTGGCCACCATCCCTCAACTTAGGGTCGTACCTATCTACTGGAGATGTTCTCTACAGGTTCTATCTCCCTGTAGCTGGTGGGAGAGACAGGTGGATGTACAGAGGGTCAGGAAATTGAACAGAAATATGTAGCAGTGTGAATGGGGAATTTGAGATAGGCACTAGAAAGTCCCAGATATCAAGAAAGCAAGAGGTTCGCAGGACCCAAAGGGGATGGCATTAGCTGAACCCTTATTTTTAAGATGTCTCTTTTCAGATTTTCACTTTGAAAATCAAAATGGTTTATAGGAGCTATGGTTTATTAGAAAAATAAGTAGGATGAGAAGAATTATTCTCTTCCTGTGACAAGAACCTAATAGCTTGGGTTTAATAACTGTTTCCTAAGCAATGCCATCATAACCTAAAACTAAAGAAATCTTTTTCATTATCTGTACATGAATTATCCTGCATGTATATTATGTTATGTTTTAAGTAAGATGATTTTATTTTGATTTATTGAGATTATAATAAATATTATGGTTGTGTAGGGTATGTACATCCTATTGACTTATTGATACATGTAATTTTAATTAAAATTTAGATCATAACATGCTTTTCATCCTATCTGAAATTTTTGGATAAATAGCATAAATGTCTAAAAATTTGTTCAAATGTACTTTTAGGCAAACTCATCTCACAAAATTCCTTTACTTTAACCTCTAATCAGCTAGTCTATTTTCTATCTCTACTGAGGGAGATTGGGGAGACTCACTCATGCTTGAGGTCCTGGGGAAGTTTTAAGCACTGTTAACACTGTAAACATTTAAACATGGCTAAGCTATATTAATAGTGAGAATAAGTGGCAAGAAATCCCAAGGATTTATTTTCCTCTAAAAAATCAAATATTTTAAAGAAAATTCTGTATAACTCCCTAACATGACAACAGGTGCTGTCAGATCTGCCTTGAGCAAAAGGACCATCAATCTGGCAGGCAGCAAGACTATTTTTATGCCAGAACTAGTTGTTTTGAACACTGTACAGGTACCTTGATGAAACTATATAGCAGGCACTACTTTTCAGCTAAATAGATGTGGCTGCAACCAGGATAATTCCAAGTAGTCTGAACTGGAATTTCCCTGCAAATATTTCTACCCAATTCAGAAGAGAAAAGAAAGTCACTCTAGGTGACATATGTATGTATTTATACATCTACATATTGGGTTTATATCGTATGTATTTTATAGTGTATATATATATATAATATATATGTATATAATATATATATATACACACACACTATGTATGGCATATATATTTTATAGTAAATATGCATAAAGCATATATATTTTATAGGATATATGTGTATATTAGAGATACCATATATACATATATACACAGAGAGAGAAAGAGAATGAATTCACACACACACACACACGTGTGTGTGTGTGTGTGTGTGTGTGTGTGTGTGTATGAGAGAGAGAGAGAGAGAGAGAGGGAGAGAGAGAGAGAGAATAAATTTGGGGTTGTTTAAGCACAATTCTTCATTTACACAAAGGTCTCTGCTATGGTTTGTGTAAACACCAGTTTAGCTAATTTTGTGACCTATCTTGGTGAACCATCTTGAGTTGATTGACTTGGCATTGCAATGCTAGCCTTCTGCGAAGTAGTCTTTCCTGCCTCATTATTTGTAGAGTGGGCTAAGCATTGTTACTGAGTGGATGACACAATGAAAGGAGAGGTTGTAGTTACAGTCGCCTTCAGGCAAACAAGCTGAAGAGGTGGGCTGGAGAGTGAGTGGCTGGAAGCTTTGAGAGCTGCAGAGGATCCACAGAGAAGGTGAGTGCTTTGGCATTGAAAGCCACAGAAGTAGAACTGAAGTGCACCACTGCAAAAGTGGTAGTCAAAGAAAGCAGATGGTGGTCACACTACCACCCTAATATAACAAGAGGAATGCAGCAATAGAGCCATACCAGAGGCAATGGTGATAGCAGCAGGTGGTATAATAGTAAGAGAAACAGCTGTGGCAGCATTCCTTACACCAGAAAAAAATAACAGCAGAAGTGGTAACAGAGGCAAAAGAAGTGGTAGATGTCACCCCAGGCATAGCAGTAGTGATAGTGTCCATGGCAACAGAAGTCAGCTAAATAGTTCAGCAGAATGACGAGGGAAACACAAGAATCATGAAAGTAACAAGGTGAGTAAGTGGAGATGCCACTGAAGAAGGATTGAAGACTGAAAAGTGCTACTGAGAAATTGCATGTCCAGGTCAACTGAAAAGTTTCAGAGAGCCGTCAAACGGCAGTGGTCAAAGGTCTTAGGCACCTAAGATCATAATGGCCACTGTCAATGGCTGAGGAATCTTGACAAGCTAAGCTAGGAATTATAATATTACATACTATCAAAGAATGGGAGTTCTAACAGAGTACCAGAAGACAAAACACTAGCTGCTGTGAAGGGCTAGGAATCCCCACTTCCTAGGACTATATAACAGCCATAGCATCTATTACTGTACAGATAAGTAAAGATGTAATAGACATGCATGACAGCTTAACATTGTCAGTGTAGAGATAAGGATCCTGGTACCCAAAGCCTGTGCAAAAACTGTAACACTACAGAGAACCACCTGCTACTGATCCCTTCTTCCTGCTTCCTAATACTGCTTTTCACGGCTGTCAAATATAGGACATAAAAGCTGCCCAAGACTAGCATGAGAACTCCCATTGCCTGCCTGAAATGTTTATCTTGGCAGAAAAACAGGACCCTAGGCAGCTGATTGATAGCACTACTAAATACGAAGAATGAATTTTCCATGCTCCCGTGACACCCAAGATGAACCTCTCTATATTCATTGCATCTAGGACCTTCTTGATTCTCAGGAACTTTCCTCTGGAGTCATTAGTGCTTCCTCTCATACTACCTGTCTTCCATTAGCAAATAGCATCAACCGTGGCTAAATGCCCTGCTGGGTGCCTTGTTGGTATGACACATACTGTTAGCTGACACTAAACCCGTTTTATCTACTTCTATACAATTAGCCTACATTTCCTAGTCAGTCACTTACAATTAGGAGTCATTTTGTCTGCAATCTGCAGCCAGTAAAATGTAAACAGAAATGACACCCTTTCAAGTTTGTCCTCCTAAATCTTCTCTATGTTAGCTGCATGCTGTCTACTTTTCTAGGTAGATGCTGACAACAGCAGAGATGTGGACAGTCCTGCAAACCCTTAGGTCTCCACTAGTAAAGCTCTTAACTACTCAGGACTCGCTAGAACATGATATAAACATTAATTCTGTGAAGCAAGGCAGTAGTCATTTGGACCAGTCTATTAGAACAACTTACCTTACCTTAGCAAATGAAAGTGGCGAGGCTGAAGGAAAGCTATCAGGAGGCTCTCAGAAGGCTCCATTTCTCTATTCTCTAAAAGCTCCTCAAAATAATTAATAATGCTCCCAATGTCTTTCTTCCAGTCAGTTTTTCGTCAGCACCAATTCCTTCCTCTCCTTTTCCAGAATCTAACTGCTAATTAAGACAGTCGTAGATCAGAAATGTCATTCAGATAGTTCTCTGCCATTCTTTCTTGATGCTCATTCTACCTCACAGAGCTCAACTCTTCACACCATGTATAGGATTCTTCTTAGCACCCTGATGTTTATTATGTTTCAGTGAACCTGGGCTTGACATCAGAATTATTGTCTTCTCTCTCCAGCCTTGGGTGATGTTCTTCACCTCATGGTTACAATTGCCATCCACTGGAATGCTTGCACACATGTGATAACTCAAGTTTCTGCTTCATTTACCATTTCATCTGTGACAACATAGTAATTCATTTATCTAAAACACTGCATGTCCCACAGACAAATCAACTATTATAGACCTCAGAGCAAAGTAGCCTTTTTCCTACTCTTTACACCACTCATATTTTCATGAACTCCATTTGTTTAAATGGTAATATTAAGTAACAGAATCCTTAAGAACCAGAACAGTGTTTGATGGTCAGTACCCATTAATTCATTATTGTTATTAATTAAGCCATGTACATATTTAGAAAGTCATCAAAAGACAAAAGAAAAGGCATGAACTTAAGTTGGTCAAGTGTTGGAGAAGACGTGGGAGAGTTGAAGGAGGTGGACTGGGGGGAAGAAACATAACCATAGTTCATTGTTACATGTATGGCATTTTCAGAGTTTAAAGAGATATTATTACACATTTTATGGTAATAATGAACAAAAAATAAACAAATAATAAAAGTCCCTCAGCCATGCTACATATTCTAACAATGCAGTGTTTGCGTACTCTGATTCTTTCATGTTCTACATATGCACACACATGCGCACACATGCACACACACGCACACACACGCACTCACACATGCGATCACACACAGACATCCAACTATACTCCAGACTTAACTCATCCAAACCGTCCAGTTCCTTTTTCTTCCAGGCCCACTGCCCACCTGCTGATGCTCACCCACCCGATGTACTTGTGTCTTCTGCCTACTGATCTTCTTTTCCCTCTTATCTACATGATTTATTCTTACACATTCACAACCCTCTGCTTAATGCTCCTTTTCAAATAATCCTCCTTCTCTGACTTAGAAATATTGGCCTTCCCTCAGGCATCGCTTTCTGTCAGCTTGCCCTGTATCTTTGTTTTTCCTTTAGAACATTAATTATGGCCTGACATGTAATGTGCTTCTTTCTTCATATGATGATGTCAGTAGTTGGTGAATGAAAAAAATAAGTGTCCAATGAAACATAAAATAAATTATGATAAGCTAAGGAGAAGTTAATAACCCCTTAACTTTTAGAAGACAGGGACTGTTCATGGCTTCTTTCCAATGAGTGCTACTGACTAGTCAGTATATCAGGTTCTGTTCTAGATCTTGAAAATTCCACAACATAAATTCTCAGAAATTCCTGACAACATGAAACTTCATGGTCAGAACTGTAAATTTATGAGTGACATTAGCCCACTTCTTTTACTTTGGATATTCCCCAAATGTCCCTGTGTTAAAGGTTGGCAGGTAATGGAGTCTTGAGGACTAGTTAGACATCTTCTCCCTTCAGGGTTAGTCCTGCCATCTTCTTCAGCCATTCTTTGCTCCCTGGCCTGTGATGTAACTGGTTTTGCTCTGTCACACACGTTCATCGGATGCACAGAGTTACAGCCTGATTAGATTACACACTGCAAATGTTAAAAGCAGAATCGAAAACAAACCTTGCACTTTATGTTAATTAGCTCAGATATTTTAGTAATGGGTTATAGTGATAGAAAGTGACTTATTTCTAAATTTTCCAAAATCCAGATAAATTATTATGTAAAAACAAAGTAATTACTTTGTAATATAGAACAATGGTAAAAGATATTTTAATGAAGTATGAATAAATACTGTGATTTCAGAAACAGTAAAAATCTGTCTGATTTCTAATGAAATTTAATGTCTGATTTCTGATCTGCATATATTTGCTATTAAAAAGTTTTCACTGTGGATGTGTTCCCTAAATATGACTAATTGATTGGAAGTGCTTTTGTCTAACTTACTTATATATTCCTCTGTTCTGTGGGACCTATTTAAGATATTTCCAGAGTTAGTTGGGATATACATGACACATGAAATGAATGATACAAAGTAGAAGACATGAGACACCTGACTATAAGTATGAAGACTCACGATGATACTCGAACTACACAGTCTGGGGAACTTCTCATTTATGTGCAATTGGACCAAACATATCTAAATCCTACAATATCTTTAGTCCTTTGAGTTTAATATGTAATTCTTGAAGCAAAGTAGGGACAACATGGGAATTAACATAAGCTCTTTTAGGAAATAGTTGAAGAATTTATAGATTCCAATTTATATACATTCATACTGTGTGATTTGGAGACTCTGTAAACATATGATATGTACAGAAGGTCATTTAAATAAAAACTAAAAGAAACCATCTATTTAGAAAATAAGTTGAATAGAAATTTTCTGCTTAAGAAATATTATTATGACACTGTATTTAGGACACTGTATGAGCATTCCAGATGGCTTAACTCTATAGCCATCTCAGTTATCACCAGAATGGGCATGATACAAATAATTCCCGTCAGTTTGGCTGAGTTTTGGCCCTAGCTTCACACATCCAATTGGAGTCCTTACAAACCCTTTCCGACCATCCTAATATTAGCCTCACCTGCTCTAACCCTGCCCAACAATGTTTTCTCTTAAGTTACCTGTTAACTAAAAACAACAACAACAACAACAACCAAACAAACAAACAAAAACACCGCAAGTATCTTCTCCTACTTTGGAGCTTTAATTGTGATGTTTCCTGTTCTATACTACGGTTTTAACTTAGCCTCCCCCACCCCCTTCATCATGCAATGAACCCAGAAAACTTCCTTGGAGCATCTCTTCCTGCTTCAACTTCTTCAAGCCAGACTAGCCAAAATGATTCTTTTCTAGAATACAAATCTTACTTGCTTAAATATCAATACCTTCTCTTAATAATTTTTTATATCATCTAAATGTCTTAATTTTCATTACCTTAACTCTCATAGTCTTCTCAGCCTTATTTTTCACAATACAATGCTCATTCTCCCCCTGTACCTTTCTTTACCAATAATGTATTCTATAACCATGTGAAGAAACCAAAATCCTTCTGAGGGTCCCTAAACATATGCTCCTGTATTCTCTGGGCTTTGACAAGTTCTGGTCTGTCTTCTATATGTGCTTCCCGTGAGATGCTCTGTGCCTTTCATGTGCTGACTTTACTTGGTCCTTTGATTTATGAATGAAATATTTATTCTAGAATTACTTTTACTATGAGATGTAGTTGTATGTCTTTCTCCATAAGGGACAGCCACACCTAATGCTCATTGTTACAGCTACTCCAAGATGGAAGGACCATCCACACTCCTCACAATACAATTACTTTCAAGCAACAGAAAGAATTTATCTACTATTTATTGAAATGAATAAATCAGTTAGTAAATAAATAAACAGATACATAGAAAAATGGTTTGAGGCATTTGGAGAAAAAAATAGAAGCCTAAGTAGATAAGAAAATTGATGTTTTGAAAAAGGGGAAGGAGACGTTTGACTTGACTAAAGATTGATGACAATCTTATCTGGAATGATTTCCAGGTAACAATTCAAGGCCTATGGAGAAGCTGGCAAGTACAGAGAAAAAGAGAGAGATTTATTCAAAGTATTTTGTAATATAGTTATAAAAATATGAGGAAAGAAATCAAAGACAGTTTACTGGTATGTTTGGAGGATCAGGACCTTCTGGGAGTTATGAAAAGGAAGATCTAAAAATGTAGACTTTCCTAATTTTAAATTTTTTTATATTTTAAATTTTATATTGTAATCTGGAAACTATGTAAGTACATTTATGTAAGTAAATTCAATGATTCATATAAAAAAATTAAACAAATTAGAAATTTATAAATCAAGTTAAATGGTGATCATTTTGAATAGAAGTTTTTAGCAAAAGAATAAGGAAGGTTTAAATATCAATAATACAAGATGATCATTAGATAAAATTAACTTTTCTCTAATGAAAATGGCTAAAAGTTTTGGGAAATGAGTACTTTAAAAAGTGAAAGTGGTAAGTTATTAAAGATATCAGTCTATTCTGCAACCTGGATTAATAAAACTTTCCCAAATGATATTTTAAAGGTAATATTTTGAACAATTCTGAACTTTACATTATAGAATGAAAATGAATAACCAAAAAAGATAAGCATAAAAGTAAATATATTCAGGCATTATCTCTCTGCTTCCATTTGTTAACCTTCATTAATTGACATTTAAATTTTAATTTTTTAAAAAATTTAGTTTTCCTGCCATTCTACTTTTATCTTGAATATTAATATAGTAAGTTTACACATTCAATTACAGATACTAAAACCTAATAACCTTTTGTTAAATCCAACGTTGCATTTCTGAGTATATTTAGTTTACTTTTAAAATATTATTATGATTTTTCTAATTCTAAAGTGAATTTGTATGTACAATAAAAACCTTGTATCATAGAATAAAGAACAGAGATAAAAGTCCTAAAGCACTGGGATGCTAGCATAGAAATCTAACTCCTATTCCTTTCATAATTTATATCCAAACCTGACAATCAGCAAAAAAGTCTCAGGGTATCATGTCCATTTTTGGATGAGGCTCATTCTAAATGATGGGTATATATTCTGCTTTTCCAATACTTAATTGTGATGTTTAGACATTTTATACATTTTCATTATTACTACAGCTTATATAGTTTCAAGAAAAGTTTATCTTACATTTCTGTTTCGTGGAGATTGTACTAAATAATAGAGATAAAATCTAGACCCCATTAATTCCACATGCCATTTACATTAATTGAATTTAAGAACATATCAAGAGAAGATGGCATGACATGAGTCTGTCCCAGTTTCCAACTTTCCTACCTTTTAATGGTGGAAACGAAGCAGAGGCAAGCATGGTAAAATTGGTTGAGCTATCTCTCGGAAGACACTCAAGTTGAATCTAAGTCTGAAAAGACTAAGTGAACCTCATAAACATCGGCCTGTTCCTTCAAACACCCATCCAGTTATCAACTATGAGCAGAATCTAAGTCACTGTCCAAGGTAATGAAGAGGTATTATCATTAACTTGGAGTCAACCTAAATGAATGCCCTTTTGGTATCACTGGACAATGAGCTCTTGGTGGTAGATTTGTGTCTTTATCTCCACATCTAGTACAGGTTCAGATAGAGCTCTCAACTGATGAATTTTGAACACATTTTTCATAAAGATCAGTCTTCAAGTTGATATCATTTATTACTAATAATTAAAGGTACTTATAAAGGAGCTAAGGCTTTCCCTGAGTGCCTTAGATACTATTTCATTTAATCCTCCTGTAATTTTGAAGTAGTTCTCTATCAGATAGCTAGCATTAACTTTATTTTAAAGATGAGGATGTCTACTATCAGTTTAATGTCACACAGCAAGTGGCACCAGAGGCAGAGGTTGACCTATCTTTCAAAATTGAAAGCTCACGTTCCTCCTATGCTTTCAAGATCTCTCTCTCACACACACACTTCTTCCTGGAGTGAATAAACGATCAGAGAAGTTAAGACTATGTGTTATAAAACCAGGCTTCATGGCTTTGGATTTAAACACAAACAAACCAAATCCTAGCTGCATAGCACATCAACCAACCACTTTCTAAGTCTCAGTTTTTTCCAAACGCAGAATGAAGACATGGTCTCTATTCCAGGTTACTGTGAAAATCTAATACTGAAATTCACATGAACGCACTTGCTATATGATAAGTGCTCAATGACAGAGACAGTGCTAATATCAGTGTGGTAATACATGCTCATGTTCTTGTTTCAATATACTTTATATTTAACAATTTATAAATCATATACATACACAAACATATTTGCCTGCATATGCATGTGTACACAAACATGTATAATATGTATTCATGCTGTTTCTTCTTAATTATGTTGAAGTAGGACAAGCAATAAGAAGTTTTATTTACGCAAATGAACCCTGTTGTACAGAGCAAGCCGTTAACTCATCTCATAGAGAATAGAGGCACTGACTCAGGGTATATAAGGAGCTGGTCCAGTAGAACATATATGATACTCTACACATTGCATTATCTTTGAAGGAAATGAAGACATTTATATTGCATGTGTAAAAACTTTCCAATTAAAATACAAGAAATCATCTGGAAAGAAAGTGGGTACTGTCTCCTCAGCCTAAGGCTTCTGTACCCTATTACAGAACATGACAGTGTAGGCATTTTACTATGCAATTGTGGAATAGGGGTTAATCAATTCATTTATTACCTTCTAATTATATATCCTAGGAACTATAAGATTACATTATTTTTAAAAAAATCATTTTGTATTTCCTTTTACTCATTTTCTGTTGCTAGCTTTGAAGTCAAAGCAGGGACATTCAACCTTAAGTCAAGTGCACTATTGAGGAGAATAGATGGGGGGCAGTCCATGGGCTGGCCTCTCTTCACTCCTGCAAATTACATTCTTGACAAGAGGCCTGCTACAGAGTGCAGACTCCCTGTTAGGTCAATGATTTGGAAATGGAAGTTGTATGGTGATTCTACAGGCAGTCTCTGATCAATGGCAAAATCGTCCTCAAAGACACAGATGTGACAAGAGCTTGGAGCAATATGGGTGACTCTCTGAGTAACTTTGGGCTGTTATGTCATATGCTTATAGGCTCCACTTGGGAAGTCAACTTAGCTGCAAGATGAGGGAGGCTACGTGTGCTGATTTATCAGTTAGCAGCACACATAATTTAAAATCAAAATGTTAATATTTTGTGAGGCTTTTTGGATAAAAGTATGTTGTTTTTCTCTAGACCCTAAAGTCATGTATCTTGTTAAACAAAAATCTATGCTGTAGAAGGTTTGATCACATGGGCTCATGAATCATAGACATATAAAGTGCTTCAAGTGGCACTGCTGGAAAGATGAATGGTCTGAAAGACGAGAGGAAGTTTGGACCCCATATCTAATGCATTTTAGATAGCTACATGAAGTGAAAATTTCTGATTATGTCAGGTGATGCAGACTCAGATGATGTTTTGCTGAAGCAAAACCCATGAGAGGACCCTTGATGTCAGTGACAGGGCACTTGCATAGCTAGCCTTCCAACACTTTGTTGTCTCTCAGTTTTGATGATCTTCGTTTCCTTGAGAAAGGCATGGCAGAGAACTACTGACCTTCCTTTTGGTTCTGGCTGCTCTGGGTGACTCCTGCTAATTCTGCAGAACTTGGCTGTTTCTGCTGGATCATGCAACCACTGCTGATTCGTTTTTGGTATCCAGAGACTACTGAACTGGACTGCTGGTGTCCTGACAGTAGAGATTGGATCATCCCAAAGAACTACTTCTAAACAGGTCAGCATCCACTTGTTCTTTTTACCATCTTTTCTTCCCTACTTTTTGGATGGTGGGCTACAATGGGGGCCGAAGAGTATGAGAACCCGTATTAAAGTAGGTTTTTAAAAATCTAAGCCTATACTTACATGTGTAGGATTTTTCCCCCGAAGGGTAAGAGTGGAGCCCTTATTTGCCAGAAGGCACTGTATGTCCTCAGTAGAACAAAAGTTTGTTTTCAAAAGTTGTATGCGGTTGGCAAGATATCTCACTAGTAAAGTTGCTTATTAACAAATCTGATACTGAGAGCTTGAACCTTGGGAACCATGTGATGGAAATAGGGAACTGACTCCTATAAGTTGTACTCTGATCTCCAAAGCTATACACACATCCAACATACATACACATATGTATATATGCTACATGTGGGGTGTTTGTCATGCTTCCATCATGAGGTCATTTGATAAAAGATTTATCTGTGCTGTTTCTGACTATAGTGATAAGTTTAGAAGTTCATTTAAAGGTGTTATTACCTTCTTATATTTCTACGTCAGGCTGAAGATTTCCCTGGCATGAAACTTTTCATAGATTGAAATGAACATCTTTACATTTGACTGGGTTTGCTGTTATCTGATGCTATGTTAATTGTGCTACCAGAGTTGTAAGCCTGTCCCTTCAGCCTAGAGAGTTCATTAGGCTGTCTATGGGGTGAAAAAGAGGAGTAGGAAGCCTGTGCGAGTTATTCATTGCCTTATGACTCAATTCTAATCACTTTAACGGTGTGACTGACAGAGAAATGCTCTCTGCTCTGATTGAGGGTATTGATTTCCCAACCCCTTTAGGGGCACACTGGAGAGACACAATCAGAGGCCTTGGTTTTCAAAAAGAAACCTCTTCATCTGCCTTAATCACCTGATCGATAATCAACATCAAGACTGGGGATCTCCAGCAAAGCCTCTTCCAGTGTCTTTATTTTCTTTCTTCCATTGGATTACAGATCTGCTGAGTCAAGGTGATCTTAACAGATCTGAAAGAGAACAGTAAGCAACAGCAAGAGCAGCCTATATACAGGTGTGTTAGATCTAGAAGTAAACAAGTGAAGTAACCAGAACAAAGAAAAACAACTTTGACTCTCTTCCTCTTCCTCCTCTCCACCCACATCCTTCATGGACCATTGGCTGGCAAACCATGCCCTGCATACATGGCTGGATACTTAGACGTGGCAAGTGAACTGTTTCCTCTGACCCAGCCAACTGGAACAAGGAGTGTGGGGGAGGGGGAAATGTTCTCTCACCATGCGATTGCTCATGAGAGTCATATTTACAGTGGAAGCTACTGACAAAGTTAAGTCTACATCACCACAGCTGAGAACAGGAGAATGATATAGATCACTCCGCTTGCCTGAAATTTGAGTGTTTCTGGAAACAAACAAACGAACAAAACAAAACAAAAACAAATTGGAACTTTTAAATGTTTGAAAGCAAGGGTTCTATTCTAGCATAAACATCTCATAGAGGATGTTCCACTTAATTTCTTCAAAATATTTTAATCTACCATATCTCTTAGAAGCTCGGGCATTTTAAATTAAACATTTAAAAATAGATGTTTCCATATCTTGCAGTTGGCTTCAATAAAATGGTTAAAGTTGGTTGATAAATGGTGGTTGTTTCCCTCCAAAATAGTCTGTGTCACCTTTCTTCGAAGTTTGCTGCTGGAATTTTAGGGGAATTGTTCACCCTACAGTTCCATAGATTTCACTGTGGCAAGTGGTTAATTTGCGAATCTACTTAACATATTTTTTATTCAGATCTAAGAATTCCCTCCTGAATGGGGAACAGTAACACTTATCAAATACCATCTACATTGCCAAAGTGTGAAATGTTTCCAATTAAAATTTCATTCATGTTTAGCCAATTTTTCAATTGAATTTTAAAAAAGCGTAAAACATGCATAATCTAATGCGTCCTCTGTGACGAGTGAGTCTTTATTTTGCTGAATTCAGAAGAGCCTCATCCAATATAATCACTGCATTCATTCCAATTACAGGAGCAAAGTTGGACAGACTCCTTCTATGTTATGTGATGTCAAGAAGCACAGTGCCTCCGCTCTAATACCTTCAGTAAAAGAGGCAGCGATTTCCCACAGCAGTGCCTTGATTTAAATTACAGAGTACATTTATTATGCTTCTGTTCCTCAGACTGTGAAATGCCATAGTACAGTAGCTTTGTTCTGACCCCTTCTCCAAAGCCCTGCCTCAAAGTGTGACTAATCTAGTGCCGGATGACAGCTAACTTCAACATCAGACAACACGAAAATTGAAGACACTTTTTATCCTCTTGCCAATCTGCGAGGGTCTGAATAAGCCTCGTCAACTTCATTACAAACTCATCATCTCTTGTGTAGATAATGATAGCCTAGGCTGGTGGAGAACTCGGCTTCTTGTTGTTTTTACTGACTTTCTCTGCCTCCAGGCCAAGCATCTGTGGGGATAATGAATGGAGTAATTCTTTTGGTACAAAACAAAAGGCTCTTGGGGTGGGGAAAGGCCCATGGCGTCAGTCTAGGCACAACCCTCCCAAACGAAAATTCTTTGTTATGAATTGGTTCTCAGAAAATCGCTTGGTCGTAACCACAGAAGTGAAGGACACAGGGTAACTTTGTATTAAGGCAGGGGGTTAAAGGCAGTGACCATGTGAAAGAATTTCAGAGAGATTCGATTCTTCTCTTATTTATTTATATTTTGAGGCTGCCTTGGCTAAAGCCTGTTTCTCCCAACGAGAATGACTGCGTAGTAGCAGCTAAATGGTTCAGAGTACTTGCAGCCTTTTCTTTCTAAAAGGTGGGCATTCTGAATTATGGAGCTACCTGTAGCATAAATCAGGAGAATAAGGGGATATGAGGCTATAGCATAGGGAGTGTACACCATCTGGGAGCTCATTCTCAACAGGGCTGCACTTATAATTCTCCTTGCCTACTAATGGATATAGCACACATTTCTTTAGTCTTGGCAACTGGGGCACAAAGTTATAGACCCTTATCATGCATTATTGAAACTACTAAAAGTATGTTTTTTATGATTTTATAATTTATATTATTTAGAAAACTAAGTGATAAATATGCCAGATTAATCTAATAGCTTAATACCATTTATGCATGTCCCTCAGTCCATTTTTACTTTATAATTTTTATTATTTAGAAAACTAAGTGATATGTATGTCAGAGGAATCCAGAAGCTTGATATCATTTATGCATATCCCTCAGAGCTATTTGGTCACTTAGCAGATTCCACTATTTGGAATATTAATCAGGAGCACATTTACTAAGAAGGCTCCGTTAGTTACTGGAGTTGAATGTGGTAAATACAGCCACCACTCTACCCCCCACCCCTTTATTTTGCTTTGAGAATATAAAGCTGGTGTAATACTGCCCCAGGAAAACCTACTTCCTCCAAACTGTATTTTGTACTCTGAAGTGATAAGGCAATTACATTATGTGGTACCTTTAGTGTTAGTTGCCTAGAAAAATCATCACTGCTGTCTTCTGTTAATTTTACCAGCTTCTCTGTATGTGCCTAAATAGAATGTGTGCATTGTCAGATGACCTATTCATTTTGTTTATTTTAGATTGACTCTTCATGTCATTTCCATGTGGACAGTAAGGAACAAAAGATCAAATGAAATATAAAGTCTTCCAGTCAATTTACAGTGTCATGAGCAATTTCAGTAATAACTGTTAAGTTCATAAAATGAAGGAAACACCAACATACTGGAAAAAAAAATAGCTGCAAATCTTTAGCTAAGAGTCAACTATTTTCTTATTTTCTATCTTCCTTATATTATTATTATTATATTATTATTATTATTTGGTAAATAATATCTTTGGGTATTCAATTCTCATAATTAAGTAGCCCATGCTGTATTTTACATGGAGAAACACTGATATTTTCTGAACAGAACAGATTAATGTAATGTTTTGCTACCTTTGACCTTGTATCCTTGAGTCTCTTGATTCTATGTCACCAAACATAGCACTGTAATAGAGTTGAGGTCCAGCTAATAGTGTGTGCCATTCTGACTGTCATGCTCCATCATTGTAACTTACTGCATGAGGTCCCCAAAGTAGCCTTGTGTGCACATGTACGGATGCACGCACATGAGCACTTCACCCACCCACACAAATTCCCACCGACAAAATAGAAGAAAAACCTGAGATGTTTTTAAATACAAATTCTCCATTCAACCATAAAAAAAGAAATCAAATTGTTCGTGGGTTAAATTCTAAGCAGTTATGATTCAAAGCATATTCATATTCAGAGCTTTTATGAAGCTTCTCAGAAAAATGAAGTAATAATTGATCCAGACCCTTGTATTATTTTGCACTGGGCCATTGTGCTAAAATGTCACCAGTCCACATTCTGTAATTATTGAGACTTACCCAGTTTGGATATGTGATATGTCTCTTGAAAGTGTTTCCCCTGCACCGACAGGTTTATGGAAACATCTTAAATATATATTGTTATTTACTAACTAAATATTCTCTTACTAACTTAGTCTAGTCATTCCTTTATTATCTGGGTCCTTGTTCCTATATAAACATATAGGAACATTGTGTGTGTGTGTTCTTGTGTGTGTGTGTATGTGTGTACATGTTTGTGTGCGTGTGCACATGTGTGCATGCATGCCTGCATGTGTGTGTATATGTGTGTGTGTGTGTGTGTGTGTGTGTGTGTGTGTGTGTGTGTGTGTGTGAAAATATTCTTCTTCCAACTAACCGAAAAACAGTATGGCTGCCAAGTCCCTGACCACTGCCCAGAAACTTTTATGCAATCCTTTTAGCTATAAGAATCCTTAGGAATGCCACAGGGTTCTCCCAAGTCCACATAAAGGAAGGAGCAGATGTATCTGTTTCTGTGTTAAATACATGCAAGAAGTATGCCTTTCAGTTGTAGATCCCAAATGCATTCGGTGGTTTCAAGTTCCCATTCTGTCCACTTGCTGCTCCCCCCCACTCCTCCCCACCTCCCTCCCACCCCTCCCCAATCCCATCCCTTCTCCTCCTGCTTTCCTGTCTCCACCATTATGTTAGGGACTTAGGCTCTGGACTTCAGTGGCCATTTTCTCTTATCTGGCCATGATTATTTCTTTTCCTAAATTGACTTTGAACCCAATCATTCTAGTTCAAAAATTACTTCAGATGAGTGACCCGTAACCTCCCAACATTCTTTTTTTCCTAAAAAGAAATTTTCAAAATCTTGCAAAAGATGTTGACCCCAGTTTTAGCTGAAGCTATGAAAAACATCACAGATTCTTCATTTTTATAAAGAAAAATGAGAAGATTTGCAATCCTTACTTTGTGTGCATAATTGCCTGCACAAGCAAAACTGAAGGAAAAATTTTATTTACTAGATTATCAAATCAAAACTTAGCTAGAGATAGCCATAATCATAGTCAAATATTGAGTGTTCCTATTATACATATTTAGACTTAATTTTAGCCAAAGAAATTTACTGTGCATGTCAGCATTTACTTTACACTTCATGAAATTAAGAATAAACTTAAATTTTACATATTTGTACCTGGAATTTTGTTTATTCAAATATCAAGTCAGAGGCATAAAACTTATCAGCACAAATTGAATGTTAGTTGTATGATTTCCCTTTGAAAAAGTAGCCATGATACTGTCCTCTAAGTGGATGCTGAAGGAGAAATAAACAGACCAGCCTTCTTATAATGTAGCTTACAAAGGTACAGCTAAGGCCATCCCCAGGATCAGTGAGTATATAAACAGGATACTAGCTCCCAAACGCAATTAGAAACTCAGATTGGAAATGTCTAATTCTACAATTAAAGCAAAGGCTTAAAAGGGAAAACAGCACATTTCCAATTAAATCAACTAGGTACAAGCTAGTTAGTTACTACCACGTTCCATTTCTAAAATAGTAGCTTTCGTTGGCACGCTGTAGGAAGTAAATATTTACCAAGAGAAATGCAATTTCCCTTTCCCTTATTTAGAAACTGCATGAGCTAGTCTCTGCTTTCTAATTTTCTTTTTACTATTAAAGGTGGTAGAGGGAATTTCTCATTTTCTTCATTTTGATATTAGAATTGCACATTTGAACTTGTGTGTATTTGAAGGGGAAGGACATTTTCCTTCCCTTTTTAATTAGAAACTTTCTACTTCTACTCTGTTTTCCTTAATTAAAAAAAAGTCTTAAACCTTGGCATAATATTGATGCTTATTTCTGAAGTTACTTTGAATAACATCTACTGATGAGAAGCATGCGCAAAACTTTCATGCCGGGAAATGTGATTACTAATAATTTCATCATGATTGCTATGACTACAATTTACTTATTCTTAATTTATTTTTGTAATGAACTGCTTCAGTAAAATGACAAATGATTCCATTAGTTAAGAAGCTAAAATGTCAATTTACATGCGGTCTTTGGTGACTAATTTGCTGAGCTGAGGTTTTTGTTTTCGTTATGATAATAATATTTGGCTATGCTCTCTGAGCAAAATTTATGAGTTCTTAAATATTAATCTTTTGATTTACTGAAACAAGGTAATTTCCAGTTTAAAAACTCATAGCAATTTCTTTTTTATGGACTTGATTGCCCTGGTTTTAGGCACAATGTTCTGAAAGGTTGTCATCTAAAAAATAATGCTCACTGTGTTTCCTGTGATCAAAGTAATTCTTTGTCACTAATGACTGTAAATATCAGCTCATTTCAAACACAGTTTCCAACAGCAAACACTGCTCAGCTGTCAGGAAAAGCAAAGGGGTTACGTCAGCATTTGGGGGTGGGATGAGATGTTCTAGTCTTCCTTATTCCATAGTCTATATTCAATCAGCCTGGAGCTAATGGAAGCCCTTCAGTGCTGCGAAACAAACAAACACAGTTGGTCAAATAGGGAAAAATCAAATCTTGTACAGAAGGTGGACAATGCATAGTTAGTTCCATTATTGACTCCTCCCTTGGGAGGTAGGGCAGCTTCCCAGCCCTTCTCATTACAAACCAGCACCATCTGTAACCAGTCTCAACCTGATTTGGGAATGTATAAAGGACATGAGGAAAAAAATAGACTCACAATTGGGAGTCAGAGAATCCTATTTCAAGTTTAAATTTTGCCCGTGAAAGACCATTCGGTTTTAGACCCAGCCAACAACAGGCCTCATCACTCACAATGAGGAATGCATGTAGCAAGGATTACTTCAGATCAGGGAGATTGAAGGTAATTGTTACATTACAGGGGCATACATCTAGCTGGAGTACAGCTTAAGATAGCTACAGAGTGGTCCTCTTAGCCAGAGCACTCCTGTGACTCTTCAGATGGTGAGCACTTTTCCCCATGGTGCTTGTCCCAGGGTTATCATGGTCCTACTGCTACTGCGCACTACTGAATTCTAAACTCCATATGGACAGGAAGACTTAAAGTCCATGTGTGTATGTGTGTGTGCACGCATGTGTGCATGCTTGTGTGTGTTCAAATTTTAGGAAAGGCTCTGATTTAAAGCAGAATGAAAATAAACCATAAATTATTCCTAATAAGAGCTGACAGTGTTGTTTGCATCTGTGTGGGTCCTAACAAGGAGCGGCACTATTGGCAGTCTTGAAATCTGTTGTACAGTTCTGAGCAGCATCTAGGTACTTGGTGGACAGATCCCTACAGTCCTTCCACTTTCATGCCTCTCTTCTCCAACCCCATCTCTACTTTCACCTAGTATCAAAACGTATCCTCCTGAAACCGGATTCCCTTCTGTATGAGCCGCTTTCACACAAATGGTTATATACCCTATTTGAATCACACAAGAAGCCCAAAATGCACATGTACATATGATTGCACACAGCATTCAGAGGAAGGTGCTACACATAATGTTTCTGGAGAGATTTTAGAGGCAGAACAGATTGTTTTATTTGAGGGCATCAAAGTTGGCATTGAGAATCGGGTCTGCTTCTCCTCCTACCCACCTTTGTAGTCTAATCTTAAAGAGTAACAAGCAACTCTCAACCCAGAGAGATTCATGTTCCCCAAATTCTACCCATTCCTGTCGGCTTTCTCTATAACACAGTGGAGAATGCCTTATTGTCAGTCAAATGCCTTGTCTGGCTCTCCTCTGCTTTAAAGACTGCCTTTAGTCTTGCTGAAGGAACTACCATTACAATGACTGCCTATCTTAAACCTTGTGGTTTGAATGTGAAATACACCCCCCAGGTTCACGTGTTTGAACATTTGGACCCCAGCTTCTGGGGCTCTTGACAAGCTGATGAAGCTTTAGGGGATAGGACCTTACTGAAGAAAGTGGTCATTGGAGTCTGGCTTTGGTGTTTTATAGCCTGAACTTCCTGTCCATTACCTGCTTCCTCTTTGGCCAAGAAGTGTGGAGGTGACAAATCCCATGTGCATATCCCACCTTGTGGAGGCACCTGCTACCATGCTTTTCTCTCCACAGAGGACTGTATCACCTCAAAATACTAGGCAGAATAAACCCTTCCTCTCTCCTGTTGCTTCTAACCAGACATTTGGTTACAGATATAAGAAAATTAAGACACAGAAACACTGTTCTGCTTTTGCATTTGTACCTTGCTATTGATTTTGTCCAGTTGTTGATGGACTTGAGTCATGGCACCAGTCTGAAAACTACATTATAATCCCTGAAACACTATACTCAATTATCTTCTCACATAAATACAATATTGTAAATAATGTGAACTTACCAAGTAGTTTGCACTGCCAAATAGTTGGCTAGATACATTGTAGCACTTAAACCTATAACATAAGAACGCATGATTGCTTTTGCCATTTTTTAAAACTGAAATTGAGTCTCAGAAAGTTCAAGTGATATCTCCAAATTAACATAAAGTAAACTTCATTGTTGAAAACTGAGCATAGCTTTGTGTTTAGAAAAGATGACCTAGATTCTTTAAATTCTTCTCCCCTTTCTCTTGAATTCACACACTATATTTTCCAGCATCCCTTCCAGAAGGAATTCTCCAAGGAGCTGCTTTCTACTGGAAGTCATGCAAATTGTTATACACAATTAAGATGTGCATTTTAGTTGTCCACCCTGTTAAAATCTCTCCTACAAAATCCTCTGAGGTGTAACAGAGAGATGGCTCAGTGGGTAGAAAGCACTCCTGTGTAAGCTTGCTACCCTAGCTTGAACCCAGGGCCCATGGTCAAAGGACAGAATCAACTCCCTAAAGTTGTCTTCTGACCTTCACACACACACACACACACACACACACACACACACACACACACTCAAAATCCTCCAGGCTGGATGTCAATAGTACATTTTGAAAATGGGTCTCTGTCACCTTGGATCCATGTATCATTCCATTGAGAGACACATATACATGGCCAACTGACCTTGAACTAACTTAATGTCTGTTTCAGGCATGGGCATTGTATTCAGTTATAAAATCACCGTTGGATAGTGCTGTCATTAATACAATATCCAACTGCAAAGACTCTTCCATTTCTGTTATTCCATATCATCATATGAACTAACCAGAAAAGGAGATATTTCCAAAGTCACAAAGGAAACTTTCAACATTTTTCCAGGTGTCTTGTCACACTTTTGATTTAAGGTAATTAAGTTTTTAATTATTTTAGAGTATTATAAAATGAGGGCCATTAATTAGAAAACTGTAAGTTGTGACTGTTACTTTAGATGGCATTGTGTGTGCCTATAATCACAATATTTGAGAAGCTGAGGTTGGAGGATTTCTAAAAGTTCAAGGTCAGCACAGGCTATAGCCTCTAGAAACCCTGTTTAAAAGAAAACAAGGGGATTAGAAAGAGAAAGAGGAGGGGAAAACTCTATTATTCTAAATAGACTAAATATTGTCCAATTATGCAAAATGATACAGAAAATGCAATAGTCAAGAGAGTATCATGGAACTGAACCCTAATGAACTGCCTTGATGGACTATTGTGTAAAGAGTGGACTTGTTAATAGTTATGTGTGGTCATCACATATAATACATACGTGCTGAAATATTATGCTGTTTTCTATAACTGTATAAAAGAATTATATATAAAACTTACTTTCAGAACCAGCATTGGGAAGGCTGTGGCAGGTGAATCTCTGTTTGCGTTCAAGGCCAACCTCTTCTACCTGGCAAGTTCCAAACCAGCCAGGACTACAAAGTGACACACTATCTCAAAAAAACAAACCAAAAACCACAACAAACAAAGTGAAAAATAAAAAGTCATATAATCAAAGGATCGGAAATAATTTTAAAATAACTTAATAAAACACTAAATTTAAAATACCATAAATGTTAAGGATTGTTACATTAGCCACCATTTTATCCCATGTCAGGTATGCTGAGCTATGTTCCTCTTGAAAAATTTAAGTGTCAGATAAACTACAGACCAGAGCAATGTATCATATGATTTTAAGTCAAAGTTCATGAGAGATTAAATGACTTGTTAAATTAAAAAAATACTATAAACATTTCCTTTCAAAATCTTCCAGAAGTGTTTTCCACTGTACTCATGATCCCATGGTTCTTTGTAACTGGCAGAACTGTGAGCTGAACTAATTGTTGCTAATCCATAGGATCAAATTTCCTACAGTACTGTTATATCAAGAACCTATATGTGCTGGGAAATATAAAGCCTTAATATTTCTTAAAATATTGCCTTCTCTTTCAGTAATTAGCAATAACCATGACAGATAATGACTTAATTCATAATTTATCTGGTATACACACACACACACACACACACACACACACACACACACACACACACACACACACACATATATATATTACAATATGAAAATGTCCAAGTTGAAGGCACAGGTGACTATGGAGTTAAGATAAAGAGTTTCCAACCAGGGACTGGCTTGTAGATCCTATGAGCAAGACCTTGGGTGAGACCCACCACTCTTTCACTCCGTAAAAAGAAGCTTTGAAATCAGATAGCTTCATCTCTGTAGCTATAGACATCTTTACCTTTGTGCCTTTTTCTCCATACTCACAAACCATGTGACTTTGAGAGAGGCTCAACTGGCCTTGTTTATCTCCCATGTGAAGTAGGGACATAAATTATATCTCTCTCAAAGGTTGAACTTGAGAAAAAAATATAAAGAACAGAGATCAAATGACACATTAAATTTCAAGCATATTATTTAAGTTAATCTTTACATTGTAAAATCTGCATCATATTAAAGCCATCAAATGAAAAAAAGTGAATTATCATATTAGCATTCGCAGTATCTTACAAAGAAGACACATTATGAATGAAAATTGTTTCATACATATTTCCAAAAGATCTGGAGTTTTTATTTCAGATTCCAGGAAGCAGAGATTTAATAGCTAATATTTAAATGACAGGAAAGAAATTTTTCATTTGGGGTCAAAAGCTTTCTTCTTCTGTTAATGTAATGAAGTCGACCGATTGCAGGACTCCATTCCTCTGCCTTCGTCTGGCCCCTGTTGATAATGAAATAAAATATTCTGTTTTGTCTACTGAGACAACAAGATGTGTTAGGAAAAAAATAAATTATATGCGATTTATTTGTGGTTTTGTTCTTTTCTGAGTGTGTATGTTTTCTTTTTTATCATAGAAACTAAAAAGTATTTCACTTCTAGGTCTTCTATCAATCTCTGTTAAGTCAAATTCCTGTGATTTTTTTTTTTAAATATTTGGTCATCTATCTTTACCCAATTTACACATTCTTTTTCTTTTTCTCAAGATTTATTTTATTTATTTCATGTATATGAGTACACCATAGCTGTCTTCAGATGCACCAGAAGAGGGCAACGGATCACATTCATTCCAGATGGTTGCGAGCCACCATGTGGTTGCTGGGAATTGAACTCAGGACCTCTGGAAGAACAGTCAGTGCTCTTAGCCACTGAGCCATCTCTCCAGCCCTTCTTGTGATTCTTGATGGAAGATCTGAGATAATGAACTCAGAAATAGAAAATGTTCTACACGGGCTGGTCGAAGACCCCTGGTACATATGTAGCAGGGGACTACCTTTCCTGGCATCAGAGGGAGAGGATGCACCTAATTCTGCAGAGACTTGATGCATCAGAGTCAGGGAATATGGGGTGCTGCCCTCTCACAGGCAAAGGGGAGGAGGAACTGTGCAAGGGGGAATCAGCAGTGAGGGGAAGGGAAAGTCAGAGCTCCAGGAGATAAAAGCAGCTCGGCCATTGCTCGCTGAGTGCTTGGCCAGCCAGCCTACCAGGATGAGAGAAGTAGGGTGTAGCATGGGAACATGCTATATATTCCTTCTTTTTAATAATTCCCGCAATAGGAAGCATTTAGAATGTAAATAAATAAACAAGTAAATAAAGAGAGAAGCTTCATTTTTATCTCAGTTTGGAGGTCTCAGTCCAGAGGTGTAGACCGAAGTGTCTGGGAGAGAAAAACCAGTCCCCCAATGATCTAATCAGCTAGCAAAGAGTAAAGGGGAGGGAGCTGGCGAGGCTCACACTCCTTCCTAAAGTCATTTCCTGATGGTCTGAAGAATCCCCCATTATTCTCAATTTCCAAACTATAGAATTGCATCGGTATCTCTTGTCTGGTGTTCAGATGCGCTGTCTGCTTACCTGCTCCTTACTCACTACCAGCCCATAGTTAACCGTAACAAGGAAGAGCTACATGAAGAATAGAATGAGGGGAATCAGCCACAGATGTTGCAGGTTGACTACTGTGTGAGTCAAAAGTCTCTCCTTTGCCAAATCATCCAGCTCACTAGTACAGAAAGGAATTTCATTTAAAAAATAAGCTGGGAGCTTGAATCTTAGTACTATTTGGTGAGCATGCATAAAGACATAGGCTTAATCCTTAATCCCTATAGAGAAGGAGAGAGGGAAGAAAGGAGAGGGATAGAGGGAGGAGAGGAGGGAAGGAACCTTGTTTTAGCAGCTACCCATCTAATTGTTTCCCTAGAACTAACTAAAATCACCCTCCCCCTTAAATGAATTCTCTTCCTTATCAAAATGGTGTACTTTCCCTGCTTGTCTTTCTGTTTGTGGTATCATCATCTTCTCACTGGCTCAGAACAGCCTCTTTCTCATCTCTCATTCAATGTCCTTACTCAAGCACCTCTAGAATGATTACAGACTGCCAACCTCACCCCCTCCATCTCCATAGACTTCTCTATAGTCTGGGAGGTCCTCGGCTGTAGCCTAAGCGAATACAGAGTTCTTTGTCTCCACTCACTTCCCTTCCATCCAACACTGAATTCATTATTCTTTAGCCATAGTGCTTTTGTGAAAGCACAGATAGGGCTCTGGTAACCTTCTTCAAACCCTAGGATGATTTATTATAAAATCAATATATTTTGTATTCTCACTATATTTTCTTGACTTCTAACAAATCCATCCAAAGTGTTATGCAGACTTGGGCTTTCTTGAAGTACAAAGATTGAGACCAAGATAGAAAGCAAGAAGTGCTCTCAGAAAACTGCTTTTGCTGGCTTTTTTTTTCCCCTAGCCTGAGCACATGGAAGGTTTATTCCCTAAGGAATGGGGGAGGAGTTTCTTTGAAGAACCGAAGTATCCTGCCCAACTTTGAACACTAGAAGACTTTTGTCCTGCCAAGGCTTTAATTTCTGAGGGACTAGTGAGATAGATCCTGCCTAAAGGACCTGACAATAGGATAAATGGGCAGAAGCTTGATTTTAGGTGTGGTTCTTCGGAAGCAAAGGAAACCTTAGGTGGAGACAATTCCGTGCAGCCAGAAGAGACTTTGCAAAAACTGAAAGCTGGAAGCTTCTTGCTGAGGGCATTCCTTAAAGCCTGTCTTTCAGTGGAGATGGACTAGGGCAAGCATCACAATATCTATAGCAGCATGCAGTGTGACCTGAGAAAGAGAACCCCATCACTGTGACCTCTTAGAGGAACGTAACCTTGCTCCGACTCTTTCTTACTCTCAATTAACTGTCAAGCATAATTAAGTGTAAAAGTCTATTGCTAGGAAGAACAAGGCCACTCCTGTCTCACTCCCTCTCAGCATCACTGATGAAAGCAATAAAAGGCAAAACAGCAGAAGCTAAAGCCCAGCCTTAAGGTGTCTGGCAATTCAGAAAACATCGCAGTGTTATCAATGGACATTTACTGAGTGAGAGCCTGCTCATGGACAGAGGTGAACGTTGATTTTGGTTTTTTAAATTCAGAATTATTTAGGGAAGGTAAACCTGTGACAGAAAATGAGGCAACCTGAAGGCAGTCAGAAACAGATTGAGCAACAAAGATTTGAGCATCATGTATATATGACTTTGTAATATTTGTGTTTAGTAAGTACATATTAATTGTGTATTTGCAACTTTACCTTTTGTACTACATTATAAATTATGGCAGTACAAAAGTATATTTTATTTGTGTGTGCATACTATTTATGAACATATCAACAGAGTGAAAAAACTTTGTTTATACATTTTTATTAGGAGTCTCAAACTTCTATAATTTATTATTGTATGTAGAATATACATTTTCTTTTACTTTCCATAGAAACAGTGTTGGTTATTTGAAAGAGAGCTCATTTTTAAAATGCATATATATTTATACTGTAAGCTATTTCTATGTGAGTGAGACTTACTGTATTGTAAATCATTTGAGTGTATGAGTTGGTTCCATGTACAGAAGGATGCTACATGCCTGTGTAGCATGTTTGTGAAGAGGAAGAATATAATACATATACTGTGTAAACGTGTGTCTCAGAATAAACTCATGAAATAAGAAGGTTTTGAACACCTTGGTCAAATTTAACAAAAATAAATAGAAAAATGTTGAAGGTTACTTTGTGTTTATCATCAACCACACAAAGTAACTGAGACAGAGGAGAACTCAATGCATTCCTAATCATATATAACCAACATGTAACACACTTGATGCTTTTACTTACATTTTCCAATTTGAACAGTGAAGAAACATTCATCACAATGATCCCTGTTTTGTATGCTTTTAAGACCTAGATGACTTATGCAGCATAATCCTCTTTTCTGTGCTGATAACCAGCAAATAATGCTAAGTTGAAATATGTACTAAACTGTGTTCATTCATCTTCTTATTCACCTGCTTCACAAAAATTCGGTGAGCCCAAAGGTCAATGAAGTAAATGATGAAAAGGGGGGGAGGGAGGAAGGCAGAATGGAAGCACCTCCAAGAAGTGACTGGCATCTGAGCAGGTGATCCTGTGGAGACTGGGAAGATACTTCGTTCTAGAACATGCTCGTACATAAACCAACAGAAGTAAGAGTTAAGGGAGAGGAAACCTCACAAAGGTTCTGATTGTAAATATCTATGTACATAAAAGATAAGAAAAGCCCTACACAGAAGGAAAACATCTCTGCAGAGACCACAGAGGGCACTGGATTCCTGTGGAGCTGAAGTTACAACCAGTTGTAAGCCATCCGAGGTTCGTGCTAGGAATCAAACTCTTGTTCTGAGCAAGAGCAGCTAATTAATACTCTTAACCACTCTTTGCATCTTTGCATCTTTTTCTTTATCCTTGCTGACTCTGTGTCTGCCTTCCTGTTTCCCTCTCTGCTGCTTCTCTTCAACTTCTCTCTCCCACCTGTTTCTGTCTCTTTCCTTGTTTTTTACCCCTTTGCCTTGTTTCTTGTTTCTCTTTCTCCCATTCCTCTATCACCCTTTTTCTTTCCTTTCTGCTATATTAAAAGTTCCCATTAAATGTTTTAAAATGGAATAACCTGCTATTTTGGAATCATTAAACTGCTTTCATTGGAGGACACTGTTAGGATAAAGGATATTTAAGCCAACATGGAGAGTCAAAGGAGTAAGTATGGCCTCTACACTAACAATGGAAGGGCAGAGAAGTACACTGAGACCATAGTTTAGGAGTTATTTAAGAGGTTGGGTCAAATAGATTTCATGATAGATTTCAAATGAGAAACTTAGTTGATGACAAGCACATGACTTCCAATCTGGGATAGTAGGAAAACAAATATTTAAATATTGGTAGAGAATAAAAAATTGGGCAAGTCTGGGTCAGATTCATCTGAGTATATATATGCTAGGTCACCTTCTGTTAAGGGAGGGAAAGTTTCCACATAGTGGAGGTTAGGGATAGCCCTGTATGCAATGGAGAAGGTTATGTGGAGAGATCTCTAGCTATCTGGAATTATGGTCCCCTGAATGGTGTTCCCATCCACTTCCAATAGCAGTGCTAACATAGACACAGTAAAGCCTAGGAAACCTCATTCTATACAAAGAGCTATACGTAGAGCTACTACGAAATATTGAGGGTGGGAGAATTAGTTTTCCCCAAGGAAGAGCACACCAATTGATTATCCAATACCAAGTGATTAGCTGTGAAATCACACATATGAGTAACATTATATATACTGAGTAGGTCATACTCATGTGTTTAGGAATTTGTACAAAAATTAATGTAAAAAGATGCCATGGATTTGAAAGAGAATAAAGAGGGGTGTGTGAGAAGGTTTGGAGAAAAAGAGGAAAGGAGAGAATGATGTATAATAACATTAAAAATTAAGAAATCATTTTAAAAGGAGGTTTCATTATATAGCAAATAAATAATTGTTAAGGTGTCATTTTGACAAACAACAACACCAGACACAAACAGAAAAATGAAGCTACATCTAAACTAAGCAGAGATTGAACATTTCTTAGTCTTTTGGAACCCCAAGTTGAGTCATGAAATCAAGGGAGGATGTTGTTTTATTCTCAGGACCCTTGAATTATAGTTTGTATAAATGATGTTCTCTGAATATAAAATAAACTAGAAATTTATGTTACAATTTAACTTCCTGAGCATAATATCATGCAATGTTCATGGTCTTCTTGGCTTTTTTTATTATCTAACATTTTCCGGTTGTACTGGATTTGAAAGTAGAGAAGGGAGCTCTTTGCTTTTCTCACAACCACTGTTTTTAAGTTCTTCACCTCTGCTAAAATGAGCTCTAGCCTTTGAGTCATTTTATAAGAGGCAATCAGGAGCTTTAAAGGAACAAAAACCCAAAATATTTTATTAAATTAATTTTAAAAGAAATATTTGACCATGAAAATCTGCATAATATAAATATTTTATATGGAAAATAGCAATAAAAATTAATATTTAGTTATGTTATTCATACGTAGGAAAAAACAGATAGCTAATTTAGAAACTCTGGTCTACCTCCTAGAATATTTCAAATGCATATATGGGACTACTTTGCCCGAACTGTATTTTATAGCTTGCTTGCATTACTCTATTTTACTGGTTTTAAAGTGTACTAATGATTTTATTTCTTGCGTATTTCCTTACATGCTTACATGCCACAGAGATATAATACACAAACAATTTAATGCAAAATTCACATAACTACTACAACTAAATTGAAAAGAGCCCAATGTTATACGAATTAAAACTTCCTGATGAAGTGTGTGAGACTCAGCTATTTATTTAATGTGCACACTACAGTATTGAAATGGGCCAGGAGAATTCCCACAGCATCATGGAAATGGATCATCTTTAGGAGAAGCTATATCCTCTGGCTTGGTTCTAAGCACACAAATTAGACATGTGCCAGATGTACCAGAAGCTTGTGTAATGTAGTTGAGATTCTCAACAACTCATCACTGTCACAAAATTAAGTCTCTTTTTGGAAGCTCACGAGGCTCAAATCATTCCTAAAATGGTTAAATTTTGGACTAGTTAGTGTACTTGTTTCTGCGATGCTAACCAAAAGCAACATGAGGAAGAAAACAAAATTATTTGGCTTCTAGGGTACAGTCTCTGGAGACAGGAACTGAAGCAGTGATGAGGTCAATGGAGGGATGTTGGTGGCCTGTTTGCTTTATGTCTGCTTTCTATGGCCAGCTCAGCTACCTTTATTATCCAGTCCAGACTCATCTGGTTAGGGATGGAAATGCCTACCACAGACTGAGTCCTACAACAATTATCCATGAAGAATATACCTCATAGACATAACAATAGGCCACTCTGATCTGACCAATTCTTCAGGTGGGATCCCTTTCTATGGTGAGGTTAGGTGTGTGTCAATTTGCTTAAGGTCATTATGACACTTCACATTGCAGGCTATTTTGTTTTGTTTTGTTTTATATGTATATATGCATAAAGTTTTGGCACGGGATCTAGAACAGTTACAAACAATATGCTATATCAACCATCAAAACCCTCTTCATTCTTGTCAGGATAGTTGGATTGTAGAATTCAATCAGCATTTGGCTCCAAAGTAAATTCTTAAGAACTTTTAATATTTCTTCCTTGAGGAATACATAGAATGTTCTGAATATTGGCCTCCATTTTCTTTGATATTGTTTTAAGAAAGAGTTCATGCAACTGACCAAGTTTCATATTACATATTGATAGTTATCAGTTTGCTAAGCACAACCTATATTACCAGTTCCGGCATAACCTAATCTGGGTATAGGCAGTAGCTTAGAGTTACTTCTAAGTGTTAGTTTTAGCTTTGCTAACAGCAACCTCATGTGATGTGTTTTAAAAAAAGACATTCTTGGACCTTTTACAGACTTTATAAATAAAAATAATCCCTTGGTAAATGGACCAAAAAATGTGTTTTTATTCATCTTCTGAATAACTGCATTGCAAATCAAAGGAAAATAAGTGTCTTAGAAATGGTGTTGGTGAGATGACTCAGTAGGAACAGGGGCTTGCCACCAAGCCCAATGATCTGAGCTTGATCCCAACGACCCACATGCTAAAAAGAGGGCACCAAACTCTGCAAGTTCTCCTCTGACATATACATGCCTGCTATGACATACATGAAACTTTCAAACATACATTCATATCAATGTAATTTTTTTGAAAAGTGGCATAGAAGTCATGTCACCAGCAGAGACCAGTTTCTTGATCAAATGAAAGTCAACACATTCAACAAAGCATTTGCTGACGAAATAAAAGATGAATAGGTGAGTCATAATTTATGAGAATCTTCCACCAGTCTTCGGTTCTCATCATCCTTGAACACAAAAATTAAACATGACAAGTACTAGATAGTGCTTAGGTAAAGTATTATTATTCTGGTTCTTGAACACAATAGGCCACCATTACCCTAAACCACAGTTCACATGTGGATTTTACATTCTCATTTCAGAATGAATGTACAGAGCAATATGCCCCAACCCTGATCACTTGAATAAGCACAAGGTTCTGGTAAGAGGTGAGCACAGTGTGACCATGCAGAACCCATGTCATTGTACCCTACCCATAACAGGATGCCAGAAGGTCCTATCACTGCCACTGAGAACTCTATCCTGTAAAAATAAAATGACAAGTTGACACCCTCTCAACAGAGCGTCTGATTAGCTTAAACTACACAACAAAACCAATTGTGATTGCTGGAAATACTTCACGATGGAAAAACTAAGATAAAGTTGAAAGTAAAATGGAGACACTTTATTTTTAGTTTCTGTGACATTTTAAATGTGTAAAAATTTCCCAGGTAATGGCTTGAACGTGCTTCGGGTCACATGTGTCATTTCTGCTGGGCCAAGAAAGTTCAAAAAAGGGGGAGAATGGATTCTTCTCATCTGCCCCTTCTCTACCATTTCTGCTGCTTTTGTGATCCTGTTGACAAACTCAGTCACTGAAAAAACATGAATTTATGGAGTTTGTTAGCAATGTGCTACAAAATAGCTATACCAAAGATAAGCAAAAGAAGACATTCTTGCTGTCTGTGTATGTCCCTTATGTGTTCTTTCACATCTAAAACAATTTCTTGGCATTTCAAAAATTTTGTAACGACAGCATTGTATTGATTTGTATTTGGCTTTATTTTCTTGATTCTTGTTCAGATCTACAGTTATTTAGAGAACTATAAAATAAGGCTGGTGTGTGTATTGTATACAACATACATTCATGCACAGACAGATATGTATATGAAGAAAATAATAAGTCTCTAAAATGCAGCTAACAGAAAGGTAGAGGAAAAACTGCTGGGAATTTTATTTTGTCACAATATTGTTGGTTGTGTTTTGGTTCTGGGATTGAGGTTTGTGGAGAGTATTTTATACTTCTCAAATTTCTCCAGTTCACTTGTGACTCTCAAATCTAATAGAAATCTCCTTTTTCTCTTTCAAGAAATACTTGTCTGCTTCTAGGGCTATCGGGGGAATACTTTTTCGAAAACTGTTCTCACTAGCTAGAGCAGCTCACAAATACATACCTAGTGGGATCATATCGAAAAGCAGCCATCAAAATAGCCAGAATAACTTAACAGCTCCTTGTAAAAATCTACAGGGAATAAAGTAAACAGAGTGTCTTATGAGCTCGGTTTCAATTTCTGTAATAATCCACCATTTTGGACAGAGTTAATTCCTCAGACTGTGTACACTTGGATAATTTAATTCTACAGATAATCTCCCATATTTGTTTTGGGATAAAATGTCAAACTTTCCCCATTGAACTCTTTCATGTCCTCTTAGGACAAGTAGTTAGATGTGGGGAGCATGTGCTGCCCTTTCTTCTGCCTGAACTCTCATGCCAAAGGCAAGCAAAGTAAGTATGATTTACTGCACACTATTTTAACTTTATTTAGCCAGATGTAGGGAAAAGAAGGAAGCAATAGAGTAACAAAATATGATAGCCCAAATATTTCTTCTAGGACATGATTGGTTTCAAGAGCATGGGGTTGTTTGAACCATGTTAAGGCAGCTGATAAAATTCAATAAGCTAAATGAAGAGCGGATGCCTCATTATTTTGTCGGAAAGCACAAAACTGATATGTCTCAGCTTTTGAGGGAAACGGTATTTGATACTAATACAACTACTCCACTTGCTAGACTTTGAAATTCCATGTGATACTTGGATGGGTCGCCATTTTTGTCCTGTGTGGAATGGGAGTTGTTATGTTCTCACAATGATGTTAAAAGGACTGAATGAGCACGCTTTAGTGCTAAGAGCAAGGTGTTACATGTGAAGAGACCAAGAACCAAACTGGAGAACTCAAGAATCTGTTACAGGGTTTCCCCGTAGCCAAACTCCCAAAAGCCTTCTACAGTAGCAAGTGATATTCACATGCTCATCATGCAGCCTGCTGTGCACTGCCCAGTTGCTAAACCAACTCACAAAACCCTGACCCAGTAAACAGACTAGATCCTGAAAGAGAGCAAAAGTCCTCAGAATATCTGCCCTTTGGCAGGCAGATAAAAGCTAGAGAAACATCTATAATGTGCTTGCCAGTGTATAAATGTTGAGCTAAACCTAGAATTCTTTGTTTGCAGCAACCAACCACTTAGTAATCAAGACACTAATGTGATGTAATCATACTTTCTGGGAAATATGACCTAGTGTTTTTATCCAGACACCAAAGACTACAAGGTTCTCACTCATATTCATGAAATATTACACAGGACATACATTTTTCTAAATAGTCTACAAACTTCTTTTCTATCACAAGACAAATACAACAAACTGTACTTTAAGGAGATTACAGGTGCTTTCTTCTTCCCTTTGTATATTTAAATAAATGATTTTTTCAGCTGCAGTCAGCATTACTACCATGAATTATTTCTGAATAGAAGCATATATGTCTGAATTGAGAATCTCTAGATAAAAGATTACACACCTGCTATAAAAATTTTAGAATATAAATATTTATTTTCTCTTCCTCTAGTCAGTAGATGACTTTTAGTTGTAAGTTAAGAAATCTTGACTGGGCAACATAAAGAGCAAAAGAAAAATGCTTGACTTTTCTCTACTTGTTTCTCTCCTTTCAGATTCTCTTAAAAATGATTTTAAAGGCATATTTAATTATTATTAATTGCCTATGTTGTGAGATGTGAATTCATGTGACCACAGAGTTCAGAAGAAACTGTCCAATTCCCCTGGATCTGGAGTAACAAGTAGTTGAGAGCCACTCAAGGTTGTGGGGTTGGTCTGGTGCTGCTATGTATTCAAATGCTAAATTCCAAACCCCTAGACTAACTGGAGGAAATAGAGGTAGGTGAGTTTTCAGTTATTTGAATGGGGGCTACAGCAGGACCGCTAGGAGAAAAGATGAGGAAAAAAGAGTTAAGGAGGAGAAAAATGGAGGGACCAGGGATCATTATGATGGTCCAGGAGCACTTGCCCCAGCAGAATGGGCCCTGAGGAGAGGCTAGTGGAACAGAAATAACATGGAAAGACACAAACAGCAAGTATTTGGGGAGCACAGCTGGGGAAGTAGCCAGTCTAGCCATTAGAAAATTAGATTGGGGGTAATTTCCCAATAATTATACAAAACCTAAAGAAACAAATCACTATAGTCTACAGGGACCACTTCTAAATCAGAGTCTCATTCATTTGGAAGCAAGATAAGGATAGGTATAATTCAATTTATTTTACAACCCAATATAGGTGATAGGAATCAAACTGGGGTCTTCTGCAAGAGCAGTAGCAAGTGCTCTTAACACCAGAGCCATCTCCCCAGCACCATACAGTCATTAGTATTTTTTCTCTGTTGTCATTTTTTTTTCCATTTTGTAGTTGAACCATAGTCAGTAATAGTGTGTGGCACCTCACACAGTGACTGTACCATGGGCAAGTACTAGGATACTCTACTCAAGTGCCCAAGGAAGGCAGGGTTGCTTCAAAGTCTCTTTACCAGAAAGGAAAATAATTCTGGACAGAAAGCACTCACAGCCTTGGTATTTAGTATAAGCTTTCCAGCAGAAAGAATATTATTTTTAACAGTGTAACAATTTCTAGAAAGAGTTTTTATAATATGAGACAAACACATTGAGATATTACTGAAACATTTATAACTTACTAAAGATTGCTGAAGTTTATATATTATGTTAGATGAAGGGAAAATATGTGAAACTGTTGAATTTGAGCAAATTCTCAGAATAGTAAGGAAGTCAATGTGTGATGCTAAGAGTTTTATTGTGCATTGACATTTTGCAAGAATCAACTTCCTTTACTCCTAAGAAAATTAACTCACTGCAGACTTTCTACATCATCTCCTCAAGCTTGCTTCCCACTGAAGGACTGGGTGATACTATAATCCACAGGGACCACTTCCAAGTGAAGGCTGGTCTTCACTTTAATCACTGATAATAAGAAAACAGACATGTCTCAGAAAAAGGCTTCCAGAGGAGTGCATTCTACTTACCTTCCGTATTTGTACAGCCTCCAATTGCTAAGGTTAAGGAAACAGAGCTTACCTTGTCTTTACAGGACTTTTCAGAGCCTTTAGTAAACTAATAGATAGGGCTTCCAACTCTCTTAGATCTACAGAATGTTGTCAAATGTTACTTCTAGTCTTAGAATACTTATTATTTTCTTCCCTTATAGTAACACAACATAGAAACTACTTTATGCATATAAAGTCTACATATATCTTATACCATTTTTATATGGTGCTTATAATTTTTTATATTTTTATTTTTTTATTTTATTTATTTACTTATTTTTTTGGTTTTTTGAGACAGAGTTTCTCTGTGTAGCCCTGGCTGTCCTGGAACTCACTCTGTAGACCAGGCTGGCCTCGAACTCAGAAATCCACCTGCCTCTGCCTCCCAAGTGCTGGGATTAAAGGCGTGCGCCACCACTGCCAGGCTTTTTTTTTTTGGTTTATAATATGGGGCAATTTTCAGACAGACTTTTCAATAAGAATAAACTGTTAGTAAAACAAGATCAGGAAGGAAATCGCCTAGCTAGACATGGGTCCTATGTCAGTAATTCCAGCATGCAGGAAGTAGAAGAGAGAAACCAACTTGGGATACATATTGAATTCTGGGCCTACATAGCAAAAACTCTGTTTACAAAACTCTGTTGTGTTTCAACCCAACAGAACAAAAGAAAACCAAAGTCACTTATAAAATCTTCTAAAACCGGAAACCTTTGAGAATCCTTATGCAACATGCTATTTTCTAAACTTCAATTAATAATGTTTGAGTAACAGTAAACAGTAATAAAATTAGGTCTTGGATATTTGCTACAACTTGAAGAGCTTCCTCTGATACCATTTTTCCATCAGACCTGGGAGCTGCAAAATGTAAAAGCAAGCCAAAATAAACACTCTGCAACTCTTACACTCGTCCACCTCACCTCTGAGACAGTCTGTTTAAACAGAGGCCTAGGTCCAGCGGACACTGCTCATGGGAACGGCAGGGAATTCAAACGATTAGCATGGTCTTCAGCAAGTCACTTAATCTTTGATTGTTAGGTTAACTCATTTAAACCGGAGAAACAGAAAAGAGACAGAGAATGAGGAATGTGCTTACTCTGGGCACCACACGGTTATGTACTGTGAAATGGTAAAATCCTATACAGAATGATAAGCCAATAATATGACACAAATAATATTCCTGTAATACCCAGCATTTCCTTTTGTCAGCTATCCTCTATCTTGGTAAAGAAACATTTTGTATGCTGAGCTACTTTTCTGTCAGGGGGATGGTAAGACTTCAGTGTTCCTCACGTTCTTTCTCATCCTTCTCTTCCTGTCATGCCTTTTGTCCTAGAGGCTGTATGAACACATCAGGTATCATCCTAGTCTTTTGGCTTTTGTCTGGAATTGCCCAAGGGAATGTGCCCACCGGAAATGAGAAGCAAGAGAGTCCTCTGGTGATAATTAATTTTCTGCCCCTTTTTTTTTTTTTTTTTTTTATCAAGGTTCTGTTGCCTGGGTAGGCCCAGGGCCAGACTACTGCAAGACTCCTTCTCTACAATGCCATCTATGCCTCCAGGATCCACTATCTGCTGACACCTCAAGACCTGTCAGGCTGCAGGTGAAGACTGTCAATGTAAGAGCTGTCCATAATCAGGGCATAGGCTCTTCTGCTTTCCAGAGCTCCACTCTGCATTTCATCTAGAGAATGAGCACTCACCGTAAGGTGAGATTTCAGGACTAAAATGAAGTACTCATCCCAAACCTTCTCTGTTCTCCTGTATCCCAGACAGTTATGCTGAATCTAATAATCCCCTACTCCAATTAGTCTGCATTTAAAAAATGAGTCAAATTGCTTTCACAAATGAAAGCAATGCCTAATCTATAGTTTGAAATGTTAAACTCAAATCCACTGTTCTGAGTATAACACTTTTAAATATATTCATTGTTTATTCTTTGAGAATTGTATATATATGCAGACAATGTATTTTGGTTATAGTCAACCCCTACTTAGTCCCACCAAATCTTCTGAGATTTCTTTTATATCCCCCTGCCATTTTCATGTTCTCATTTTTATCTTTAAATCCAAATGGTGCTGGGAACATAGTCACCTACTAAGAACCACACCTCTAAGGAAAACTGACCCCCACTCCTCTAGTAGCCATCAACTTTCAATGGCTGCCAAGGTAGGGCTGAGACCTTATATGTCTCTCCTCTGTCCATGGCAGAATGCTGACTGGCTGGATGCTCTTCAGGCATTGTATAGGCAATCCCAGCTGTTGTTTACTCATGACTGTGACAGGCCAGTGGTAACCAGAAGACACTGTATCTAGAGGTCCTCCCTGACCTCTAGGTCTTATGATCTTTGTATCTCCCTCTTTCACTATATTCCCTGAGCCTCAGGTGTGTGACCATACTACAGATGTTCTATTTATGGCTGAGCACTCCATGTGCTGTCTGTACTTTGACCAGGTGTGTGTTTCTTTATTAACTTCCATTCACTGTACAAACATGCTTCTTGGATGAGAATAAAGAGCTGCACTAACCTATGGACCCAGGGGCACATAGTTAGAAAGCAGATTAATAATATGGTCATTTAGCAAAGTAATAGTAATAGGTTTATGTCTAAGAGCCTAGGAGTGCCTTAACCATGTGCTCTTAGACAGATTTACAATACCAGACATTAGTTCCTTCTATGAATAGGCCTTAATGCAATTGTAAAGGGCTTAGTTACCCTCATAACATTTAGTCCTCTATTGTGCCCATAGGTACATCTTGCCAGGGTGGTAAATATTATAGTTTGCTTGGTTCACAGCTTAATAGGATCGTTGATGCATTTTCTCCTGGAGAAGCCTGAATGGTATCTTCTGGTACTAGGAAAGCTACCCAGTATGAAACAAGTTTCCAGGTCAGTACTACATTGATTTCTCCACTGACTTTCAACAAAGTCAGTGGTGTCTTCAGCAAAAGGGGCTTACATCCCATGAACAAATAAGAGCAACAGAAATATCCTGATTGTTTTGGGAGTTTCTTGGAGGCTCCCTGACCAACAACTAGAGGGGAGGTTAAGGCAGTGGGCTTTTGATTTTTGCTATTTATGGCTTCATGGAGGAGCACTATTCCCAAGTAGGTGACTCCACTTCTTAAATACTTCCTACATGTGTACACATATCATTTCCACCCCTCACTTTGCCCCTCCAACTCCTTCCATGTTTTCCTACTCCTCAAATTCTTTACTTCTTCTTCTTTATTATTAAATATTGCTCATATGTATATGTGTTTAAGGCTGACCACTTGGGACTGGATAACCCATTAGGAGCCTGGTCTCCAACAAGAGGAGACTGAGTCTCCCTCTCTTAGCAGTTATTAGTTGTCTGTATTTTTTCCATATGTGGCTGGCACCTTTTGAAGTTTCTCCTAGCTATGATGGCATGCTAACTAGTGTTAGCATTGGGCTGTTTCATTTAAGCAACCATACTTCTGAGATTTCATGGGTGCAGTTTTTCTGTCACATACAGAAGACACTGTCTATCGGCAGATGTCCTTGTCCTCTCTCTCTTACAGTCTTCCTGTCTCCTTTTTCACGGTGTTTCCTGAGCTTTAGCTGCAGAAGTTTTGTTGTAGGTTAGGTTGGAAATTCCTCTATCAGTTGTCCTCTGTATTTTGATGAGCAGTGGGTTTCTGTGATGGTCTACATCTGCTGCTGCAAAAAGCTTCTTTGATGAAGAATGAGAGCTATAATTATCTGTACATTATGGATATAAGGTTTTAGAATGCAATCAGAAATTATACGGGTTTAAGGAAATGGTAGTTGTAGTTTCTTCCCTAGGGTTTGTCATCACACCAGCCATAGATAGCTGGCAAGGCTTACAGTACCAGACCAAAATTCATCCCATTGAATGACCCTCAGGTTCAGTTGAACAGCTGTTGCTTACTGTCAAAATATGAGTTCCTGAAACATTAATTTCAGGGCTATTTGGTTTGCTTTAATTTTTTAGCAAAAATGTCATAACGTATATGAAATTTGTTCTTTTGTGCAAGTTTGGAGAAGCTTCATCAACAAAGGACTTCACAAAAAAAATTATTGACAAAAATTTCACTTCATGTTGAAGAAATTCCTTGGTTCAGCAACATCTGGTATGGGAGTACATAAATAATTGCTTATTAAAGACTGTCTATATGGAATATTACAACCTCTAAGTATTAGCAATTCAATAATGAAAACAGTATGATTTACTTTCCACTAACATTAGTAATTGACACCATGGATTATATAATATTAGTTCCTGCCAGTAATTTTGATTGAAGCTAAGGAGAAATGACCATGAAATATACATTTATAACTCTGTGTGAAGCAGTGCAATCACTATGAATGGCTGATGAAGTCTTTAACTTTCTGATAGTCATTGACAGGCTGTATTAAATTTTATTCAATGGCATCTGTCAAGGGAGGTACAAAACTGTGTTTGCTGGGCCCATTGGAAAGAGAAGGAACGTTTAATGAAAGTTATATAAGCTCTGAATAAGTTATGTTAAATTTATCCTAGAATGGAGAAAAAAAGCTTAGTCTTTTGTACATTTGATACAGGACAGAAACTGAGAAATTGACCTGGGACTTTGACAAAGAGACATTCTGCAAGATCATATTCTACTGGGAAGACCTCGCCAGTTTAGAGGAGCTAAACACCTGACCCCTCCAAAAAAAATTCAACTCCCCCCCCCAGAGAGCCGCAGGAGCATGCAATGGTATGACAAAGCCCAAGATATACAACTCACTGTATTCCATTTAACACTGCAAAACAATCATCCATATCTATTGCTTATCAGAAAATTCTGAATGCAGAAAGTCTAACTCCAATTTGTTTAATTTAGGGGGATTCCTTTATCCCCAAGTTAAGAGGAAAAATGACAAGATGAGTGAAAAAATATTAAATATTCTAATATTTCTTACAGAACAATGTTACTATGCAGACTCTTTGTCTCAGCACACATTTTCTTAAAAGTCCTGGTGGTGGTGTATGTGTGGGGGTGTAGGAGGGATGCTATAGTTTAGATGTACCACCAGAGGTAGAATTCAAGGGCCCTCTAAAAGTGACCTTAGAAACAAACACATGAGCCCAAGAATTAAAGAGAATGTGGCCCATCGCCCCTTTAAATATTTTCCTCAGCTAAACAGACATCTAGTCATTTAGGAAAGACCCCTCCCCCTTGTTAGACTAGCTGAGGGACAATCCCCTGTTGTCATTTTTATTGTCTGCCCTGGAGAAGGAAGCAGCTCAGGATGCTTAATGGAATCTTGATTCTATTTCACAGCTACAGAGCACAGCCAGGAGCCCGTGGTGCTTTTGTGAGCCAGAATCCGCGGAGGCTAATTTTGGCTGAATAGAGGCTAAAGAGAATTCATTTTTCCTTGTTACATTTATTTCACTAAAATTGTTCAAACTCACAAGATATTGCTAGGAGGACACCAGCAAGCACTTCTTAATTGGGGCCCCATTCAGTAGCAAAACTGACTTTGCAGGTACCAGCCACAGAGGTGATAGGGATTCCAGGGGCCCTAAATGTGCAGGAATTAACCTTAACACAGAAATATAAATGTTCTATCTACTCAGATGTGGAGTATAATCTTTAAGCTTCTGTTTCACATACTTGCTGGAGAGTGGAGCTTGCGCTCTCATCTTTCAGTTGCTACATATGAAAGGTTTCGTGTCCTGGCCTTACCAGTGGATTCTGCTGAGCATGCTTAGAGAGATAATTGCTATTCCCCCCCAAACACTGAGAGTCTCTAGAGAAAACTAGCAGCCATAGAGTATTAACCGGTTTTCAGGAAGCCCAATGGACAAGAGAAGTGGAGGAAAGACCATCTGCTTTTCTCTCCCACTTCAAATTTTAATGGGTGAGAAAAATTTTGTACTTATGTTTTAAAGTGTGCAACTTCCTTTCTATACGTATTTCCCCACTGTTAATATCATAGAATCTTATTCTGAATTTTTACATTTGCACCTACTGAGAGTCCTATGTATAGTTGTAACTTCTCATGGATTTTAACTCAATAATTAATGAGGGTGACCATTAAAAAATAAAATCTCACAGAAAAATTCCATAAGATCTTGACATGTCTTGCTATTATTTTTATTATTTTATATCAGATCTCCATTTGTTTATTAAGGGAAACACCATCCTCCCAAAAAGCACTATAATTATTCCCATTTTACAGATGGGGAAGTTAAAGCTATAAGCCATAGATAAAAGAGCTTCATGGGGAAAAAAATCTATCTTTTGTTTTAAAATTCACTCTTTTGAATTCAAAATAATCCCCAAGTGTTTATTGTCCCCCAAAATGAGTTTAAAACATAAATCCAATATCGAAACTGGTATGTTACAGGGGAAATTTAGGGAGAAAATAAATTTGCCTGTAGCTAGCACTCCATGCTGTTTGTTGTCCAGAGGCTCCTGATGGTAGTTAACCCAAGCTCACCTGCATTAAATATTGACCCTGAGGGGCAACTTCAGGCCTTGCTAATGGGGCAATTTGGGGCCTTAATGATGCAGACAAAAAGGTCCACAATCCTACTTGATGAAGTGAAGAGCTCATTAGCATGATTTTCAAGGGTGCTACTCAAAGAATTAGCTTGCCAACCAAAGCCCCGTCAAAACTGGCCATATAGAGAGCTCTTCATTTAGCTAGAGTGCTGTATTTGACCAGAGTCTCCATAATCCCACACAGTTGCTTTTCTTCCTTTCTTTCTCTCTCTCTCTCTCTCTCTCTTTCTTTTTCTTTCTTTCTTTCTTTCTTTCTTTCTTTCTTTCTTTCTTTCTTTCTTTCTTTCTTTCTTTCTTTCTTTCTAGAGCAATAAGTTTGTGTTGATGCCAACACAACCTAAATAGACATCTCTGTGACATTCTACAAAACCTTGAGTACATACACAAATATCCTGCTTAAAGCAATACCAAGTGAATAAATAAGAAATAAAGGTTAATATACACTTACCCCAAGCTAACCATTATCATCTCTGTGGAAAACACAAGGACACATTATTTCAGTTCCTGGATCTGTAGTACAGGTGACATACATACATACATACATGCATGCATATATGTTATATTAAATTCTTTTAAGTATAAAATGTATAAAATGAGTGAATCACAACAAAAGTCATGGCATGCTAATTTCAGTTTTCCAAGAGTTAAGAAAATGTGAAGCCACAAGATTTAAACAGACAGATAAACATTCAAACACCATGTATACACAACACAGCCCACTCACCCACTGGTCAACTTTTGAGTAGAAAAGTGAGTAGAACAGTTTTCATGTTTCATCCTCAGAATCCACATCCACTAGGCTAGGCAGGTGTGTCATAAGCGCCAATCTAGTTACAGTTAGGAAATGGTTGCTTATTCTTAGAAAATATATTGAAAAACTCTTAGCCATATAAAATCCATTAACTGATAGTTTGATTTTGTAAATATTTAATTTTACTAAATAAATAGACTCCCGGTTTTTTTCAGTTACAATTTTGTCGTTTATACAGGCAGACACTGTCTTACTCAATTACCAATGACGATAGATTCTCCTTTGACATAGTGTCACCCACTAGCTTGGATAGACTGAAGTGCCCTCAGCTGTTCTGTAGGCATTTACTGCCTCAAGCTACTGCTTCAGTGTCTGATTCAGCTGGAAAATAAAGAATGAAACCGCACAATGTGACATTTTTAACTAATCAACTGCAGGATAATTTCTTTTCAGCCCTGGTAACGGATAGATGACCCCTTCCTGTATATAGACTCTGTGGTCGGCTATAATCTTGGAAACGAACATGTTATAAAAGGGGAATGCAGTAATTATTATCAAAACTAATTTGTACCTCAAACAGCCCAAATTAAATTCAATAAGCGCAGTAGAAATTACAGTGATTTAAAGTCTGGTGTTTCACCCTACTAAATTTTTAATTGTGGCAAATATGTTCAGCTTCTGGGACACAGAATAAAAAGCAGGCAAAGACTCCCGACATTCCTCCATATAAAAATGTTTTTGTAATCACTCTATTTAAATAGTAACATCTTATTTTTTTAAGCACTTAGTTTCTTGATCAGGATCCATATTCATGGGGTCTCGCTATAATCCACTTTACCACTTAATGTTGCAATTCAAATGTTCAGTCAGAAGCAAAGCCCTCCAGAATAAAGCATGAATATTACCGTGTGGGGCTGTAAAGGAAAGACTATTAGAATATATCACCAACACACTAGGGGACCATTTAGTCCACTGCTCTAAATACATCATTTAATTACAATGGAGACATTACTTCATGTTTCTACTGATGTAAGTATTATTAGAATTCATGATATTCGCAGGCTACTGTGGGCCATTACATTGGCCATAAGCTATTCCATAAGATTTACTACTAAGGGCCCGCAAGGGTATTTGAACATTCATGGATTCTGTGGCAGTAGGCTTTTATCTAAGACACATAAGTGAGGGACAACCGAGTTATTATCTCTAAGAAACATAGCTTAATATTTTGGATTCTAAAGGTTAAGGTACCATAAATCCTGAATTACTCTGAGATATCACATAAAAAGACATTTTTATTTTATTTTACTCTATTCTGCCTCTTAAAATATTTTATGATGGCAGTTTCTAGAGTTGTACCATGTTGTTTACATTCAGTCCCTGCATGCATCAAAACACTGACACAGCATTTCGTTTAGACTGTAGCAATGAAAGCCAAAACAAATTTTTGGTGCATGCTGTATGTGTGTGTGTGCGTGCGTCCGTGCGTCCGTGTGTGTGTGTGTGTGTGTGTGTGTGTGTGTGTGTGTGTGTGTGTGTGTGTGGTGAAAGAGGGAAGAGAGAAGCAGGGAGGGGTTAACTGAGTGCCTTTTTTTTTTTTAAAGCATACCCCTTTCCAGTTTGGTGAGTCTTGCTTAGTGCTTTGATTGGCTCTTTTCATGATGGGTGTCATTGTGTGGGCCTGATCTGATCTGATCAGTGCCTGGGTGCAGAGCTTTAGGTTTTCTGAGAAAGGCTATTCTAAGGGCTGCACAGGGAAGCTCAGAGCGTGCTGCAAGAAACAACTTCAAAAGGCTGCCAACATCTTAGACAATGAACACTGCACCCCACACTCACTGAGCATATGTGATGAGTAGCTGAACAAATTTATCACTAAAACGAGCAAGGAAGATAAACTTTATTATGAAATGAAAACTTCTAAGTATCTTCCCGGCAAACGAAAGTGCAGGGGCTTGGGGGTCAACACTTTGAAAATGCAAGTAAAACACAAAGTTCACCAAAGATCTCATTTTTCCAGTGTCAAGGCAAAGGCAGTTTTCCTTTCTCTCCCAACTATTTTCCTTGGGATTAGAGGGCATCTAGTTGTTTGTTGGTTTGTTTGTTTCTGCACAAGAAGCATGAAATTCTTTTGCCTTTTCCAGGAAAATTCTCCTCAACATTTAACTGTTTTAGAAATAGCCCAGGACGGCAAAGGGGCACAAAGACCGCAGAAAGGAACCAGTAAGACACAGAGAAATATACTTGCCAAGGAACAGAAGTATTGATTGGAACCAGAAAGCCTCCTGGAAAGTTTAGCCGACATTTCAGATGTCGAATATCCGGATCTGTACTAAGCCTCATTGCTGTGGCAGATTTCCTATACCCAACCTTCTCTTTACCCAATATGAGTCAACTCTTGGAACATCTGTTCTGGCATTAGGATTTCCACCAGTGCTACCTTGCTGTCTGTCACCAGAAGGGCTAATCAGTATTCCAGGAAGTCGATTTCACAACACATTTCTCTCAGAGCCTTGTAAGCCATACAAAAGCTCTGAAAGGTTGTGCTTAAAGAAAAGAGAATCAATATGATAAACCGAGCTCCTTTGGCAAAATTGGTTGCTTTATATTATGTATGAAATACTTAGCTTTTCTAATAACTGTGAAGTCAAATTATTGTGCTTTTGCTATCTAAGTACAATGAATTACCATTTAGGGCCAAACATATTAAGCCACTTCTTGTGTAGCTCAAAAATATAATGTATATATTTTATGTTCAAACATATTTACTTATTCTATATAGCATTTGAAATTTGAAATCTTGATATCCAAGAGTTTTATATCATGGTTAGTAATAAGATAATTTCGGGAAAAAATTAGCACCTTTTAGTGAAATCACCGTGCTTCAAAGATTACCTGATATTTTAAAATATTGGCACCAAATCAATGAACAGAAGCTGCTGACCACTGTGGTTGAATTAGGGAAAAGCTGGAAGAAGCTGAGGAGGAGGACAACCCTGTAGGAGGACCAGCACTTTGAATTAATCTGGACCCCTGAGATCTGTCAAACACTGGACCACCAACCAGGCAGCACACTTTCTGATATGAGGTCACCAACACATATACAGCAGAGGACTGCCAGGTCTGTGTTCAGTCAGAGAAGATGCACCTAACCCTCAAGAGACTGGAGGTCCAGGGAGTTTAGAGGTCAGGTGGGGTGGGGATGGGGAGTGGGAAGGAGGTATGGGATGTGGAACAGTTGGAGATGGCTGAGGGGGAATAAAATCTGGAGTGTAAAAAAAAAAATTAATTAGGGTTCCCTTCTGTGACAGGAGACCTCTGCCCAGGCCACCAGGGTTCCATAGCCAAGCAGCGCTGGGAGAAAGCTACTCTACCAGGAGCGTGGAAAAGCTGTGAGTGGGATTAAGACGAGCACCACTGCTCATTGGGATCCGCCCAGAACTGGCGGGCCACAGAGACTAAGGGACAGGAAACTTTCAGTTTCCATCTGTGGCTGCGGACCTCAGCTTGGGCCAGAGGGCTCCATACCCAATTAGCGCCGTGAGAAAGCTACCATCCCAGGAGCATGGAAAAGCCCTAAGTGGGGTTAAGATGAGCACCACTGCTCACCTGTACCTGGGAACCTCAGCCTGGGCCACAGGGCTCCAGGAGAGAGCTGGGATCCCAGGAGTGCTGACACACCTTCGAGCATAGGCAAAACCACCACTTTTGTTCAAACTCACCGGATCAAGAGGGACCCATGTAGAGCCATCAGAACACAGGAACCAAGGGACACCTGAGGACAAGATCCTTCTGGTTTCTGTCTGCACCACAGAGCTGACCCTGTGCCACAGCACTCCAAACCCAAACACCTCTCAGAGAGAGCTGGTCTTCAAGGAGTATTGATACAGAGACCTGCAGGAAGGACAAGCCACAACCAGACAGAGTAAGATCAGCTAACATCAGAGTTAACAAGATGGCAAAAGGCAAGGGCAAGAACCTAAGGAACAGAAACCAAGGCCACTTGGCAACATCAGAACCCAGCTCTCTCACCACAGCAAGCCCTGGATACTCCAACACACCAGAAAAGCAAGACTCAGATTTAAAATCAGTTCTCTTGATGATGCTAGAAGACTTTAAGA
>CM052701.1:103770465-103787411 GCA_028551405.1 Uromys caudimaculatus
AAGATCTTAACCAATCCTACGTCTGATAGAGGGCTAATATCCAAAATATACAAAGAACTCAAGAAGTTAGACTCCAGAAAACCAGATAACCCTATCAAAAAATGGGGAACAGAGCTAAACAGAAAATTCTCAACTGAGGAAATTCACAGGGCTGAGAAGCACCTAAAGAAATGTTCAACATCCTTAGTCATCAGGGAAATGTAAATCAAAACAAGTCTGAGATTCCACCTCACACCAGTCAGAATGGCTAAGATCAAAAACTCAGGTGACAGCAGATGCTGGCGAGGATGTGGAAAAAGAGGAACACTCCTCCATTGTTGGTGGGATTGCAAGCTGGTACAACCACTCTGGAAATCAGTTTGGCGGACCCTCAGAAAAATGGACATAATACTACCTGAGGACCCAGCTATACCAATCTTGGGCACATACCCAGAAGATCTCCAACAGGTAATAAAGACACATGCTCCACTATGTTCATGGCAGCCATATTTCTAAGAGCCAGAAGCTAGAAACAATCCAGATGTCCCTCATCAGAGGAATGGATACAGAAAATGTGGTACATTTACACAATGGAGTACTACTCAGCTATTAAAAACAATGACTTAATGAAATTTGCAGACAAATGGATGGAACTTGAAAATATCATCCCGAGCGAGGTAACTCAGTCACAAAAGAACAAACATGGTATATACTCACTTATAAGTGGATATTAGCCCAAAAGTTTGGAATACCCATGTTTCACTTTACAGTAACCGCTGTACTGAGAGTGAGGTCCCAGATGGAGAAGTGGGAGAAGGGACTGAAGGAGCTGAGGGAGTTTGCAGCCCCATGGAGGGAGCAACAGTGTCAAATGGCCTGATCCTCCCCCGGTCCTCCTGGAGGCTGGACCACCAACCACATATATGGCAGAGGAGTGCCTTGTTAGTCATCAGGGGGAGGAGAGGCCCTTGGGCCCCAGGGTGTTAGAGGCCCCAGTAAAGGGGAATGTCAAGGTGGGAATACAGGAGTGGTCGGGTGGGTGGGTGGGAGGTGGAACACCCTCATAGAGGCAGGGAGGGAGAGGGGATAGGGGGTTTCCAAGAGGAGACCTGGAAAGGGGGAAACATTGGAATTATAAATAAAGTATCTAAAAATAAAAATTAAAAAATAATTAATTAATTTAAAAAAATTAAAGAAAAGAGAGGCTTGAACTAACTGTGACAATATTTTATAGACTATAATGTATTGTCTAGCTTGTTTATCATATATCTACCTACCTATCTGCCAACCTACCTACTTATCTACCTTTCCTATTAAATGTAAACATTATGAACGAAAAAAAAAAAAAAGAATCTCAGCACTAACCTAGAGATTGATATAGCTCCTGGTAATAATGCAAGTGATGTTTGATGAACTAACAATAATTAAGGTACAGACCATTGGTATTCTAAATGTCTTATGACTATTACTTTATATGGTCCACATAATAACTGCATCAAGCAGATAGAATCATCTTTCTATAGTGGTTTGAATGCAAATGGCTCCATAGGCTCATAGAGAATGGTACTATTAGGAGACAGAGTAGGTGTGGTCTTGTTGGAGGAAATACATTACTAGGGGTGTGGACTTTGAGATTTCAGAAGCTAGGCCTAGTGCCATTTGCTTTTCTTGCTGCCTGCCAATCTGAATATAAAACCCTCAGCTCTAGCACCCTGTCTGCCTGTATGCTGCGATGCTTTCCAACATTGTGATAAGGAAATAAACCTTTGTCTGATCTGTAATCCAGCCCCAAATAAATGGTTTCCTTCATAAGAGTTCTTATGGTCATGGTGCCTCTTCACAGCAATAAAACCCAAACCAAGACACATTACAATTGTATGAGTGAGAAAAATAAGACTTAAAGAATTGAAGAAGTATTCTCAAGGCGATATATCTAAAAAGAAGCAGAAACACAGCTTCCACAGTGGCCCTTTGGCAGTTCAATCACATTCATAACACAGCAAGGGCAGTCTATCTCTTCTTCACCACAGATTCTCAAAACTCGACTGCAACACACAACACACACACACACACACACACACACACACACACACACACACACTTCCAGTTTCTCATATCTGCCATCTACATGTTACTGTTTCTTATTTCTACATGAAAATCCACTCAATCTGGCCCCTTTAAAAAAAAGCTAAAGTGGTAACATCATTGTCGTCACAAGGTAAGCTGCTTTGAAAATACGATGGTCTGGGAGGCTATATCCTCTTATCTTATTTCAGCATGCTAGATCAAGGCAGGTAATACAGGAGAGCTCAGGCAGGACCAGAACTCCATCAGAAAAATTATCTAAGGATGATGGCTGCCTCTTGAACTGGGAGGACCATTAGGCAGAGGCTGGAGATGAAAATCATAATTCTTTGATTCCTGTGGAGGGAAAGTCCACTCATGGAATGGTGGGATGTCAAACAAGAGCTGCCAGAACATTCTGGGTTGATCTGATTTCCAAGAAGTGGGCTGAGGGTAGGTGGAGGGTTGGAAAGAATTAGGAGTCTAAATCGTCCATCAAATGTGTTGAGCAGCGAAGCCTACTGCAAATCATGGGGATATAAGAACAAACAAAGGCAGACGGAAATTCTGACCCTATGGCTCTCTTATTGCGGTAAGAGTGCAAACCCCACTGAAGAAGACACACACTCAGAAAACCTGCTCCTGAGTCCTGAGAGCAATGTCTCTGTGCCTCAGCCTTCTTGCTGGCTCTGCTATCCTACAGAGCACCTCCAGCATCAAGTCTCCATTTTCAGGCATTGACTCATAGATTCAGACATTAGATGTAGAATCCATAAAGCAACTCTCTTTGAAGGCATTGTCTCTGTGTTTGGAATGTGGATAAAGCCTTATCTATTCCCCCCTGCCTGGGGCAAGAGTGCAAACTCAGAGACAGAGAGTTGGCCTTAATGGAACTTGCCAGTCTGGGCAGAGGTATATGGTTTTAAACACTGGGAGAAAAAAATCTTTCAGTTTCTTTGTATGTAAAAATATATTCTTAATCGGGCATACTCCTGTATAATTATGTTGACAATTAAACTTTTAAAGCTTATATTTAAAACCATTAGATGCAATGTAAGCCAAACTCTGACTATTATTTTAACATATATGAATGCTACTGCATCGTGCTAATAGCTACCCATCACTGTGCTTTACAATCTTATTTAATAGAAGGAAAATTTGTACCCACCTTTTTAATTTTTAATTTGTACATGCCATTCCAATGCTCTCAAGAGAGTTTTGGCCAAATGTAACATTATGTTTGAAATACTTTTTTTGGTCACTGTGACATATTTGTATTGAACTAAAATGTATTGACAACTCAAATTATAATGTAGATATATTAAGACCACATTTATTTATTCATTTGCCTATTTATTTATTTGAAACTGTTTTAACATATTACCCAGGCTATCCTGAACTTGTGACCAAGCTACAGCCTCTGTAGCACTAGGTTCACAGGAGTACCATTCCACATGAAAATAAATCACAAATCTCCCTTTAAAAAGAAGTCTTCTGTGCATCCCACTCCCCTAACTGGGCTGCCTTGTCTGGGCTCAATGGGAGAGGATGCACTCAGTTCTGCAGTGACTTGATGTGCCAGGGTGGGGTGATACCCCTAGAGAGTGATCCCCATTCTCAGAGTAGAAGGGTGTGGGGGATTGAGGATGGACTGTGTGGGGTAGGGCACGAGGAGGGGAGATGTAAAGTGAATAAATATATAAATTAATGAAAATATAAAATAGGAAAGGAACAAACAAGAAAAGTGTCCTCTGGGGCATGCCAAGATGGCTCTAATAGTAAGCATCCTTGCTACCTTAGCCTGATGACCTAAGTTTGATTCCTGGATACCACTTAGTGGCAGAAGAAAACCAACTCCATGTTGTGCCACATGCTATGGGACAAGTGTCCTAACACACACTCCAATAGGAAAATGAGAGTTTAAAGCTAACCTGTATGTAGGCCTTAGTGCAGTTAGGCTATTAATCAAACAATTTGGAACATATTATAAATGATGCTGTTGCCAGCTATTATGTCAATTTGATACAAGCTAGAAGCTTTGGGAAGAGGAACTTTCAATTGAGAAAATGCTTTTCCACATTGTCCTGTGGGCTAGCCTGTGATGCATTTTCCTTATTAATGATTGTTGTGGGATGGCCCATCTCACAGCGGGTAGTGCCACCCTAGGCAGGCTTTCCTGGATGCTATAAGAAACCAGCTGGGCAAGCCATGAGGAGCAAATCAGCACGCCTCACTCCTCCATGGCCTCAGCATCAGTTCCTGCTTCTATGTTCCGAGCCTTGAACTTAAGCTCTGATTTCCCTAGAAGATGAAATACAAATTGTAAGATTCAATAAACCCTCTCTTCCCTAATTTGCTTTACCACTAAGAAAATTGGACATAGTACTACCTGAGGACTCAGCTATACCACTCTTGGGCATATACCCAGAAGATGCTCCAACATGTAATAAGGACACATTAGCCACTATGTTCATAGCAGCCATATTTATAATAGCCAGAAGCTGGAGAGAACCCAGATGCCCTTTAACAGAGGAATGGATACAGAAAATGTGGTACATTTACACAATGGAGTACTACTCAGCTATTAAAAACAATGAGTTAATAAAATTTGCAGGCAAATGGATGGAACTTGAAAATATCATCCTGAGTGAGGTAACCCAGTCACAAAAGAACACACATGGTATGCACTCACTGATAAATAGATATTAGCCCCAAAGCTCAGAATACACACGATACAATTCACAGATCATATGAAGCTCAAGAAGAAGGAAGACCAAAGTGTGGATGCTTCAGTCCTTTTTAGAAGGGGGAATGAAATACTCACAGGGGGTAGAGGGTGAGAGGGACTTGGGAGGAAGAGAGGAGGGGGAGGGGGAAAAGAGGGCAGGATCAGGTATGAGAGGAGATGGGGATGATATACAGAGAGTCAGGAATTTGAACAGAGGTGTGTAGCAACGGGGGGTGGGGAAAATGGGGTAGCCACCAGCATGTCCCAGATGCTAGGAAAGAAAGAAACTCCCAGGACCCAACAAGGATGAGATTAGCCGAAAGGCCCATCAAAGGGGGAACACCCTCATATAAGCAGGGAGAGGGGCTATGGGAGAGGTGTGTTCTGGAGGGTAAACTGGGAAAGGGGATAACATTTGAAATGTAAATTCATAAATTATCCAAAAGAAAAAAAAAAAAAAAAAAGAATCCTAATAAGGTGATGATTCACACATTTCCAAGGATAAAAGTAGAAATTTGTTTTAAAAAATTGCTGGTAATGATTATAGAATCTCATTTTATTTTTCACTTCAAATAAATGTGCTGATTTTGTGACCGTGGAAGCTATTTCACTTTAGAATTTTAATTTAAGCACAGCCAGGTAGGGTTTAATTTTGCACCTCTACCCCCTTCTTTGTTTTGTCTTCACTGGCTCAGAATCTCATTACTGTTCTTTAGTAACCAGTGCATGGCAAGAACCCGAATTGAAAAATAACTATTTCAAGTTAGTATTTTTCAATATGACAGAAATATTCTACTTTCAATATTATGTACCATCTTTAACAGACCAAGATAGACAACAGTTTCAGAGGGTGTCTGGGTTAACCGGGATCCTTTCCAAGTGCATCAGTTTGTGAAATCTCGTTGTTTAGAACATGTATGTCTTTATACCCAGGAGGGAAAACTATGTTAAGATTCAGGACAGGCAAAAGATATGAGTTATATGTTCTGGAAAACTAGGTGAATGGGAACTGCACAGTGAAAGACAACAACAACAACAACAGCAACAACAAAAACCACTATGGATCATGGATATGTTCTTAGGTAAGTCAGTTCAGTTAAAATATATTCTAGCATGGGCGTGTGGGAGTGCATGTGTCAGTGTGTGCATTCTTTTCTTGCATACATGCCTGTGTGTGTGCATGTGCATGCACGTGTATGTATGTGGTGTACTATCAGCACACCTCTACAAATTTGCTTGAAATAGAAAAAAAATAAAAGCATTTGATATTTTTATATCTTCCTCCCCAAGCCAGGGGCCTACTGATCTAGCGTTTCTGTGTATGGGATATATTTGCTATACATCTCAAGAGCAAAGCTAGCCTTTATTCTCATATCATTGTTATTGTGGTTTCAGATGCTGTTGTTGGATTAGATGTGGCTGATGTTAATGTTTGTTCTTTTAAAAGAAGATCTGATTCATGAGAAGTCCATTTTCAGGGATCCTGAAATGCTCACATCTACATGTCTAGGGAGATATTCCATTGGTTCTACTTTTTTCCTTAATGTACACCATAAAACACACATTTATATTCTAAGAAGGCATTGTCTCCCTCACATTTTATCTTCTATCTGCCCTTTCCCATGTATATTTATGTTCAAATTGTCTCCTTTTCCTTTCAGCTTCCTTAAGGGCATAAATTGTGTCAGGGCATCTCTCTATTCACCTAATGTTTGGAAAATTCTAAACCAGAGAATCCAAGTTTACTGAAAGACATAGCTTAACTCCAAGTAAAATTTTCCAAAGTGAATATAAATGACTACTCTATTATATGTTTACAAATGTCCGCGTCTGCATTGATACTCTAGCTATTGAAAGGAATGTGAGCAACTCAAGATTCTGAAAACATCTCCTCCCATCTTATGGCAAATCCCTTTCTATACTATATTTGCTAGCAAAAATGTTTGAATACATCATTAAAGATGTTATGAATTATATGTTTGCCTAGTAAGATGGAATTAACAGGTATCCCCACTTCATCATTTCAGTATCCCCAAAAGAATTACTGCGTCTTTCACCTTGTAGTTCAAGTGAGTTCAGAAGAGGAAGACAGCACTGGGTGATGGAAAGGCTCTTGTGATCTCAATTAGATTAATAGGCATTCACCTTCATCTAGTCCAGAATATCTAACAAGGACTAAGCCAGTTGTATCAATGATAAAATAATAAACATAGACAATGCAGTAATAGCTGGAACACATTTTGTTCTGCCATGTAAATTCATATATTTCTAACTAAATCTGCGTAAAGAAAATTACCTAATATTTATGGGACACTTAATGTATATCAGATTCTATGAATAAATTCTTTTACCCAGCATTAATTCTGGGAACTAATTATTGTGGTTAATTTTGTTTTACAAAATAAGAAATTGATTTTCCAATATTTACTTGAGGATGACTTATAGGATAGAGGATGGCATAATTTATAGAAGACAAAATAATCTCAGGTCTCCTCTTGGGCATTATCTTCCTGTCATAGACAAAACAACTTGTAGCAAATACTTAACAATCTCCATAAGCTTAACTGAGGGTTTATAGTGACCCCAGTCTCAGAGATGATAGTCTGGTAACTTCTGAGTTGAAATTACGTATGAATCTGGATTGTGTTTATAGAACATAATGCTTTGAGAAAGGAGCTCACAAAATTCAGGTATTTCTCATTTTATCAATATTTACAAAAATGCTTTAGATTATCCATTTTCATGGGAAACTGGAGGCAATTTCAAGTATTATACACAGTATAATTACATGTATTTTTTCAATATCCAACTCAATGTCACTAGACACCATTCTTAGTATAACCATCCATGCCTTCCCCTAAAAAATGACTTCAAAACACCATCCACATAGCAGAGTCAATACAACAAGGAAGGATGGTTTTTGGAAAGAGCAATATAATGTATCATTTGCAGTAAGTTATTTTGCTGGTTTTTTTTTTTTTTTTTTTGGTTGTTTTTTTTTTTTTTTTTTTTTTGGTTTTTTTGTTTGTTTGTTTTTTTATGTAGAGATGCACAAAACCTTCTTTTCTTTTAGTCAGGAAAACTCATTTAGACTAATTAGTAACTGAAAGTTGTCTTCCAATTAAAATGGGTGGTGGTGACATGTTTGTGTTGAGATCTGCAAGGAAGTGCGTCTCTCAAGACATCATGTACTAATACAAACCAGGGAGAAGTGTATAGTGATGAGCCCTTTAGAGAAATACCCAGATGGCAGAGAGTGAACTGCTCCAGAAGAGGAGTGGAAGGCAAGTTACTTGAATAGAAGTAACTTTGGATTGGCTGTCAAAAAGATCTGAAACACTGTCAAATAAAATTATAAATCGGTTGAATTTTAAAATTGTCAGTTATTTCCTGATTCTTTGTAAGTTTGATCATTCTTTTGGTAATCTTAGTAGAGATTTTTTTTTCTGTCATACTATGTAAACTACCTTAAACTTAAGGCTTTAACATAAGTTTATGTCTCTGCTCTTCTGGCAGTCAGCAGTCTGAGATTGGGTAAAATGTTGGACTGTAGGAGTCCTGAACTGAAAGCAACGTTCTTTCCATGGGTGGGAGAGGAAGAACAGTGCTGGCCTTTGCTGCTTCTAGAGACTGGTTGCTCTTCCTGCTTATGACTGTATCATTGTAAAATTTGCTTTTCTCATTTCTTCTAAGACTCTCCTGTTTCTATTCTAAGTCCCGAAAAATTATCTTGTGTCTACCTAGGGTAGGGGTAATAATCCTCTTATCTCAAAATTGTTTATTTAGTAACATCCATGAGAAAACAGGTCACATATATGAGAACTAGAAAAGCCACACATTTGAAAGCCTAAGACAAGTAATATTTTGAGGAAAAATAATAAGTTTCATATTACACTGTACACATTTGTAAGATTAGGCAGAGTATTCCAGGGCAAAAAGTCTGGTCTTTGTAACAGGCAGATGCTCTAAAGTTACATCCCAGGACTCACCTAAGCTGGCAGCATCTGATGTGACTGCTATCCCCAGAAGCCCTCATAGACAAGTCAGGCAGAAATTTTAAAGAAGGTTCCATATGGTGGTTTGAATATGCTTGGCCCAGGAAGTGGCACCATTAGGAACTGTGGTGCTGCTGCAGTAGGTGTGGCTTTGTTGGAAGAAGTGTATCACTATGGGCCTGGGCTTTGACATACTCTTCTGACTGCCTGAAGACAGTCTTCTCCTTGTTCCTTGTAGAAAAAGATGTAGAACTCTCAGCTCCTTCTCCAGTATCATGTCTGCCTAGATGCTGTCATGCTTCCTGCCTTGATGATAATTGACTGAATCTCTGAACCTGTACACTATCTCCAATTAAATGTTTATAAGAGTTGCCTTGGTCATGGTGTCTCTTCACAACAATAGAAACCCAAACTAAGACATCCCAGAAAACACTTTGTTTTTATTGGTTAGAATCATATCCCACATCAAACAGCAATGAGGAATCTGAATGAAGAATAACAAAATTTTCATAGAACTAATAACTTTACTCATGGGTTGTTTTACAATACAGGAGCAACTCTCCTGAGTTCACATTGAGTATCTAGAGAAATAACTAATAATAATAATATTAAGATAGAGTTCCCTAAAGAGTGAAAAGGGATAAATACTAAAGACCATATCTACTGCCAGGGACTCAAATTTCATTCAGTAAAAATTACAAGGAAGAATAATATTTTATATATCCAATTACCTTTACTTTATAATGAGCAATATGTTGAGAGCACAGAATATTGTGTCGCAATTCTTGCAAGTATTACTACCATTATTATTATACAGTTAGTATTAGCTCTGTCAGTTGGATGGATATTTTATCAATGCAGTGTACAGATATAACTCAAGAACTTTTGAGATATGAAGGATTCTAAAGATAATGATGACATTTTTAATACTTTAAAGGGTGGGAATCCTTCACCTAAATGGCCTGTGTCCTGACTAGACCTTTGTCATGTGTTGCTCCTCATGCCACAACGCCATTACCAGTTTTATATTTTTTACCTTGTTCTTACTCATCACTTGTTCACATTAGCTTCCAAACTTTATCTGAAATTCTTCTGTGTGACTACAGGCACAGATTCATGATTTCTTTTCTCTCTTTTGGGGAGGGGAGCTCTCAGTTTTTTCTTCTCTGCTTGATGGATAACTTCTTAGTTTGCCCCTCTTCCTTGATAACCGTCTCAGCCAGAGAGTCCTGTGACTGGTGTGCTGCTGACTGGACATTGCTGCCCTGACTGGACACCATCCACAAATGGTTCTCACACAGTAAGCTGTCAGGACCAGAAAGATATCTTTCCCAAGATGACATCAAGAAGGATAGATCTTGCTATTTGATGAATAAACCTAACTTTTCCAAATACACTCTGGTGGTATAGGATATACGTGTTGTAGTAGTCTGGTAATATCCCAAAGCGCACTGGTTCTGGTAAGGCTAGTATGATAACTACAGGCAACTGAAGAATGCTAAGAGTGAGAAATAGCCTTCCCCAGGGAAGAACACACCAACTGGTTATCCAATACCCAATGGTCAGCCCTAGAAACACAATACAAATAACATCATATAGACTGAGCAGGGCATATTTAGGAATATGTCTACATACATATACAAATATACATACAACAAGAATTAATGAAGAAAAGATGCCATGAACTTGAAAGAGAGAAAGGAAGGGTATAATGGGGTTGGGTGAAGGAAGGAAAAGGAAAGAAAAATATTGAAATTAGATTACAATCTCAAAAATTAAACTACATATTGTAGCCTAGGATTCAAGAAAAAAAGTCTTCTGATTTGGGATTTTTGTCTAGTTCACATTCTGTCCAAGTCAAAGTTCCTCTTAATGAGGATCCTAAGACCAGTGTCATTGCTATTGAGCTTGTCAATATGAGGATAGACTAGCTACTTTAAGGAGGGCAAAGTACTCTGTTTGGACAGGACTTTTGCTTTAACTGAAATACTTGTGAATGCTCATCATAATCAGCAAGTTACTTTTAAAAGATAACAAAGTATTATGTCAAGATTACTGAGTTAGGGTAGACACAAGCACGTAGATCTTTTAAGAGATGTCCTCAGTTTTCTACAGTGTGTAAGAAGCTGAACATTCACTATAAATGGAAATATTTACAAATATTTTGCACGTCCTTCTCTGGCAGGATGGACAGATGCTCTAGGGCAATGGTTAACTGCTAGTTTAGTTTATATAACTTTGTAAGAAGAGCAACTAGCAACATTTTAATGTGCATTCTGGCTGGGTTTAATCTATAATAGAATCTCTACACTCTACAATGCTACATCCATTGCATTGCCTCTGCATGTGCCATCCTTGAATGCTTAGGGCACTGATCTTGAAAATGGTAAGAGTCACTGGGCTTAGAAGTAGATAGTCTTTCAGGATCCACCCGTCCACCTCACCTTCTCTGACTGCCTACATGCAATCTTATTCAGCAGGCTTCCTAAGAAGGGAATGACCCCAAACTACAACTCCCCAGTCTTAGGTTTCTTTTCCCACAGTAGGTCCTTTACTCTAAAGTCTGTTCTCCACTTTGTCATCTTATTCACAAAACTTCAGTCCTTTAGAACACTAGTGTCATCTGTTGCAAAACATAGAAACTTTGTAACATGGAAAATATATCAATTTATGAAGCACTCTTGGGGGCTAGAGAGATGGCTCACTGACAATGAACACTCACTACTCTTGCAGAAGAAACCAAGTTAGGTTTGTAGCACCCACATGGCAGCTTATAACTACCTATAAATTTAGTTCCAACCAATCTAATACCTTCTGGCCTACGAAAAACTATATGCTCAAGGTACACATACATTCTTGTAGGAAAAGCATATGCACGTGTGCGTGCTCATTCATGTGTGTGTTTGTATGTGTGCGTGTGCACGTGCGTGTGTGCCTGTGAGTATAATAAGAATTATGAAAAGCATTTCTGCACAGTTTTCTTAGTTTACCATCATAACATTATTTTTATGATTATAGATGTACTAGATGCTTTATCTATAGCCAAGAAAATTGAGGTTCAGTGTCATCAAGAGACTTTAGAGAGGTCACATACAAGCAAAGGAGTAGTGAACATTACGGAAGTAGGACATGTAATTTATGTTTCTTAATGTACAAACTCCTTTACTGTTTATTTAAAACATTTCTTGAACACTTTACTTTGTCTTGTTACTAACAAAAAGGTCAATGCCTATCGTTAATGTCAAAATAGTTGTCCCCAAAAAGATGTAAATTATTTTTGCTTATGTGGATCTGTACAGCAGTTAGCCTTTTTATTGACTGATGAGAAACTTCTGGGAAACTTGGGGAAAAAAAATCAGTGTATGCTTTCAACCCAAGGGCTAAAATTTGAGGTGTGGTAATTTTTTGGAAATCTCCTTTCAAGTCTCAAGGGTCTCGGAGAACTGATAGCATTTGGTGACCCTCAGAGGCAGTATATCATCCTCAGAGGATTGAAATTGATTTTTTTTCATGCTGCTGTGTAAGAATTCTGAGCCTTTCCTCCCTGACCTGCATGCTGCCTAGGAGTGTGCCATGGTGCTAACAGTGAAGGATGTGAGCATGGGGCTTTAGAGGAGTCAGAAAGGGTCAGCAATAGGGCTCTCGTCCTGCCTGCACAGTTTTGAAGTTATTCTTCCAGATTATATTTTCATTTTCCTTCATTCTTCTCAACATTCCAGTTCACGTGTCGGATCAATCTAGACTTACTTTATATATTTTTTAGCTTCTGAGCAACAGAGATTGTTTGCCTACTCACTGGTTTTATTCTTATAAAGGATTTATGAATGAAAGTGGCCAACACATTTGAAATCTTTATGTACCACTCAACAGATAAAGTGATAAAGACTACTGGCTGAAGGCTTCCCAGGTTGTTGGTCAACCCAGCTTTCAGAGAAGCCTGTGGTAACTGCAAAGCCACATTGTACAGGGTTCAGAGTAGCTCCGCCGTCAAGCTGGTCACACTGAAGGCACAGAGATTTTCATTTGTACAGACCTCTTCTAAGACCCAGGGGCATAGTTGAGCAGCAGTGTGCTTGCATGTTATGTCTTTTTGTAAAATGTCCCCACCTAAGGCATTTTAGTACAAAGGTTTAGTGAAGACTGACTCTCCACTGTGTTCACTTCTGTGTCAAGCATCATCAAGAGAATAGGGGTTTTGAGGGGCATTGTTTAGTGGAGGCTGTAGTGGGGATACACTTAGCAGGGGGCATAGTGGAAAACATTCATGTGGTTTTCAGAGGAGTCTGTACAGCATTAAGTCCATGCAAGCCTTTTCACTGAAGGAGAAGCAATCAGGTGCTAAGACAGCCATGGAGCCAGCAGACCTGACTGTCAGGAAATAGCAGAGGAGTCACCCTGGCAGGAAAATGTCCTAATAGAAAAAGAAATCTTATAGTCAAAACGTTGCACAGTTGTCTGCAACAGATAGCATCTGTTCTAGTAACAAAACAACCATTGTTCTTTTTAGGATTATATTAATAGATGCATCTATAATTTCAGACCCCATCCCATCAGTACCCTTCATCTTTACTTCTTTCAAAGGAAAGTGAACAACATAGCTCTAGCACTCAAGGATTCAGAGAGTCTTAACTATGACAGTGAAAACACAAAGTTTACTTTCCACAATTTATCTAGGACATAAACTTGATAGACATTTTCCAAACATAGTAACAACTTTAATATACATGGAATAGTGCCAATAATGAGTTTTGTGGCCAAAAATCAACTGTCATCAGCTATTAATATTGGGAAGAAAGTTTGAATTCTCATGAAGATAAACACAGAATTCAACTGATAATCTTTTGGCTAAAACATAAGATTTGTGGTTATAAAGAGTTCATCAAGATGAAAAATATGGACATGCTAGGCAATTAATGAATTCATAAAATATTAATTTTTCTAGAATTGGAAGTGTAGTATATTTGATCACTTATAATTTCAATTTTATTTTATTAGAGAGAGAGAGAGAGAGAGAGAGAGAGAGAGAGAGAGAGAGAGAGAATATACAGGTACTTCATCATACAAATGTGAAAGTCAGAGAACAACTTTCACTCTAGGTATAAAACTGAGGCACCCTTTTACCTGGTGAGCTATCTTACTGGCCCAACTTCTGTATTTATAAAAATAGGGAGACCTCTGCCTGGGCCACCAGGGATCCAAAACCAAGTAGTGTTGGGAGAAAGCTAGACTCCCAGGAGTGTGGGCAAGCCTGTCTGCTCAGAGGGACCCACGGGGACTAAGGGGTGGTCTTTTAGTTTCTTTTGGTGGATGGGGAACTGATCCTGTGACACAGGACTCCATACTCAAATAGTGCCAGGAGAGAGCTGGTATCCCAGGACTGCCGACACACCTTTGAGCACAGGCAAGACCACCACTTCTGTTCAAATTCACTGGATGAAGAGGGATCCTTGCACAGCCATCAGGACACAGGAACTAAGGGACAGCTGGGGACAAGATCCTTCTGGTTTCTGTCTGCAACCCAGAGCTGACCCTGTACCACAGCTCTCCAAACCCAAATTCCTCTCAGAGAGAGCTGGTCTTCAAGGAGTATTGACACCAAGGCTTGCAGGAGGGACAAGCCACAGTCAGAGAAAGTAAGACCAGCTAAGACCAGCGATAACCAGATGGAGAAAGGCAAGTTCAGGAATATAAGGAACAGAAACCAAGGCCACCTGACAGCATCAGAACTGAGCTTTCCCACCACAGCAAGTCCTGGATACCCTAACACACCAGAAATCAAGACTAAGATTTAAAATCACATTTCATGATGATGATAGAAGATTTTAAGAAGGAAATAAATAACACCATTAGAAATACAAGAGAACACAGGTAAACAACTAGAAGCCCTTAAAGAGGAAACACAAAAATCCCTTAAAGAATTACAGAAAAATGGAATCAAACAGGTGGAATTACAGGAAAACACAATCAAACAGATGAAGAAAATGAACAAAACATTCAGGAACTAAAAATAGAAATAGAAATAATAAAGAAATCACAAAGTGAGACAACCCTGGAGTTAGAAAACCTAGGAAAGAGATCAGGAGTCATAGATGCAAGCATCACAACAGAATAGAAGATATAGAAGAGAGAAATTCAGGTGCAGAAGATACCATAGAAAACATTGACACAAAAGTCAAAGAAAATGCAAAATGCAAAAAGCTCCTAACCCAAAACATCCAGGATATCCAGGATACAAGGAGAAGACAGAACCTAAGGATAATAGGTATAGAAGAGAGTGAAGATTCCCAACTTAAAGGACCAGTAAATATCTTCAGCAAAATTATAGAAGAAAACTTCCCTAACCTAAAGAAAGAGATGAACATAAATTTACAAGAAGCCTACAGAACTCCAAATAGATTGGACCAGAAAAGAAATTCCTCCCATCACATTGCAGTTAAAACACCAAATACACAAAATAAGGAAAGAATATTAAAAGCAGTAAGGGAAAAAGGTCAAGTAACATATAAAGGCAGACCTATCATAATTACACCAGACATCTCACCAGAGACTACGAAAGCTAGAAGATACTGGGCAGATCTGATACAGACCCTAAGAGAACACAAATGCCAGCCCAGGCTGTTATACCCATCAAAACTCTCAATTATCATAGAAGGCAAAACCAAAATATTCTGACAAAACCAAATTTACACTGTTTCCACAAACACAGGCCTACAAAGGATGATAGATGGAAAATGCCAACCCAAGGAGGGAAACTACACCCTAGAAAAAGCAAGAAAGTAATCTTCCTATGAACTCAAAAGAAGATAGCCACACAAACATAAAAATAACATTGAAAATAACAGGAAGCAACAATCACTATTTCTTAATATCTCTTAACATCAATGGACTTAATTCCCCAATAAAAAGACATAGACTGACAGACTGGATCCATAAACAGGACCTAGCATTTTGATGCATACAGGAAACACACCTCAGAGATAAAGACAAACACTACCTCAGACTAAAGGGCTGGAAAACAAATTTCCAGGCAAATGGTCCCAAAAAACAGGCTGGAGTAGTCATTCTAATACCGGATAAAATAAACTTTCACCCAAAAGTCATCAAAAAAGATAAGGAAGAACAACACTTCATACTCATCAAATGAAAAATCTACCAAGAAGGACTCTCAATTCTAAACATCTATGCCTCGAAGGCAAGGATACCCACATTCCTAAAAGAAACTTTACTAAAGCTCAAAGCACACATTGCATTTCACACAATAATAGTGGGAGACTGCAACACCCCACTATCATCAATGGACAGATCTTGGAAACACAAACTAAACAGAGACACAGTGAAACTAACAGATGTTATGAACAAACTGGATTTAACAGATATCTATAGAACATTTCATCCTAAATCAAAAGAATATACCTTCTTCTTAGCACCTCATGGTACCTTCTCCAAAATTGATCATATAAATCGGTCACAAAACAAACATCCACAGATACAAGAAGATTGAAATAATCCCATGCCTCCAATCAGATCACTAAGGTTTAAGGCTGGTCTTCAATGGCAACAATAGCAACAGAAAGCCCACATACACATGGAAGCTGAACAATGCTCTACTCAGCGACAACTTGGTCAAGGAAGAAATAAAGAAAAAAATTAAAGACTTCCTAGAATCTAATGAAAATGAAAGTACAACATACCCAAACTTATGGACACAATGAAAGCAGTGTTAAGAGGAAAACTCATAGTTTTGAGTACATCCAAAAAGAAACTGGAGAGAGCATACACTATCAGCTTAACAACACATCTGAAAGCCCTAGACCAAAAAGAAGCTAATGCACCTAAGAGGAGTAGAAGGCAGGAAATAATCAAACTCAGGGCTGAAATCAACCAAGTAGAAACTAAAAGAACTATACAAAGAATCAACAAAACCAGCAGCTGGTTCTTTAAGAAAATCAACAAGATAGATAAACCCTTAGCCAGACTAACCAAAGGGCACAGAGACAGGATCCAAATTAACAAAATTGGAAATGAAAAGAGAGATATAACAACAGATTCTGAGGAAATTAAAAAAATCATCAGATCCTACTACAAAAGCCTATATTCAACAAACTTGGAATATCTGGATGAAATGGACAATTTTCTAGACAGATACCAAATACCAAAGTTAAGTCAGGATCAGATAAACC
>CM052701.1:103795845-103832713 GCA_028551405.1 Uromys caudimaculatus
TATCATCCCATGCAGTCATCCACTCTATCATTCCTTCCAGTTGGCCACTCTATCATCCCTTCCAGTCATCCACTCTATCATCCCTTCCAGTTGGCCACTCTATCATCCCTTCCAGTCATTCACTCTATCATCCCTTCCAGTTGGCCACTCTATCATCCCTTCCAGTTGGCCACTCTATCATCCCTTCCAGCCATCCACTCTATCATCCATTTCAGTCTACCACTCTATCATCCTAAGAAGCCTCTGACTGCCCAGTCTGGTTAGTGGTCTACCTTTCTTTAGCTTCAATAAAACTAAGTCTTCTTGAGCTTTAGCAATAGTCTTTAATCACTGTCTTCTTAGAGATACTTTTCAAGATTGAATTCAGTCCTCCAAAATTAATGCTTTGAGAACCTAATTCTCAGTAGCTTAGAATGTGATCTTTCAGAAAGTAGACTTTTTAAAACAGTTTAATTAATTTTAGCTTATTATCTTGAAGTCATATTGAAGTAGGGTGACCCCTTGATTGATAGTTTACATCCTTGCAAAAAGGATGTTTGGATAGAGGTCCAATTCAGCAATTATATATGTATGTATGTATGTATGTATGTATGTGTGTATATATATATATATATATATATATATATATATATATATATATATATATATATATGTATGTATACACAATCTGAGAGAGAAGAGTTTTATTAATTCCCTTGGTGCTGGGTCAAATTATCTGAACAAAGGAACATAAGGAAAGAATGGTATATTATATTTTGGATCACAGTTTCAGGGTACAGTGCATTATGCCAGTGAGAACTTAAGGCAGTAAATTACTTGTGTTTGCAGACAGGAAGAAGAAAGTGATGAGTTCTCTTGATTAAATCTATTATTTCTTTTCATATAGTTGAGAACTCCAGCCAATAAAACTATACTAATCAGAGCCAGGTGTGTCTTCCCATCTCATTTACCTTAATCTAGAAATCTTTCACATGCTTGTAGGTTCATTTCTGCGATCATTTCTGGATCTTCTTTTTATTTGATATTTTATTTATTTACATTTCAAATGTTATCCCCTTTCCTGGTTTCCCCTACACCACCAGCCTATTCCATCCCCCTCCCCCTGCTTCTATGAGAGTGCTCCTTTACCCACCCATCCACTCCTACCTCACCACCCTAGCATTTCCCTACACTGGAGCATTGAACCTTCACAAGACCAAGGACCTCTCCTCCCATTGATTCCAGATAAGGCCATCCTCTGCTACATGTGTGGCTGGAACCATTGGTCCCTCCATATGTACTCTTTGGTTGATGGTTTAGTCCCTATTCATCACCAGTCTACTCCTTTGTAACTTGACATGCCAACACACTATCTTTAAGCCACGACTCCTATCTTTTTGCCCCATAGGCTCATTCCATGGTCATCTTATAATGACAATGCGTTCAGCCCTGCTTCAAAAGTGTCATTGTTTTTAAGAGTTCCACCATTATTCAAAGGATAACAGCAAAGCTTCCATTGATATTTAAATAATTTTTTAAACTATGGGCCCCTGTACAATCGTAAAATATGTTACACACTTCTTAACTATAGTGACAAAGAGTAAACATTCCAATACCAAAGTAGAATAACAGAAACATAGCAAGAGCAAACCAATGTCTAAACATTAGTAGGAAAAAAACCTAAACTCTGTAGCTCCATGTCTAGAACTTAGAATTAACAGGGTTCCAAAGGGCTGAGTGATTCCTTTTCTCACAATCTGCTAGCTGCATTATATATAGCCTGTTTCTTAGCCTGTTCAAGCTTATGCATAAAGCTTTCCTCATTTCTAACATCCTAGGGGCCCTACTACAATGTAGTCCTTGCCTTCACAGCTTTATTCAATGGCCTTTTATGGACTCCTAGCAGGGACTCCAAATAGGCCACACATTTCCAGCTTTCAGAAATTCCACGGAACAAGTTTCCATAACAAACTCTGCGTTTAAATTTTCATGCCTACAAAATTGTTACCTAGCAGATAACGCAAGGTTCTGATACCTGCTTCGGATGATGCTTGTTCACCCGAGTAACATCAGTGTCTGCGCTCCCTGATGACTGAATTCATAAAAGTACTTTTCTACATAGTTTTTGTTGATTGTAGACCTTATTCTGTGACATTCCAAACAAAATCCACATTTCACAAGCTGGGACCTTTCATTGTATGTTCTTTTCTATTGTCCCAGTGCAAATTAGCAGGTCTTTCATTAATGGGGTTATTCTCTTTAACAATCACAATGTCTTTTTTCCTGGCTTTATACTTCATTGTCTTATTTTCTATGCAAACCTGAACATTTTAATATATTTCTGACACACTTTATACTCCTTTTCACTGTAGACCCAGATATAAGATACAAAAGGCAACCATGTTAGAGCCTGAGTGGTAACATGCCTTGAAATTTCCTTCACCAAATACATTAGTCTATTGCCTTTAAATTCAGTCTCATTCAAGTTATTACAACATGGGCAGAATATATCTAGTTAGACTTTTAAAAATTATTTTTGATACAATATAAACAGAATGAACTGTAGCTAGTTCCCATTAGACTTTTTGTTTCATTCACAAAGGTCATAAACTGTCTTCTAGTGTCAGTTTTTATCTCTATCTTCTTGTCTTCCAGATGCCTTGCAGAAAGACCATTAATCTCTGTTTATGTAAGTCTAGGGTTTTATTTAAACCTACAGTTCCAAACTCTTCCTCATTCCCCCCACCCAAACAAACAAACAAACAAACAAACAAACAAAAAAAAAAACAAATGCAAAGGCCTATAAACAAAATGGTCAGATGAACCACAGCAACAACCCCACTCCTGATATAAAATCCTGTATTATTTTCTTTGTTGCCATAACAAAGCACCTGAAAAAAACAATGGCAACATAAGAAAGGAAGTATTTATTTGGGCTCACAGTTCCAGGGTATAATCTATCATGGCACAGAAGTCATGGCAACAGGAGCTTGAGGCAGCTGTTCATCCTGTATTCACAACTAGGAAGTAGAAAGAAAGAATTACCCACATAGACTTTTTTCACTTTTTTTTTCTTTTCTTTTTTCCCTTTCTTTCTTTCTTTCTTTCTTTCTTTCTTTCTTTCTTTCTTTCTTTCTTTCTTTCTTTCTTTCTTGTACATATGTAGTCTAAGAAAGCAACTCAGGGAATGGTGTTCTCTATTGTCAAGGGGAGTCCAGTCTTCCTACCTCAATCAATCTAATTTATAATCTCCTCACAGACACACACGGCAGTTTTATTGCATGGTTATTCTAAATCTTATCTGTTTAACCGTCATAGATCTACAAAGAACAAGCTAAAAATGTTAGGAGAGAAGCATTTAGAAGATCATTCTTCACAGCAACCATTAAAGCCTCAAATCCAGCCCTATTTAGAATTAGAAGTCCAAGCTTCTAACCTTTATAATTATAGGTAAATTTCCATTGTTTAAGGCATACACTTGGGAGGCAGAGGCAGGTGGATTTCTGAGTTTGAGGCCAGCCTGGCCTACAGTGTGAGTTCCAGGACAGCCAGGGCTACACAGAGAAACCCTGTACTGAAAAACCAAAAAAAAAAAAAAAAAAAAAAAAAGGCATACATCTGGTTGTACTTGGTTACAACAAGCCTAGAAAGTCAGTATAAAAAATAAATATTTGGCAGTTTTTAATATGCCACACTTGTGCTACTTTGTCTCCTTGTTGTATAGATGCTTTTGAGCCAATTAATCTAGAAATAGTTATTATAAAGTTCTACTATTAACTACAAAGAGAAGAATAAGGTTTAAAAAACTTCATATGGAGGGATGAAGAAACATGAATAAAGTTTTATTTCCCTTCTCTCTGTATAAATTTTATTTCTTTATAATGATATTCTCATTTATAAAATGTGCTAGCAAAACACAAGTTGCTAAAAGATGGTGTAAATAAGGTAACTTTGAGACTTTGTAATAAAAAAGAATGGGGTCCCTACTCACATACATAATTTGTTCTGCCATTAAGACTAGAGGATACCCTTGATTGACTAGCCATTTTTGTAACTGGATTATACCTTCTAACATCAGATTTCAGCACTGTGAAGTCAAACCAGTGTGATAATATCTCTCCACAATGTTGGGTGGTAGGTGTCTTAGTTATTGTTTTATTGCTACAAAGAGACATCATGGCCAAGACAACATAAAGCAAACAGATGAACAAATAAGCAAAAACAAACAAAAATTGTTTGGAGGCTTGTTTACAGTTTCATAGGTTTAGTCTATGGTCATCATCATGGGTAGGATGGCAACAGGCAGGCAGGCATGTCACTGGAATAGTAGCTGAGCGTTTACCCCCCACTACCCAACAAGACATGCCTCTAATCCTTCTCAAATAGTTCCAGAACCTGGGTTCCAAACATTCAAACATTCAATTACATAAGCCTGTGGCTGGAAATGATTATTAAAACCACCACAGGAGGCAAAAGTGCCCTGCCAAGGCAACTGGCAACAGTTTAAACAATCATTTTAAAGAAGTGGCATCTATTCCTACCTACTGAGTGCTCTAAGCTTGTTCTCCTGTCTGGATGAGGATAACAGTAATTAGCTATTAAAGATTTGGAACAATGAACAAGAGTTTAACCTGAACTACTATTAGTTATATTCTCATTATTGTAGTGATCTTGGAACTATCAAGTTGCATGGCAGAGATAAGTCTTGCATTTCTCTCAGGGAATAGAAGTGTCAGTATGCAACTCTACAAATAGCAATATAAACCTAATAGGTTCTCACAGAAAAGCAAACACTAGGCCCAAGGAGAGAGTTTAGAAGACCTGGACCTTCTGTTCCAAATCCCAGGGTTTCCTTGATTCCAATAGGAATGTTCTAGTGCATGCAATAACTGCCTCTTTCTTATTGAAGCTAATATATGCAGATAAAATATTGATGTATAAATTATCCATGGATTAGTTTCTCTTGATTTTCATCATCAAATTAATAACTAGCTATATAAAGACGGTAATAGTGTCTATTTAGCAGATTTAGTGTAGATATGTGCAGTGTTTTAATGAGAATGGCTCCTATAGGCCCATGTGTTTGAATACTTAGTCCCTTGTTGATGGGACTGTTTTGAGAAGGATTAGGACATGTGTCCTTATTAAAGAAGATGTTTCACTGAGAGTGGATTTTGAAGTTTCAAAAGCCCAATGATGGCCTTGCCCCCCCCCCTTATTGCCCCTCCACATACCCCACTTCCTGTTCCTTTTATGTTGATCAGATGTAAGCTTTCAGCTACTGCTTCATTTAGATGTCTGCCTGCCTTGTTGCTGGCTCCTGCCATGATGGTCATAGATTTATCCTTTAAAACCATGAGCAAGGCCCCAGTTAAATGTTCTCTCTTATAAGTTGCCTTGTTCCTGGCATCTCTTTACAGCATCAGAGAAGTAGATAGACAAGAAGATAGGAGTTTCTTTGAAAGCCCTTAGCACATAATAATAATTGCTTAACAATGCTTGACTCCATTCCAACTTAATTTCTCAATCATGAATTCGGGTTTGTTTGTATATTCATCTAGAGGCCAAAGGGTTGGCATTAAATATCTTTCATTAACATTCTCTATCTTATTTTTGATCCTGGGTCACTTACTATCTTAGGGTTTTATTGCTATGAAGAGACATCATGAATAAGGCAAGTCTATTCATAAAGGAAAACACATCATCATGGTAGGAAGCATGGTACCCTGCAGGCAAACATGGTGCTAGAGGAGCCAAAATTTCTATATCTCAATTGGCAGGCAGCAAAAGGGACTATGTGTTATACTGTGTGCAACACTGGGCATAACTTGAGTATCCTCAAAACATGTCTCCATGGTGATACGCTTTCTCCACCAAAGCCATATCTACTTCAACAAGGCCACCCCTCTTGATAGTGTACTTCCTTTCACTCAAATATTCAAACACATAAATTTATGGGGGCCATACCTATTCAAAACACCACAATCTACTCTTTGGCCCCCATATGTTTGGAGTCAATTTAAAATGCATTTGGTCCAACTTCAAATGTCCCCATAGTCTATCACAGTCTCAACAATGTTTAAAATTGCAAAGCTCAAAGTCCCTTCTATGATTCATGAAATCTCTTAGGTATAATCTGTATAATATCAAACTAAAAAGGAAGATCACATACTTCCAACATATCATGGCACAGAATATATATTACCATTCCAAAATTGTGGGAAGGGAGCCCAGTGAGGAAATTCTGGACCTTCAAAGCAGGACCAAAACCAGCTGGGTAAACTCCAAACTCCGAATCTCCATCTCTGATGCCAAAACGCTCTTAAGATCTCCAACTTCTTTAAGCTTTGATGACTATAAAACATGTCTTTCTTGTGGCTAGCTCTACTCTGTTAATAACTTACCTTGGCAGGTATCACATTGCTCTAGCATCTCTACACTCTTGGGGTTTCCAAGGCAATCCAGGCTTCACCACCACAGCTTCACACACTGGCCTCTCTGGACCCTCCTGCAGGGACACCCCTGTCTCATGCCTGGCCTCAGCAACTTTCCTTGTTTAAGGGAGGATCCATAACCCTTTTGTATCTAGGCCTCTCTGAACCTACATGTAAGGACACCCCTGCCACACATCTGGTCTCAATAACTTTCCTTAGTCACAGAGCAAATATCCATAATCCCTTTCTTCTATCTTTGATTCTAAAGCAAGAACAATATGGCTGAAGCTGCCATGGTCAGCTGTTTGCCGGAGCTGGAACATGGCTCCCTTGTCCAATTACATCTTTACCAGTTTTCTGTTTTTAATGGTTTCCTTCACTGCCAAGCTTGGCTGCCACAAAACTTGCTTTGTAGACCTGGCTGGCTTTAAACGCAGAGACTGCATGCCTCTGACTCCTAAATTCTGTGATTAAAAGGGAGTACCACCACACCTGGACTTAAGATTTTCTTTATTTCCTTTTCATGAGGTGGAAGCATAGCCCAGTGGGATCTTACCGTGAGGTCATCACTCCCTTAACTTCAGCTGCAACTTTAACCTTGAACTAAACATTTTGTATTGTTCCTTCCTTCCTTCCTTCCTTCCTTCCTTCCTTCCTTCCTTCCTTCCTTCCTTCCTTCCTTCTTTTCCTCTTCCCTCCTCCTCCCCCTCCTCCTCCTCCTCCTCCTCCTTCTTCTTCTTCTGCTGGATATTTACTTTATTTACATTTCAGTGTTTCCCCTTTTGGAAACCCCTATCCCATCCCCCTCCCCTGCCTCCATGAAGGTGCTCCCCCACCTACCTGCCCACTCCTGTCTTCCCTCCCCAGCATTCCCCTACACTGGGGCATCTAACACCCAAGGGCCTCTCCTCTCCCTGATGGCCAATAAGGCCCTCCTCTGCCACATATCTTTCTAAGCTTGTTAAGTTTCATCAAAATGGTCTTCATAAGAGTGAAGGATATTTTGAGATTTTGTTTGCCAATGCAATTAAATCTAAATCTTTTCACCTTAACCTCAAGCAGACTCTTCTAAGACGGGCAAAAAGCAACCAGAGTATTCATCAAAATATTGCAAGAAAGATCTCTAGCCAACATACTAAAATTTTTCTCCTTTGAAACCTCTTGAGCTCTCATGGTTCAAATAACCCTCAGCACCAATGTCTTTCATTTTTCTATTAGTATGGCCTATTAATCCCCACTTACATTTCACTACTTTCTTAATCCAAAGTCCCAAAAGTCTACATTTGCTAGACAAAACATGATCAGGCTTATCACAAAAATATCCCAGACCGTGATATCAACTTCTGTCTTTGGGTTAGCATTGCTATGAAGAGGCACTATGACTAAGGTAACTCTTATAAAAGGAAACATTTAATTGGGGTTGGCTTTGGTTCAGACCTTTGGTCTATCATGGTCATGGCCAGAAGCATGGCAACTTGCAGGCAGACATGGTGCTAGAGGAGCTGAGAGCTCTACATCCTGAGTCACAGGCAGCAGAAGAGGACTGCCATACTCACTAAAATTGAAAGACAATGATTGAGCTAGGAGGCTATCCAGAGAGCTTCAAGTATCTTCCTGTTACTGCTTTCCCATCGCTGAGCTTATTGTAACTGTGCTTAACTTCTTTTTTTTTAAATTTAATTTAATTTAATTTTTTTTGATGCTTTATTTATATTTCCAATGTTTCCCCTTTTCTGGGTCTTCTCTTTGGAAACACCCTATCCCCTCCCCCTCCCCGTCTCTATGACGGAATTCCTCCCACCCCATATTCCCACCTTGACATTCCCCTTTACTGGGGCCTCTAACATCCTCAGGCCCAAGGGCATCTCCTCTCTCCCTGATGGCCATCGAGGCCATCCTCGGCCACATATGTGGTCCGAACCATGGGTCCATACATGTGTATTCTTTGGTTGGTGGTCCAAACTCCAGGACGACGGGGGGTGGGGGTCAGGCCCATTGCTCCCTTCATGGGGCTGCAAACTCCCTCAGCTCCTTCAGACCTTTCTCCAACTCCTCCATCTGGGACCTCACTCTCAGTCCAACAGTTACTGTTAAGTAAAACTTGGGTATTCTGAACTTTTGGGCTAATATCCACTTATCAGTGAGTACATAGCGTGTTCATTCTTTTGTGACTGAGTTACCTCGCTCAGGATGATATTTTCAAGTACCATCCATTTGCCTGCAAATTTCATTAAGTCATTGTTTTTAATAGCTGAGTAGTACTCCATTGTGTAAATGTACCACATTTTCTGTATCCATTCCTCTGATGAGGGACATCTGGGTTGTTTCCAGCTTCTGGTTATTATAAATATGGCTGCTATGAACATAGTGGAGCATGTGTCTTTATTACCTGTTGGAGCATCTTCTGGATATATGCCCAGGAGAGGTATAGCTGGGTTCTCAGGTAGCATTATGTCCATTTTTCTGAGGGACCGCCACACTGATTTCCAGAGTGGTTGTACCTAACTTCTTATGTGTGTGCTAGAGATCCAAACTCTATGTTTCCTTGTCAACACTATTGACTAAGCCAGTTTTCTAATCCCTTACTTTAGTTTATTGGAGGAAAAGTGAACAGGCAAAAAAGCAACTTCATTAAATAAAGTCTAAAAATTTTAAATGAAATACTACCATATAAATTAATTTGTTTATTATACTAGTTGAAGATTGTCTCACTGTGACAAGCTACTTCTCATAACTTCACATAAATAAACTGACTGGAGGAATGGTCCCTATTTCTGGGCTAAGCATCTATATCCTTGGGCTTGAATGACTTAGTCACTTACTTTGCCCTACCGAAAAAAATTCTTACATTTGTGTTAAAAAAGAGAGAAACAGATTTCTACTCATGTATATAATTAGTCCCTGCTGTCATTCTCTATTTTGTCCTTGAGGCCAGGTGAATTTTTGTAGGTAACTGTATTACCTTAGTTTTTCATCTAGGTCAGTATATTTATTCTAGTTTTCTTGTGGGGTTCAATAGAAAATACAGATTGGAGCATAAAAATCATTCCTAGGAACACTGCCCTACTGAAACCCAAGTTGTCTTCGTAATTCCTAGGAAGCAGAGACAGATAAATACCCATTCTTAGTTTTCCATCCACTTAAAAGCAAGCAAGCAAACAAACAAACATAACATGGACAGTATAGGTCTATAGCCCATGGAATGATACCATCTATAATTCTGTGTAAAACTATACTTGGGGAGTTGTTTGCCACAGAGAGAAAACAGGTGACAGATCAAAATAAAGGAACTGACCTAGTCTGAGTTCTGAACTCTCGAAGAGCTCAATGAGTCTAAGTTGCGCTTACTTGTAGGGATATGGATGAGGGGTCACTTCCAGGGACATAAATGGCTCAAAGACCCCTGCATCACTAAAAGCCCATCACAGATCTGAACTGTACTGCCCTACTCGAAGGCATCTCAACAGTTTGGAGAATGCCCTCCCAGGCAGTGCAGTTGCCTTTCAGGTAGTTTCAGATTTTCTCTGCTTCTTCCAAGTGCCTTGGCTGATCTGTGCCTCTTCTAGGCAGTTCAGCTTGTTTGAGAGTATTGCTCAATAATCTTTGTCATTTATGTGTTTAGGGAGGGAGGAGCCTAGTGAATATGATCAACTTCAATGATTTCCTGAAGCCTTTCCTCATCTTATCAATTAGCATTGAGGGTAGACTGTTCACCTCCCCTTTGAACATCTGTTGTTCTCCCTCCTTTTTGATATCTGTGTCTTAAGTAGTTTCCCTTCAAAATGAAAGGTTTTCACCTCAAAGGAAACAACATTCTACAAACTTCGTCACTGTCATACCCAGAGGAGATAGAAATTTTGTAGTACTGTTCTTAAAGTGGAAGATAAATGTTACTTGACCTTTTATTCAATTCACAGACCATATGAAGCCTAAGAAAAAGGAAGGCCAAAATGTGGATGCTTCAGTATTTCATAGAAGGGTGAACAAAATACTCACAGGGGGAAATATTGAGACAAAGTGTGGAGCAGAGACTGAAGCAAAGGCCATCCAGAGACTGCCCCACCAAACCTGGATGTTATTGTGGATGCTGAGAAGTGCTTGCTGATGGAAGCATGATAAGCTATCTTCTGAGAGGCTCAGGCAGAGCCTGACAAATACAGAGGCAGATGCTTGTAGCCAATCATTGGACTGAGTGTGGGGTTTTGGATGGAGTTGAAGAAGGGACTGAAGGCGCTGAGGGGATTTGCAGCCCCATGGAGGAAGTAACAATGTCAACTGGCCAGATCCCCCGGAGCTCCCGGAGGCTGAACCACCAACCAAAGAATACACATGGAGGGACCCATGGTGCTGGCCACATATGTGGCAGAGGAGAGCCTTGTTGGCCATCAGTGGGAGGAGAGGCCCTTGGGTCTGAGGGTGTTAGATGCCCCAGTATAGGGGAATGCTAGGGAGGGAAGACGGGAGTGGGCAGGTTGGTGGGGGGAGCACCTTCATAGAGGCAGGGGGAGGGGGGAAGGGATAGGGGGTTTCTGAAGGGGAGACCTGGAAAGGGGAAAACATTTGAAATGTAAACAAAGTAAATATCATAAAAAGTAGAAGATAAAGTATCAATAAGTAGAGAAAGAATCTTATTGTTGAACCTTGGTGTGGATGTATTTTCCATGTCGCCAGTTGAAATGGAATGAAAGGTGTCAATAAGAAAGTGTCTGCCACACTTCTTAATAATTCCAGAAATTCTCACCCTTTTCCTAAAGGCATCTAAGTGCCAATCATTTAAATGTTCAGTTTCATGATTGTCAAAGAAAAAAAATATTTTAAGAAAGGCAAGTTCCTGAAGAAAACACATCAGCTAGCAAAGAGTTAATGGCATCACTCCAGTCTGAAATTTTAAAAGGTTAGTGTTAGCATAAAGTAGAAAACTTTTTTTTCTTCTTTCAGGTAATTTAAAACATTAGCCTTCCCATTGCTATTATCTTTTTCTTTTGAATTTTATAACATTTTTACTTTTTTAGGATTAGGTATATTATTAACAAGAACAATTTAAACTAGATTATTCTCACTTAAGAAATTTAAGATAGCTAAAACTATAAATAAAAAAGTAATTATCAATAACTTAAGGAGCAGATAACAAAAGTGTGTATCTTTCATTATTGTTAGAAGAGTACTCATACTCAAAAATGCAGTACAGGGCTCAATATTAATCACCAAATCTGGGATTTCTGGCTTTGTTTTCATGTAGATTGTGGTTGGGTCACTCCTTGGAGCTGTTTTATGACACTGCTGCTGATTGTGCTGACCAGCTAAGAACTATCTCTTAGAACCATTCCCTGGTCAAACCTTTATATGTATCTACTGAGGTAGACACAAAGTTATTCAGAAAGCTTGAGCCAGAAAAGCTCAGCTAAATTACTCTCATAAAAATTGCAAATTTTCAACAGATTTATATGTGTAGTGTGTATGTTTAAATGACTATTGTTGGAATGATTTATTACATGATATATAAATATATTAATAAACAAGTAGATATCAAAAGATAAATCTGGAGTGTGGGGACACCATGCAGAAACTCCCCAATTGTACCAGCTTAGCTTCCTCCTCTAATATATTCAAAATGGTGAATCCTACACAAATTAATGTCGTGTTATTCACTTTTAACCTACCTCTTTCAAGCTATCCTGATCCTACTTACATGATTAATACCCTCTGTTAACATGTTTAGTCACCACCTACTTATATGAGAAATCAGAAATTTTGAAACTAAGCTGGGTGGTGGTGGTGCACTCCTTTGATCCTAGCACTTGGTCTGTAGAGCAAGTAAGTTTCAGGATGGCTAGGGCTACACAGAGAATCACTGTCTCAGGAAACAAATCAGTCAGTCAATCAATCAATCAATCAATCAAACACACCAAGTACCAACAACAAAAGAAATATTGAAACTGGGACAGACATGGAAAAATGGAGGAGTAAAATACAGATTATTATGAGCCATAAATGGTGCTGAGTGACTTAAATCCCCCACAGATCTTGCTAGACATACTATTATGGTTCTTTTACAGATGTGAACACTGAGGCACAAGAAGACCCAATATTTGGCTAAGCGTCTACAATTCCTAAGTAGTGGAGCTTGGACTCAAGGTCCAGGTGAGTAGCTCATCACACCTAATCACCCTTTCACACAATCTTTCTTTTTTTTTTAAAGAAACTATTAACATTCTTTCACAGTGCAACAATGCAGCAGTAAGGAACACATTTCACAGTTTAGGTATTTATTACTCAGAAGGGAGAGGGGTGTGGTTTAAGCTCTCCTGGCATCAATTTGTGTTCCTAACTCTGTGTCCTCTCAGGAAAGAAGTCAGAAGACATACAGAGAGAACATTAATCTTGGTAACAGAGTGAACAGAGGCGGGGTGGATGTCCTACGGAGACATCAGTGAGAGTTTCTGTTGCTGTCAGTTTTAATTTAATGCTCAAAGCAAAGGTTTTAATTTCTGCTAGAAGATAAAAGAAAAGTGATATTACTGTTAATTTTTTTCTACAATTAGTATACATAGGGATATTTTACAGTTTGCATTTCTTCTTACCTACTTACTAAAAATAGAGAGCAATTAAATTCTTTCTTATGGGATGGTGGTGTCCCTGGTTTCTTGTGAGCGATCACCTATTCCATCTGTCTGTTGAATGCCTGAATTTTTTTTTTCTGCTAAGGTTTAAAGAGAGAATTGTACACAATAGATGTGGGAGGAGAGAGACAGCTCAGGATATTTTACTAATTAGTACAGACAAGTATTTGGTTACAAAAATAAAAATTATAAAACAACTGAGGTAACAGTATTTCTCACTCTTGCAGAACACACAATACTTCAAGGGCTCACAGTTAGTATGAAACAGGCTTGTTGACAGCTGGAAATATTTGTGAATGTCATTTCTATATTCTTGCCACTGCTTAGATAGTGGTTTCTTTCTTTTTTTTAACACTTAAATGTCAACAAGTTTGAGTCAGTGTAAATAGGTTATCTCCACATCAGTCAGTGACAGCAGAATCTCTAAACATTAGAAGAGAAAGAAAAAATGAAAGTCTGTCAAGTTTCTTTGTCAAAAGCTCATTTATTCATTACTCACTGCTAATAGCTCATAACCACTATTTCATAAATGGTAGAAGGTTTAGAAACATGTATCAAAATTCCTTTTTCACTAGTGATAAATGATTTGCTAATAGTTTGAGGCCTCCTATGTAACATAGCTGTAGACTCCATAATGTAAATGTTTTCTCATCAATAAGACACGACTATGTTCCTCTCCTAGTGTCAGTAATAAAATCTTACTGGAAAACAAAGTAACTGGTGTGATTCAAAGTGAATCCTGGTATTTGGTAAGCATGTTTCAAGGAAATGCCTCTAAATTGAAAACTGTTATCTGTGCAGTTACTAGTACTGTTAGCAAAAATAGCTAGAACTTTATGTGTTTGAATTTGTGTGGAAGATTGGTTCTGAATGCATTTCACTTCACTATATATCTCTAAGAAGAATTTGAATCAAAATTGGAGCCATACCCCTAGTATGAGTAGAAGAATTGGAAGCAGAATCACAGACTAGCATAAATGTAGTCTTTAGTTGACCCTCTTAAGGTATTTTCCTTGTCACAAAACTAGACATGCAAATATAAGAAACAAAAACCATGATTGTACACAAATATTGGAAGTGGCTAGGGAAGAAGAAAAGAAGCAAGGTCTTGATATAAGTCAAAATCATTACATTTCTACAGAAGTCTAAATAGAAACCATGCTCATAACATTCTTTCACTATAGCTTGTGTGTTTTTTCAACCATTCATGCTTGTTTTCTGACACCTGTTGAATATAACCATGCCCAAACAGTTTGACAGCAGGTACATCAAAATAAGTCATTGTCATTAAGGTATATATTAATGTGTTCACCTCCTTTAAAAAGCATCTCATCCAGGTATATTTAAAAGAAGTATTTTTCTTGAGTACTGGGTATCAAACCCAGGTCTTTGAAATGCTAGGCAAGTAATTTACTCCTAAGTTAGTTGGCCTACAAACTTCTAATCAAATTGCACAGCTCTTTGATATAGAATATTTATTTACAGTTATTTTTTTCTTTGTGAAAAACTGAGGCTTCTGATCTTCTATCTCATAATGTTTGAACAGTAGAAAACATTTAGGATGAGGAGACATGGAGATCAGGTATGCCTTGCTCATATTTTACAACATTAAAATTGTTTTATTGATCAGAATGTACTTTGTTACTGAACATGAATCTGGGTGACTGAAAGTTTTGGGTATTATTATACCTTTGTGCTATTGTAAAAAGAATTGTATTTTTTATTTGTATTAGTCAATGGCATCAGTTGAAAGATTATGGCTTTTAACTTCTGCTGAAGCTACATGGACTCATGAAATAATTTCTGGTAAAACACTTATATAATGAAATAGTATGCCTTTTCTCTTTTCTCATTATTTATCATATTTCCTGTCTAAAAAACAGATGTGGGAGTTCAGCTACCCTACTGAGCTTCATGTAGTGTTTCTGAAGATGTAGGCATGACAAATGAAGATGAGAAAACTGAAGGAACTCCAGAACCTTAAACCTAGTTCTAGGATTTTTTGGTTTTTTGTTTGTTTTGTTGATTTGTTGGTGTTTTGAGATAGTGTCTCTCTAAGGATTTCTGGCTATTTTGGAACTTACAATGTAGACCAAGTTGGCCTTTAACTCATGGATACTCTCTTGCCTCTGCCTCCCTAGTGTTGTGCTTAAAGTCATATAACACTATAGCTGGCATCTGGGCTTCTTTGTATTTACATCTTTTCCAACCTTAATTGGCAACCAAATAAATTTCCCCACTGAAGGCTATTTTAGTGCTTTTTAATTTCCCTCTCATCTCTGGCTACAACTCTCAACTTCAAATTTCATAAGTGAAGGAATAGGACCTGACTGGTAAGAGCCAAGAACTAGAACTTGATTTCTATTACCAAATTAGTGATTTAGGCTTGAATATGTGGCAGACTTTTTCTGCTAAGAGAATATCTAATTGGTAATAACAAGAAGAAGGAAGACCAAAGTGTGGATGCTTCAGTCTTAGAAGGGGGAACAAAATATTCATGGGAAGAAATATGGAGATAAAGTATGGAGCAGAGACTAAAGGAAAGGCCATCCAGAGACTGCCCCAGCTGGGAATCCATGCCATATACAGACATCAAACCAAGACACTATGGTGGATGCCAAGAAGTGCTTGCTGACAGGAGCCTGATATAGCTGTCTCCTGAGAGGCTCTGCCAGAGCCTGACAAATACAGAGGCAGATGTTCGCAGCCAACCATGGGACTGAGCTTGGGATCCCCAATGGAGGAGTTAGAGACTGAAGGAACTGAAGGGGTTTGGAAGAACAACCATATCAACCAACCAGATCCCCGCCCCCCAGAGCTCCCAGGGACTAAACCACCAACCAAAGAGAACATAGGGAGGGAACCATGGCTCCAGCTGCATATGTAGCAGAGGATGGCATTGTAAGGTATCAATGGGAGGAGAGGCCCTTGGTCCTGTGATGCCAGGGTGGGGAGGAGGGAGTAGTAGGGTGGGGGGGGTACCTTATAGAAGCAGGGGGAAAGGAGATGGGATAGGGGATTTCCAAAGGTGAAACTGGGAAAGGGGATAACATTTGAAATGTAAATAAATAAAATATACAATAAAAAGCAAAAAAATTAGACTCATTATATTTTACTCTTTTTAACAGAGTCAAATACTCTAATTATCATATTGAAAACAAAGGATTTTGGTCTAAAAGTTTACACTTTTGGCCAGTGTTACTGGACCAAAGTTTGCTAACCACTCAAATGCTAAGACTTGAGAGGAGACAGTAGGGGGAAGAAATTCATATATATTCAAGGGCAGGCACCCAGGGAACATGGAGGATCTGTTGTATAACACAGTTTCACAAAAGACCGTGCATACAGAAGGGAGAAAGAGGCATAGAGACCAAGGGCTAGAAGACTTTAGAATAGGTAAGATTATTTTATAGGAATGTTATCTCCCTTAGCCAGTAAAGCATAATCACTCTTGACCTGGAGCTAGATTCAGTCACTTGTAAGACAAACGTATTGTTTCTGCAAGTTAAATGTTGTAGCAATTTATATGATTGTATTAGTTGGTGCACAGGTGCACTGTGTTTCTATGTGAAGGTCACCAGATGTTCTACAAATGTAAAACAAGTCCTAGGATGCAAGGTGAAGGAAAAGCTTCTCAACAAAGAGGCAGTTTCAAAGGAATGGCCACTGAAGATGCACTGAGATTACATAGGTACACAGAAGATGCAGAGAGCTATCAAAGGCATTCCAGGTTCCTAAGGTTGAGCTGACCATTGCTGTAACTCAGGACATGACCTACCTTTGGGTATTCGTTGTATAAAATCATAAATGTCTTTATTATTGATGTCCTTTTCAGTTGGGCTTTGTGTTACTTTAAGCTAAAACAATCCTAAACAATGCAGAGATATATTATCGTATGTATGATTTTACCATAGTGCTGGAGTCAGGTGAATTAATAGGGGAGACAGACAGAGGTGAGAATGATAATGATGGACCCCAGGTAAGACAAGGTGACTTACAACTGAGGAAGGCATTAAATGCAAAAAACATATATGTGGGGCAAACTGAAGGACTGGTGATTGTAATGATACCCAGCTCTACAGTTTGGTTTATGGTTTACCCTCTTCAAATGTTCTGATTGTACAGTAAATTAATAGATTTATTAATGTTTGTGAACATCAGTTCTCCAACAAAGCGATATCTTACTATTTTTTCATTGCTGAAAAATAGGATGCTCTTTCTAATGAAAATTCATATGGGAACATTAATAAATAGTTAACAGTTATAATCAAATCTAAGAGTTTTCTGGGCATGGTGGTGCACATCTTTACTCTCAACACATCAGAGGTAAAAGCGTGCAGAGGTCTTTGAGTAGGAAGCTAGCCTGGTCTATATAACAAGTTCCAGGCCAAAAAAGCTATATACAGATACCCTATCTCAAAAGCAAAAACATTTTTAAACAATAACTTAAGTACTTAAAATTAAGTGACTTCCTTTATTCTGATCCAGATAATAGTGAAATTCAATCCCAAAGATATTCAATTTGCAGAGAACTTAAATCTTGATTTTACACAATGTAAATACTTTTCTTAAAGAGAAAGTAACAAATGAAAAGGTCATTTTAGCCCACCAGGTCTATTTATATCTTAGAACTGTACTAGAACTAGAAGTTCATGAAAATCACAATGTATGTGCAGTTTAAATGCAGATATAGGGAAACATTTGTAAACAAATACAACATCTGTAATGTCTATTTTAATATAAATATAATATTAACAATTTCCTGTATGTAAGTCATTGCACATTGGAAGCACCAAGAATTTATCTTTAAAATAAAAATAAGTGAATGTGACATGTGGATTGTCACACTAAAAAAAAAAAAAAAAAAAAAAATGAGGCTAACTGAAATGAATACAAAGAAGCTGGGAAAGGCACTTTTGGGGATTCCATAATTTGACTTGTTAGCTGAAAAGCTAATTTATTCTTTTATCTGAATGTTCCTCCCTGTATACCATCACGTGTATCAGTTCTCTGCTTCCTAGGAATGTTCTCTTGGACCATTGTCTGTCTCTTCTTTCTGTCTACCTCCCTATTCTCCATCTATTTGTCTTGCTATCTATGCATCGGGTTTTACAGGAATCAAATTGGAGCTAAAGTGTTCTGTACATATCTGATGACTGCCCGTGAGAGTCAATAATATAAACAACATGCCCAACCCTTCATCATTTGTTACTATGGATTGTGCTCCATGTCCGAATTTGCCAGGTCAGCCTTCCAAATGCTGATGGGAAATGCACCTTAATGTGCATTGTGTGCAGCAGAGTCACACTCCAATTTCAGCACAGGGTTTGCATTTTAGTTCCTACTCATAATCTAAATAAACATAACGTTACAAGACTTAGACTTATTTCAGGCATACTCACTGCCAAGGATTTAAAAATTAAAATGTCCTTATAGAGGAGGGAATGTTTATCCATTTAAGATGCCTCAATATATAAGGACTAATCATCCTTCTTTTCCATGCAATCCAGGTTTTGAATAACAGAGAGGATCTTTTCGAGCTATATTTAACAAGTAGCTTGTTTCAGCTTCAATATTAGCTTGATTTACCATCTGCAGAATTACCAATAACATGATGCATTTATTACCCGTAAAAGCTATTAGCAGGTCATTTTGTTCAGTTCATCATATGTGTCTTGAGACACAATCTGGCGTCTAACAGATTTTCATACATTGATGTCGTGGAGAATCAGACTGTTCTTTAATTGATTGTTTCTTGCTAGGCTCCTTTTGATTAAAACAGGTTATGCTATTTGCTTTTAGTTCCACATTTCTCCACTTCAAAGTCTAGCCACAAAGAGGAGAAATTATTCTCATTTCTCTGGATACTTTTAATTCAAAGTGAATGTATATATTTTAAAGCCTGCCACAATCAAGGGATTTAAAATTTGACTCCAGTTGCAATCTATGGCTCCCTCAACAAGAACACAATCTTTACCATGCATTTAAAAAGTGAGATTTATCTTTTCCTGCCAAGTCATCAAATTTTGCACCTCAGAACCTCAAGTGAGTTCAGATCACAGGGACCAATGAAAGCAGAAAGGGCTCCCTCAAAGCACTTTCCCTCACAATTTGCACAGACCCTGATGAGCAAAGCTGAATTGTGCTGATAGTGTTGCATCCTGCTCTGGAGAAAGAAGAAAAAAAAAAAAAAGTCTTTTGCTAAACTGGCTTTAGGAAGCCCATTACATTGTTTTTTAAAGCAAAGACCTTGGAAGATCCTGGGACCATCCCTTTGAATAATAATACAAAAAAAAATAGAGAGAGACAGAAACAGACAGAGACAGGGACAGACAAACAGGCTGACACAGAGACACACACAAAGAGAGAGGGAGGGAGGGAGAGAGGGATGGAGAGAGAGAGAGAGAGAGAGAGAGAGAGAGAGAGAGAGAGAGAGACAGAGAGAGACAGAGAGACAGAGAGAGATTCTAAAAGATCACAGGACATCAGCCCACATTCCCCACACAGTTAACACCATAAACCCAAAGGGGAGAGTTAAGCGAGTAATGAGCTCAGAACTCATGGATAGCAATGAGCAGCAGCTTACAGGCTCAAAACAAGAGCCCAATTCAGACCTCAAAAGAATTTTGCTTGCCCAATGACAGAAACAAACATAAAACTTTCTATCATGTGACATTAGGACTGCAGTTGAGCTTCCCTCAGGCTTCTGTGTGCTGCAGACAAAGGCCATCAATAGCTCCTTTGTGTACTGTCTTCTGTCTTTATGGGTGACTTGGCCCATCATTCCCAGTCCTCGACTGTTCCTTCCAGGTGAATTCCAAAGCTCGCTCTTTCATAAGCTACCAGGTCCTGGTGGCTTACAATATAATGTCCTGATAAAAATAGTATTCTTAGCATATCAAAAATTATATCAAGAAGCAATTATCATTTTGAATCATATTGAAAATGACTGCTGCTTTTTCTGGTATTTTCACACTTAGTGAAATATTTGATTCATTTATTTTGAAAATCCAGAAACATTAAAATAGATTGGTTATCTTTTCCTTTTCATAGTGATTAACTACTTGGAATTCATGTTAGATCTAGACAAATTTAGCTGCTTTGTGATTCTAAGAGGTTTTGAAGCTTTAAATTGAAAACCTGTGATGCACTGAGGAAAATTTATATAAGTTGCATCTTTAGAATTTGTTTTTACCCTAAGTTTTATTTAAAGTCATGTTAGTCATTGAAAAGAGTATAACTAAATGTAATAGTCGGTCTCTTGGTGAAGAGTTCTCATAAATTGAAAAGCTAAAATGGATTAAAGTAGCTTTGATACATTGTATAGACACAGGAGACAGTTATCATGTTTAAATGATGGGAGTTTAATGGTCTTTTCATACATTAGCTGTGCTCTCCAGTGGTGAGGGATGCCTTTATCTTACAATAGAAATGGATAAAAATAAACATGATTTAGTAACTATGATGACATGACTTATTTAGAGTCTTTTTACCTGTTTGTAATAGTCATGAAATTCAATGAGGTGAACTTTCATGGCTCAGAGTTCATTAACCTTCAAATAAACAATAAATAATGTACACTGGGGGACAGTTTACTGAAATATGATCTTGCCTTTTCTCAAGATATGCCCTCATATACATAGATACAAATTTTTTAAAGAAAGGACTGCGCTGTTATATTGCTGCAATTCTTGTAAAAATTGACACTAACAGTATTTTTTCGTCAACTCTTGAAAAATCCTGATAAAGCTTCCCCATGAAAGTGTGTCTAAAGTTTAATGTCAGTATAGATGGCAAAGATGAACCATTATTTCATTTAGGATATAAAGTAAGCATTAGAGAGTTAAGTTAGATATGCTCACTTCTTACCAATGTTCTGTAGAATGTCTTGTATTAAATATACACACCACTGAGTTGATATAAAGTGATTTTATTTTTCAGAAAATGATAAGCTTCCCTAGATGAAAACATGAACCTTTACCAGTATCCCTGTGGGAAAGAGGGGAGAAAAAAAATCAAGGGAGCATACTTTGAAGCATTCTTCAATGTTATCTCATCTAATCCAGACAGCAAAGATATAAAATCTATAGACTGCATTCAGGAGTCCATGACCAGTCATTCAGATGGATAAAAATGGATGGGCTAAATAGCTTCAAATAGTAGTTGTATAATAAATTATTTTATTTTACATGTGAATTGACAGCTTAGATACATACCAATACAAACACACACACACACACACACACATACACACACAGAAAACATGCACAAACTTTGCAGAGAATTTTGAAGATCTGTGACTATATGGCACTAAATACATTATGTTACCCGTGATTCTCAGAAAAATAAAACGGAACTAATATAATACCTACACCTACTGTCTACATATCTATGCATATTTTAAGGGTACAGAGTTGCATATATGCAAGTACATTTGCATTTATATGCACAGAGGGAGATGACCACAAGTGATGATGGATATTGAAAATTCCCCAGATCTTCGGTTGGCAAAAGGCACTCCTAAGTGAGAAGTCTCAGCATGGCTCTCGTATGTCAAAGTCCTGAGACTCAGCAGTAGGAGATGATAATACAGTTTTAGCTAAAGTCAAATTTTCTTTATTCTCAGAGAGGGACAAGAAGTCTACTTTATTGAACGCTGATGATTGGGTAGAAGGTGACTGACACAATCTGCTTTAGTATCTCTGTTCTATAGAAAACAATTTTAGGAGAAAATTTATAACCCTTTCTCTTAACCACCTTCTATAAGATTTGTCCTTTGACTTAATATTCTACCCTGTGGAAAATTTTATTGGCAACATGTGCTTTCTTAACTACCCATCATGGCAGCATTCAGAGGTAAGTCTTCCCTAACTCTATGGGCCAAGGAGGGCATGATAAGAAGAGCACTGAGCAGAAGATAAAGAATACTGGAGCTTTGTTTGTTTCAAAAATTTTATGAATCAATTTAAGGGTATATTTAATGAAAACCAAATGATTCTTGTGAGTCTTGAGTCTGCGCCATCTGCTATGATACTATTCTATATACTACTACTCCAAACTTTGATTTCGTGTCTTACTTTTCTTGTAATCCTGGGAGATGTTTATTTTCTAAATCTTGAAAGAGTGACATAAAGTGACAGTGAGGTTTCAACTGTGATACGGTGTTCGGCCTCAACCCTGCAGTCCCACCCTACCTACCCTGCCAATTTAGCAGTTACAATGACACAGTGCTGAGGTCATCACTGCTTGCCTCCTGCCATCACTTTTGCATTCTGAATTTGGTTTCACTTTTTCTTCTGATTGTATTGATTATCTCTTGACTTGAATTCTGTTTCTAGGTAAGTAATTAACACTTGATCAAGATCAGTTTTCCTCTCGGCCTTCAGGGACCTATATACATATATGTTCACACTGCACTCCCTCCCACTTCCATTGTTTGGGATAGTTATATTCTGGAAAGCCAATACGGAAAAGAATTACCAAATACTAAATAACCTCACACGGGGGACATATAAAATTAGATTCCTGTCAGTCTCTGTTCATAACATTTTCATCAATGAAAATGTTCTGCATGTTTTTTAAAGTTAATTTATTTAATTTTAACTACCAAATTCATGAATATTAAAACCAATAATACTCATGTCACTCCAAAACTATATGGTAAGAATATCCTTCTATAAGTCATGTCATATCCTTCTTGCTCTTAGCAAACCACTAGACACATTCAATAGCAATGTTTATGGACATTAAAAATTGCAAAGTCAATCAACAGAATCCACAAACTTACAAAGACTATCGCTTTAAATGTTCTGTTAAGTCAACATCTGTTTATACCATGAACACTGAAACAGGAAGTCAGAGCATCCCCTTGCCTGGTCATAGCAGAGACCTCACATTGCTCTGAAGATTTATATGTGTATAAAGCCTAGCAAAGCTTCACTAGTGTTGATTTGGGGTGTACAAATAAATATTAGTGAGTAGGAAAATTCATGAGTACAGAATCCATAATCATAATTAAAATCCATCAATAAAGAGTATCAATAGTGCACTCCACTGTGTGACAACTGTTTCTGGCTAATCTCATTCCTCTGGTTTATCTCATTCCTCACTTGACCATTTTTTTTTTTTTTTGGTCTTTTTTCCCATCTGGAAATATGTAAGTACGTTATACAAACGTTATTTTCCTCCTTGTTCATGCAGACCATGATCATTTGATTCTGCTTTGCAGAGTCTGTGGTGTTATTCTGAGCACATACACATGCTTAGTCCTTGGCTGCAAATCCGTTCAGCACACATCTATGTTGTCAACAATGTTATGGCTGATTATAAAGTATAATGTTTTCGTATAGCAGAACTTCTTCTTGATGAATGAAGTGGTCTTTAAAATATTTCTTAGAATTCAACAGAGAATCAAAAGTAGATCTAGGAATTCCTACTTTTTTCTTTCCTCTACTGACCTCTAGATCACCTCATGCTATAGGGAGGTAAGAATGTCTATATGCTTGATTTTTTTTTAAAGCTTCAAATTACTTGCATTTAATTTACTAATCTGTTCTTCATTGGAGACTAGTCAAATTTACAAAGACAATTACAGTGGTTTCTTATGACTTTGAAGTATATATATATATATATATATATATATATATATATATATATATACACATATATATTTAAGTAGAAGAAGAGAATGTAGATTGCTGGTGATTTTTCCAGTGGAAACAAAACGATTGTAGTCATCTTCACAGCATTAATTGCTACATAGGGTAGGAGATTAATATTTTTAACATTTTAAGTGGTTTTGCATAAATGTTAGCAATAAGCAAGTCATTTTATGTCTTATGGGTTTGCATTTTTAATAATACTGGAATGTTAGCCTTCCCATAAAGGAAAGATTACAACCAAACTGAAATAGTGTTTCAACCTTGCTGGTTATGTGCGAACTGACCCTGTGTACCCTCTTGGGGCTTCTTTCAAAGACAGTGGTACTGCTGCAAAAAGAGAAGGAGGTAATTTATTTTTAATTTTCCTTACATTTGTGAATTTAGTGCTGAGAAAGCTAATGGCTCTAGCCAAAGACTCCAAGGAATAGAATCCATGAACATTTTGTATCTTTTATTTTATTATGTTAGTGTTTTTCTTTGAGTATTCTTTTAAGAATAAATCATTAAATCAGTCAAACTATTCCAAAATATAATTTGGTATAGCCTTTGTAAAATGATGAAACCAGATTCTTTACTGTTATTTAAATAGGAAAGGGGGCATGAATATGTAGAGATTCTTTACTCATTCACAATGACTATATCCTGGGATGTATCAGTCTCAGTCAAGGGCATGACAACAGGGATCCTGCCCCTGCCCCTGTGGATATTCTTTCTGCTCAGGCAAACGAAATAAGTGTGATACCTTCAGATAATATTGTGGTTTGTATACTTAATGAGCAGTGCACTTCTAAAGAGATTACTATAAGCTGAGGTCCAGCAAGGCTTCTGTGAAGGTAACATTTGTGCTACTAGATAGTTAAATAGAAAAGTCAAGCTATTAAAAGAGACAAAGGGAGAGGCTACATTCAGTGGTGCCAGAATGGATGCCAGAGCATGTTGTAGGTTTTGAATTCAGCTGTGGGGAACAGAGACCTGTCATGCTGGTGCAGAAAGAAGATGGCAGAGATGAAGATAGAAGGAATAAAGCCTGATCATGGAAGGGCTCTCGTGTCACAGAGAAAACACCAAAATTTAAGCTACATGTAAGCTGAGGGACTCAGAAGATGTAAAGAGAAAAGGGCATACATAATCTGGCATACAGGCATAACAGAAAACCTGGCCACAAGGATGACCAGGGAGAGAAGGGAAGGTAAAGGTCATAAGCCATGTTAATAAAAATGATAATAATGCCAACAATAAATAATAATAATACCAACAATACACAATAATAATTCCAATAATACCCATCCCCAAACAGTGGAAAAAAACTCCATGGGCTCTTGTATTTGAACGCTTGGTTCCTAGTTGGCGATGTTACTAGAGAAGTTTGTGTAATAGTAAAGAGGTAGGAGCACACTGGAGGATGTGCATAGCCAAGGACTGTGATGAGATTTTATAACCAGATCCTACCCTTGTTTTCTTTCTCCTTTCTGACTGTTGATAACAATGTAATTACCATCTGTGGTTCCTTCCTGCCATGTTGGAATATATCTGTTTGAACATAAGCCAGAATAAACCTGCCTTTCCTTAATTTGCTTTTGTCAAGTATTTTATTACAACATCAAGAAAAGTAACTAGCACTATGCTGAACCAGGAGACTATACAAACACTCTCAGAAAGGATCAGATTTCAGAGCCCAGATGATGCTCTTAGACTTTCTGAATTGATATGAAGCGAATTATGAGGAAAACTTTGGTCTGAATTTATTGGATGCAACAGACTTTAATACTAAGACAAAGGCCCTGTAAGTACTTCTTTCAGAAAGTAACAAAATAAGAAACATGAAATAAGAAATCAAATGTTACTGCTGTAATTTTTGATGGTTTTTCTTATATTTCTAAAAGACATGGCATTTGAAATTTACCTTCTTAGCAGGAACACACACAACTGGATTTCAACATGGCCACTCTGGGCTGTGATCTGCCTTCTACTTTCAATAGAAAGCTGGACTGGCACCTACTTTTAAAACCAATCCAATTGATAATGATGACATCTAATTAAAACTTTTAAACCGTATCTGGTGCCTGGGGAATCTTTCTTTCTCTGTTTTCTAATATGAATACTGTCAAATACGTTCACTGCACAGTTCCTGACTGGAATTGAAAAGTATCCCTTTTTTATTTTAAATATTATTTATTTTAGTAATTGGTTTATTTATTCACTTTATATCCTGATGATGGCCCCTCCATTCCCCCTCTCCTCCCAGCCCCACCTTTACAAATGCATCCCTCCACTACCTCCTCCCTTTCTCCTGACAGAAGGAGATGCCCACCTTCGGTACATCCTACACTAAGCCCAACCTCTCCCACTGTGACTCAACTAGGAAGTAAAGTTAGGGGAAGCAGATCCAATGTTAGGCAACAGAGTCCAATACAGACTCTACTCAGATTGTTAGGGGACCCACATGAAGACCTACTTATACAAATGATACAAATCTGTATTGGGCCAAAGTCCAGCCCATGCATGCTTTTTGGTTGAGGCTTCAGTCTCTGTGAGCCCTCACTGGCCCAGGTTAGGTGACTATGTAGGTCTTCTTGTGATGCCTTGACTCCTCCAGCGCTCCCATTTCCCCTACTTTTCCTTACAACTTCCCAAGCACCATCTGATATTTGGGTCTCTGTATCTGTTTCTGCAGGATAAAGCCTCTCAGGAGACAGTTATGTTAGGTTCTTGTATGTAAGCATAACAAAGTATCTTTAAAGTGTGAGGGATTGGCTTCCTCATATGTAATGTGTCTCAAGTTAGGCCAGTCATTGGTTGGCTATTCTCTCAATCTCTGCTCCATCTTTATGTTTGAAAATCTTGTAGGCAGGACAAATTTGTGATAGTACATGCTGTAGAGGATGTTGAACAAGGGGAACACTCCTCCATTGCTGGTGGGTTTGCAGACTAGTACAACCACTTTGGAAATCAATTGTCAGTTTCTCAGAATAATCAGAATAGTTCTACCGCAAGACCCACCAATACCACTCCTGGGCATATACCCAAAAGACACATCATTATACCACAAGGACACTTGCTCAACTATGTTCACAGCAGCTTTACACATAAAAGCTAGAAACTGGAAACAGCCTAGATGTCCTTCAACTGAAGAACAGATAAAGAAAATGTGGCACATTTACACAATAAAATACTGTTCAGCTATTAAAAACAAGGACATCATGAAATTTCTAGGCAAATGGATAGAACTATAAAATATCATCTTGAGTAAGGTAAACAAACCCAGAAAGACACACATGCTATATATTAACTTATACATGAATGTTAGCCACAACGCACTGACTAACCATGCTACAATACACAGACTCCCCCCCAAAAAACCTAAATAATAAGGAGAGCCCAAGGGAGCATGAGTGAATCTCACTCAGAAGAGGAAACAAAATAGTCATTGAAGATGGATAGAAGGAGGGAACTGGGTAGAAGACGGGGTGAGGAATGGACCAGGAATGGGGATCAGCTGTGGGGAAACAGGGTGTGGGAGAGGTCTAGGAGCAAGGATGGAATAGATGAGGGGCTATTCTGGGAGTAGCTGGAGACTGAGGACATGGCAGGTTCCAGAGAGTCTATGGGGAGACCTCAGCTGAGACTCCTACCAGCGGTGCATATGAAGACTAAAGTGGCCACATATTGCAGCCAAGCAGGACTTCTAGTGGATGTAGGGAGCCATCAACCCAACCACAAAACCTTCAACTCAAAAGTATACATTTATTTGGTTTTTTGTTTGTTTGTTTGTTTGTTTTGTTTGTTTTTGTTTTTTGAGACAGGGTTTCTCTGTGTAGCCCTGGCTGTCCTGGAACTTACTCCGTAGACTAGGCTGGCCCCGAATTCAGAAATCTGCCTGCCTCTGCCTCCCAAGTGCTGGGATTAAAGGCATGTGCCACCGCTGCCCGGCAAAAGTATACATTTAAAAAGAAATGGCTGTTCTTAGTTCTTTTCCTTTAGTGTTATTTACAATAAATATGATGGATTTTCAAAGAGATATACTGAAGAAAAACTTATTTTTTAATCCACTCTCTCATTTCCAGTGAAGGTTAAATTTCTCCATCTAAATGTGTGTTTTGCTATATGCCAGAAAATATATTTTATTAAGACATCTGATATAATGGAAGATAATTGGTTTATAGGTAGTTGCTTTTCACATGGTTGTTTATATAAACTTTTCAAAAACTCATTATGACAGGATGCTCATATGCTAATTAGATATGGTGGTCAATTTATAGAAAACTCAGTTGCCTTTTTTATTTGCTGCACTGAACTAACAATTTTCATTCTTACGGTATCCATTGTCCGTAGTTGGCCTATGTTTATTTCTATCCAGTTCTGATAAAAGTTAGAAGGTTGAATGGGGCCCTAAACTTGTTAGTCTATCATATCTGAAAGCAAACAATAGACTCAACAAATTTTTTTCTGCCTGGAGAAAAAAATGAACTGATAACCAGTTTCTGAGAAATTCTAATTCCAATGTTCTCAAGTTCCCTCATCTATAAATACAAATCTAAAAAGAATCTCAAGGGGAAATTGTATCTTGTATTTAAGGACTATAGATCACTAGAAGGAGAATCAGTTTAAAAGGATATTAAAGGATAATTAATTTGGTATTTATGAAATATAGAACATTTTCAAGTTCATGATACTGTTATATGCTAATTAGCACAGTCCTTATGACCAGTTATAACATCAAAATTTCTGCATAGAAGGGCTTGTGAAGGCACATTAAAATAGCAAACACTGTCTTTTAGTGAGCTAATGTTGAGTTCACTGGAAAGTAGAGGGTTGTAGGGTCTGATGAAAATAATGTGCTCCTGATAGTCTCCTGACTGCAGAATGCTAATGCATCTCATCTCTCCATAGTTTTTCAGCTATCAAACAGGAGTTACTCAACAAACACTGTTGTATTTCTGTACCAAGGACTCACTCATGGGATTTTAGGGGTGTGTTGCAATGGAGTCTATGAAGTGACTAATGAGACTGAGTAGCTGGTTGGTTTTTGTTCCTACATTTGAAAGCCAATGACCTTTACACAATCCAAGAACTTCTTTCATAGAGTTGTTTGGGAAAACATATATGATGTTCGTGTAAAGCACCAAACAGACTAGTGTGGCACAATAGAAGCACAGATTGTAATCTCCCCTTTCCTGTCTTGTTTCCCAACTCTGATACTGATTCTTCTTCAACATGGAAAATCTAGTGCTACTGACTAGTTAATTATTGTAAAAATACTTTACCATTTTGTTTCTTGCAATATCACACTATTATGAATCCCTTTATATAAATTATATTTCTTTCTGTCTCCTTAAAGATTGACTTTCTGAATACTATTCATGTATTAATAGCAGTTATCACAATTCCACTGATGTATTAATTTTGTGTCCTCCATAGGTGAGCGCTCAGTGATCCTGATGTCAACTGTGATAGAAATGCTTAGATTCCAAGCCATAGCTCACTCGTCAGTACATGTAAAATTGCACTTATTCTAACCTAATTGAGCCTTAATGTTTTGCATATGCCCATGCTGCTAGGTCAGTTAACTAAAGAGGTCAGCTTCTTTAATGGACTCTTTACCTTCCTATCTAGTATCTCTCTAGTTGGCCAAAAACAATCTCATCATCTCTTTATCAAGAATCAAAAGAACATTGATAAATACATATGCAAACATAACATTCTTGCTCTTGATACACTTTAGTGACAGTGCAAAATTCTATGACCTAACCTACAGATTTTCCTATGTTGTAATTTCCAGACACCTTTTGTTGGAATTTTCTCTGTCCCTGTCCCCATCTCTCTCCCTTTCTCTGTCCCTGTCTGTGTCTCTGTTCCTTTCCCTGTCCCTCTTCCTCTTCCTCTCTCTCTCTCTCTCTCTCTCTCTCTCTCTCTCTCTGTCTCTCTCTCATTCTATTTATTTCATTCTCCCTATCTCCTTTCTTTTTTATCATTTTAAAAATCATTTTAAAATATAATTACACCTAATGTTATATGTTGTCACCTTGCCTACACCAGTTCCTTTTCCTGGGTTGGGGCTTAAACCTAACCAGACATCAGTTGGTTAAACTCATAACAATAAGCATGCCTTAGCAATTAGCAATACTAATAGTGAACATTGTCCCCAGCAACCTTCATAGTGATCATATTATTAAAGAAGGCCACACAAAATGGAGCAATCTCCCAGATGAGTTTGTTTTATTTCTCGATGTCCTATAAAACATGTGTTGTCTTCAGCAACAGAGAAATAGATTAGGAATTCAATCACTAGAACAGACAGTGGTCACTATTGTTTGTGAGTTTCAAGAAGTCCCTTGCCCAACAACTTATCCTTTTAGAATGCCGATTCAGGGGCAATTACACATTAGCAACCTCACTGGCACCATCTTGGTTTTCTTGGTCAAGTTTAGAGTCATAATCTAACTTGTTATACCTACTATTAGAGTCATCTCTCTGCTGCATATTCTTAACTAGTGATTGATATAGGGGGGACTAAAACCTTGTGGGTGGTGTCACCCCTTGCCTGTTTATCCTGGAGTGTATAAAAAAGGCTGACTAAGCCTTGAGAACAAGTCAGTAAGTGATACTCGTGGTCCCTGCCTTGATTTCCTGACTTGACTTCCTGGAGGATGAGCTATAAATTGCAAGATAAAATGAATTATTTCCTTCCCAAGTTGTTTTGGTCATGGCTTTCATCACAGCAACAGGAATCTGACTAAGTACCATGAGTCTGGAAACCTACAGACAGTAACCATGGACTAAATCCTCAGAAGCCAGAATGAGGCTTTCCTCTTGTAAATTGTTTTTCTTGGTTATTTAGCTCCAGTGATAGACAAACTGACTAAACCAGGGTTATGTTATAGACAATAGATCTAAACAAACGTGCAAATATCTATAAGACAAAACAAGGTGGAAAACATAGAAGTGCTTTAAATAATGCATAATAAATAACCAAGGGATTAAATTGAATTTGTAGGATCAGAACTTACATTATGGAAGAATTAAAAGACATGCTCATGGGAAAGCATATCAAAGATTATTTAGATTCTTATTTGGGGTCACTGTATGTAGATATACAAATTGGACTTGAGTTTTGTTTGCTGACAAAAATAGACTTAGTTATTAATCCTATTTTTATATTTAACATGCTCTGATTTAAGAAGTAACCCTGAGTTTAGGTTTCACAATTGTTAAACTAATGGAAATATTATCTACCTTCCTGTGATGAATTTAGATGAATGTATTTGTCACTTCTCATCTTTGAAGACATGAAGACTTAGTGTTAGATGGCATAGTGAATTGCTTAAGCAAATACACATTAGACTCTTGATAAATAGACTTCATTCAGAAAGTCTAGCAATTTGATGTATTGAGGCTTAATTTGATCTTTATTTTTATTATCATTTGGATTGAAGGGAATCATCTTGCAGAGGATTCTTAAATATTTTTCTAATGCATAAATTTATTTGATTTATTTCAAGATATTCAACATTGAAAAGAACTGGAAAGCCAGGCAGTGGTAGCGCACACCTTTAATCCCAGCACTCAGGAGGCAGAGGCAGGTGGATTTCTGAGTTCGAGGCCAACCTGGTCTACAGAGTGAGTTCCAGGACATCCAGGGCTACACAGAGAAATCCTGTCTCGAAAAAACCAAAAAAAAAGAAAAAAAAAAAAAAAGAAAAAAAAAAAAAAGAAAATAAGAAAAAGAACTGGAGGAGTGTGCCACCATGCTCATCTGGTAAACCTCAATTTTAGTGTCCTTGTATTGGGGATATATCTATTGATTTAAAAGTACTTGTTTTATTTACCATGTATTTTATATAAGTAGATGGCAGTCTTTCAAAGTGTAATTGTTGCCGGGCAGTGGTGGCACACGCCTTTAATCCCAGCACTTGGGAGGTAGAGGCAGGTGGATTTCTGAGTTCAAGGCTAGCCTGGTCTACAGAGTGAGTTCCAGGACAGCCAGGGCTATACAGAGAAACCCTGTCTCGAAAAACCAAAAAAAAAAAAAAAAAAAAAAAAAAAAGTGTAATTGTTGAAACAGTTTGCTTAATTATAAGATATGTGTGGCTACCTCTGCAGCATACAGCAGGATTAAGTGTTGTCTTTTTAGGAGCCGAGGACCCCAAGATTGTCATCAGGGCCTGTTAAATTAAGACTTCACTTTCTTACAGCAAAGAAGCTTTTCTCCCATATAAAGAAAAAATTCCTGCAGATAGAATGTTAATTATTATAGGTTTTAATACCAATTATATGGCAAATCTTTTACATTGCTTCAGAATAACATGCACTTACTCGTGGGAAGCTTTAAAGCAGGGGATCTTTAACTCAAAATAAATTTTCTAAACTTTAGAGAAATCTCAAAGTTTTTTATGATCATTGAACTCGAGTTTGTAAGAAAATGTTTTCAGGGTTATCAATAGCATAAGCTTCTCTGAATTAGCAATTCTAATAAGTTTAATTATTTACAATGCAAAAGCTTCAATATAAAGTTTATTATTCTCTTCTCCAATGTATGTAACATAATTTGACTAACACAAATGAACTATCAATTATCATTAAAGAATTGTTTATTCTCTAACTGTCTTTTGTAGCTTTAGTTATGTTGAATTAAATTAACTTTGCAATTTTGACCACAAGTTTATATATTAATTAATTCATCTGTTGATTTATTTTTTAGGCTTGAAGCACTGTTTTTTTTTTTTTTTTCCGGGAATGCAGAGAGGAAAATATAAGTCTCAATAATGCTTTTTCTAGCTGCTCATGGAGATATGGGCTCATAGTTACAAGTATTTGGGAGGCTTAAACAGAGTCCATGTCTGAGAACAGTCATGATAAAAAGAAGAAAGGAAGGAAGGAAACAAAGAAGGAAAAATTAAAGCTGTTTTCTATGTGAATATTAGATTTTAGAATCTGATTGTCATATTGTTTTGAGTACAGAAATGATTTTATTCCAATTATTTCTAAAAATAAATTACTATATTCCTATATAAAACTATTGTATGTAAAATGAAGACAAGAGTAAGGAGTGAGAAAAAAGAAAGGAAAGATGGATAAGCAGGAATGTTGTTACTATTATTTAGGAGATTATAACCTAACAGGTTTCTTTTTTACATCTTTCAATATCCAAAATTTCTGAGAGTCATCGAATTTAAAATTAATTGTATATATAAATTATAGAATGACTGACTGAGTGACTAAATATTTCCAAATATTTTATGATATTTAAAGTGAAGAAAATACAGTAACTTGAGGTTATGTGGAAGTTCACAAAAGATATTATCTAGCTACTTTATCAAGAAATATAATCATGCCAAACCTTATGATTTAATAATATTCTATGGGCAGAGAAGGTTTTTTATATTTTTAACAAAGAAAAATCTAAGTTTTTCCACAAGTGCTTCATTTTACACTGTCATGATGGTGTGGTTATTTGTCAGAGCATCTTTAGAGACATTATATCTTATATCAGAACTGTCTTGGAGAATAATTGTTTGCTTTGGGGTCTTATGGCAGTAATTCTAAAATCTCTAGAGGCAAGGTTATTTACAGAATAAGGTGAGAAAATTTGGGACATAGTTAGAAATGGAGACAGCATCTAAAACAACTTTTGGTAACTCTCTCTAGGAGCCCTATTAAAGGTGTCCTCAGTTAAAATCAGAGGCTGCCCATCAGTTTTATGTTCACCTCACAGAGAGCTAATTGAGTGATTCATGCGTGGCTCTGTGCAACTAAACATTCTGCACACAAAGAAGGTTAGGTTGATGCAGACTGAGACCTGCGCAGAAGTAAACACTGGCATATTTATACAGCAACTAGTATTCAGTCAACCAATCAATAATAAATGAATTAATATTCACGAAAGGTTATAAATTAAAGCATGTGGAATTAGAAACAGATTATGTGAAGTTCCTTGTTTGTTGAGAAGAATGTTCATGTCATCAGTAGCAAGTATACATTTTTAACATCAGTAAGAATATAAAAGGTGGAAGTGGTTCCTTCCACCCAGAGAAATCATATTACATTTAGATTGTTACTCTGTGTTGACTGCAGTTTAGGAATGCTAGAAAAATCTTTTGACATGAATAGAAATGAACTAAATGAAAATGAATTCTGATTGATTCAAACCACAGACATGACCCATGATCACATCTTTAAAATGAGAGAAAAAAATAGCATTCCATTTTTGCACCAATTCAATTCCAGTTAGGCGACATTCAGGAACAGACCATGTCTCAGATAATAGCAAAGAGTCTGCTCAGTGGACAGAATCGCACATACATTTTTTCCACTGTTGAAATTTGTCTTAGACAGATAATAAATGCATGCACTATCAACTAAATTCAACTGACTTAATCCCCTTTGATTTTAGGACTTGGTTCCACCCCATCCCTCACTGACAAAATTGTGGAGACTTTCATCATAGATGAGTTCAGTGTAGCTCTCAAAGACAAAAGATATTCAAAAGCACATACAGTCTTTCAATACAGCTTCTGCACTTACTAATGCAGGTGTAGCCACCTATTTTACAAGATTCTTATTAATGAATGTAGAAGAACAGGATAAAGTGATGAGAGTTTAATTTATTTTGGAAGTAATGGTTTGTACAGTAATTATCAAGAAGCAGCCACTTGTCAAATGGAATCAGTAACAAGTGCTGTTGGGAGACCCTTTCTGGTACACAGACGATCTGAATGGTTTTACTTTGCAGTAAAATAGACTCTATAGCAGTAATCTATTTTGCTTTGGAAACTGACTTCAAAATATCTTGTAATTTGACTAAGTTTAAGAAATAATATACATTAATGTATTATAAGAATTATTTTATACTCACCTGTTTCTTTTTGTTGGTAAAAATTCTTCATGATATATAAAACTAGGTGGGTTTTCTTACTTGTTTTGTTTTGACAGAACAGGATCCTAGGCAACCCAAAATGTCCTGAAACTATATATATATATACATATATATGGATAACCTTTAATTTCTGATGGCTCTTCCTCCATTTTGAGTACTGGAATTAACTGACTTCTACCACCACAGCCTGCATTTTGGCCACTTCACCTAAGCCATCTGAGCTGTATCTATAGCTCTGATAGTTCTTCCACTTTACTTTGACCACTAACTCATTCTAACACTCCAGCACCAAATACAATTTTGCTGTAAAAGATCTGGCTCAGGTTTATGGGTAATAGATATGGAGTTAGAGTCCATGGACAGACCTAGTGATGCAGCACACTTACCAGGACTCAGCCAAACTCCAGCATCTCAGAGATTTACAACACATCTAAGGAAGAGAGTGATTCCAGAGATCCCAGATGCATACAATACACCACAGTGCTTGGAAGAATTGCTGGCTAGCTTGAGTTCAGATATTTTATGTCTTTCTGTGGCCACTACAATGACAGGGAAGAAGCCAAGGAATATACCGAGGAAAAAATAATACCACTTAATACCACTTTAATACTTTATGTTTTCCATTGAAAACAGAAGAATAAGTGAATATATTCAGAATTATTTTTGCCTGCACTAATATATAATTTTTGATAATCCTTGTGGCTTCATCAGTCTCTACATGTTGGGCACATTAACTGAATGGAAATAACCAGCAGGTGTTTAATGAACACTGTTGCTGTTGTTGGCTCAAACTACTGAATTTTCTATTTAAAAGACCATTGTCCAAACAAGTACATTGTCAGTTTGTGTGTGTGTGTGTGTGTGTGTGTGTGTGTGTGTATTATAATTTAAGGAATTCATATGAACAGAACACAAAGAAAGAAAAATAACTTAATTGCCTATACTAGTGACTGTAGGGACACCTAAATTGATTGATTAAATAGCAAGTTCTAATTATTTTATAGTAGAGTAGAAATATGAGTATATTTATTCTTTAGAAAATTGCTTTTAAAAATGAACAATAAGGAGACCTCTGCCTGGGCCACCAGGGGTCCATAGCCAAGGAGCACCAGGAGAAGGCTACCATCCCAGGAGCATGGAAAAGCCGTGAGTGGGGTTAAGGCAAGCACCACTGCTCACCAGGACCCTCCCAGAACCCTTGGGTCACAGGGACTGAGGTAAAGTCGGGGACAGGAACTTTCTGGTTTCCATCTGTGCCAGGGGACCTCAGCCTGGGCCACAGGTTCCAGGGGAGAGTTGGAATCCCAGAAGTGCTAACACACCTTTAAGCACAGGCAGGGCCACCACTTCTGTTCAAGCTCACGGGATCAAGAGGGACGCTTGCAGAGCCATCAGGACATAGGAGCCAAGGGACAGCTGGGGACAGGATCCTTCTGGTATCTGTCTGCACCCCAGAGCTGACCCTGTGCCACGGTTTTCCAGGCCCAAGTACCTCTCATAGAGAGCTGGTCTTCAAGGAGTATTGACACAGAAGCCTGCAGGAGGGGCAAGCAACAGTCAGAGTAAGACCAGATAACATCAGAGTTAACAAGATGGCAAAAGGCAAGGGTAAGAACATAAGGAACAGAAACCAAGGCTACTTGGCATCATCAGAACAGAGCTCTCCCACCACAGCAAGCCCTGGATACCCCAACACACCAGAAAAGCAAGACTCAGATTTAAAATCATTTCTCATGTTGATGATAGAAGAATTTAAGAAAGAAATTAACACCCTTAGAGAAATACAAGGGCACAGAGATAAACAACTAGAAGCCCTTAAAGAGGAAACACAAAAATCCCTTAAAGAATTACAGGAAAACTCAATCAAAAAGAAAAAGGAAATGCACAAAACTATCCAAGAGCTAGAAATAGAAATAGAAACAATAAAGAAATCACAAAGAGAGACAACCCTGGAGTTAGAAAACCTAGGAAAGAGATCAGGAGTCATTGATGTAAGCATCACCAACAGAATACAAGAGATAGAAGAGAGAATCTCAGGAGAAGAAGATACCATAGATAACATCGACACAACAGTAAAAGAAAATGCAAAATGCAAAAAGCTTCTATCCCAAAACATTCATGAATCCAGGACACAATGAGAAGACAGAATGTAAGGATAATAGGTATAGAAGAGAGTGAAGATTCCCAACTTAAAGGACCAGTAAATATCTTCAACAAAATTATAGAAGAAAACTTCCCTAATCTAAAGAAAGAAATTAACATAAATATACAAGAAGCTTACAGAACTCCAAACAGATTGGA
>CM052701.1:103833213-103853640 GCA_028551405.1 Uromys caudimaculatus
TGAGGAAATTAAAAAAAAACCATCAGATCCTACTACAAAAGCCTATACTCAACAAAACTGCAAAATCTGGATGAAATGGACAATTTTCTAGACAGATACCAAATACCAAAGTTAAGCCAGGATCAGTTAAACCATCTAAACAGTCCCATAATGCCTAAAGAAATAGAAGCAGTCATTAATAGTCTCTCAACCAAAAAAATACCAAGGACCAGATGGGTTCAGTGCAGAATTCTATCAGACCTTCAAAGAAGACCTAATACCAATACTCTTCAATCTATTCCACAAAATAGAAACAGAAGGAACATTACCAAATTCCTTCTATGAGGCCACAATTACTCTGATACCAAAACCTCACAAAGACTCAACAAAGAAAGAAAACTTCAGATCAATTTCCCTTATGAATATTGATGCAAAAATACTCAATAAAATTCTTGCAAACCAAATCCAAGAACACATCAAAACGTCATTCATCATGATCAAGTAGGCTTCATCCCAGGGATGCAGGGATGGTTCAATACCCGGAAATCCATCAATGTAATCCACTACATATACAAACTCAAAGAAAAAAAATCACATGGTCATTTCATTAGATGCTGAAAAAGCATTTGACAAAATTCAACATCCCTTCATGATAAAAGTCTTGGAAAGATCAGGAATTCAATGCCCATACCTAAACATTGTAAAAGCAATACACATCAAACCAGTAGCCAACATCAAACCAAATAGAGAGAAACTCGAAGCAATCCCACTAAAATCAGGGACTAGACAAGGTTGCCTTCTCTCTCCCTGGTATGTACTCACTGATAAGTGGATATTAGCCCAAAAGTTCGGAATACCCAAGTTTCACTTTACAGTAACCACTAGACTGAGAGTGAGGTCCCAGATGGAGGAGTTGGAGAAGGGACTGAAGGAGCTGAGGGAGTCTGTAGCCCCATGGAGGGAGCAACAGTGTCAACTGGCCTGACCCCCCTGGTCGTCCTGGAGGCTGGACCAGCAACCAAAGAATACACATCGAGGGACCCATGGTTCGGACCACATAGATGGCAGAGGAGGGCCTTGTTGGCCATCAGGAGGAGGAGAGGCCCCAGTAAAAGGGAGTGTCAAGGTAGGAATACAGGAGTGGGTGGGCAGGTGTGTGGGAGGTGGAATTCCCTCATAGAGATGGGTGAGGTAGAGGGGATAGGTGGTTTCCAAAGAGGAGACCTAGAAAGGGGGAATCATTGGAAATGTAAATAAAGAATCAAAAAAAAAAAGTAAAAGAAAACAGTGATTAAGACAACGATAAAAAAAATGAACAATAAGTAAATAACTAGATAAAGCAATATGACTCCCATTCAGGCAAACAATCACATAACAATAGTTACCCTCTTACCCCCTTACCCCCCCAAAAGAAAATATTCAATTCACCAAGAATAATTACAGAGATATAAATATTTAGAGAAAGAGAGAGAGAGAGAGAGAGAGAGAGAGAGAGAGAGAGAGAGAGAGAGAGATGGTCAAAAGATAGAATAAGTAGAGTCATAAAACTAAGTCATACAGTCATAACCTTCAATAAGTTCCTAGGTAATGTCACCACCTCTGTTGGTGTTCAGTAGACTCTTTTGAGAACTGAGAAATTCAGGAGACCAGAACAACTAGAATTCATTGACAAATAATGTATAGGAGAGGACTGCACAAAAAAAAATGATTCCTGAAGCTTTCCACACTCATGCCTTCAAATTTCCACAAAATGTTGATCAGTACACACAAGTGAGAAAAATACTGAAGACTGGGTCATAGAAAGTAAGAAGGAGGAACTCAGAAATATCAAGTATAAAAGTATTCAAAGGACCAAGTATATGAAACCTCTTTCCAAATGATTTGATATACCGTGCAATTAAATTCATGGATTATGAGTTAATATACTCAGAAAAATTTTACCTCAGTACTGAGAAAGCTTTAGCCTAAGACTGAATACTACCCTGATCCATGCCTAACAGGTGTTTTGTAAAAAACTGAACCCCATCAAAATCAAACACTTCCCAAGTATATTAACTAAAGGAGAAATTTAAGAATGTATGCATAGGAAAATATCCTGCATCCAAATAGGTAGAAATCACATGTCTAACATACAAATAAATTGACAGCAGTTATGACTTCAATATGAAATTTCTCCCATGAGCTCATGTGTTGTACACTTGATCCTCAGCTGGTGGCACTATTTGGAGAGATTGTTGAACCATTAGTTGTTAAGGCCTCACTGAGGAAAGGCAGACACTGGGGACATACTTCAGGAGATACCAGTCCATACCACTCTCTCTTTCTACTTCCTGACTAGCTATATAGTCAAAAGCTCTTCTCTGCCACATGTTCTTGATGTCATGGTGTTTTCTCCAAGTACTTGATAAACATGCACTAAGTCTCCTAAAACAGTTAGTCAGAATAAAAACGTTCCTCCTTTTCAGCTAATTGTGCCAGGCATTCTGTCATAGAAATGAGAAAGGCAACTCTGATCATACAAAGAAAGGGAGCAAAATGCATGATAGAAATAATCAAAATGGATGAATGATTCATACAAAGGTCTTAATTAGGAGAGAAGGACATTACAATGGATTTTAGGGAACATTATCATGTGTTCAGACACTTAATAAGAAATGGAACAATATTAAGTGGGTAGAAATGAGCTACACAGGATGGCTCGTACCTACAGTTCCTGTGCTGGGGGTGCGGATGCAGGAGCATCTGTTTCAGGTCAGCATGGGCTACAGAGTGTCTCAAACTTGCCAAAAATGTGAGTGTGTGTTATCTTATGTAATATACATTATATATTATATGTATAAATAGTAATAGCATCTATTTAAGACAAAATGCAAAATTAAAAAGTGAGCATATCTAAAGTTATCTATGGCACAATTTCAACTATTCTAATATAATTCTCACTAAGGAAGTAGAAAACCGTACATAGACCCAAATGAAACAATCATTTGATAAAAAAGTGAATGAGAAATTTATAAATTTGATGAATATATAAAATACAAATGGAAGAAAATCAACTTGGCTCAAGAAAAAAACTGTAAAGTAATACAATATCAAGATACATAATAATTAACTTGCTAAAAATTCAAGACAAAAGTATTAGTAGAAATCACAGGAAAGTGATATATAGAAAGGAACAAAGTCACAAGAAGTTAATTCTAAAATTTTATATGTAAATCCGAGAAACTTAATGTAACTCAATCAACCTTGCAAAGAAATCAATTTTGTTAAACTACACTGATTTGAGGACTTATTAAGTAATATAGTAAGTTATATTTATCAGGTCTTTTAGGCATTGCACATACAAATTGACATTTACATGCAAAAACAGAGGATTTAGAAGTATATCAACATATATGAAAAGATTTAATTTGACAATTAATTAAGTAATAATAGTATTTTTTCCTGCTAGAAATACTGCTAGAAAATTATATGCTAATATTCTGTTTTATACAAAAGAACATGAATACATACCTGGCACAATATACAAAAGGTAGCTCTAAAGGAATAATGAAACTAAACTTGAAACTAACATAATAAAAGGTTTGAAAATCAACAAACAAACAAAAAAAATAGACAGCATTCCTTAGATATGACATCAAAGTTTGATTTATAACAGGAATGCTGATAGAGTTTAATAAATTTTTATACATCAAAAACTTTTAATTTATTTTTAAATCTAGTTTTGGGAAAACAATATAACAGAACAAGGTCACAGAAAATCCAGATACTGAAAGCAAATACTTTCAAGTTATATATCAAATGATGAAGGACATATTTCTAGAATGTAGACACAACCTCAGAAGTCAATGCTACTGGTTACTCTATAGAATTTAAAGGAATATGCAAAAAAATCTTACCAAAGAAGATATAGGAATGTTCAATATACACTTGAAAAGTTATTAGACATTCCAAATTACTAAGGATAAATAAATGTTAATATAGGTGCTGTACATCTGTTGTAATGATTAAAATTTTAAATCCTCACCCTATTAGGATTGTTGATAGATGGAGCATGCAAAACTCTCAGGTAGTGTTGGTACAACTCCTTTGGAAAACTGTTTTGTGATCATTTTATAAAGACAGTGGATGCTCTCTGTACTAGACTGTTCAGGCTTCCTACTTCTACTTGACCCAACACACAAAAAGCCATATAAATCCATGGCTATTCTCTCAATATGTGTCTCCTCAAATTTCTATTGTTGAAATCTAATGGCCATGGTAAAGGATTAGGGAATGGGGACATGAGAGGTGTGATTTTATCATAAAGGTTCAGTTCTCATGACTGAGATTCAGAACCTGAGAGAAACAAACTGATAGGACTGTTACCCTCCCATCATATCCTCACCAGATACCAAACTCTTTCTGTCTTAATGTTTAACTCTACAACCTCCAAATCTACAAGAAATAACATTTGTTGTCTGTTACCTACCTGTATATAGTGACTTACTATTGCATCCCAGATAGCCTAAAAATTCAGGAACATGAATATTCACAGAAAAATTAGGTAATAGGGAAAAATGTAAATAGAGGGATATATGTTAATAGAATTGTGATATCAACAAATAATAAGTATACTTAAAATATTCAGCTACTGCCAGGCAGTGGTGGCGCACGCCTTTAATCCCAGCACTCGGGAGGCAGAGGCAGGCGGATTTCGGAGTTCGAGGCCAGCCTGGTCTACAGAGTGAGTTCTAGGACAGCCATGGCTATACAGAGAAACTCTGTCTTCAAAAAACCAAAAACCAAAAACCAAAAACCAAAAACCAAAAACAAAACAAAACAAAAAAAAAATTCAGCTACTAGGGGAAAGAATTTTTGTTAAAGCATGCAAGATTTTTGTCTTCAAAAGACTGTGCTAAATAAAAGAAATCAGAATGTGTATAGTCTCTGCTACATAACTTTCTTTATCAAGCACTCTAGATATTACAAACTCAACTATAGGAAAAGAAATTAATTAAGTGATTTGATGAATGTAAAATTGGTAGAAAAGATAGAAGAGGATGTTTAAACCCTCAGGACAAGCATTTTGGTGGCAGTGCATATATTCTGACCAAATATTTGGACATGATTTCATAGGTGTTAAAACGTGTATCAAAACTAATCAACTTTTGTCTTAAATATATGCCAACTGTATCACAGTAAAGATGTATTAACAAAATTAGCACCATTGCTGTAGCTGCTGCAATTTGGAAGATCTTTTATTTGATGACCATTGATAACCATTGTCTTCTAAGTACACCTGATAGCACTCTTATGATGTCAAAGTGTAACTTGCAGTTGCATTTGCACTTCATATTTTTGACCTTTTTTTTTTGTCTTTGGCCAGAAAATTTTCCATGCCAAGAAAATTGTTACAGTCAATTCCAGTACTTGTTATGCCCCTCCAGGCAATTTAGCTCTTAATACGTTTCCCTCATTTCTTCCTTATTGAATGAAGACACATTATAAGACCCTATATCACACACTTAAAACTCTCAGAAAGTATACATCAGTTTCGATCCATGTTAAGTCTATATATCTAGGTTCAATGAGGAAAACACATGAAAACAAAAGTTTAATACTAACATGAAGGTCCTAGACAGGTCTGCCACTGGTATATTTTAACTCAGTTATAAGATATTGAATATTACTTGGTTCTCTTTTTTTGTTTTTTTGTTTTTTTTTTGTTTTTTTTTTTTTGTTTTTGTTTTTCGAGACAGGGTTTCTCTGTATTACTTGCTTCTCAACACACTTAAAGCACAACTCTTCATACTGTGCTAGCAGTCTTGGCTTTGAATCATTCCCAGTGGAGAGGAAGCAATCTGTCTTTTTTTCCCTCTATTATATAGACATTTCTGTATATTCTGCCAAAGAGGAAAAAATAAAAACTCCCTTAACTCTCTCTCAGAAGTGCTGATACTTTATAATTTTCTCTAAACATAAAAATAGATACTCTACATTTTCTTAAGTAACTTAGCTCTTAACAAGGTTAATAAACTGATGAATTGCCTGGTTTTAAGTTTTTTTTTTTCCATTTTGGGCAATGCATTCCAGAAGTGGCAAATTAGTTCATTTAAATATATAACATTAAATTAAACTGGTAGTGCATGATTAGGTAGGTAATACTTGCATTTTTCTTAACACCATTCTGTTTCTGCACATCATGTTTTTGTAAAATTGCAATACTGAGAAGAGATAATTACAAATGTGTAATTTTATAGGATCTTAAAGTTAGAAATAATTTAAATATTAGTTCAATTGAATAGTTGCTGTTTTCTACGCACTTCACTTAACTCATCTGATTTCCAGTCTCTGTATATTAATGATAATAATTTCATTTATTAAAACTAAACAGAAGCCAATAATGTACTCATGTTTTTCTAATATCATTATATTTAACACTGTAAAAATGCATTGAGGTTAATATTTTACTATGAAAAACTACAGTCTAAGAGAGGAGTACCTACGAAGGCAGACAGATCTTAGTTTTGTAGCTAGGATTTAGTAGACCTTAAAACCAATCCAAGTCCATGTGATGGTACGAGCTATGTTCTTGCTCCAGATGGACCATATTGTGTACCTTCTGGGTAAAGAAATGGTATAATTAAATGACATGGGGGGGGGTGGATGGTTTAGTGCCTAGTGAGCAAACTCTTAGGAAATGATCACTTTCTAATCTCAACACAAGATAGATTCATACTTCACTGGAATTCTTAGGCAATGTAAAGTCACATATTTCACAATTCTCTTCCAATTCTGGATAAATTCTAACTCATAGAAGATGCTTTTTTATATTGAGCTGAAAACTGTTCCCTTATAGCTGTCACCTCTCTGACCTATTTCTGCCCTCAAGTTGGACTATTGATTGTGATTTCATTAAATTTAGAGCTTAATTTAGAGAGAATTGGCATTCTTACAATATTGAATCTCCTTATCCAAGAATAATTTGAGGCTCTGATTAATTCAAGTTTTCTTCAACTCTGTCCTACACAGGTGATTTTGAGTAGCACATCTTTTAGTGATATTGTGGCATAGTTGGACAAGGTGATTTCTATTTTAAAACAACTTTGGTAAAATCCTGGATTTTCTATTGCATGACAATTTGACTTCTCTGAGTTTATTATTTAATTGAAAGTGGCAATAAAACCACTTACCTCCCATGTTTGTATGCAAAAATGCATTGCATGTTGTTAGTAATATAACTGACATTCATTAAGACTAGCTACTATAACTAATATTGATCACACAGGCTACTTTCTGTCACAGTAGGAAATGATTTGACACATACTTTAAGAAATGTATATGAATGTCTCATAGCCTTCATTACTAAATCATTCTTCTCAAGGTATGACAATAAGTATCTTACATCTTTGTAATTTTCAATCATAGAATAAAATTATAAACAGAATTAGTATTTTGTGATTGTAGATCTTAAAGGAGACATAGAGGGCTTTAGTATTGGATTATATAATTTTTCAGCTATATAAACTTTGAGGAAGCAGTGTAACTCTCTTAGCTTCAAAGTCTTTTGTAAATCAGTGGTGAAGAGATTGTAAATTCTCAGAACTGAAGTTCTAATGCAATTGATACATGTTTTATAGTGCTGTATTAACTTGTATTAAAAACATAATGATTAATATGTAACTACAACTATTATGCCATTGAATTGTTATTCTAAAACAAAGTGGATTTGTAATACAATGTATAATACAGATTTACAGGACCTATATGAAGGTGGCATTACTTAATGTCATAGTCTACTCATTGGAAAAGTCTGCTAATTTTCATTATTATTTTCCTTGAATTAATTATTTATACATACTGCTTTGTTAAATCCCATGACAACCAGAAAAGACTTAAATGACCTATGACATGAACTTCTGACCAGATATGTAAGTGACTTTTAAGAGACATTTATCTGAAGTAGAGATATGCACTTTCAATACAAGTTTACTATCCCATGGGCTGGGGTCCATTATTGTATAAAGGAGAGAAAACTTGAGAGCCAGAGTTAATTTTTTTTCTGATAATTGAATTCTGATTCAGCCTGACTGGGACCAGCCACCTCATGTTATCATGACTTCCCCATCCCACCTCTTTCTACCTTATGTTGTTTTACTTGGGTATTTTGTCATGACAAGCATAAACATTGGTAAACAGAAAGTGGGCCAGGCAGGCAATTTCCACTTGAGGGCCAAACTAAAGCCTGCCTGAGAGACCAGTGATTGGCAACACAGACAATGACAGCCAATTGGGAATTACTACTTGGAGGACACACTTGCTAGGGATCAATGGTACTGAAGGAGGGTATAAAGGATGCTCCCCAAGAATTAATAAACCAGCTTGCTGCCACATTCTCACCTACTACAGGAGTCTGAGACATTGATTCTGTGCCTTCTCACCCACTGCCCCCAAGGAGGATGGTAGGCAGGATGGAAGACATAGGCAACAAGGAGTTGTGCATAACCAAACTATAGTTCATAGACCATTGCAACTATAACTATGCTTGGAAATTCTAAACTTTTCCTAGCTCATAGCTCCCAATATTTCACTTTCCTCTGGCAGAGCTTAGTGAACACTCTGCTGGGGGTTCAAAATAGCAGGACACTGAAAAGAGTGTAGATAGCAGAGCCTTAGCTGATGATGTCTTAAGGAGGAAAGGGAATATATGCTTCCAGGCATCGGACTAGAGGATATTCAGGTTATATTTTGCTTTCTACTGATGTCCTGAAATTTTAATCCATTTAAATATAATGCATTAAGTCCTGTGTCAGAGGAAATTTCAAAACAGCAAAATGTGTAGCTGTGGTGTGGTTATCACCCACTGCTCTTACTCAGATCCAGACTAACTAGAGAAGAGAAAGATATGGAAAGGTGTGCCTTGGATAGGGACGGCACATGAATGAATTTAAAGTTGTGAACAGAGAAGGTACAGACAAAGCACCTATATTTGTTTAAAAAGATTAGCACTAGAACAACCGAAAAGGTGTGCTGAGAGCAAATCCTGCACATCAAAGGCTTCTACCAGCAAAAAAATACAAATCATTTCAAAATACAATGTAAATGGATAGATTCCCCAGAGTTATCCTGATGGCACATGGATATCCAGAGGCCAAGGCTACTGTGGTCTAAGAGAGAAAGGATACCTGTTAGATTTCCAATAGAGTTTGACAGTCACACCCTTGTAGTACTGGCCTTACAGGCATAAAATATGCAAGATAGATCTTGCATCAAGGTTACAGACAGCCTCAGAAACTAGGCCATGTGTAATTTACTGAAAAGAGATTTTTGTGATGCCCCTGCATGATGCTAAGGAGGTATAGCTTAAGTTGTACTGGAGATGCAGTGATGTTGGAGATACTAGGATGATGAGACCTCTGCTGAGGAAATCTGCAGGCAGGAAGGGAAAATAGGTCAAGAGACAGGGTCTACGTGCAGAAGATGATGACAGGTATGCAGGGGAGTTTCAGATGGCATCCATTTCTTAGGTTCGAGGGACATTCCTTCCTCAGCCTCCAAAATAGGTGGAACTATTGTTGGGGCACCAACACGCCTTTCTGTCTTTGACTTTCTTAATGGAAGATAATGCTAATTCATTGTCTTTGTTTCCAAAGGAGTAGCTACAAGAGCTCAAGCCTTGACACATGTGTGAGTACCAGGTCAGAGGAAGATAAAGCCAGCAGGGACATAAAAGATGGACTGGAGAGGCATAGCCACATGATTTTGGTTATGATCCTCAGATCTGTACATGGAGATAAAGTATTTGGGGTTTGCCTTGCTGGGTTGCATTCTTCTTTTACTCTTATATTTTAAAATGCATTCTCCCATTCCTACCTATTGTAACAGAAATGTTTTTGCTGTACCACTCTATATTAATATTATACAACTTATTATTTCAAAGACTCAAAGATATGATGTTGCCTTGAGTCTCAGAAAAAAAAAAATTGGAGTATCGAGTATTGAAGTGTCAAACCTGTTAAATACTGTGCAATTCTTGAAATTAAACTGGGTGCATTTTGTATGGTGAGATGTCCAAGAGCAGAGGGGCACAAATATTGGGAATTTATGGCATAAAAGACCTATGTTTGAGTATTATGCTGACAAAGTATAGATTTGGGTTTGGTAATTTTCATTGACCATCAATGTGATTTTGATTCATCTAGAAATATTATGGGTGTGTCAGTAAATGATTTTACAGAGACGTATAAAGAGAAGCTACAACAGGAACATTAACGGCACTGTTCCATGAAGCTGGGGTCCTGTACTGATAAAAAGAAGCATGCATGAGGACCAGCCTTTTTCTCTGCTTCCTTACTGCCGACTGATTAGGCTCATGCACCTTATGCTCCTACAAGCTTAAAATGCCTTCCTCAACTCTATCTTCCTACTATGAATGTGACACTCTCTTCTTTAAAGTGATAATGTCTAGTGTTTTCTCACAGGCCTGAGAACATTAATGCACATAGCAACAATTGTAGATTGTGGATCTTTCTAGAAACACTTCTTTTCTCACATGCCAGACTTTTGGCAGACTGGGCAGCAAGGAAGACCTCTGTCTCACAAAATTAACTAAGTAAATAATTAATTAATGAAAACCAAAAGGGCAGATAGAAAGGGAATATTGCCTATTACAGATTTTGACTATTTAATGTGGACACTGTAGATTTTGAAATAAGGTAATTTCAATAGATGGTGCTTTAAACATGATTCTTAAAATAGCTCTGTCCTAAATTTTGAATCAAATTCATCTATCTTCTGACAGTTTTCCATAGGCAATTTATTGGCAATGCAAAAATGAAGCTGTTTCATTCCATATGAACAAATTAATTTTATTTAACTTATTTTTTAAGCAGCCAAAGACCCAGATAATGCTGTTCAGTGAATATTCTTCCTATTGCAGAAAAGAAGCATTCCAACTCATTATATTAGTTATTAGGTATACATCTTTAGAAAGTGGGGGACAAATGGCTATTTTATTTTTTATGTATGGGGGAAATATTTTAAAAACGCATTGTACATAACTAATTGGTTAAATGTAGTTATTTAAAGTATTAAATGAGAGCAGCAATCTCTTGTTTCCCAGTTGCACTCTATTTGCTCCTAGTTACCATTCATCTGAAGATTAGAATGAACACGAAGTCATATTTCTCTTGGTGATAAAGGAGGCATGACGGGACCCAGAACACAATGAAATAGCCATTCCTGAGGAGGCAGAACATAATTAGGCCCTTTTGTGGTTTTATTATAATAATGAACAAACGTCTAAATGGTTTCCTAGATGTTGCATCACTCCGCTCAGATTTGTTGTTCACTGAAACAACTTACTGGAAGGAAAACACGATTATTTTTTAGCAGAGTGAGAATTCATAAAAAGGTTTCTTGCTTGTTTCTTTTAAATTTTTGCTCTTCAGATATAAATATGCAGAATATACAAGAATAGCAAAGGTTTCAACTTACTAAAAATTTTCAGTTAGTTTTAAAAGCTTTAGAAAATATCTGTTGTGTTATTTTTTTTATAATTCTTTGATGATAAAATTAATAACTGTACAATTTCATGAAGCCAGAAAATTTAGTATTCCTTTTAATGTATTGATAATGACTTCTGAAATCTCATAAAATGACTGTAACTTACACATATCTAAGTCAAAACCAGGGTTTTTTTATTAAGTATTACTTAATAAAACTCCTATTCTTAAGAATAATGACACTGTGTTTTGTACCTAAAATAGAATGGAAATTATATTATAATACTTCCTAGGTATCTTCCAGCCTCTAGAAGTTTGATAGATAAATTATGATTACATCTGTGACTTGTTCCAATTTTACTAAATGTTCTAGGCAAGTAGGCAAGTTTCTAATACTCAGAACTTTGCTCACTTCTTTGACAAGCATGTCTTTAAGTTCAAACGGAGGAAGTATCCTGCCATTATTAGTGTGTAGGACTTTTTGCTAGTACATCTTTTTCATGAGACAACTTTTCTTACATTCCCCATCTGCCTGCAAACTTACCACATAGCAGAGAATGACCTTAAACTTCGAGCCTCCTATCTCCACTTCCTGAGTGCTAGAATGAAGTTTTATATGGGTTTTGGATCAAATCCATGGCTTCTTGTCTGTTAGGCAAGCAGTCAGTCAACTTATGGACATCCATAGCTCCTTGCTTTGGTTTAGAAAGAAGTCCAGTTGAATGAAAAGTAAAAAATATTATTTGGATCATAAAAAAGTCCACTATAGAAAAAGTAACAGAAATAACCAAAGATACCATATTAACAGTAAAGTTTTATAAGTTGGTAAGTGGAAAACTAATGACAATAAGTTTAGGTTCAGCTATTTCTATTCAACTAAATTCATTGTGCATGGGATACTGTGGAAACTAAACCTCTTCTTTAGGGGGATTTTAGCATTTATTTGACAACATCTTCCTTTCAATTTTTTTCTTTCCTTTATTTTTTCTTTTTCTGGAATATTTATCATAAAAGTTTGAGTAACCTGAAATTATTCACTGATGATTTTAATTTATTTTCACTAATTTCAGCATAGTTTATAAAATATTTCTTAGTATTATCGAGTATTTCTTTAATCTTACTTATCTGATATTTATTTCTTTAAAACTCATTTCTATTATGTTATACATTTTTGAAATAGTATTTATAGTTATCCTTTTATAATTAGCTCAGTATTTTCTCTTGTTTTAAAGGATTTGACTATAGATTTTTGTTTAATCAGTTTCTATAGATCATGTAAATTAATTAACAAGGTAGCTTATATTCTACAACTAAATTGCATAATTGTACAGTATGATTCTATGTTTTCCTATTTCATCATCCAATATTTCTCAAATAAATTTTATGATGTTGTTCTTCCCTTAGAATTTAAACCTAATCCATTTTACTTAACCTTAAATCAAAATTAAAAACAAACTTTAGTATATTTGAAATAAATGTTTTTTCTCCATCCCTTTTAAAAGTAAATTTTATCTGCTGCACATAATTGTTGTTTCAGAGGTTTATTGTTAAATAAGTTCTCCCTTTCTAGTTCTTTCTGAATTCTGGCTGGCTGGTTCAGCTCCGCCATTCTGACTCAAAATTCTTCTTTAAGCTGACACTGACTGGTTTTTCTGGCTTCTATAAATTGCTCTGCTTGGTCTCAGACAAACTCTGGTAATCTCTTCTAAACTTCTGGCTCCTTCTCATTCTCTGACCTCCCCTTCTGTGTTCACCTGCAACCAGACTCTGTAAAACTATCCTAGTAAAACTTCCTCTTCCTCCTCCTCCTCCTCCTCCTCCTCCTCCTCCTCCTCCTCCTCCTCCTCCTCCTCCTCCTCCCTCTCCTCTCCTCTCCTCTTCCTCATCCTCCTTCTTCTTCCTTTTCTTCTTCCTCTCTCTCCGCACTAGCTGCATCTCTCTTATGTTGCCTCTCTTTCCTGTGTGTTATATTGGATCTATCCTATCTATCTCTGATTCATTCTGCCAAATCTTTCTCTGATTCATCACTTTGTCTACCCCTTTCAAACATGGCTAATTCCTTCTACAAACTAATCTTATCTACATTGTTTATGAGTAAAGGTGTGTACTAAGGGCTTACCTGTATTCCAGTCAGATGACTTAAATGTTTGTGGAATAAGATTCCTTTAAAATCCATGAGTAGAAGTCTTGTTTAAATACCCAGGAATAGGCACATCTCATTCATATAGAAATATCATAGGATTCACAAGATCCTGTGTTCAGTCCCCTGTAGTATGAAAATAACCAACTATTGAATGAAAAGCCGGTACAATGGAAGAAAATATGATCAGTAAAGGCAAAATACCCTGATCCAGGTTATTCTTGTCATCATAACTATAAAGAATTGAACACTTACATTGCACCAAGTGATGAATGACATATGGTTTTGTATTTATTTAATCATGATTGAAAAAAGAAAGTGGAAAAATTATCATTGAGGGAACCAGGGCATGAACAAAATATCCAATATTATTTAAGCAATAAACATCCTATCAGGAAATCAATAGAAACTCTCAATCACTTATGATGCAGAATTCTTAATACTTTAAAATACTAAATTCTTTTTTAGCAGAGACAGGTAAAAAGCAAGTTTGAAGCTGTGGGAGTTCCATCTCATCCCTCTTTTTGTCAAAACACTGACACCTTGAATGTTGTCTGGGGGAAGAACGAATAAAAAAGGATGAACTGCTTTCCATGCCAAATGGAATGAGAGTAATAATCAGAGGGACAATACAAGAACTCATTAGATCTTAATGGGAAACTCTGATTTATTTGTAATGAAGGTTGGTGTCATTATGCCCCCTGTCTTCTAATGGGCAAATAATCTGAGGTGGGAGTCAAGCCTGGTCATTATATTTTGTGTTTATACATGTTTTGCTTTCGTGCATATATGTGAGCTGCGTGCATGCCTGATAACTGTGAAAGTCAGAAGATGGGCTGGATTCACTGTAACTGGAGTTTATGGTTGGTTGTGAGATATCATGTGGAAGTTGGTAAATAAACCTAAGTTCTCGGCAAAATCTGCAAATGCACTTACCCATTTATTTGTCTCTCTAGCATTAACAGTGATAAACACTTGTAAGTATCTGAGGACAGAAGGAATGCTGTTTGCTGTTTGTTAAGAATCTCATGACCTTGTGTGTGTGTGTGTGTGTGTGTGTGTGTGTGTGTGTGTGTATTACATATACATAATTCTTTCACATATATAGAGAAGGTGAGTAGAGTTTAGATAGATAATAGATGACAAATAGACTATTCATCATCTTTATCCAAACATTATAATAGGTATTTACCAGTAATTGAGGGTAGTTAGACAATTATTGTATTGAGATGTGGTTTGTCATAATTTTTTTTCCTATAGTATACTAAAATGGCTACTTCTCAAATTGTAAGGAAATGCCAAGATCTTGTTTCATAATTAAGTGGAATGCTGAGGCATCACTAATGATATCATCCTGAGAAAAGTATCTTTTAACTGTGAATAATCTTTCCCTCTCAATATTTTCCATTTGCCAAAAGAAAAAATGTCTAGTGTCAGTTTTGGACAAAGTTTTGCTATTTGACTCAAGAATGAATGGCAGACCAACAATGGTTTGAATGCATAATAAAAGAGACAATACAATAGTTTTATCCTACTTGGTACCTAATGTTGTATGGTGCAATCAGCATGTTTTAGTTGAATATCTCTTATCAAAATAGAATTGGTTCACTTCCTCTCTTCACTGTCTTCCCCTCAACCTCTTTTCTATCCTCTCCTCTTTTTTCTCTTACTCCTTCTCAAATCGATGGTTCCTTTATTACTAATCATTTATTGTTATTATGATCATCATACACACATATATGTATATATATACATACATATATGTGTATATGTATGTGTATATATATATATATTCAATCTACTGACTATTTAGCATGATCTTTGTATATAAGATTTTAATGATGACCATTTTGTTTTAGATAACTCATTTAGGGGCTTATCTTTGGAAGAGGCTAATTCTCCTTCTCTTAGCATTCACCAGTTACCTATAGTTTTCTGTCTATAGATAGATCCTGTGAGATTTCCCCATTCAGTGTTAGAATAGCTCTCAATATTATCATAGTTTATGTCTTGTTTAGGAAACCCCTTATCAAAGAAGCTTCTTGTTACATCAAATAGAGACTGTTACAAAAACCACAATGGGTCATAACACAGAAATCACAAATCCTGTGGATTCCAGCCCCAATGAATGCATTAGTACATCTCCAAAATCTAGGGTCCCTGGACATAGGAGAAGGAGCAGAAAGACTACAAGAGAAAGAGAATAAGAGAGTTGTCTCCTAGAAATATTAGAGAATCTAAACTCATGATATTCTAACAATATATCTTTGGTCAGTTTTTTATTGTTAGGACTAGAGTTGGAACCTACAGCCTTCTCTGCATATGGTAGACCAGTGAACTCTAGACTACATTTATACTATTTATTTTGAGAAAGGATCTTAGCCATTTGCCCAAGTGGTATAGAATTGAATTCACACTGTAATCCAGAATGGCCCTGAGTTCTTATTGCCATTGTTCCACTAGCAGCTTGGATTACAGAACTTGGCCACCACACATCATATGATCAACATCTGCACAATCACAATCTATAAGATAGCAAAATATTGATGGCAGATGTATTTGGTTTAAATTTGTCTTCCATACTTTCTAGTTCAGAGACAGCCTGGGATTTGGTGTACTTTAAATTAATAGATAATTGAAGATTTTCATTTTTAAATTAACTGAGAAAGAACTAATAAACTCTGAGTGGAATAGCATAAGCAAAACAGTTTTGTATAAAATAAATATAGTCCAAATACGGAAATACTGAGTGATGATATTTATATGTTTCTTAATATGATATTTGGCTCATATGATATATTTCATTATTTGAAATAACAAAACAAATCTCAATTGTATTGCTAATCCCATTAGCAGAGGACATAAGTATTGGACTTACACTGGGGAATGGAAGCTTTCAGCAAATTTAGTTCTCACTTGAAATCTCAAATTTTATTACTAAAAATACTGATAATTATTTTCCTTGAGATGACTGGCTTGCTTAATTTCTATGAAAATTTCCACCAAGTTTGAATAATTGTAGTTTATTTGTCAATGAGATTTGCTCTTTTTGAAGAAAAATGTGGAAATGGGATGTCTCTGGAAAGACATCCCATTCAGTCGGCCATTCAAAATTTGGAGAACATTTTTAGGCACAGTGTTATAGACAGAAAGAATAATCTCTAACTATTTCACACTATGGTAATTTAAGTAATAACAGAATATTGTATATTAAATATAGCTAACTTCACAGTGTGTTTGTGTATGTGTGTGTGTGTGTGTGTGTGTGTGTGTGTGTGTACTTCTGCTTCCCTTTAAAGGTGTTTGCCACCAACACCCAGCTCAATGGCTTTTATCATAAAGAGATGATAGACGATTGAAATGACAGATAAAGTCTTTTTATACTGTATACATGTCAAACTATTCCATGCCAAATGAAACTATAATTTTAAATTTAATCTGCTACAGATAACATAACACTTCATTATATCTGTTTCTTGTCTAATCAAGTAAAATATTAAGACATGCACTCAGGGTTGAGAATTAATAAAACTAAAATTTTAGTAGTTTTTTTTCAAAGACACACTTTAATGAAACAACTTGCTATTTTTTCTTTACTGTGAATTGGTAAAAGACACTAGAGGGAAAGCCAGCAGAAAGACTAATGTTACTTTTGTGAATTGGCCTGAGGTTTCAGGCATTATATCAACCATGTTGTCATTTTTGAAAAGTAAATTTACTCATATAACATATATCATAATATCAACACTCACAAAAAGTAAAATTCAATGTTTTACAATATTAACCAAAGTATACAGCAATCATCAGTTACAAATTGCTACAAACATGTTAGCAATCAGTCCTAATTTAGGAAATCACTATTTTAGTTGATCAATAGATCTGAATGTATTCTGAACATTACATAAAAGAGGAGTTGACAAGATATGATCTTCTATGTCTAGAAACCCATTAATATTTTCAAGCTCCATCATCCATGTTGCTTTATGTATTTTTTCTTTTCTGTGAGTGTATGTGTGTGCGTGTGTACATGCGCGGGCGTGTGTGTGTGTGTGTGGGGGGGTGCCTAAAAAGGCCAAAATGGGGCTCTTGATCCCATGGAATTGAGATTACTCTTGGTTGTGAGCCTGCCAAATGTAGAAAATTAGATTTACATTAGAGTAGCAAGTGCTCATAATTCTGATACATATCTCTAGGCTCTTATAATTTATCCTTGACATACAGTATCTTCACCAAGTAATTATTTTCTGCCAGATCATACCTCATTGTATGGCTATATGAGATTTTACAAATTCATCTATTTATTGGGAATTTTGGTTGGTTCCACTTTGTGCCATTATTATGGAATTGTTCGGGTGCAACTTTTCTGACAACATATTTTTCCATTACCTTGATTGTGTATCAGGAGTAGAATTTCTGATCATGTATTACCTCTGTTTAGTCATTTGAACAGCTATCAAGATGTTTGTCCATGTGTCTGAACAAATTTCCTTTTCTACTAACAGTGTGTTGAATTTCTTCCTCACATATATGATACATAATTTATTAGATCCATGGTAACTGTCAAATAATAACTTATGGTTTTAGTTTTCTCTTTCTAAAAACTAAAGGAAATTAATCATTATAAGTTTTGATGGGCTTTCCTCTTCCTTCTTGTCTGTATTTTGAAATAGGATCTCATTATATAACACTGGAAAGCCAACAATTCATTATATAGACCAGGTTGATCTTGATCTTGTGGCTATCCTCTTACCTTTTGCCTCCCAAGTATCTTTGCAGTATGGCAGGCTTTTTAGTTCTTCCTTAGAAAGTTATCTACTGGGATCCTTTTTTAATTTTCAAATTGATCATCTTTTTTTGAGTTATAATATGATAGTATTGTGGATAGTTCCAGGGTTGCTTGTATTTTGATGCTAATTTCACTCTCCTGGTAGGGGCTGTGAACAAGGAATGAGTCACACACTCAGGTGACTTCTTGTGAACCATCCCCTAATAAATAAAGGAGTCAATTACTGGGCAAGTAGGCGGGACTTCCGGGTTGGAAAGCGGATGCAAGGAAGCAGAAGAGAGAGAGGGCTTTTGGGGATAAGGACAGCATGAGGACAAGAAGTAGCTACTAATGTTTCCCAGTTTCAGTGGTGGATCTGTCAGGATTTGCCTCCAGAGGATTTAGATTTATTAAGGTTTTCAAGATTAAGATTCTAGTTGTTGCACACAGAGATTGAGTTACCATTATTTGTTTCTGAACTAAGTTTGTGTGGTATTTTCCTTCTTGCTGCGACCCAACTTGGTTCCAGAGAGAAAGGTACAGTGGCAAAACAAGGGTTTGCCTGATGTGCACCACAAAGGCTGTGAGGGATTTGAAGCATGGGGCTGGCATTATAGTGACCCTCCAGTGGGAACCTAGCAAGCTGGGTGGAGAGATTTTGTAGGTCTGAGTCAGAGTTTCCACAAGATCAAAACAGGTCCACCATTGCCTGCCAGTACATGGCCAGCCAGCCTGTGGGAGCAGAGAGTTGAGAGCACTAGCTCAGGAACGTGCCAATCCAACATTTTTAATATTTCCAGCAACAATTTTATAGATTCTATAACTCAAATCCTTATGATATGCATAAGTTATGAGTATTTTATCTTTTCTGTGAGTTGTGTTTCTCCTTCATGTGGATTACATTAAAACATAATTGTTCATAGTGAGCTCCTACTGAGACTTCTTTGTTGTTGTTTTATCTGAGAAGCTGTTGCTTACTTCAAGGGTACAGTGTCTTGTTCTTATAGTTTCTTCTCAGTCTTGTAATTTTAGCATGCAAGTCTTTACTATATTTTGAGTTAACTTTTACTTAAAAGAAAGCTACAAATATTTGGCATGCATATATCCAGTTTTCTTAGGACCATCTGTTGAAAAGACTGTTCATTATCCTCTTAAATTATATTGGAAGCTCTTTTTAAAAACATTGACCATAAATTTGGTGGTTCCCTACGGACTCTTTTTTATTCCACTGCTCTATTTCACGTCCCTTTGCTAAAGTGCTCTGAAGGATGTGCTAAAGTGTATAGTTTCAGTAGCTTTGCAAGCCTGAGGTTATTCCACTTTGCTTCCTATGTCAGAAGTTGTCTTAGATAATGAGAGTGGCATGTATGCCCATGTTAACTTACTGTCATTTCTATCATTTTTATTAAAATTTGAGTGTTAAGATTTTCAAAAGTTTACATTAAATCTGTGGGGCAGTTTCCTGGATTTGGTAAAATTCTTGTTTCCTGATCCGTGAACAGAGGGCAGATCTCATTTATTTAGTTCTATTTTTTTCTACAGTGTCATATCATTCTTTTTGGTAAATTCATTGCTTAGGTTGGTTTCATTAATCTTGATTCTACTGTAAATTGAATTGTCTTTACAGTTGAATTTCTGTATTGTTCATGGCTATGGTATAGTAATGTGATAAAGTTTGTGTCTGTGTTGATATTCTATCCTGCACACTTACTTAACTTACTAACTCTAATAAATTTTGTATGATGATAACTCCTTTGAATTTTCTATGTACAAAATGTTATCATTCGTAAATAGTGATACTTGTAGATCTTTATTTTCAGCCGTTTTTCTTTATTTCTTTTTTCTGCTTTGTTGTACTGTCAAGCACCTCCAGTGCAAGGCTGAATGAAGGTAGTCATGGCAGAAAGCATGCCTTATTTCTGAGTTTAGGAGCAATGCATCAATATTTTATTTTTAAGTATGAGATTAACTTCTTTTTTTTTTTTTTATTTATTTTTTGATATTTTATTTACATTTCCGATGATTCCCCTTTTCTTTAGAAACCCCGTGTCCCCTCCCCC
>CM052701.1:103854140-103898198 GCA_028551405.1 Uromys caudimaculatus
GTCTCTGTGGCCTGGTGAGCTGTGGGGCGTGTCTTTGGCCCTCTGCTGGGTCTTGCAATCTCTGGCGAGGGATCTTTGTCCCGGCGCTGATTAGCTGTGGGGCCCTGTGGCCCAAGCTGAGGTTTCCGGCTGTCGCAGGAAGCTGCTGGCGGTCAGTCTCTGTAGGCCGCAGAAAGCGGGCAGAGTCAGTGGGCTCTGGGGACGCGTTGCCCCTGCTATGAGCTTTTCTGTGTTCCTGGGAGAGAGAGGATTGTCTCCCGGAGCTGCCTGTCTATGGAATCCTAGTGTCCCAGGCAGAAGTTTCCCTGCCACAGGCGCCCGCTTTTGGGATCCAGGGGGGTTTTTAGGCCCGCCTACCTCCGAGATTAACTTCTAATACACACACACACACACACACACACACACACACACCACCACCACCACCACCACCATCATCTTATACACACAATGCAAAACACTACGAATGAAAAATAAATTCATAACACTTAATATGAAATCAACATTTACCTCACAAAATACCTGAAACGTCCTGACTATCCATAGGAAGCATCAAACCTTACTTTGGGAATATCTGTTTTAGGATAATAGAATAGAATTTAAAATAATTTTTTTCTACACAGAGAATCCCTGCCTCGAAAAACCAAAAATAAATAAATAATAAAATTTTTTTCATTAGCTAACTTCTCTAATTTTCTTGAATAAGGTGAATTTGGCATAAACTAAACTAACTTAATTAATTAATTAATTAATTGATGGCATCTCCATTTCTTGACATCAGTTGTCAGTAGCTCCTCAGTTAGGAGTGGAAATCATGAGTCTCAACCTAGTTTATTTTAAAACACATTGCATTAGACAGTTACAGCTATGAAATTCCTTATTTTTGACATTTTTAATCCTATCTGTACTCTTTGTTCTCTTGTAATTAACATAAGTGTGCTTTCCACATATGTCTATAATTGTGTTAATGTTATGTTCAGCTACTAAATATTTTTGGTCAGAAGGTAAAGAAATATGAAAAACTAGCATTTTCTCATAGTGAAATCTCACAAATCTCTAGTGATCAAAGGAATATGGCATTTTACAGGAGTCCATTTACAAGTCAAACAACAGAGTAAAAATGAAATTTACATGTAGTGATTGATAACATGATAAAAGTGGCTACTTAAATAAGTAGGGTAATGATGACTAATCAACCAGCAGTGTTAGAATTACTTTACAGCCATAGACAAATTTAAAAAAAATTAGATTCATACTTTCAACAAATTAAAATAGAGAAATAATGTCAAGAGAAGGAAAATCAAAACCAATAATTTCAACTGTTTTATTTCTTTATAATTATAATTTTTAACCATCCAAAGCCAGGAAGCATGCAATTAAAAATTAATGAATTATATCAAAATATCAATTTTATATGATAAAGTAATTTAAACAAGATTTTGCTTGATTATCAGAATTTATTACTTTTCTAAACAAAATAAATTCTAATAAGGCGAAACAAAAAATATCATATCAAAGTTAGACAAGTCAAAAAATAACCCAACAGAAAGCACAAGAATCAGAGATCCACTCAATTATATACTAAGTTGTCCCATAAAAACACTAAATTGAACCACTAGAAACTCCCAGATGCCAGGGATGTGAGAGGCTCCCAGGACTCAATGGGGATAACATTAGCTGAAATAACTAACAGTGGAAGATAAAACCTGAAGAGACCATCTCCAGTAGATAAACATGGCCCTCAGCTGAGGGATGGGGCCACCCACCCATCTCAAAATCTTTAAGCAAGAATTATTTCTATCTACAGGAAATGCAGGGACAAAAAAATGGAGCACAGAGTAAAGGAAAGACCATCCAGAGACCATTCTCAGACACCAAACCCTTACACTATTGCTGATGCCAAGATGTGCTTACAGATAAGAGCCTGATATGGCTGTCCACTGAGAGACTCTGCCAGGACCTGACTAAGACAGATGCAGATACTCACAGCCAACCATTGGACTGAGCTCAGGACACCAATGGAAGAGTCCGAGGAAGGACTGAAGGAGCTGAAGAGGATTGCAAACCCATAGGAAGAATAGCATCAATTAATCAGATCCCCCAGAGCTCCTAGGGACTAAACCACCAACTCAAGAGTTTATATAAGTAGGTCCATGGATCATGCTACATATATAGCAGAGGACTGCCTTATCTGGCATCAGTGGTAGGGGAGGAGGCTCTGCATCCTGTGGAGGCTTGATGCCCCAGAGAAGGGAGATGCTGGAGGGGTACGGCAGAAGTCGGTGGGTGGGTGGGTAGATGGGTAAGCACCCTCTTAGAGGCAAAGGGAAGGGGGATATTGTAGGGCTTTTTGTGGAGGGGAGAAATATAAATAAATAAAATAATAAAAAAATAGATTTTTAAAACTTCAAAATAACCGGGCAGTGGTGGCGCATGCCTTTAATCCCAGCACTTGGGAGGCAGAGGCAGGAGGATTTCTGAGTTCGAGGCCAACCTGGTCTACAGAGTGAGTTCCAGGACAGCCAGGGCTACACAGAGAAACCCTGTCTCGAAAAACCAAAAAAAAAAAAAAAAAACCAAAATAAACAAACGAACAAACAAAAATCAAACAAAGCTCACTAAGCTGAAAGCCATATTATATACACAGAGGACATAGAACAGATTTCAGCAGGGCTTTGTGCATGCTGCCTCAGTCTCTGTCAGTTCATATGAGTTTGCTCAGTTGCTTTAGAGGGCCTCCTTCTCCTGATATTCTATATCTCCTCTGACTCTTAAATTCTTTCTACCTACTCTTTCATGGGTGGAAACAGCATGGAGGGGTTTCCTGAGCCAAGTGGTGGTAATTAATGAAGACATCCCATTTAAAGCTGTGTGTTCCAAGTTCTTGGTCTGTGGTGTCTGTGTCTGTGTCTGTGTCTGTGTCTGTGTCTGTGTCTGTGTCTGTGTCTGTGTCTGTGTTTCTCTCTGTGCCTCTGTCTCTGTCTCTGTCTCTCTCTCTCTCTCTCTCTGTGTGTACTCACTCGAGTGTATGTGTAATGTTTGAATGTGGGTCTTTGCATTTGTTCCCATCTGCTGTGGAAAAAGCTTCTCAGATGATGGCTGAATAAGGGACTGACTTGTGAGTATATCAGAATATCATTAGGAGGACCTTCAAAAGACCACGAGTGTTTGGTTTTACCCCAGGTCTCTGGGCAATCTAGTCTCTGGTCCTTGGTCACCCAAGCAATTTTAGGTATGGGTTTCATCTACATTTTCTTTATCCATTCTTATACTGAGAGACAGGTTTGTATCCTAACTTTTGGCTATTTTGGGGAGGTTCCTTTTGCTTTTATCTCCTCCACCATTTCTTCTACTCTTACCCCCTAATACTAAGAGGGGGAGAAAAATGTATAGAGGGAAAAAGCTAATGGTATCTTTAGACTACTTCCTGATGGTTAGAGCACTGAGCTCCTTGGGGCAACTTTGATCTTTGCCATCAGTATATCTAAGTTCCTTACATCTCTTTGCACACAACTTCTCAACAAACCTTAGCCAACAGCATCCAACCACCAATCAGACAACCAGCTCCTTCGATTGGGGCCCTAGCATTTATATATCCTCTAAAAAATTCCCCAGGATTCCAAAGATCACAACCCACAGAAAATATCTGCAGGTGTCAAAATCATACCCCTCCTAGAGCACGAAGCAAATTATAGTCAGTTGTTGTGAACAATCTGAAACAGTGGGATTAAAAAAATGACATAATCTTATAATAATTATGTAATTTTTAAGAAAACAAAAGTCTCACTATGTAGATTGGTTCTAGTTTCTGGCTTTTATGAATAGAGCAGCAAGGAACATGGTTGAGCTAGTGTCCTTGTGATCGGAGGGAGTATACTTTAGATATATGCCTTAGCGTAGTATGGAGTACTACTCAGCTATTAAAAACAATGACTTCATGAAATTCGCAGGCAAATGGATGGAACTTGAAAATATCATCCTGAGTGAGGTAACTCAGTCACAAAAGAACGAACATGGTATGTACTCACTGATAAGTGGATATTAGCCCAAAAGTTGAGAATACCCAAGTTTCACTTTACAGTATCCACTGGACTGAGAGTGAGGTCCCAGATGGAGGAGATGGAGAAAGGACTGAAGGAGCTGAGGGAGTCTGCAGCCCCATGGAGGGAGCAACAGTGTCAACTGGCCTGACCCCCCCCCCCCGGTCTTCCTGGAGGTTGGACCACCAACCAAAGTATACACATGGAGGGACCCATGGTTCGGACCACATATGTGGCAGAGGAGGGCCTTGTTGGCTATCAGGGGGAGGAGAGGCCCCAGTAAAGGGGAATGTCAAGGTGGGAATATGGGAATGGGCGGGCAGGTGGGTGGGAGCTGGAATTCCCTCATAGAGATGGGGGAGGGGGAAGGGATAGGTGGTCTCCAAAGAGGAGACCTAGAAAGGGGGAAACATTGGAAATGTAAATAAAGTATCAAAAAATATATATTAATGATCTTTTCTCTAAACAAAACAAAAAAAAGGAGTAATATAGCTGGATCTTGAGGTAGGTCAATTCTCATCTTCTGCAGAAACAATCATACTGATTTTCTTTTTTTCCTGTTATATTTTTATTAATCATTTTATTCCTTTATATTTCAAATGATAGCCCCCTTCCCAGTCACATGGCACAAACCCCCAATTGCATCCTTCTCCCACTTCCCTTTGCCTCTGTGAGGGTGCTCCTCTACCCACTTACCCACTCCAGCCTCACCACTCTAGCATCCCCTACTCTGGGGCAACAAGCCTCCACAGGACCAAGGGCCTCCGCTCCCATTGATGTCTGATAAGGCCATCCTCTGCTACATGTGTATCTGGAGCCATGGTTTGATTGTTCTCATTTTCCTTTCCAGCTCTACCCAGTTTCTCCACAACTCCCTAAATAACCAACTTTATGTTCTCTTACTCAAAATAATAATAATTTCTTAATTTCTCTCCTGATTAATATTTGGTAATGTGTTTTTCAATTCCCATGAGTTGGTAAACTTTCTATTGTTTCTGTTGTTCTTGATGTCCGTCTTTAGTTTGTGGTGCTCTGATAGGATGCACAGATTTATTTCAATTTCCTTGTGTCTGTTGAGACTTGCCTTGTGTCCGAGTCTGTGGTAAATTTTGGAGAAAGTTCCACAGGGCTTTTGAAAGGTGTGTGTGTGTGTGTGTGTGTGTGTGTGTGTGTGTGTGTCTGTGTGTCTGTGTGTCTGTGTGTGGGTGTGGTGTTAGTTTGTGGGTGAAATGTTCTGTAAATAACTATTAGGTCCATTAGCTTGATAACATATATAAGATCCATATTTTTCTGCTTAGTTTCTGTCTGGATGACCAGTCTATTGGTGACAGTGGAATATTGAATTCTCTCACTATCACTGTGTCAATATGTGATTTAAGTTGTGGTAGTATTCCTTTTACAAACTTTAGTGCCCTTTTGTTTGGGGAAAAGATGTTAAGAATTGAAAAATCCTCTTGCTATATTTGTTTTGTTTTGTTTTGTTTTGTTTTGTTTTTTGTGAGTATATTGTGTTCTTTCCTATCTCTTCTGATTAGTTTTGGTTTAAAGTTTATTTTGTCGGATATTAAAATGGCTTCACCAGCTTGCTTCTTAGGTCTGTTTGCTTAGAATAGCTTTTTCCAACCCATTACCCTGAGATGCTGTCTATTCTTAATATTGAGTAGCTTTTCTTAGATGAAACAGAAGGGTGGATCTGGTTTTCACATCTGTTCTGTTAGTCTTTTTATTGGAAAATTGAGACCAACTTTGATATTGAGAGATAACAGTGAACCATAATATTTTATTCCTGCTATTTTGTTGTTGTTGTTGGGTAGTGGTGGTGATGGTGGTGGTGTTAGGCCGTGTGCATGTGTGGGATTGTGCCTGTGCGTGCATGCAAGTATGTGTGTCTGTGTGTGGTCACAATTCCTTTCTTTTTAATTTGATCGTCTGAGCTTACTTATTACTGTAAGGGAACTTCTCATCAACATAATTGTTCTAGAAAAAGGATTTATCAAAGAATCAGAGGTAGATTTCATCAAGAATAAAATACTAATTTGAAAATGGAGCAAAAATATTGTGGTTAAAGTAATTGTAATGAGTGAAATACATTCATCTTGAAATGTATTTTGAAATTGGGTTAATTTAGATTATTTTAAGAATTAAACAGTCTAAATCACAGTACATAATGAAATCACAAATTCTGCATTTGACCCTAAGATTTCCTGGTTGAAAAATACCAAGCAGATGGAAATTCAGAACTCTAGAACCACAGTGATTCTTTTCCTTGGATTAATGACTTATTAAGAACAAGGACTTTCTCTTTCAATCCAGTAGTCAATATAAGACAGTGTCTGAAACACTCAATAAATAATAAGGAATATTAATGGATGATGCCATAAATCATGGAGCTTAAGATAAATATATGTGTGGCTTATAAAATGGGACTAGATTAGAGAATGTATAAAACACAAATCCAAAATTATTCTTGACAAAATGGGTCATGATCCCTTAGTTCTCAATTCCAAGGCTCTTATCACTAACCATTTCCTAAAAATAACTAATATTCTCTGCTATAACCAAAAGTTAAAGAGCACCAAAGACAATAGAATCTAAGCAAACCATGTCAAACTAATGTTCACCACAGGTAGACTTACACTTTTCTATACATTTAGGAAATCCACACTTTATAATTAACATTATAACATTCAGATACTAATTATATAACTATCTGGGAATATTATAAACATTATAATAAGATGATGTGCAAAGTTTTCTACACTCTTCTAAAAATTATTTCTTTTATTTGGGAGTGGGGATTATGATATCATTACGTTTATACCTTCTTTTTCTTCCTTTCAAATTCTCTTTCAAATTCATAGCTTCTTTTTTAATTAATTATTTTACATACATATATGGAAATTAATTTATGAAGATGTGTGAGGTGATTGTATTACATTATATTTTGTTTGAAACACTATGTTGACATTTGTTACTGAAATGGAATTTGTAACAAAGAATTTTGGAATTGTAAATATTTCAAGACAGTGTGGAAAACTGTCAGTAGTAGATAGAGACTGACGTGTACAGTCTTAGGATGGCAAAAATGAAGGCAAAGCATACAACTTAAGTGTATCAAAGTGGCTCAGTGAAATCATACAATAAACAGCAAGCTATGAAGGCTCCATTACTTCCCAACTCCTGACTTAGAACTATATACCTGTGCACTTATGTTAAGAATATTATAACAAGAAAAACATATGTAAATCTAGAGACTAGCCAACCAAATATGAGAATGATATACTGAAAATGCAGCATATTTATTTACACTTGAAGATAGATATGAGAATAAATTAAGGAAGGATTTTTACCATAGCTGACAAAATACAGTAATGTATATGATAAAATGAGGGAAGAGTGAACCTTATAATGGCCTTGAATTAAAAGACAGGTCATTCTCAATGCTGATTGATAATCTGTCTATCCATGGTGGGGATGAATGAAGGATCCCATTCATACCGGGCCTCTGTGTTAAGTACGTATAAGAGAAGAGTTTGGTTTCAGTACTATAATTCGTTCATTTTTTATGGCATACCTTATGAAAAATGAAATGAGTCTGCAGTGGTTGCATATTCTTTTAACTACAGTCACTCGGGAATCAGAAGTAGGAAAATCTTTTGAAGAAGAGTTTTGTTGCCTTGGCAACCAAACAAAACCGTATGTCAAAAACATATAAACAAGCAAATGAACGAAAAAGGATAATTGAGCAGTGTCTAGATGGCAAAACCCCTAGCCTTCTCTACTATGGGCAACACAAAGGGTACTGGCTCTGTTTCTCTTGCACTGGGTAACAGTGTGCATTGGAGTTGTATATATCCTTATATTTAAAAGGTAGATATTTCAAGTGGAAATAATGTTACAACTACTATTCATCATAGTATAAGAGTCCAATATAGTTCTCTCCACAATTCCGGCCAATTTCATTTTCTTTCAACTAATGATTGTCTGAATCTAGTATTTGGTTGGATTTTTCATTTTCTGAACTTGTGTTGATAAATGATTTTTTTATTCTTCAAAGTCTCTTTGAATTAATTTTCTTTTTTCCTTTCTACCTGGGTTTCTTAGAAATTCAGTAAAGGGTATTTCTCGTATTATTCAGGGAATTTATAAACATTACTGAAATCAAGAAGATCCTGAATGAATACTGTACTACAGGCCTTATTTCTTTGGCTTCTCATGTAAATGAAATGTTTTCCTCTGGAGAAATAATCATAGCTAGACAATTCTTGGATTGTTTTTAAATTTTGGAATACAATTTAAATAATATTAATCATTATCCATGTAAGCATAAATTGTACAACTTGATGCAAGGTTCATCTATTAAAACATACAAAATAACAGAGTTGAGTGGACAGCTATTCTTCATGATAGAACTGAAACACAAAGCTTTGTGTTGTCTCCATTTGGCACATCAAATGTCTGACAGAAGTGAAGCTTCATGTTCTTTTCTACCGAGCATGTATAGTGGATAGGGTAACGCTGGGTACTTGAATGTCTCCTATTTAAAGTTTGTCAATTTCCTAGTAAATTGGTAGAGAAATTACTTTAGCTTTTTGAGATTTAATATGACCATATGAAACAATGTGTCATAATGGCCAGGTAAGAGATCACTTTAATGTTGAGCATGTTAGTACTTCTACAAAATATAGATGTACATTTCACACTCACTGTGCAAAAGTAATAAAAAAAAAAAAAACACTGAGTGTATGCTTCTATATGTACGTTCTTTCTAGCATTTTGGTTGAAGATTTAAAGGCGTGGTGATTGTGGGGGTATGGGGACATCCTCTTGGAGACCGGGGAGGAGGAATGGGATGAAGAATGGTGGAAGGGAGGACTAGAAAGGTGATAAAGACTGGAATATTTGAAATAAAAATTTTTAAAAGAGTTAATGTATAAATCTGCTGATATTTAAACAAGAACTTATAGACATTTTTAGTTACCAAACAATAGGGACATCTTTATTGGTTCCTTCATGATACTACTATTATATTAGTACTGATGACAAGATATCTCATACTAAATTAATAGCAATAATATAAATTCAACTAATATTTTTTATACATGATCTCAATCTTCTAATCTTGAAGCTTCCAGATAAACATTTGGAGAACTGACAGGTATCTTGTATGGTATGCCAATTGAGAATTACATTACATACAGCAGTGCATAACAACACCAGGAAATCGCATTTATTTATTCTATTCATGTGCAAAAGATTTCTACGCAACAACCCTCAAGTTTGGTCTTGTATGTATTAGAATGATAGTAGAATGCTGTTTGCTGTTTGCTGTTTTTTTAAAAATAAAGTCCAAAATTATTTAAGTTAAACATTGATTCTCAAGCATTTCACTATTCAAACCACTAAGCATAATTTGAGTTACAAGGTTGGTGTATGGTGAACTAATAGAAAAAAATAAGTGATACTTTATACAACTTGGGTTACTGAGTATCAATAAAAGGAGTGCCGTCCTGTCCTGTTGCTTCACTTATGAGTGTGTTAGAGAAGTGCCATATTGGTTGTCAGTGAACAAGGACCAGTATAGTGGGTACTTACTCCTAAAGGACACATCGTTCTCAGCACTCTAGTTATGAAACTGAAATGATGCTTGGCAACACAATTCAAGATTCTGATTCTTATTATGGTTGACTATTGAAACTTGATTAGGCCTATAATTATGCACTACTTGAGTCAAGAATGTCAAATAATGGGGTAAGACCTCTAAAGCTGGGAAATCAACTTACAGCCCAGGTTGCTCTATGAAAAACTGACTCAAATAGCACTTGGCCAAAAATCATCTTTGGTTTAGCCTTTTATGAGTTGCTGCAAAGATAATTTCTGACAAGTGTCTAAAACTGAGATCTACTTCTATGACAGCCACTGGGAACTCAGGAGTAACAGGGCAAGGGAGAGGGAAAGGGAAGAGAAGATGAGGTATATGAGAGAGAGGAGAGATATTCATAATCTTTTATAATTTTGTACTAACAAGAAAGTTATTGAATTCTATCAAAACGTATTGCATGCAAATATGAAAAATAATTATTCAAACTTAAAAAAAAGACTTGGTTTAAAAGGTTTGGCACTGCTTTTTGTGAAAAAATAATCTAAACCAGACATACCATTATCCTCTTTTTCAAAGGAAATTAAATTTCATTATAATGCATACAGTTAAACATTTAAACATATAGGTAAATACATCACAAATTTATTCTATTGGTATTAAATAAAAGCTAATTTGTGAAAACATGATTTTTGATATGTAATTATAAAGAAATCCTGCACTGACATTCTCCTTAGAACTGCACAGTGGTTATTAGTTATACCTGTATAATTACAGCAGTAAATTATTGTTATAAATTACTACCAGTCTTAGTGGTGACACTATTACCTGCCAGAAGACAGCTTGAAACTTGCTGATGCACACATACAAAGGTATTAGTATTTCATACTAAAGTATTTTTAAATCAGTAAGCCTAGGAAAGAAACATTATGACATTTTTATCAACACAAACAAATATATTTTATGAATTCTGTGAGCCACAATTACCTCAAACCTAGACTCGATGACTGTCTATTAACTTTGACTTTATACTCCACTTAAATTTCTACTATCCTAACTTTCTTCTTAGAATAGTTGGTTTTCTCAAGTTCAGAGGTATATAAAAATGAGTTCTATACTGAGAAATGATCTTTTTGATTCTATAAAAACCTATGTAGATGGCTTGGTAAATTATCTGGCTTTGCTTTGTCTTAGATTACATGTTTTTAAATGTGATGTTTGTATTGTACATCTACCAAGATCATTCACAGAAGTTATGGGCATGGTGTACTGTTACTAAGTCCAAGGCCATCTGTTTGCTGGTTTCAAGAGCATAAAGTATTTGAAAGTAAATGAATAAGAAGATTGTCAGAAGATGTAGTATCAATCCCAGCCAGTCAGTAGTTTTGGAAAACTTAATATATTAACAGATTGGAGAACATTGAAGAGTCAACAGATGTGTACTTTAAAGGCATGTGGATATCTCCAGCTATGATTAGCTACAGTGTTATTTAACCATAGAACCTCCAGGCCTTCGTCATTGAAAGTGTGTGATGCATTTAGCTCCACTCAGTGACATGTTAACATCCTACTATCAGCTTTTTTCCCATTTCTAATTCTCCAAACATCTACTAGTAAAAGGATTGGTTTTGACATTATTTGACGTTCTTGATTCAGGAAGAGTGTAATTATACCCCTGGTCAAGTTACAGTGAACAACGTACTTCCAAAGACACACCACATGTGGAAGCTTTATGGTTAATCACAAACAGACCCAACTGGGCTTTCTTACCATGTCTTATAGTGAAGGTGATCTCTACATTTTATAATAGGTATAATGAAAGGCCAAATCAACAAATGCTAACGTATTTTGTTTGTAAATTGTATATCAAATTAGAAGGACTCTGAATTTAAAAATACAGCTATCAAATTTGCTGCATTTTTCATAAAGACTTTTTTACTGGAAAATAATATAATAAAATAGAATATAATTTATGCATCCATTTGCTACAAAAGCCTAACTTAATCTCTCTGACAAGGACCATAAAGAATTAAAAGATCTAGTCAAGTAAGCTAATACATAACTTCAGAAACAACAGAAAAGAATTATCCTATTGTCTTATACATAGCTTGGATACTAATCCCTTTTAGCCTTTTTTACATCGGAGCTGTTATAATTAAAAACAATACTTATCTCATAATCTAGTTTCAGTCATATTATGTTGGTTATTTATGTTCCTGATTATTATAAACATCTTCTGAGTGTACTATACTCTACTTTAGTAAAATAGAAGTAAATTTCTAAATCAAAGTAAATATTGTGTTAAAACATAAATCAAAGAAAACAAATACTATTATGTATGTTAAAAAATATATTAGAATAAGTGAAAAACACCATACCCATCCATCCTTAGCTGAAATGTTTAAAAAATTAAATAAATAAATAAAAATCTTAAATTGTTAACTTAAAGTGAATATAGTGGCTTGAAATTTGCATTCAACATAAATGCTTTAAAGCATAAATCACTTAAAAGGGTGGGATAGAAATAGAAACATATAGAATAGAGATTTTTCAAGAGTTTGTAGAGAAGCAAAATGGCTTAACACCCTCTAATACATTTTATAAAGTTCAAAAGATTAAATAATGGAGACTTGGTACTGATGCCAGTCAAAACTTGCTGAGGATTCTTTTACTTAATAATAAATGCGTTTGCTTAGTAAAAATATGAAGTTCTTAAGGTTAAAGCCGTTGTTACCCATATGCTTGTTGTAAGTTAAATCATGCCTCCCAAAATAATATTAATGTCCTAACTACTAACACTTGGGAACACTACCTTATTTGGAAAAAACTTTGATAATGTATCCAATGAGCAGGTGGGTTTTACCACTTTGTAATGATGATAATGATCTCAGGAGAGGGTAACACCAAGACCAACACCAGCAGAAGAAACCTAATTAGTCAACCCGGTTTGTTCGATTCTGGCATAGCAGCTGTGGGAGACAACTTAAGAGGAACTTTATATGACTTTGGTTGTAAAAGAAAATGTGAAGACAACAGTGTGAGATCAGTCACCCTGCATGTACTGGTAACAGCCTTCCAGTCCATAGAATGAAGATTGTCTAAGGCTTAGATGTTTCCCTAGTGTGCTTCTCTATGTTGTTAAAACACTGTCAGGAAGCAACTGGAGGATGTTTTGAAGAGGTTTTTGTAATATAGTCACCATTGGCCTTGCATTGCAAGTGGCCATGATAAATAGTTAATTGTGTTATTCTTAGAACTGAAGAAAATGGTCTGCTTTGAAAATAGGAGAGAAAAAGAGAAAGTCATTGGACCATGTCAGAGGGGACTGATACTAAAAGAATGTTAAAACCACAAAATTAGAGATGAATCCTAGAAAGATCATAGATTGTTGCCTAGCCCAATTGTCACTAGGGGGTCATCAACCAGCAACTGATGGTAGCAGATGCAGAGACTCATAGACAGTCATGAGAACCCCAGGAAAGAAATGGAGAAAGGATTGTAAGAGACAGAGTGGTCAAGGACACCATCAGATGGCCCACAGAATCACCTAAACAGTTCTCATAGTGGCTCATAGAAACTAAAATGACAAATATGGATCTGAGCTAGGTCCTTTGTATATACCCTATGGTTCTGTAGCTTTGTGATCTTGTGGATCTCCCAACATTGGGACTGGGGAGGGTCATCTTTGATTCTTTTGCCTGAATTTGGGACCCTTTTCCTCCTGTGGTTTGCCTTGTCATACTTTATATGAAGGTTTGTGCCCAGTTTTATTTTATTTTGTCAGTCCATATTGGGTGGATATTCATGGGAGGCTTCCTTTGTGTGTGGGGGGGGGGGGGCAGGGGAAACTGAGGAAGAGTGAATCTGGGGAAGAGGTGAGGTAGGCGCAGGGATAAGAAGAGTGAGGGAAGGGAAATTGTGGTCAGGATATAACATATGAGAGAAGAATAAAAAGTTAAAAACATAAAAAATGGAAAAATTAAAAAATTAAAATTAAAAAAATTTTAAAAAGTTATCTTATGTAGTCACCAGTGCTATAAAATCACTGATATCAGATGCTGAGTGGTTCTGTGAATAATGAAGATTTGATGACTAAGGCATGTGTGAGATAATAAGAGAAACAAATAATATCCATCCAGACTATCACACCTGGAAGATAGGATTCATTTTGTAGGGTTTAGCAGTGAGTGCTCTACCATAGATCTGCTAAAGCACTGAAAATAAACAAAAACAGGATGTAAAAAAAAAAAATTTAAATGAAGTGGAGGTAGAAATTGGCAGGATGTCCAAGAAGTGTTGGAGAGAGGAGCAAAGGGTAGATACATTGTATTTTTTCTTTTTTTTAATTTTTTATTTAATACTTTATTTACTTTTCAAATGTTTTCCCCTTTCCAGGTCTCCCCTTTGGAAACCCCCTATCCCATCCCCACTCCCCCTGCCTCTATGAGGGTATTCCCCCATCCACCCACCCACTCCTGCTTTCCCTCCTTGGCATTCCCCTATACTGGGGCATCTAATACTCTCAGACCCAAGGGCCTCTCCTCCCACTCAAAACAACCCTGTTACTCCACCTCACACCAGTTATAATGGCTAAGATCAAAAACTCAGGTGACAGCAGATGCTGGCGAGGATGTGGAGAAAGAGGAACACTCCTCCATTGCTGGTGGGATTGCAAGCTGGTACAACCTCTCTGGAAATCAGTTTGGCGGACCCTCAGAAAAATGGACATAATACTACCTGAGGACCCAGCTATATCACTCCTGGGCATATACCCAGAAGATGCTCTAACATGTAATAAGGACACCTGCTCCACTATGTTCATAGCAGCCATACTTATGATATCCAGAAGCTAGAAACAACCCAGATGTCCCTCAGCAGAAGATGAGATACAGAAAATGTGGTACATTTACACAATGGAATACTACTCAGCTTTTAAAAACAATGACTTCATGAAATTCGCAGGCAAATGGATACATTGTATTTTTCTATGAAATTACCAAAGAATAAAATTTAAAAAAAACAAAGCATATGTTGTCTCAACACAGTCTGTGTGCCATTCTTGTCAATGGCGTGCCTTTACCTCCAACTTCTAGACGTACAAGACACCACTGTGGGGATTACAATTGCAGAGCTGAATACCAAAGAGGAAACTCAACATTTCATTCAATTGTGCTTTCTACAATAAATAAAAAAATATCCCTCGCCCGCTTTTCCTTCTAGGATATGCTCTTTGATTTTCTTTTTAGAACTACGGTGTTTTCCCATTGTGTTAGTTCACGTGTTCATTGTCGCCCACCCTAAGATGACTGGAAGTGGAATAGACACAAAAAGTGTTTAAGAGCTAAATCTGCTCAGATTTATTGTAGATTTGATTGACTGGGGAAATGACTTTCAGTTGACATCTGAGCCAACAAGTTAGCTGAAATAAAATTTTGCTTAATACCTTTGCATCAATAATCTAGGCACAGTCTCATTGATTGGGAACATCTGATCAATAGAGTATTACTGGCTGCCTAACTGTAACTTTGCCAGACTTTTTTGTTAATTCTGCTGATGACCTTCTTACCAATGCTTTTCAGGTTCACCTTTTTTTTTTCCACTTTGAAATTCAATTTGCTCCATTTGCTGTTATTTAAAGAATTTACACATCCAATTGATTTTATCCAACTTATGTAGTTAGTGTATGGGATGCAAAGAGTGTGTCTGCCTGAGAGTAAAGGTTTGCAATGTCCCAAGTAGTCATAGACTTAGCAAGTATTTTTATAACAAATGTGATTGGTAAAATACATGCATCGAAGATGGGTAAAAGTGAAATATACCAGTTTGTAAGAATGATATCACATAACAAAGAATGACAGGTATTAAAGAACTATTTTTTTCTTATATTAGAGTTAAAAATAAAATGCAAATAAGAAAAAAATTCCTCTTGTTTCTGGGATAAGAGGATAATAAAGGAAAGGAATGTGGCTTCCTTAATAGACAAGAATGGAAAGGGTTTTGGAATATGTTGAAGCTCAGTGAGTTTGGAAATAGTTGTCACGTACAGAAACTAGCCCGTATAGCCTGTTTATCACATACACCCCATCTATCAGTTGAAAGCTTAGCATGTTGCCATTGTCTGAGTGCTGGCAGAAGACAGAAGGCTCCTGAGTCGAAATCGAAGGACTTTATTATTCAAGAATAGGAGCAGCAGACAGTTTATGAGCATTTGCACTGTGTCTTCCTGCAGAATGGAGTGAAGAATGCTGTGTAATCTTGACCCTCAGTGTACTGTGTTAGAGAAGACCCACCATGGATTAAGGCTGCCTGAGCCCTTGTAAATAACAATAAGTACAGCTATCTTCTACTCAGGTGGAATACCCATCTGGAGCTCATAGGATCTTGGTCTTGTCTCAACTTTTCCATAATAACCCAGAAGAAACTTAGTGCTTACTTGCACAATTACAAATTCACCAAAAAAAAAAAAGAAGAGAACCCATGGAAAATTATTTTCCAGTAATTATTTGCTGTGCACCTCTCATCTCAGAATTATGAAAAGCAGACCGGGTTGACACTGGAGGAGCATTTTCCTGCTAAATTCTTAATCTCTCAGATTCGTATTATCACTTCCTTTCTTCTAATTTCACTCCTATTTTCACTGTTTAGTGTGGACCATGTGTCTTCACCCACCCAACCTATTTTATCTCTGAAAATCTGGATGGCAGCATCATCCAGTCAAAGATACTAAGACCCTCCTCTTTTATCCCCAACCCAATGGTTGTTGTTCATCTTCACAGTCCCCATTCACTCAACCCTGTACGTTTAAAATTAACTTTTTATTGGTTCTTTGTGAATTTCACATCATCTATCCCAATCCCACTCATCTCCTTGTCTCTTCATATCTGTCCTTTGCCCTTACCTCCCAAAAGAAAAAAAAAATCTCATTGTGGAAGCCGAAGTATGTGACACTGTGTCCCAGGGTATACTTCTGTGCACAGTTTTTTTCTTTTATTGGATATTTTCTTTATTTACATTTCAAATGTTATCCCCTTTCCCGGTCCCCCCAGTCCCCCTGTAACATCCCTCCTCCCCCTTCTTCTATTAGGGTGTTCCCCACTCACCACCCACTCCTGCCTCCCCGCCCTGGCATTCCCCTACACTGGGGTATCAAACACCCTCAGGTCCAAGAGCTGCTCCTCCCAGTGATGACCAACAAGGCCCTCTTCTGCCACATATGCTGCCAGAGCCGTGGGTCCCTCCATGTGTACACTTTGGTTGTTGGTCCAGTCCCCAGGAGCTCCAGGGAGTCAGGCCAGTTGACACTGTTGCTTCCTCCATGGGGCTGCAAAGCCCATCAGCTCCTTCAGTCTCTTCTTCAACTCCTCCATTGGGGACCCCGTGCTCACTCCAGTGGCTGGCTGTGAGCATTCACCACACTTTTTTACTTGCAAATGTTCATTGCAACAAGTCATTGACCTGGTTCCACGCCTTTGGTGTCTGCTACACTATCAGTACTAGATCCTCATCCTGTTGTATTTGTGTGTCATGGAGATCCTGCAGCTTTGGATCTTCACATGGTTCAGCAGTTCATAGATGTGTTAGATGTTGGGATAGGCCAATTCAAATCATTTGGGACTGGGTGGTAGCTGAGCTGATCAGCTTGACAGATCTTCCATACCAACACCACCAGCATAAATGCTCCAGCACTGTCTGGCTAGCTCAACCAGTGCCACAGGCAGCAAGGGCAAAGCCAACTCTCCTGCTCTCATGCCCTCAGGGGCTGGTCACCCTCTCCCATTCCAGCAGGGACCGCTTTATTGTGCTTCCTTTATTGTTCAGGGTTCCCTCTCCTGAGTGCTGCCACTAGCTCTCCTGCTCTGTGTTGTCAGTAGCAGCTCTCCTACCTATTAACCATGGAGAGAGGTAAGGAGGAGTTTCTTTCCCTTCTCCACAACATCTCAAAGCAGACAAGCGGCAGAGTCATTTCTCCCAACATGCCCTTGGGTTGTATCATCTACACCCTCACCACCAGGATCAGCTCTACTGTGGTGCCCAGGTGAGGTGCAGGTCCCACACTCCCAAGTGCTACAGCTGTCAGTCAACTCTCTTGCTTTCATGACCCTAGGGTTTCTCTCCCTCACCCATGCCACTGCACCCCAGAAAAGTGGCAAGTCCAGCTCTCCCATGCCCCCCCCCCAAAAACCCTGCAGCCAGGGCCAACTCTACTGTGCAGGGCGTGCTCTCCTGATTGTTGCAGCAGTCAAGGGGCCAGGACAGCTCTTCTGCCTGCCTTAAGTGGGGAGGTATGGGGGAAGGCGCTATCTCTGCCTTGCCTGTGCCAAGGACACGACAGAACAGTAGTGGAACCAGCTCTCTCAGGACTACACCACCATGGCCAGCTCATCCACAACCAGGAACAGCTTGGCTGTGCTTCCTGGGTGATGGGTACTTCCCAAGTACTTCTGCTGGCAAAGGGTAGGGTCAGCTCTCTAGAGCCCTCAGACATCATTATGGCCACAGGTGGCAGCCTAGGTCAGGGACTTCTGCCTGGTCTTTGGTAGTGCCGCAGGGCCACAGACCCAGACATGGCCTTTGGTGACAGCACAGGCCAGCACCTCACCATGGCCTTAGGTAGCATTGCTGCTGTTCCTTGCTACCTTTGAGTCTCCACTTTCCCCTCTCTTCATTGTGCACACACCCTTCTCCTTCTATTTCTCTTCCATCTCTCTGCTATTTACTTTCTTAGTGGTCCCATGTGGGGCAGTGATCTGTGACAGATAATCTGTCACCTGGTTGAGCACAGGCAAAAAATCTGGGCGACTCAGTGGAACAATCCACAAGGGATCAGAAAACTTTATGCCAATGCTCCCGGAAGGCTTTTGGCTCCAGTTACAGTCACATACCACCCCTCCTCAGGTAGAAGCATGGCCACACAGCCCCAAGCCATCCCCCATGTTAATGAGACATCTAGAGGCTTAGCCATGCCCCTTCCCAGTTACTATATCTGTCTCTCCCAGAAAGGTGGGGGTACAATTCCATCCATGTCACTCTACATAATATACCCATTCACCCAAGCCTAAGCAGCTAGCCCTGCGCCCCAAGCCGCTCTAACCTGGTCTCGGCCGGAATCCCAGCTGCACTCCAGCTAGCCTGTCTACAGCACCCTGTGATGACTGTGGTGCTCCGGGCTAGAGAACCCATGGAGATAGCTGCCGTGAGTTCCCTGAGAATGGACCCCTCCCCCACCCACAGGCAGGGCCTGCAAAGGCTTCCCACAGCCCCCACCTGCCTGTCAGACTGTGTGGGAAGGCGCGGCCACTTCCCACTCCTGTCCCACCCAGAGCCACAATGCCCAGAACAGACACATGGGGCTTCATTCCGTAGCTCCAGGTTTGTTCCAACAGTCCCCAGCACCTCTGGGTGTGCTGTGTAGTACCAGGTAGCAGTTGTCTTGGCATGGTCTGTTTACTCTGGCCAAATGGTGCCTACTAGATGTCATCTCAGGCTTAATCCTCTCACTTGGGCCAAGGGAGGTCATCCAGGGATTGTTTTGGGCATGGTCTACCTGCCTGGGCTGTGTGGCACCAGACTGAGGATCTGTCTTCTCAGGCTTGCTTTGCCCTTCCCTTCTGTGTGATGCCGGGAGGAGGTCAACCCTGTACTTCTTCCTTATCTATTTGCAGCTAATTTTTCTCCACAGCCTATTTTTCTCCCCTCACATTTTCTCAGAAACACCTTGGGTTTGATAATAGGACTGCAGTGATAGATTCAATTGACTCAGCACTGCTGATGACAATGAAATAAATGTGTGACTTGTTCTCAGCATAGACTCATGGTCTCCAATCTCAACCTGAGTTCAAACCAGCATTTCCAGCTCCTTCAGTTTTCCCAAAGGCTTCTATCCTGACATATAATTTCAACAAAATGACAACCTTTTTTGTTGTTAAGAGAAAGAAAACTTAGCATCCACTAAGTAAACATTCTTTCCACATCTAAATATCACATCTAAAAACACAGGCACAACAGCAACTGTCCGGTGCATGTGCTCCAACCACGAAGGTGTCTTCTCCAACTCCTAAGGCTAATTGTGCTACTTGTACTTTCTTTTGTTGTTTTCTTGTGAAAATAATAATTTTATTCTGCTAAACCAAATCATAAGCAGCTCTATACATGATTTTTTTTACCAATTAGCAAATTCAATTTAATTACTGCCTTGAGGAAAGGAAGGTCTCAACCCACTGGTAGAAAACTATCTAGTGTATTGATTCACAGCTATTCTCTGAAATGAATTCTGTTATCAAAATCCCTCCTCCTCCTCCTCCTCCTCCTTCTCCTCCTCCTCCTCCTCTTCCTCCTCCTCCCTAACTTCTACCTCCTACTAAATTTTCTTCTTTGAGATGCATATACTCAGCTATTTTACTTTAAATTTACTTTAATCACTTGGGAGTTTATACCTATCCATGGGATTGTGACTGTAGAAAACTGAGTCTGCCTCTATGCAGGCCTCAGTCAGTTGTAGCTCTTCATCTAGAAGTTGAGACTTAAACAATTTTCCTTAGTCACACTGGGATGTCAATAGGTGCTATCACTGTGTATGTCTTCTTTAGGGGATGTTAAGATATCATGGGTGCATCTCTGTGCCATATATAGGAGATTCTACCTCACAACATATGTCCCGGTCCTCAGACTCTTACAATTTCTACATCTCCTCTTCCACAGTCTTCTCTGAGGAAGGATGTAAGGATGTGTTGTAGATGTGTTGATTGGGAATGAGCATCTCACAGTCAGTTTTCTCTTTATTTTGTTCAGTCACTAATTTTTGTATTGGTTGGACTCCATCATTAAAAAGAAGCTTCTTGGATGAAAGGGTGAGAGCTACACTAATGCGTGCATTTAAGGATACACTCATGGGTACACAAGGATAATGACCAAGTCTTTCTACTTTTTTCAATGTATCCATTTCTATTTTCTTCTACTTGTGTAGAATCGAGACTACAACTTCTACCTCTACTGTTCACTCATCTGAAAGTAATCAGTATTACTTGCATAATTCTGTCCTAACGTGGCATAAGCACTCCTTGAATGCATCTTCACAACAACTCAAATCACCTTTGTCATCACCCTTATCCCAGTCACTTAGAATTGCTTGTTCCTTCCTGTCATTGCTGAGATTAAATGTTCAGGGAGTCTAGACATGGTGACTTCAGTGCTCATAGCTGTCTTTCTGGTATTTAGCATATTGTCTAGCACATACAGAGTACTCCATAAATATGTGTTGACTTAATTATAGCTAACCTTAATAGAATGTTTTCCATACATCAGTAAATGTACTAGTATTATATATAACTATATACTTATTTAATTATAGTAGTTTTATAACACATGTATGCTTATTACCTATCTTATAAAGAATAAATCATGAGTTGGCTCATCATAGTTTGATGTGGAATACACAGCTTGGTGATGTCTATCTAAAGTATATTAGTTATCACATTGTATTTTATCTGTAAAATAAAGGAATAGGATGAAATATATTTTGAATTCATGTGTTTCTGTTATTTTTCTCTGGTGGAAAACATGTTTTAATTCTCCATCTAAAGTTCTGTTTGCAAGATCACAACCATAGAACATGATCCAAGTTTGAAATTTTAAAAGACATTTAAAAAGCAGGGAAAAGTCTTAATTTCTGAGAAGTATTGCATCTACATGCTACAGATGAATAGGGTCATGGTGCTGGCTGTAATTTAGCTTAATGCTGTTTCACTATCCAAAGAAATGCTTAAAGTAACTTAAATTAAGTTGCTTTAAGGGGGATTCTTTTTTTAACCCAACTGTGAAATTTTAGAACATTGAACTGGTGCTTCCAGCCACAACGCCTGGTGCAGAATGGACAGTTTCATGGTTCCATGACATTCCTAACATAACTGTATGTTTATTTGTAGAAACAAATGCACCAGCACATTTTCATGGGGCCTGAGATCTCCCCAACACTTCCGCAACACACACCAGCTGTCAGTGCTTAACGTCCATTATTCAGCTACAACTATACTGATGGAATAGAGGATCTATTGTCCTTGGGAGTGAGTGATGGCGCACAACTTCTCTAACTTGCTGTAGTAATATACTTCAATAATGGGAATGAAGAATACTTTGAATCTGAGTACTTACACAAGGAAAACACATGAAGCAAGATTTTGTCCTTAGCATGTGTAGTCACTAACTCTGTTACACTGACATTTTTAGACCACAATGTAAATGATTATTTTTAGGCTTAGCAGTGCTTGCAGCTGATTTTATCTTTCAAGCATTTTGCATCATCTCATTCTCTTACTACAAAAGTAAATACATTTTTGCTATAGAATAATTAGAAAAATATACACAGAGAATGTAGAAATAAAAATAACTCATGATCCTAACACTCAGATAATCATTTTAATTATATTGTGATATTTTTTCAGAATTATGTATGGAAATACACCTACATGTTTTGTGGGCCAGATACCATTTGATAAACTGCTAGTTTTATTACATGTGTTCGGTGTACTATAAGTTTAGAATGTAATAATAAGTTATAATAGATGAGCTGTGATAAACAGCTATGAACCAGCTGACTAATGCTTTAGTGGCAGAAGCACAGATGTCTTGACTCAGACAGAATCTTGTGTTTAATAACCATCTAAACTGACTCAAACCCCATAGTCAAAATGGAAAGAATAGTGTAATAGCCATTATTTAAGAAAGCTTGCAAAACAAATGAAAATGGCAGCTTACAACCTTTCAAAACTAGATGTATTCCTGAAGAAATATGTAACTGAATAAATACATAAACCCTAATGGCTTATAGCCTTTTGCGTATTTAACTGCATTAATCAAACACACCAGAATTATTCCTGTAATTCTGTATAAACTTTAACTACTGACTATCAAAGGGTCAAGGCATCAAATTTGACATATGAAGGTAAGTGATTCAACTATTCACCCTTCAGTGTCATAAGTAGTATGGTAAGGACACAGACCTACTAGGTCCAACTGAAAAAAAAGAAATAAACAAATATCCCTTTTATATCATAGATAGTTATTCACACCCTGTTTTAGAGGATTTAAAAATAGTTGGTGTGTGAAGGGCATTTGAAGATTTAAGCTTTCCCTGTTGCATGGTTCACTGCTAATATATCTGGGTTATATCTATATTGGCACAAACATAACCAGTGAATAATGTTTCAAAGATGACACTTTTAATGTGAGAGAGAAAAATGTGACCTAATGTTAATTACAGATGTCAATTATATTTGTGTTGTTTAGGGAACATTGTGCCATTTCAGTGTATTAAAAGATAGGCATCCATAATTTAAAATCATCTTGGCATGTTACTGTCTATAATGGAAATGACCAGTCGCTGCCATCCACTAATCTCCCAGGGATATCAGAAAGCTTAGTGGCCCTGAAAATAAATTGTATCATTAGAAAAATAAGAACCTAGAAAAAATATGAATTAGCTGTGATGACTCGGACTAAAAGGGAAAAAAAAAGAAAAGCTTTGGAAGACTTTCTTGTTATCTTCAAACTTAAGTAGGGTGAACATAAAAAAGATGGTGGCCAGCTGCTCTCAGAGCTACTGCAGAAAAGTGGCTTAACTTGCAAGACAAATTTAAGTTGACATAATGTAAGAACTTCTTGACAGCACTGAATTTTAATCACTTAAAATAGGCTTCTAAGGACAGCTGAGGGGAATGTCTTCTCTGAAAGTCTTTAACATTATGATTATGATAAACATTGTGATTGGCTGCTGGAATTGGAGAAGGGGCCTAACAAGGACAGCTGGATTTAGCCAGAATTCCTGAATATGACCTCCACATCTTCCTGCTCTGTCATTTGGTATTGTGTCCTAGAGCCACTCGAAATGAATCCCAACCAGATAGCTCATTAATACTTTAATTCACTGAGTACTATTGGGTACCTACAACATGCTTGAGTATGTACGTTGATTGTATTGATTTATTGACGTCAAATATGTAGTAATAAATATTTTTCAATATAAGCCTTTATTATTAATTCAAATTTCTAGATCTGCCCTTTCTCAGTGGGAGACACAGTTTGATAAGGCTGAATACCAAATATATTCCTTTTTTTTCTTGAGCAGGTATCACAAAATTTGGCACCAATAATTAAAAGAACTTTAAAAAGAAAAAATAATGTGTATTTCAACAGGCCTCACTGGGAATCCTAGGTCTCTGGATATTTCAAGATCTATATCTATATCTATATAGATTTCTATATACTATAAATTCAAAAAAAATTACTGTGTATATGGAAGACACATGCAAGAAGACAAGGAGGAATATTTGTTTTCTTTGGCATCCCAACAGGAAGCAGAGTTGTATTAGTAGGATCAATATTTTCCTATGTAATTTAATCAGATGTGTTGTGCTTTACACAGGTAAATTATAGACATAGACATATAGATAGATATAGATGATATAGATAATATAGATATAGATGATATAGATAGATATATAGATGTAGATATAAATTATGTATATGTGTATATGATAGAGATAGCTAGAGACAGTTAGCTATAGATAGATATAGATGAAAGGAGGAGAGGAAAGAGAAATTAATATTTTATATTTTGGCTTAACATAAGTTTTTATTTTGTTTTTTGGTTTTTTTTTTGTTTGTTTTGTTTTGTTTTTTAAACAAAACCCTCCCATAGCATGCTTAGGTTAAAGGAAACTTAACTCACATAGCATGAAAGCCTCTCTAATCAAATCTTAACCTTGAACTGTTGAGATGAGAAAAATCACTAGAAACTGCTTTGACAAGCCCAGAATCAGTGTGAAAAGTATGGGAATATGTGAGCATCTGAGAAGGGAAACTCTGCATCTGTTTCCTACAGAACAAAAGAGAATAATTAAAAGATGTAGTTATTGACAGTGTCAAAGATGAAAGTAATTAAATGAATGAGCTTCAACATTAAGAAATGACAGATACTAGTTGATGTTTAAAACAACACTGATGTACACTCTCTTAAAGAGAGACAGAAAATTACACAAATTCAATTAGAAAGAAGCCGAACCACTCAGTATTTCAAGATTGCCCCCGAAAGCAGTGAACCTCTCGGATAGTCTTTCTTTCTATCCTGAAGTCGATTCTTCCAGGCTATTCAGCCTCATCAAACTGTGTCTCCCACTGAGAAGCATCATTAAGATGGCAGCTCTCCCAATCTTCCACCTGAGCAATGGCCAAGGAATTCACAGATTTTCATCCCCCACTGCACTCGTGCATGTCCCACAGATTTCAAAGGTTGCTGTGTGTACAGAGGACAAATGCAAGGAGACAGGAAGAAGTGCTTGGGTCCTTAGATTCCTAGCAGCAAGCAGGGTTGTGTCAGGAGGATCAATATTTGTGTTTTTAATTTAATCAGAGGAAATGTGACAAAACAGGTAGGGACTTTATCAAAAATATGCTTTAGTTTATTCATTTATAATTTTCATTTATTTTTAATATACATATATCTATATATAGATGAACTTTATACTGTCTGTATTAGTGAAGTATAGAATTGTTTTCCATTAATTATTGTGTTTGGTTTCAATGGATAATACCCTTTAGGCTGTTTTAAAATGCCAAAATTAACATCTGTAAAATTAAAACAATAAGACTTTTTTTTTGATAATTTGGCTTCATCATAATGCAACAAGTATAATATTAAAAGTCTTCAATAACAGCTGACATTTTGTTAGCTAAGGTATCTGTCTAAATTTAACATTAGCTGGGAATTACAAGGAAGTATAGGAAGAATTGCCTTTCAAATTAACACTTTAGGTAAATAAAGGAGTAGCCCATGCAATAATTACATCCTAGGCACATACTGAATTTTCTGATGCTGGTACTCCCAAGCAATTTTACACACACATTTATGACTGTAGTCAGGCATTGATTTCATAGTTATCTTCCTGACCTCAATAATTTAGCACCTTTCCTACTGTCGATACTCCAGTTAGGCTACTTTGCCTGAAATATCTATCAATACGTTAAGGAATGTTTTTATGTTTATTTGTTTTGATATCACCACCGTTAATGAACAATGCATAAAAACCTAGACAGTACATTTACTATATTGTTTATCTTAAACTCCATTTACTAAGAATTAACATTCATAAAATTAATTACCTCTCATTAAGATGAAAATGTGAAGAAAATAACGTATATTCATTTCTTTTTAATTATTTCTAGTATTTCCATATTGAGTGTATTTTCCTTATCTAAATTCATTGACATTTCATATTGCGTGTTTCAATATCAAAATATGTAGCTTTTGAATGGAACACAGATACATTTTTATGAATTAATCCATACAAGTAGTGATGAATATATTCTGGGTTACTAAGATAAATCAGAACGCCTTGCCTCTGACATGCTGCTCCTTATCTGCAGATGTTGTTTGCTTTTTTGTTGTTGCTGTTTTTGTTTTGTCATTTCATCTGAGTCCTGGATTAAATGTCAGTTGTTCTGGGATTCATTCTCTGACCATTACGTGGCATCCTATTTTGCATTTGTTAATCTCTCACTATTGAGATTTTAAGTTCTATAAAAGTGAGATAAGGAGTAAATTTTAGGATGGTTGCAATTTTACTTACAACTGTCTTCTAAAACAAGAACATCTATTTTGATTCAATGTGTAAATAACCAGTAGGAAAATAAAACAGATTTTGTACTATGTTACTAATGGAGAAGTATGCAGTCTTGATTACTTGGAAATGAAAATGGATTATCACTAAAATATGCAATGTAGTGTGTCTATGTAATTTTGGGAGACATTTTTGAGTTTCCCTACTTGTGCAATGAAGGGTCACCATAAAGTCAATGTCATTGTTTCCAGGCTAGGCTTCTGAGAATCCCCCATGTACACGTAGGTCCCTTGGTTGTCTGACTGTGCAGCAGAGTTTTTTTTTCCAGTCACCTAAAAAGAGCAGTGCTTTGGCCAACAGAGTCTGGAGAACACTGAGGTAAGTGGGGCACACAGGTTGATAAGCTCTGCATCACTCCCACAGATTCTGCTATTAGATATTTGTTTACATATGTTCCTTAGATCCCAGAGACCACAATAGATTTAATCAACACAATTTTTGACTCTATCATCCCACTTGAAGATGAGAGATTCAAATTTTTATGTCTAATATTTTATTCAAGTTAAAAAAAATCACAGCTTAAAATAAACACCCAATGTCTATAAATATTGTCTTTCAAATCATTCAGCAAGATTGTGCTTATAGTCACAGCAGTCAGTTTGTTTTTATATTCTTCTGTCTGCAAAGAGCACTGTGTACTTTGGCCATGATGCCATTATGCTAAAAAAAAGTATGTTCAAATATCTGTTTTATAAATAAATATTCAGCCATTATTGCATTGTATATTAAGTTAATAATAGTTGTTTGATCCATTCTAAGCTTAAGTTTGACAAACATATCTTAATTTTATGACAGTGGTGGATTGGTTAAAATGTATCACTTATTTCAATAATTGATTTATTACTAAAACATTCTTTGTGTGTTTCAGTTGTAAGACACTAACACATTGGAGAATTTCCCCATGTAAATTACACATGAAAACATTTCAAAGCCTGGGAAATGAATACTTAAAAAAAACAGTTATTTTTAATGTCAAACTGTTAATTAAAATAGAAAAACCAAATAACACTGTTCTAGCTAATGAGGAAACATGGAAAATACAGCAGCCATATTAGACAAGCAATGTTCTACTGTGCTTCTGTGTCTTGAGACCCTATTACAATCTCAAAAAATATTCAGGAAAAATGACCTGGTTCATCTGATTAAAGAGAAATCCAGGGAGTGTGAGGAAAAGGACAAATATAGTAGTGTGGGACACATCTGGGAGTAAATACAAAAAGTGCGATTGTGCCAACTTTATTTGATAAAAATACGTGTACTGGAAATGACACACACACTAATGATAACTAATTATAATGGCACTGACTGCATGAAAATCAAAAGCAGGAAGAGAGGATGATAAAGGCTTACAAAAGTTGAAATCTACAGAAGAAAAAATGAAAATGAATACATGGAAATCCATTATAAGCACAGTTCCTTGTCCGTAATCTTTACGCCTTGGCTTCTAAGCTTGTCTTATAGTAGAGGCCCATGCTGTATCGTATCTCCACTAACATAACACATCAATCACACAAATTTCAGTGAACTTGGCACTCAGCAAAAGAAATGAAGTAACACTATCAAATCACTATCTTCATTGAACATTTCTGAATAAACTCATGTGAACACTGCCAAGGCAAGCATCTCCCTTGTCATTTGCTTTAATAAACTGTTCAAAAATGTTATTAGTGCAATCAATTGTCTATGAATTGGTGTGTTGACAAATAAAGTTCACAATGGAGTTTCCCATTGCTCTCAAATAAGGAAATCCAACTCTGATCAAAGTGGTTGGATGTAAGTTACAAATATGAGTTACAATAGAGTATATAAAGTTGTTTGCTTTTCTAGTTCTAATGGAGTTTTTGGGTTTTGTCATGGATAGTTCATAAAATATATTCAATGGTGAAAGTATAAATTAGGTGTGATGTATCAGAGCTACCATCTCCAATGCCTGTTTTGACTTTACAGAAAATCACTGTGTTGTATAGATTTGGGATTTGATTAATTTTACATGTGATGTTTTTATTTAGTTGTAAGTATTTTAATGATAAACTTGACAAAATTAAAAATATTCAAACATGTTTTATATATAAAATTAGTATTTTTGCTAAGGTTTTATCAGTACTTAATTTCCAATAATTTTGCTTTAAAGAATTAAGATTTATGCCTTAAAAATTAAGGGCAGGTTTGTACTTAAGATGCTGCAGGTGGTATTTGGTCCAAACAGTACCCTAATATGACTCAAACTGAGTTTACATTCTTCTCTTTCAAACTTCTTTTAGATCTAGCCAAATAGAATCATTGGCTCCTGTGTCCATGAAATAGTAAAGGAAGAATGCTATCCACTCTTAGAAGTGGAAATATAAGAAGATGGGCATATGTCATTGCTACAATTTAGGCTTAGTGGTTTGTTAATGCTAATTGATTTAAGTGAGGATGGCCTGCAGTTGACAGATGCCACCACCACAACCAGAACAAAGAACCATTAATCAAAATCAGCCTGTCCATACAAGAGGCCTATCTCTTCTACATTCAGACAAATTCTCTAAATTAAAAATGATATAAAAACAGTTCCTACTAACCCAATATCATGTCTAATTTCTGCAGCTCTAGTTATCAGGGAGATTGAGGTAGCATTATCACATGATGTTATGAGTTTGAGAGTATCCTGGGCAAAGTAGTAAGCTCCATCCCTTTATCCCTCAACAAATGAGCAAACCAACAAAACCCAGAAAAAATTCCAGTCTAAGTTCGGCTGGATCTATAGACATAGTTACGAGTTTGTAGTAAATTAAATGATAAAAACGCATATTTAATTACATAATGGGGTCATAGAGATATAATAAAGTGAATACAGAATTTATATCTGTAAGACATAGTAAAGGCTAGACACAAAAATGGGAAAAATAATTTTTTATAGGTTTGGACAAAATTGAGATGTATGTAAGATTTCTTTTACTCTAAACATTAAATTTCAAAGCATGCCTATGGAAAATCTAATGCTGATTGTGAGACTGCTCGACCTGGGGATCCATCCCATATACAGTTGCCAAACCCAGATGCTATTGTGGATGCCAGGAAGTGCTTGCTGACAGGAGCCTGATATGGATGTTTCCTGAGAGTCTCTGCCAGAGTCTGACAAATATAGAGGCAGATGCAGCCAACCATTGGACTGAGCGTGGGATCTCCGATGGAGGAGTTGATGAAGGGACTGAAGGAGTTTAGGGGAATTGTAGGCCCATGTGGGGAGCAACGGTGTCAGCTGTCCATACCCCCTGGAACTCCCGGGGACTGGACCACCAACCAAAGAGTACATATGGAAGGATCCATGGCTCTGACCCAATGTGTGGCAGAGGATAGTCTTGTTGGACATCAGTGGGAAGAGTGGCCCTTGGTCCTGTGGGGGTTTGATGTCCCAGTGTAGGGGAATGCCAGGGCTTGGAGGCAGGAGTGGTGAAACACCTTAATAGAAGCAGTGGAAGGAGGATGGTATAGGGAGATTCGGGGGTCCGGGAAAGGGGATAACATTTGAAATGTAAATAAACAAAATATCCAATAAATAAAAGAGAAGGAATTATGATCTTCTAATAGACAAGAGAATAATAGCATGAATCACAAATTTTCAAACTGATAAATTTGCCTACATTATATTTAATGATTGACAAGACTGAACCCCAAAGTTATGTAACCAAATGTAGTGTTTGTGGAAGAGAAAATTCTTTGGGGGAGTTGCCTATATGCTGTGTAGGGACATTAAGGGATGATGCTTTTCTGAGTTGCCACCAAGGCTGAGGTGGGCTTTTGGGAAGACAACTAACTGTCCTTGGGTCATTCGGCCCTATATTCTCTTGCAAGTAAGCACAATAAACATATTGCTTTGCCAAGCTAGTCTTGGTTGGAATAATTCCTTTGCATTGTCATCTGTCCTTAGCTGAAGTGAAGAGATATTGATTTGCATATCTCAATGTAAATAGACATACAACCAAAGACATTTGTGAGGTATGTTTTAATGCTAAACACATAAACACCTGAAACTCTGCAGTTCCTCTCAATGTATGTACACACCCAAAAATAAGCCAAGAATATTCATAGCAGCACTGTTCACTAGTAGAGCCAAAGACGAAGGACTGTATAGATGTCTGTCAAACAGAGGAATACACAATAATACATTCAAACAGCAGAGAAAAGTGAAAATAAAATAATCTCAGACATAATATTTAGTGAAAAATAGAGCACACTGAGTATATGTAAATGGTCTGTATATATAAATTTCTAAATTTCAAATTTAGGCATTGTCTTAGTTAGGGTTTCTATTCCTGCACGAACATCGTGACCAAGAAGCAAGTTGGGAAGGAAAGGGTTTATTCAGCTTACACTTCCATGTTGCTATTCATCACCAAAGGAAGTCAGGAGTGGAAATCAAGCTTGTTAGGAAGCAGGAGCTGATGCAAAGGCCATGGGGGGAATGTTACTTACTGGCTTGCTTCCCCTGGCTTACTCAGTTTGCTTTCTTATACAACCCAGGGATGGCACCACCCACAATGGGCCCTCCCCTTGCTCACTAATTGAGAAGATGCCTTACAGCTGGATCTCATGGAGGCATTTCCTCATCTGAAACTCCTTTCTCTGTGATAATCCCAGATTGTGTCAAGTTGACAAACAAAACCAGCCAGTACAGGCACGATGGACTTACAGTAGTTATGGTGGCTAGTTTTGTCAACTTGACAATCTAGAATCACCAAAGTCTCAAAAAGGGAAATTTTAGATCAGGCTGGGCTATGCATAGGTCTATGGGGGATTGTCTTGATTACATGAATTGATGTGGGAAGACCCAGTCTACTGAGAAAAGCAGCATTTCCGGGATTTAGGTCCCGGACTCTATAATACTGGAGAAGGTGAACTGAGTAGCAAGCATGCCTGCCTTCAGTTCTCTCTGTTCTTGACTATGGGAGTGATTTGACAAGCTGCTTTAGGGTTCTGACTTCTCTGCTGTGATGGACTGTGACCTGGAATTACGAGCTAAAATAAACCTTTTCTTGCCTTTGTGGTTCTCAGTCAGGATGTTTTGTCACAGAAACAGAAATTAAACTAGGACTATATTAAACATCAAGATAATGTTTTATATTGAAGATTGATATTGACAGGTGAAACTGAGAAAAATCCACTGGGCTGAAGAGATGGCCCAATGGTCAAGAGCACTGGCAATTTTTGAGAGGACCTAGGTTTCATCCTTAGCACCCACATAGCAGCTCACAAACTATAGGCAACTGCAGAGCCAGAACATCCATTGCTCTTCCTGTTCTCTGTAGGCGCTGGAAACACACGAACTACTCAGACTCTCATTTAGAAAATAAATATAATAATATGCATTAAATAGTAATAGAAAATTAAAAAGAAATCCACAGTCTGTGTACGTATTATCTGTGTGAATTTCTACTCTGTATTTTATACTTAAATATCAAACTGATGCAGGAATGATGTTTTTACAAGATCACTGTTCATCACTCTGTAACAGTCATTATTCTACTCATTTAAAGCACTCTAAAAAAATCTGTACAAATGGAATGAATCACAGATATCGCTCTACATCTAGTTGAAGGAAATAGAAGGAATCTTCTGTATTTCACCGAAAGTAAAATATGTGTGTGTGTGCATGTGCATGTGTGTGTGTGTGAATATACATTTGTCATTTAGGAAATCAGGAAACCTATTATATACACTTTAAATTTAGGTATCCATTTCTTACATTTCACTCTTACAACCATTACATAATGGTTATCAATTAAATCAACATTATTTTACTTTTACATTACTATTTTCTTATTTATTTCTATGTAAATGTGAATGCTTTATCCTTTGAAATTGTGCCCATTGATCACAAGACATTATCCATGAAGCAAAATGATTTCATGGACAAGAGAGTTGTCTTTTTGATTTTTGTTTGTTTTGTTTTGTTTTTGTTTTTGTTTTCTGAGACTAAGTCTATCCATGTGCACACATCTCCACACAGTGACCAGTGGTTGAGCTCTTGGTCGTATGTAAAGTTAATCCCCACACTCATGTATCTGTGCATTCATTTTACAAATAGCTGCCTATCTAAGGATAGTTCGGTCACCATTTAGTTTTGTCTGAGTAGAAAGCGGGCACCTAGGTATAGTTCAGAATGAAGCGCCAACTCCAAGCATTCTAAGCAATGCACAGTGATACATTCACCACAGAGGTACTCTTGGTGTGATCACTTTATCACTGGTTTCTGCCTTCAAAATTCTTTAAGATGTGCATTTACATGTGTGCTACTCACATATGAATTTGTTTAATTTAGTAGTAAGTATAGAATTCTTCAGGTAGAGGCATTAGACAAAGACAGTACTACCCAATTACAAGTTGTAATTATAGTATTATTATCTAGGCAGTTACCTAGATGAGAAACTCAAAAGACAGCAGTACTTATTCAATTTTGTTTTTGGCTTTTATTGATGGTTTGTCAGTTGCTTTTTCTTTTCAATGTTTTGTAGAACATTTTACTAAATATGAGTTTTTCTTAAGAGTTATACATAAAATGTAATATGCTAAGCCACATATAAAAATTAACTATTTAATTGTTACACTGTATTTCATGGTTTGTTTTACCTATAGACATTTAAAAATTAGCATATGTAGCCGGGCAGTGGTGGCGCATGCCTTTAATCCCAGCACTTGGGAGGCAGGGGCAGGTGGATTTCTGAGTTCGAGGCCAGCCTGGTCTACAGAGTGAGTTCCAGGACAGCCAGGGCTACACAGAGAAACCCTGTCTCGAAAAAAAAAAAAAAAAATTAGCATATGTAATATGCAACATGAATATTGGATACATACCATAATTTATCTCTTAAGCATTATTCCTAATTACTCTTTCTAAAGAGCTGGTTTTACACAACAGCCAGTCCTGATTTGGAATTCACTATGTTTCTTTAGTAGGTCTCAAACTCATGACCATCCCCCTGCCTCAACTTTCCAAGTGCTTAGATTACAGACATGGGCCACTGTACCCTGCTTAGAGAACATCTTACCGCTCTCTTTAAATTTTCCTAAAACGTGTGATACCTAAGTGGTACAGAGGTATATAAATGGCGTTTGTTTCTTCCAGTACGTAGGCAGTTTGATTTCCCAGGAGACAAGCAGTAAAGTGCAAGGAGGATGTGCGGCAAGGCTTTGTTGGAATTATTGGAGCCTTACAAAATTTAAACAATTTGGAAGTTAAATAAGGTTCAACTTGGCTTTTATTGCGAATGTCTAAACTGCTTTGCTTTCCTTAGTGAGGTGCCACATAAGCTGGTGTGAATGGGCTTTCTATGTATGGTAAGTTTTAGCCAGATGGTAACTTCACTTAAATATACACAGCGATATCGTGTTTTAGGAGCAAGACATGGAAAGCTGCTCAGAGTTAAAGCATTTCTAAATTGTATCTGAAGCATTAGATAATTGTTAATGTTTGTAAATGATACTGAAACATTTTTTGGCTGGGTTGATAAGGATTTAAGCTATGTTTGTTTAAAATAATGCATTACAGTGGTCTGTAGAAACAAATCTTGAAACAGAAATTACATACAGAATAAGTTGGCATAGTGAATTCATGTGCGTTTGGCATAACTGATGACCCATAAGAGGACGAACACAAGGCTAGCATTTTCAATTAAGAAAGCAAGAAAAACAGAATGAAGTCTCATATTCTGTTGTTTGTTTTCTTATGCTAGCATGTAACACAGGACCTCACGTATGTGAAGCAAATGATCTACCACTGAGCTCGACTCTCAAGCCTCACATGACATGTTTAAATAAATAACTTTTATTGGGAATTCTTTCTTACAAAATGTATAATGTAAAACTATCGATAAAAGCTTCAAGAATAACAAATATTAGATATTAAATGACCTTTAGTTCACTTATACTCAATTTCATTGTGTTAATTTTTATGATCTTATAAGGCAATTATGATAGCGATTTAACATTTTATGGAAAAAGAAAACAAAAGCAATTAATAATTACCTTGTGATTGTTAGATGACCAAGTAAGGCTGACTCAATAGAACAAACCCTCTAGAAGTACAAAAATCCAAAATCATAAAAAAAGTAAATAAAAATAAACAATTGCACCTATCAGCCAAATCTTGGTATAAAAATCTCCAGGTTTACATAAGTTTATCTCTGTAAATAACATTAGGTTAATGACATTTTTGTTGTTTTTAAATAAGATTACATTTGCTTCTGAATTCCTTCTGATCTCAATTATCAAGATTCTACTGGGAAGTGTTATTTAGCCAAACTTTATGCAATCAATATGCTACAATACCCAATTGACAAGTCAGCTTGTTCAAGGAAATGACGTCGTTACCTTTTGTCCCACAGTTTTCATTGATTTAGTAGTGAACGCAAGAATTGCTATCTTGAAACAAGCTGGTGACTTTTTGGTGGACTTAGAGCAGTCCATGAAGTATCATCTTACCAGTTTTAGGGTGGATGGTCTAGGAGCAGGATCTAATCAAGAATCCCCAGGGTTGATTTTTTTCTGCTTGAGTGTTTTCTACATCTCCCCCACATTAGCTATAACCTCTTCAGAATCATGATCTTCCTGAGAATGTTCTTCTCTTTTAAAATGTACTTAAACATTATGTTTTGTATATTCAGATGCAATGGATTTAGAGCCATATGATCAAAGTATGCTTAAAATATTTGATAGCTTCTAAAGCCAGATCCTACCATACATTGCTTGATAATTTGAAACTTAAGTTCACTGTGCTGGTGAAAACAATTCAAAGCTTGTTGACCAAAGTTACAGTTGTAAAACTGAAGCGTGAAAAGAGCCATTGAAGGAGACATCCAGGATATAGGAGCAACTATGACACTGAAAACAGACATGAGGAGATGAATTGGTGTGCTCTGTGTCTCAAAGATAGATTATTTTTAAATTTCAAGATACTTTCATCAGTATAGAATCAATGCTAGTGTAAATAATTTTATGAAAGCAAGCATATGCCAATCTTTTATGCTTAATAAGCATGCATAAATGTATCTCGGTTTAACATCTGAATTATATGTTTACAGGAGTGCCTTAGCATTTTGCAGAAAAATGTGGTTTATTAAGAAAAAAAAAACATCTAAGGTTAAAGATACAGATCAACACAGAGCTTGCGGAGCTGATGGTGCTTGTTTTACTTCGGTTATAGTAGTATTAGGAATTGAATCTAATACTGACAGTATAATGGACTTAAATGAGGGAAAGTATAATTATTACACTTTTAATTAGAACTATCTTGATAAAAAAAAATGAGGCAGAGGAAAGTCGTGGTTCTTTCAAGTATAGATTTGAGCCAAATCAACAAAGTTCACTACAAAACCATGACACTAAGTATGTAAAACTATTCTTCTCCATCCCTCTTCTGGCTAGAGAACAGTTTACAGATTAAACTACATGGTGAGAAGCCTGGGCATTGTCAGGAAGGTGTTGGTACTCAGGTCTCCCTTTCTCAGTTTTTAAGGTTTTATCTAAATATTCAGTCTCATTCTATTAGCTTGGAGCAGATGCAGATATGCCAGAGCAGGTGTATGGATGCTACCTCTCAGAAAAACTAATAATTTCCTACTTGGACATTTGAAGCCCAACATCACTGTCCCAGATAATACTTCAGTGAGGATTCAGAGACCTGTGTTCTAATAGATATACTTGCTTCCTGATGAACAGGCTCAGGACAGAAACTACCTTCTGTGCATTGACACTTACATTTCCTGACCAACAGAAAGTCACTGCAATTATTTTTCTCCTGTTCACACATCATCTCCCAGCTTCCAGTCATCATCCCTTAAATTAGAATTTTACCTTCTTTGCTGATATTTGAAGGAGGAGTGCTTTCATTTCTGTCAGAAATACAGTAAACATGCTCACTTTTTAGTGTTAGTCGTCTATGGTTCTCAAACTGAGCATGTCCAAGCAAAACATCCAAGCACATTTCCTTGGATGAAAGATAGAGGCAGAGAGATGGGGAATGGACAGAGATTCCACTAAGACAAAGGATCCTACTCCACGAACATCCATCATAGGGGAGGGAACAGATGGCGAGCAGCACATCAGAACAGATTCTGGATACATGACTTCACCTTCTTCTGAGTCCCTAGAATTTTGTCGTCATTATCTATTGCTCTTCTGCAATGTCTTCATTTCTTCTGTGTTAATAAATATCCATTGCGATTTAATCTACCACTTTCACTGAAAACAGAAAAAAATAATATTCTATGATAGATGAGTTCAGATTGTCACTTTTATCACCGAGTACTTTGTCTTGTACTGTCCCTAGAAATTCTTGTTAATTATTGTTAACGTCCTTAAAAATTATCCCAATAATTGTGGAATAGAAAAAGGGAACAGAGCTTATTGAATCCTACTATGCATGTGCCTTGATCTTATTTTATTTCTATCCTTTCTCTCTCTCTCTCTCTCTCTCTCTCTCTCTCTCTTCTCACTCTGTCTTCTCTTCTCCCTGTCTCTCTGTATCACTCTGTCCCTCTCTGTCTCTCTGTGTCTCTATGTGTGTCTCTCTGTCTCTCTGTTTCTCTTTCTCTCTTTCTCTGTCTGTGTCTCTGTTTCTCTCTGTGTCTCTGTCTCTATCTGTCTGTCTCTCTGTCTCTGTCTCTGTCTCTGTCTCTGTCTCTGTCTCTCTCTCTCTCTCTCTCTCTGTATGTCTATCTGTCTCTCTCCTTGAAGGAAAGACTTCAGGGTGAAAATAAAATGAAAAGTCTTATATTGAGCATATAATTTTAGACATTTAGATGGTCTTTTAATCAGAAATCTGATCACAGCGGGATGAGGAGCCTCCATGAGCCCCCTCCAAGTAATGATTTGGAGCACCAGAGTCCTAGAGTTCAAGGCAACCTGTTTATTGCAGATGAGTATCTTGCACCTTACCCTTTTCAGTATGGATTCCATCCCCTTTTCCTACAGGTGGGGAAATTTACAGTGAGAAATCGCCTGCCTTAAACCAGGATGTGCAGAAATCATGTGCAGAGTCAAAAATTGGACACAAATATCCTGACCTCTCACCTTTCCCTCAATCCACTGCACTGATTTCCTCCTTGGACTGTGGTAGCAGTAGTAGGCATAGCCAGATGCCAAGAACCTGTTCCTTGTGTCATCAAGAAATAAATTTCACGGGTAAGGGAGCTCAGCTAGCAACTGATTGCAAAGCACTTTGAAAATGGAAAACCAAATACAGCATAAGTGCTAGGTTCTGCTATCATTTAGAAGAGTAGAAAGCAAGTGCAGAGCTATCGTTATGATTATTTGTAACTGGGATATAAAAGAATTTTGCAAGAAAAGCAGGAAGGGCCATAGGTAATAAGAGTGAACAACATGAAAAAGTTTCACCAAGAATCTTAACTTTATTTTGCAAGGCCTCAGACTTACAGCCTCTCTGGAAGATTTAGTTATATGAATAGATCTTAAACAATTTGATTCTTAAATGTTAGTTACTTTTCTGATGCCATAATAAAGCAGCTTGGGGCAACTTAAGAGTTTATTATGGCTTACTGCTACAGAGTATTCAAATCCATAATGCATGGGACAATAGAGCAACAAGTACCAGGCATCATAGCTGTAAGATGGTGTGCAGAGAGCTCACATTTGAACTGCAAACACAAACCTATAAATAGCAGGAGGATGTTATTCCTGAAAGCCTACCGTCAGTAACATACCTCTTCATCAAGGCTATACATCTTAACCTTCCAAAACAGTGTTACCAATTGGGGACCAAGTATTCAAATATGGAAACCGATAGGAAGCATTCCCATTCCAGCTACAACATGTCCTTAAAGAGTGTATCAAAAAATTGATGACTGTATAGGCAGTGTGTACTCCTCATGTCACCCTGTAGATTAGAAACACATTCAGTGATCCTTAAACTTGAAACTTTGCTGAAAGAACTAACAAGGAACTATAAGGTACATCAGTGGAATGCCTAAACAGACCCTCCAAAATTCTAGTAGAAACATCAACCTCTTGTTTGAGAAAATTCAGTGTTATAATGTTCCAGGTAACATACCAGAGATAAACATTCAGATATACAGTACATAGCCAACTGAAAGTTTTATTCAAGCTGTCTGTGACTATACCAAAGTACTGGGGAGCCTAGGTTTGTCCCCAAGGGTCCAGAACTTGGGGATATTTTAAAGGCAGATACAACCTCTTCACTATGCTCACCAGGTGAAGAGGGCTTGTCAAAAGCAAACATTTTAACAGAAGCTAAGCTAAGTGGTTAGCTGGAGGGGTTCTGTACAAGCAGGCAGTTTAACAAAAGCTAAAACAAGTTATGTAGGTTGTATTGACATTTGGTTCCTAGAGGAACTCTCCATGGGATTTTCCATCAAGGAGATCAAGTTCTAGTTAAACCTGAAATGGCCCCAGCCAAAATCCAAGATGGAGGAGTCTGTTCCCTGTCTTGTCTTGTCACAATAACATAGTCACAGGCAAAGTTCCAGACTCAGGAACTTCACCACCCACAGAAAAGTCTTTTGGAACAATTATTAAGTGAACCAACTTAAAGGTGACATTCAGTTTTCCTCTAACTTGTTTAGGATTTTTTTCCCTTCCAGGTTAATCCCATCTATCTAATTCTAAAGGCCCAGCCTCAATCTGAATAAATCAGTCAATAATCTTGACTCATGAGCTCAGCTCACATCAGTAATTCCTTCTAATAGTCAGTCCTCAACATGAATTTTTTCACTTTTCCTAATAATGTATGGAAGATTTATTTTATTATTATATACATGTGCATGTGTATATGTGCATAAGTATGTGGGGAGGGGCACGGTTATATATATGCATGTCCATGCAGGTGCTGCTGAGACCAGATATTGAAGATGTCAGATCCCAGGAGCTGGTTACAGACAGTTGCGAGCCATCTGGTGTGGGTACTAGGAACCAGATTCCACTTCTCTGCAACAGTCCTGAGTGTTAATCACTAACATATCTCTTGCAGCTCCTTCCTAAAAAATTTGAAAACAGAAACAGAATCAAAAAGACAGAAAGTAACTTCTTAAATTCACTACTACAGTATAACAGTGTATTTTCTTTATCTTTTAGTTTGTGCTAAGCCACTTTAAAAATCAATGATGGAGATAATGATACATCTTTTTTAAATACCTCAGCACTCCAAAAAGATAAATATGATCCTTTCAATGGTCCCAATACTATTCATACTTTGAAAGTTAAACACCGTTCTGTAATATAAACCTAAATCTATATTAAAATTTGCACAATTGTTCCAAATAGCATTTATGAAACAGGCATGATTGAACCAGAGAATACAATCAATATCAGACTTTAACAATTAGCATTTGACTGTGGAATCTGTTTATTTTCAGAATACTACAAAATCCATAACATTAGTAATGAAAATTCAGCAGCTCTTTAATTTGACTTGCTCATAGTATTTCAGCCCTGGTACATCTTAAGTTCATAATTTCACGGTAGTGTTGTGCTGCTGTGACCATGTGGATTGCTGTACGATGTGCCTCTAACCTCTGTCCCTGTTCTGTTATTGTCGTTTGTATCAGAGCTTTGTTCACACTAAGCACAAATTTCAGACATTTCAAATTTTAGAAGGCAGACATGACTTGAAAGCCCAAACTACTCTAAGTGCTACTAATTGAGGTGAGTCTACCATTATGTGTCCCTTTTTTCTTCTTGGAGTACCCACTAATTCATGGGAAGAGTAGAGGGAGAGACTGAGTCCACATGAAAAGGTGGCTGCTAATAAAGAAGCCAAGAAGACATAAGGGCATGGGTCAGGGAAGACAAAGAGTAGAGTTCATTCAACCTGATGTCAGGACATGAGAAGCTTAGATCTCCAATTAGAGTGGGGTTCAACAAAAATCCAAATTTGCCACCTCAATTTTTACAGAGAAATTCATCAAGTTCTTAAACTTCCCATGTTGAAGTCTTTAGAAGCTGTACTGGTTGTTGTTTTGTCAAGTTGGCAAGGACTTAGACATGTTTGAAATGGAACCTCAATTGACAAAAATGCCTCCAATTGACAAAAATTGCCTGTAAGCAAGTCAGTAGGGCATTCACTTGATTAATAATTGATGCAGAAGGGCCCAGCCAACTGTGGATGATGGTTCCCTCGAAACAGGGTCCTGGAGAGTATTATAAGAAAGCAGGCATGGCTGACCAGCAAGCAGATTTCCTCCATGGCCTCCGCTTTTCTGTTCCTGTTTCCAGATCCATGCCTTGAGTTCCTGCTTTGACTTCTCAACTTGACTTCCCTCAGAGATGAAACACAAGCCAAAATGAATCCTCTCCTCCCCAAATCACTCTTTAGTTAAGGTGTTTTACCACAGCAATAGAAAGCCTTACAAGGCCAAAGCCAAGGTGAGAGAGCATATTTTAACACGTAGAAATTTGTACAGGAATAATATTGAAAAGAAAAAAGAGAAGTTTGGGACGTATCCATGGAAGCAGTGGTCTAAGAAGAAACTGAGGCTGTCAATCAGAAACCCTAATTGGAAAACTCTACATAGAGATAGTTTAGAGACAGACTAAGGATTACCAAGTGGGAAAAAGAATCTCAAATAAATTCGTCTTCATTGGCTTGCTGATGACTGCACTTTTTATTAGCTGCCAGAATATCCATGTGGTTCTAGCTCATCCTCAAAGAGCAAATAGCATTATGTAAAATCTATGTAGTGTTTCCTTTGCAACTGCTACCCATGTTTGTTCAAATGTACCAGCCACAGTGGTAGAAAAGATTAAAAAAATAATAAGATAAGAAAAAAATAACAAAAACATGCCCATAAGTAACTCAGGTACAAAAGATTGCCAGAGATGGATTTTTAAGTTGTTCTATTTTAAAAATAATAATAGGGAGGTTCTGAAGGGGACAGCTGGAAAGGGGAAAACATTTGAAATGTAAATAAAGTAAATATCCAAAAACAATAATAAGATGAAAATTTTAATTGGCTAAGTAAAATTTATTAAAAGTAGCCAGTAAGAGCTGCCATTAACCAAGATAGGAACTGAAATGAAGAAAATAATAAAGCATCTTAAAAAGTAGATTGTAGATTTTAAAAGTGAGATTTAATTGAATAGGAAGTAATTCAACATAAAAGCTGGGGCTGAATCATGAACCGAAAGAGAAAGCAAGCGTGCAGAATAAGGAGTCCAGCTGATCCAGCACATGCTGACGTTCACTCCTATGGGTAAGCGGAGTGCCTGCAAAGCCAAAAGGACAGCGCTGTACTCAGTGTAATATGACAAACCACAGTCCAAAATATTCCAAACAACACAGTGCAAGCTCTAGTTAAATAGTTAGAAAGGGTTATGTTTCTCCAGAGAAAGGTCTTCCGTTGGTTCCAATGATACCACTGAGGACAGAAAATAATTTAAACAATTTCAGTACCTTAAAAATTCCTCAACTGTGGTCGTGTAGTTATTGCAAAAGTTTCCTCCAAATTCAAAAGTCAAAAAGCAAAATGAACTGTATTTCTGAAATGTTTTAATTAATTAAAAATTCAACATGAATTACTTAAATATTTGAAAACTGTTGGTTGGACTTTGTGTAAATGTTGCTTGGAGTAAATGTCTCTCTCTGGCATTCCTTTGTGTGCCTTCGGCCACCCAGTTTTTCAAGTACTTGGCAGTGATAGTACAGCTCCCCTCTGCTGGGTTGCTTTTGTAGTCATGTTGAAATCCATACTTGATTAGTGACCTCTAGGATATCATCCATTCTCCTCTTCTGGATCTCACCATCACTACTGCATAGACATAGAGAATACATATGTAAACTGCAATACAGTTATGACATTTACTGATTTCACCTTGTGAATTTTGCTTCTTCAAATTTTAAAGTTTGCTATTCTACATTTGCCTTTTCATATATTATCAGTAGTCATTTCAGCATTATTTAAAAATTCTGATAAGGCTGGAGAGATGGTTCAGTGGTTAAGAGCATCTGACTGCTCTTCCAGAGGTCCTGAGTTCAATTCCCAGCAACCACATGGTGGCTCACAACCATCTGAAATGCAGTCTGATTGCTTAGAAGAGGCATGAAGACAGAGCACTCATATACATAAAATACGTGGATATATAAATCTTAAAGATATTTGGCTTAAATTCTATTAGAAATTATATTAATTCTAGGTAATAACTCGATAAGAATAGACAAGCAAGGTGTAATGCTGAAGCAAATGAAACTGAATCGCACTATTTACTATATGAACATGAGCCCAACACAGCTCACCTATATAAGTTCCAATGAATTTATTTGTAAGTATTTTTAGCATAAGCTGGATATACAGCCCAGTGATAGAACATTTGACCAGCATGAACTAGGATATTAGTCCCCAATACTACATAATAACTGGAGTAAAAAAAATGTTTTTGAAAAGAAATCCTGTGTTTTCTATATTCATAACTACTTATTCCAAAGACTATAGATTCTATTGTAATTTTTAATTTTTGTTAATTGGCATACAAAATAATGTGTTTTATTTGACTGGCCCACATGTTGCTCATACTTAACCCCCACTTTCTATTCCCTTAACCCTTACCTTGCCATGTTCTAGTTCTTTCGCAGTCATTGATCCCCTTCTTCAATGTAAGTCATGCCCCCAGTTCCCAAATTGTGTTCATGCCATATATGTATACATGACATATATGTCATACATATTTATACATATGAATCTCACATATGAATGAAAACATGTAATATTTGATTTTCTTTATCTCTGTCTACTATAATTTTAAATAATTCCATACCCATGGTTTTATTGCAAATGTTTAAAATACAGTTAATATTTAATGTCAATCTTATATTCCGCAACCTTGGTGAACTCATTTATTCTAGGAAGTTTTCTTAAATTTTTCTGTCAGGTTCCTTGTGATTTTCTGCAGAGTGCCATGTCATATTCAAATAGGGACAGCTTCATTTCTTATTTCTAGCCTTTTGCGTTCTTTCCTGATTTATTATTGCATGTAGATTTTCCAGAACCATATTGAATATTAATAGTAAGATTAGACCTTGCCTTGTTCCTAATATTGGCAAGAAAATACTGACTTTTACCATTAAATATCATGTCAGCACCCAGTTTTCTGAGAATTTGAATCATGAATGATGTTAAATTTTATCAAAAGACTTTTTTGCATCCAGTAACGTGGTTATATGATTTTTTTCTCTGCCTTATTATCATAATGATTTACACTACTCATTCTTTCAGCAACCTAGTCTTGAATCTGAGGAATAAAATGACATACCATGTTTTGTAATTACTTTTACATATTGTTTAATTCCATCAGCTGATATTTTATAATGTTATTTTTTTGTCTTGTTTTTGGGTTTTTTGTTTTTTTTTTTTTTGTTTTTTTTTTTTTTTTGGTATCTATATATATGAAGAAGATTGCCAAGCAGTTTCCAATTCCATGCAAACTTCAGCCAGTTTGCAGTATTAATGCTGAAGAACAGATTAGGATATGTTTCTTTCTCCCTTTCATTATCCAAAACAGACTGTTGAAAATCAGTGTTAGTTTTTAGGCATTTATTATAATTTCTGGATAACTTTTTAAACATGTTTCAGTGTAATTCAGTTCTCTTAGTATTCATGATGCTAGACATATTATCTCTTTCAGATTGAATGAATTGTTGACATTTGTTATAATGTCTACTTTCTAAAGATGAGATACATTCTATCTAAGCCAGAGAGTTTACCTGTGTAAAGTTGTCAGTAGCATTTCCTCATAATTCTTTTGTGTATGA
>CM052701.1:103898298-103938298 GCA_028551405.1 Uromys caudimaculatus
ATATGTATATGTGTGTGTGTATATATATATATATATATATATATGCATAATTTTCAATAGTTTTCGTCCACTATTCCCTTCCTTGACTTACTGTGGGCTTATGATGGTTTGAGATTCTCGAGATGCTAGCATGTGTTACTAAGAGCATGCATTTATTCTTTATGATATAAGCATTAAGTAATATGGTTTTTCTCTTAGAATTCCATGATTTTTTTTCTTTTTGTATTGGTTATTTTATTTATTTACATTCCAAATGTTGTCCCCCTTCCTGGTTTCCTCTCCGCAAATACCCCATTCCACCCCCTTTCTCATGCCTCTATGATGGTGCTTCCCAACTCACCCACCCATTCCACCTCACTGCCCTAGCATCCCCCTACACTGGGGTACCAAGACTCCATAGGACCAAGGGCTTCCCCTCCCATTGACACCAGATAAGGTAGTCCTCTGCTACATATACAGCTGAATCCATGGCTCCCTCCATATGTACTCTTTGGTTGGTGGTTTAGTCCCTGTGAGCTCTGGGGTATCCAGTTAGTTGATATTGTTGATCTTCCTATGGGGTTGCAATCTACTTCCTCTGCTTCAGTCCTTCTCCTAACTCTTCCATGAGGGTCCTTGGGCTCAGTCTGACGGTTGGCTGCTCTGCGATCATCCACATCTGTATTGGTCAGGCTCTGGCAGAGCCTTTCAGGGCACAGCTATGCCAAGCTCCAAGCACTTCTTGGCATCAGCAATAGTGTCTGGGTTTGGTGTCTGCAGATGGGATGGATCCCTAGGTGGAGCAGTCTCTGAATCTCTGAATAGCCTTTCCTTCAGTCTTTGCCCCACTCCTTGTCCCTGAATTTCCTTTAGACAGGAACAATTCGGGGTTAAAAATTTTGAGATGGGTGAGTGGTCCCATCACTCAACTAGGAGCCATGCCTATCCACTAAATATGCTCTATACAGGTTTTATCTCCCCTTTGTCAGGTATTTCAGGTAAGGTCATCCCCTTTGGGTCCTGGGAACCTCTTGCTTCCCTGGCGTCTGGGACTTTCTTGTAGTTATCCCAGGTTCTCCATCCTCTACTGTTACATACCTCCATTCAATTTCCTGTCCCACTGTACTTCTCCTGTCTTCTCCCACACCTGACCTTGCTCCCCATTTTTCCTTCCACTTCCTCTCCCTTTCCCAGATCCCTCCCTCCCTCTACCTCTCATGATTATTTTGTCCCCCCTTAAAAGTAGGACAGAGGCATCCACACTTTTGTCTTCCATCTTCTTGAGCTTCATATGGTCTGTGAGTTATATTATAGGTATTCTGAGCTTTTGGGCTAATGTTCATGTATAAGTGAGCACATTGCCATGTGTGTTCTTTTGTGACTGGGTTACCTCACTCTGGATGGTATTTTTCAGTTCCATCCATTTGTCTAAGAATTACAGGAAGTCATTGTATTTAATAGCTGAGTAGTACTCCATTGTGTAAATGTACCACATATTCTGTATTCATTCCTCCATTGAGTGACATCTGGGTTCTTTCTAGCTTCTGGCTATTATAAATAAGGCTGCTATGAACATAGTGGAGCATGTGTTCTTGTTACATGCTGGAGCATCCTTTAGGTATATGCCCAGGAGTGGTATAGTTCGATTGTCAGATAGAACTATTTCCAGTTTTCTGAGGAACAGCCAGACTGGTTTCCAGAGTGGTTATATAAGCTTGCAATACTGCTAGCAATGGGGTAGTGTTCCTCTTTCTCCACATCCTTGCCAGCACCTGCTGTCACCTGATATTTTGATCTTAGCCATTCTCACTGGTGTGAGGAGAAACTCAAGGTTGTTTTGATTTGTATTTCTCTGATGACTAATGATGTCAAACATTTCTTTAGGTGCTTCTTAGCCATTCAAGATTTCTCAGTTGAGAATTCTTTAGTTAGCTCTGTACCCCATTTTCAATTGGGTTATTTGGTTTTCTGGAGTCTAACTTCTTGAGTTCTTGTATATATTGGATATTAGCCCTCTATCGGATATTGGGTTGGTAAAGATCTTTTCCCAATATGTGGGCTGCCATTTTGTCCTATTGCAGTGTCCTTTGTCTTACAGAAGTTTTCAATTTTATAAGATCCCATTTGTCAATAGTTGATCTTACAGTCTGAGCCATTGGTGTTCTGTTCAGGAAATTTTCAAATGGCAGATGTGTTTGAGGCTTTCCCACTTTCTCTTCTATTAGATTCATTGTATCTGGTTTTATGTATAGGTCCTTGATCCCCTTGGACTTGAGCTTTGTACAAGGACATAAGAATGGATCAATTTGCATTCTTTTACATGCTGACTGCCTCTTGATCCAGCACCATTTGCTGAATATGCTGCCTTTTTTCCACTGGATGGTTTTAACTCCGTTGTCAAAGATCAGATTATCATAGGTATGTAGGTTTATTTCTGGGTCTTCAATTCTATGCCGTTGATCTACCTGCCTGTCTCTGTACAAATACCGTACAGTTTTTATCACTACTGCTCTGCAGTACAGCTTGAGGTCAGGGATGGTGATTTCCCCCAGAACTTCTTTTATTGTTGAGAATGGTTTTCGCTATCCTGGGTTTTTGAATATTCCAAATTAATTTACAAATTACTCTTTCTAACTCTATGAAGAATTGAATTGAAATTTTGATGGGGATTGCACTGAATCTGAAGATTGCTTTTGGTAAGATGGCCATTTTTACCACGTTATTCCTGCCAATTGATGAGCATGGGAGATCTTTCCATCTTCTGAGGTCTTCTTTGATTTCTTTCTTCAGAGACTTGAAATTCATGTCATACACATTTTTCACTTGGTTGGTTAGAGTCACACCAAGATATTTTGTATTATTTGTGACTATTGTGGAGGGTATTGTTTACCTATTTTCTGTCTCAGACCATTTATCCTCTGAGTAGAGGAAGGCTACTGATTTTTTGAGTTAATTTTATATTCAGCCTTTTTGCTGAAGTTGTTTATCAGTTGTAGAAGTTCTCAGGTGGAATTTCTGGGATCACTTATGTATACTATCATATCATCTGCAAATAGTGATATCATGACTTCTTCCTTTCCAATTTGTATTCCTTTGACCTCCTTTTGTTGTCTAATTGCTCTGGCTAGAATTTTGAGTACTATATTGAATAGATAGAGAGTAGGCAGCCTTGTCTTGCCTCTGATTTTAGTGGAATCCCATACTTTTTAAATGCTCCATTTTCATTGTCATTGAATGCATTGCATGTCTAAAATGTTTTCTGAGACATCCTCTTTGATGCGTGGATTATTCAGAAAGATGTCTTTACTTTTCCAGTGTTCTATTTTTTTAATAATTTCCTTTTTGATTCCATAGAACAGAACTCTTTAGGTTTCAAAGACTTTACATTTGTTGAGGTTTGTTTTATGGCTTTGGACAGAAGCTATTTGGCTTTAGGTGATTTTCTAATTGATTCTCATGAGAATTGTTGAAAAATTGACAGTGATGTTTTCGGTTATAATTATTGATTTTCATATTTATTATCTGAATCCTATTACATGCACTCTCACACTCATTGAAGGTGCTGTTGACATGTGTACACATGTTTAAGGTTGTCTTGAATGGAGAATTTTGATGGTATATAATATTCTTTCTGAGTCAGGAAATAGTATTGATCATGATGTGTGTATTCCTGGTTTGAACTCAATTTTTATTGACTATTTTTCACTTGCAACTTGCATATAAATAAAAATACATTTGAGTACATAATGTGAGTTGATTGTAGCATTGTACAGTGTTGTTGTCTTCTTAAATGTCAACTCATCCATATCTATCATTGAATTGATAAAGCTAGGCCATTTACAATTAATGGAATTGCTTATATGCAGAAATTCTTCATGAAAAATAATATTCTGCTTTCATTCAGCTTCCCTGGACTCAGTGGAATAACACTGTGATTGAAATCTGTTCTGCTAAGACCCATGTGGTATTTCTGTCTGGTTATTTCACATGGTCTCTCCTTATCTTCAATCTTGAGAAGTTTACTTATAATGTACAAATTATTTTAACTTCAGCATGTCTGGATTTCTTTCAACCTTTTAAATAGTGGTGTGAGTATTTGTTACCAAATTTGGAAGACTTTTAATTTGTTTGTTTGTTTCTTGCTTCAGCTTATTTATATGATCTCCCTTGCTTTTATCTTCCCTCTAACCTAGAAAATAACACAGAAATTATCTGTGATACAAAAGAAAACAAGACAAGAAAAGACAAGCCACCAAAGATCAGTGAAAATTCCTGGAGTTATTAGATGCCATCCATGCTGGTTCTATAGTGTATGAAAGGCAAGATTTATTTGGGATAGCATCACATTTTAAAACATTTAGACAAGGAAACAAAGCGAAGCAAAACAAGCAGCAACAACAAACAAAGGGGTGGGCGAAACCTCCTTCCTTCCTTTTCTTTATACAATTTTCATGTTAAAAAAGTACTATTTTGTGCTAATCTCATCATCTGAAATTCTTTCTCCTTCATAGAATGAAAGCTTGCGTCTCTGTCTCTTCTTGTGATACAGAGAAGTATTGCTTATTAATTAAGCACTCTTTTCATTTTATCAACAGTTTTTCATTTCTTGTACTATACTTTATGTTTGATCTCAATTCAAATATAAAATGATACCCTTTGTCAATACAACTAAGGTTTTTGTCATATATTTGAGCTCATGTTTATCCAGTGTCTGATGTATATCTCTGGTCTCCTCTGCAGAATCAACAGGTACCTCTCACAGATCACAACTTCCTGCAGAATTTGTTTGCCTACTCCATATAATGATGTTACTCTCATTTAAGTCACCAGGTCATACTCATTCTAGTGCCTAAGTATTTCTCAAATACATCTGCTTGGCCTCATCAGCTCCTTCTTTAATTCAGAGCACTTTAACATTAAAAGTAATTTAGTGAGTTAAAAATAAATTCAGGTATGTTTACTTATACAAAATGAGAGATAAATATTAAAATGAAAACAAAGAAAATAAAAGTATTGGAATATTTCACAGGAACAGAGCAAGGAGAGATTCTATGTTATATACTTAGCATCATAATTGTTATTTATCACATTAGCAATATTTATTCAGGAACCTGTTGTACATTTTAAAAAATGAATTAAATATGAAATGAGATTTGAACATCCCCAACCATTATCAAAATGTAAAATTGTGTTTCTTATTGCATTATATAATATAGAACAAAAGTAAATTTTTACTAACATCAATCAACAAGACTCATTTAAATAAACCTTCAGGATGTCAAACTACTTATTATTAAAGAAGATATTTATTATTTTTATTGTGGAATTTTGTTTTCATTACTTAATGTATTTATTTTACAACCTTATTGGAGCTTCCACTCTCTCGCTCTCTCCCTTCACCTCCCCCATTCCCTCTTTTTCCTCAGATAAGGGGGGGATACCTTCCATGGGAATATCAAGTTGCAGTAGGACTAGGTGCATCTTCCTCTATTGAGGCCAGAAAAGGCCACCCAGTTAGAGGAAAAAGATCAAAAGCAGGCAACAAAATCAGAGACTGAACTAATCCTGTTGTTAGGGGTCCAACATGAAGACCAAGTTACATATCTGTTATACATGAGTAGGGATCCTGGTCTGTTCAATGCATGTTCTCCGGTTGGTGGTTCAGTCTCTGTGAGCCCCATGCGGGTACAGGTTCATTGATTTTTAAGGTTTTCTTGTGGTTTCTTTGACATCTCTGGCTCCTTCAATCTTTCTTCCCCCTCTTCCGGAAGATTCCTTAAGCTCTGCTTAATGTGTGGTCTGTGCATCTGTTCCTATCAGCTGCTGAGTCAAGCCTCTCAGATGACAGTTATACTAACTTCATATCTGCATGTATAGCAGAATATTATTAATAGTGTCAGGGGTTGGCATTCTCTCATGGCATGGGACTGAAGTTGAGCCAGCCATTGATTGGCCATTCCCTCAATTGCTGCTCCCTCTTTATCCCTGCACATCTTATAGACAGGAAAAATTGTGGTTCTAGAATCTTGTGGCTGGGTTGGTTTCTCAGTCCCACCATTGGAAGTCTTGCCTGGTTAGAGGAGATGGCTATTTCAGGCTCCATATCCCCATTGCAGACTCTTAGCTAGGGTCACTCTCATAGATTCCTGAGAATTTCCATCGTCATTATCCCAGAGATTCCCCACTCTCAACCCTCTGTCCTTTACACACTCCCACTAAGTTCCCTCCCTCCCTCCAGCTCTGACATCTATTTTGTTTCCCATTCTCAGTGAGATTCAAGCATCCTCTCTTGGGCCCTCCTTGTTACTTATCTTTTTGAGTATGTTGATTGTAGCATGGTTATCCTCTACTTCATGCCTAATATCCACTTATAAATGAGTACATACCATTTTTGTTTTCCTGGGTCTGAGTTACCTAATTTAGGATAAGTTTCTAGCTCCATCCATTTGCCTGCAAGTTTCATGATGTCACTGTTTTTAATGGTTAAGTGTCTTAGTTAGGGTTTTACTGCTGTGAACAGATGCCATGACCAAGGCAACTCTTATAAGGACAACATTTAATTGGGGCTGCCTTATTGGTTCAGAGGTTCAGTCCATTATCAAGCTGAAAGCATGGCAGTGTCCAGACAGGCATGGTACAGAAAGAGTTGAGAGTTCTACATCTTCATGTGAAGACTGCTAGGAGAAGACTGACTTTCAGGAAGTTAGGATGAGGGTGTTAAAGTCCATGCCCACAGTGACACACCTGCTCCAACAAGGCCACCCCTCCTAAGGGTGCTACTCCCTGGGCAATACCATATACAAATCATCACCTTCCACTGCCTGGCCCTCACAAGCCTGTTTAAACATATGAGTCTATGGGGGCCATACCTAAACATAGCAAAATACAAAACACATTTAATCCAACATGAAAAGTCCCCATAGTCTATAGCAATTTCAATAATGTTAAAAGTTCAAAGTTCAGCTGAGCAGTGGTGGCATACTCCTTTAATCCCAGCACTTGGGAGACAGAGGCAGGTGGATTTCTGAGTTCAAGGCCAGCCTGGTCTACAGAGTGAGTTCCAGGACAGCCAGGGCTACACAGAGAAACCTTGTCTCAAAAAACAAAAAAATAAAACAAAAACAAAAACAAAAACAAAAAAAACAAAAACAAAACAAAAAAAAGTTCAAAGTTCAAAGTCTCTTCTGAGCTTCAAGTAGTCTCTGAACTCTAAACCAGTATAAAGTCAAAAATACTAGACCAAAGCAAGAGAGAAAACCAGCTGGGCAAACTCCAAACTCGACATCTCCATGCCAGATGTCAAAGCACTCTTCAGATCTCCAACTCCTTTCATCCTTGTTGACTGCTGTTGGCAGATCTGGCATTCAGCAGCAGCAAATTTCATTCTCTTGGGCTGGTTCCACTCCCTGTTAGCAGCTTTTCTCAACAGGTATCCCATGGCTCTGGCATGTCTAAAATCTTGGGTTCTCCAAGGCAACTTCAAATTTACAGTGTCTTATTCCAACGTCTGGGATCTACACATGATCTTCTGGGCTCCTCTAAAGGGCTTGTTCTCCAGGTCTGCCCTTGTTAGCACTCTAGGCTCTGGTTGACTCCACTCCACTGCTGCTGCTGTTCTTGGTGATTATGCCATGGTACTGGCATCTCCAATATGCTGGGGTCTTCAACTGCAACTAGGTTTCACCAATGACCTCTCATAGACTCTCTTTATGGTGCCAAGCCTCAACTCCTTTGCATGACACCTTCAGTCCTGGGCCATCAATTGCAACTGAGGCTGCACCTTCACGAGTGGCCTTCCCTGGCCTCTCACAGTGCCAAGCCCCAGATGCTCTCTCCCTTACTCTTTTATACTTTCAAAAACAGCACCACCTTGGTAATTCTTACACATTACCAAGTCCAGCTGCAGCACAAGGTACAACATTGGCTATCTCTGGGACACAGCTTCTTTGTGCTCTCAGAAGACACTTCCCAGATTTCACCTCAGTGATGTTGGTCTCTTCATAATCACCACTATTTTCTTAGCTCCAGCTAACCAACATCAATTGTTTCAGTAGTCCCTTCTATTCTAAACTCTAAAGCTACATGGCTGAAGCTGCTGCGTTCTTGTGCTTGCTGGGGATGGAAAATGCCCTCTTTCTTCTATTACCTTTCTTTCTATTTCAGTTTTCAATGAATTTACTCTCTGACTAAACTTTGTTATCCTGGAACTTCCTCTGTAGACTGACTTTGCACTCAGAGATCTATATGCCTGTCTTCTAAGAACTGGGATTAAAGATGTGGTCCACCACACCTGGATTTAAACTTTTCTCTAGTTGGAAGCTTCTCTGTACCAGACTGGCCTTAAACTCAGAGATCTGTTTGTCTTTGTCTCCTTAGATTAAATGTGTGTACAACCATGCCTGGTCCTAAACTTAGCTGGGTCAGATCTTGCCCCAAAGTCCCACTCTCTTAATCTGTTATCTCCTAGAACATTGGATTCAGCTCCACTTTACTCCCTGGTGCCTCTTTAATACTTGAACCACATATTTTGTATTTTTCCTTTCTAAGCTTGCTCCTTTTCATTAAAATGCTCTTCTGTTCTTCATAAGACTAAACCAGAAGACAAAGTCTCTGTTGGGCATTTTGAGACTTCCTTTGTCACTGCAATTAGTATAAATCTCTTTATCTTAGCCCCAGGTAGACTCTTCAGACAAAGGCAAAAAACAGTCATATTCTTCACCAAAATACCACAAAAACAGTCTCTAGGGCACATAATATAATTCTTCTCCACTGAAATCTCTCATGCTAGGTCTCTACAGTTCAAATAATTCTCAGCAACAAACTTCAATATTCCTACTAGGATGGCTCATTAAGCCCCACTTAAAGCATTCCACTGCTTTCCAAATCCAAAGTCCCCAAACTCACACTCTTCCAAACAAAAGCATGGTCAGGCCTATCACAGCAATTCCCTAGTCCTGGTACCAACTTCTGTCTTAGGGTGTTATGGCTGTGAACAGATTCCATAACCAAGACAACTCTTATAAAGACAATATTTAATTGGGGCTGGCTTACAGGTTCAGAAGTTCAGTTCATTATCAAGCTGGGAGCATGGCACTGTCCAGGCAGGCATGGTACAGGAGGAGTTGAGAGTTCTACATCTTCATGGGAAGACTGCTAGGAGAAGATTGGATCCCAGACAACTACAACTAGGGTCTTAAAGCCCATGCCCACAATGACATACCTATTCCAATAAGGTTGTGCTTCCTAATGGTGTCATGCCCTGGGCCAAGCAGATGCATACCATTATAACAAATAATATTCCATTAGGTAAATGTACCCCATTGTCATTATACATTCTCCCACACCTTAGTTGCTTCTTGTTTCCAGCTATTATGAATAAAGCTGATATCAACAGAGTTTAACAAGTGTCCTAGAATGGTGGAACATCTTTTGGGTATATGCCCAGGAGTGGAATAGCTGTGTCTTGAAGTAGAACTATTCTCAATTTTCTGAGAAAACATCAAACTGATTTTCAAATTGTTTGTACAAGTTTCTACTCCCACAAGCAATGGAGGAGTGTTCGTCTTGTTCCATGTCCCCACCAGCATGAGCTGTCACTTGAATTTTTGATATTAACCAATCTGATGTGTATAAGATAGAATCTCTGAGTCATTTTGATTTACATTTTCCTGATGACTAGGGATGTTGAGCATATCTTTTAGTACTTCTCAGCCATTAGAGATTCCTCTCTTGAGAATTCTCTGTTTAGCTCTGTATCCCATTTTTAAATTGAGCTATTTGATTTGTTGATGTCTAATCTCTTAAGTTATTGATATATTCTGGATATCACCCTTCAGTTGGATATAGGTTGGTGAAGATCTTTTCCCAATCTGTAGGCTAATATTTTGATACTGTCCTTCTGACATTGTCCTTTAACTTACAAAAGCTTTTCCGTTTCATGAGGTCCCATTTATTTACAGTTGATCTTAGTGCCTGAGCTGTTGGTGTTCTGTTTAAGATGGTGTCTTCTGTGCCAATGCATTCAAGTCTATTCCTTACATTCTCTTCTTTCAGATTCACTGTGTCTGGTTTTACATTGAGGTCTTTGGTCCACTTGGACTTGAGTTTTGTACAGAGAGTAAGATATACATCTATTTGCATTCTTCCACAAACAGACCACCAGTTAGACCAGCACTATTTGTTGCAGATGCTTTCATTGTATGGATTTGGCTTCTTTGTCCAAAAACAAGTGTCCATAGGTGTGAAGGTTTACTTCTGGGTCCATTATTCAATTCCATTGATTAAACTGTCGTTTTATGAATATACCATGTTGTTTTCTTTACTCTTGCTCTGCAGTACAACTTGAGATCAAAGATGGTGATACCTCCAGAAGTTCTTGCATTATACAGGATTATTTTAGCTATTCTGGGTTTTTTGTTTTTCCATACAAAGTTGAGAATTGCTCTTTCACAGTCTATAAAGAATTGTGTTGGAAATTCAATGGGAATTGCATTGACTCTGTAGAATCTTTTTGGAAAGATGGCCATTTTTACTATTTTAATCCTACCTAACCATGAGAATGGGTGATCTTTCCATCTTCTCATATCTTCTTCAACTTCTTTCTTTAAAGACTTGAAGTTCTTATTATATGGGTCTGTCACTTCCTTGATTAGAGGTGCACCAAGATATTTTATATTATATGTGACTACTGTGAAAGGTGTTCTTTCCCTAATTTCTTTCTCAACACATTTATCATTAGTATAAAGGAGGGCTACTGATGTTTTTAAAGTTAATTTTGTATCCAGTCACTTTGTTGAAAGTATTTATCAGCTGTAGGAGTTCTCTAGTAGAATTTCTGGAGTCATTTATATATATTATCATGTCATTTGTAAATTCTGATACTTTGAGTTCCTCCTTTAATTGTCTTATGCTTTTGCTAAAACTTCAAGTGCTACTAATGTACTAGTGTACTATAGATATATAGAGGTATATAGAGAATGGGTAGCCCTGTCCTGTCTCTTATTTTACTGGAATTGCTTAAAGTTTCTTTCCAATTAATTTGATATTTTCTATTAGCTTGCTTTATATTGTAATTATTGTGTTTGTGTATATGCCTTTTAACCCTGATCATTCCCAAGACTTTTATCATGAAGGTGTGTTAAATTTTTGTCAGATACTTTTTCAGCATCTAAAGAGATGATCATGTGTATTTTTCATTCAGTTTGTTTATATGGTGGATTACAGTGATGAATTTTTATATGCTGAACCATCTCTGCATTCCAGGGATGAAGTGTTCTTGATCATAGTGGGTGATGTCTTTGATATTCCTGGATTTGACTTGCGAGTATTTTATTAAGTATTTTTGTAATATTCATAAGGGAAATTGGTCTGAAACTATTTGTTGAGTCTTTGTGTGATTTAGGTATCAGGGTGAATGTTATCTTGTAGAATGAATTTGTCAATGTTCCTTCTGTTTTTAATATGTGGAATAGTTTGAGGAGTATTGGTATTAGATCTTTTTTGAAATTCTAATAAAATTATCTATGAAAATTATCCGGTCCTGGGAATTTTGTTGTTGTTGTTGTTGTTGTTGTTGTTGTTGGGAGACTTTTAATAACTGATTCTATTTCATTAGTGTTCATAGTTCTATTTAAATTGTTCACATGATCTTGATTTAACATTTGGTAAGTTTACCTATCATGAAAATCATCCATTTCACTTGCATTTTCTACTTTGTGGAGTACAGGTTTTTGAAGTAAGACCTAATATTTCTTTGGATTTCCACAGTATCTATTGTCTTGTCCCCCTTTCACTTATGATTTTGTTCATTTGGATATTCTCTCTCTGCCTTTTAGTTAATCTAAGGGGTAGTCGGTCTTAGATTTAACATTTTCTTTGAGTCATGTATCAATTTTTCTATAGTATCTTCTGTACCAGTGATTCTCTTTTCCATCTCTTGCATTCTGTTGGCAATTCTTGTGTCTGTAGTTTCTGCTTACTGACCTAGATTTTCCTTCTCCAGGATTCCCTCAGGTTGCTTTCTTTATTGCATTTTTCCATTTTCAGGTCTTGAACATTTTTTTTTATTTCCTTCTACTGCTTAATTATATTTTCCTGTATTTCTTTAAGACATTTATTCATTTCATATTTAAAGGATATTTATTATCTTCCATATGAAGATTTAAAGCCACAGTCTTGCACTTCATCTGTGTTAGGATATCCAGGGCTTACTGTAGTAGGATACCTGTACTCTGCAGGTGACATATTGCCCTGGATCTTGTAGATTATGATCTTATGCTGGTTTTTAGAAATCTTGCTTTCATTCTTTTGTGATTGAGTTACCTCCCTCAGGATGATATTTTCAAGTTCCATCCATTTGCCTGCAAATTTCATGAAGTCAATGTTTTTAATAGCTGAATAGTATTCCATTGTGTAAATGTACCACATTTCCTGTATCCATTCATCTGTTGAGGGACATCTGGGTTGTTTCCAGCTTCTGGCTATTATAAATATGGCTGCTATGAACATAGTGGAGCATGTGTGAGAAGCACCTAAAGAAATGTTCAACATCCTTAGTCATCTGGAAAATGCAAATCAAAACAACCCTGAGATCTCACCTCACACTAGTCAGAATGGCTAAGATCAAAAACTCAGGTGACTACATATGCTGGCCAGGATGTGGAGAAAGAGGAACACTCCTCCATTGCTGGTGGGATTGTAAGCTGGTACAATCACTCTGGAAATCAGTTTGGTGAATCCTGTGTACTCACTAATAAGTGGATATTAGCACAAAAGTTCGGAATACCCAAGATTCAATTCACAACAACCATTGGACTGAGTGTGGGGTCCCCCAGATGTAGGAGTTGGAGAAGGGACTGAAAGAGCTGAGGGAGTTTGCATCCCCATGGAGGGAGCAACCGTGTCAACTAACCTGACCCCCGGTGCTTCAGGAGACTGGACCACCAATCAAAGAATACACATGGAGGGACCCACGGCACTGGCCACATATGTGGCAGAGGAGGGCCTTGTTGGCCATCAGTGGGAGGTGAGGCCTTTGGGCCTGAGGGTGTTAGATGCTCCAGTATAGGGGAATGCCAGGGAGGGAGATGGGAGTGGGCTGGTGGGTGGGTGCGTGGGGGAATACCCTCCTAGAGGCAGGGGAGAGAGGATGGGATAGGGGATTTCCAAAGGGGAGATCTAGAAAGAGTAAAACATTTGAAATGTAATAAAGTATCAAAAATATCATGAAAAACATATGACATATTTGTGGACAGGTAAACAAACAACAAATAAAAGAAATCTTGTTTTCCCTGGTACTGGCAGGTCTCCTGGAATGCTAGCAGAGGTGTGGGCCCAAAAGTAGAGCACAAAGGAGCAGGTGCAGTTTACTGCTATTGGGTATGCTTTAGGGTGACTTGACAGTCAGGTTACTGGGGATGGGGTGGGTGAGAACATCTCATGTGGTTGAGCTGTGAACCTGGAAATAGAGGGCAGCTGTAAGGTCACTGGTGGCTCCACATCCCTGCAGCAGTCCACACCCCCTCCCCCAGTTGTGGTGGAGCCAGCTGTTTACAGCTCTGGAGGCTGTTGTTCTGACTGAGAAGAATAGTGTGTGGGTGGAAAAGTGACATCTTCCTCCTCGGTTCCTCCCTGGAGGACTGGATAGAAGAATGGTACAGATGGAGGTAGGTGGTCCAGTGTCTTTTCTTTCTGAACCTTTGGGTCTTTTGGTGGCTAAAATGAAGACTTCTACCTGTAGTCTAGGGAGGAAGGGTTTGATCCAAGACTGCAGGTACTCTAGAATGTCTCACCAGACCATCTCATAGGGTACTTGGTCCAGATGGCCAAGTTTGGGTCTGAAGATCTTTCAATTCCTCGGACTAATCTAAGGTCAAAGGACCCCTCCAGGGGCCAGTCAGTATTGAAGGCGGGGCATTCTGACCTGCAAAATGTTGTTAGCTTATCTTTCCTAATAGTGACAGAGAGATTCTGTCCCCTGATCTTAACATCCTTAAAGTAGTTGAGAAGTAATTCAAATGGAGTTGAAGGTTAGCGTTCCATGTTAGCGTCTGTCAGAGTTGCCCTGGCCAGAAAAAAGACAGATAATTGGTCCTAGTAAAGACATGAACACTGACATAGGAATATTTGTCCTGTCCTCTCCCTGAAGTCAGGAGAAAATGAAACTATCCAGACAGTGTCCGCAGCGCCCTGAGCTGTTGCTCTGCCAAATGTGGGGCACAATTGTCCCACTCCCAGGGTCTGGAACTTCTTCCAGCCCTGCATAGTCGCAACTGTCCAGCATCTCAGCTTTAGGTGCCTTGGCCAGTCTTGCAAATTTTAGGCCAGTTCTTAAGACTGACAAATGTGGCACCACTCAGAGTTCACAGACAGACGAAGACACAGATAGCTTACTGGCCAGAACTCTGACCATTAAGGTCCAGGGTCCTGGAGGAAATGTCTTGCGGTTCTTGCATGTGCCCCCAAGATGTTATGCCTGTTTGCAGGACCCCAAAGATCACCAAGGAGCCGGTTCCTATGCAAAATTACAAGAGTCTTTAAGATTGAGTTCCAGTCACACCTTCATCTCTGAAGTAGCAGGATGGGAGAATAAGGCCCTGAGCCCTGACCAGGGCAAGGTTTTTTAGGGAGCAGCAAGCAAGCAAGAGAGTTTCTAGCCTGGCAAGCACCTAATCGGATGACTATTATGAAATATGTTGCCTTTTAAGTTGATAGGTGGGTGCTCTGAAGCACAACTACCAACGATCATTAAAGATATCTAAAGGTACATCTAGAACTTACAGGCGAATACTCACTGGCTGTTGCTAAGGAGTAACTGAGGTTTGGGACAGGTGCAGGCTGTGTAGTTTGTCCTGGAACGTGGGTGCAGCTGCAGGTCAGGTTCTCAGGCCCTTTTCTCTTAAAATGGAGGCCAACCGAAAGATGGAGTAGGTTTGGCCCCTCACATGAGCTCAAGAACAAACACAATAAAAAACTGATCTAAGCAGGGATTGATAAGTAAAAGTGGGAATTTTTTCCACATACCACATTTATTGATTTTCTTGGAGTTTTATATCAGACACCCAGATCACAATCTCTTCTCAGTCTTTCCATGTCTGCTCTCCCTGTAACCTCCCTCACAAAAGAAGAAAAAAATTAAGTAAATAGAAGAAGAAAACAAACAAACAAACAAACAAACAAACAAACACAATCCAGCACCATCCAGTTCACTGTGCTGTTTGTATATTCAGTTGGGGATGGTCAAACTCTCAATGGCCTGACCCATAAATAGAACTGAATCCTTTCCCTTCCCTCAACTGCTCACATTGGACATCAATGTGGCTTCAGGCAGAAGCAAAAAACAAGGACCTCACCTGGCCTTCGGTGGTAAGTTGGACCACAGACATCAACACAGACTCCACTGCAGCAGGCTCTCTGAAACAGACGTGGTCCTCGGTGACAAGGACCAGGACATCACCATGGCCTCAAAATAGGAATTTTAAGAAGAGAAGAAACATAAATAAGACAGAATCTATTAATTGGGAATTTGGGGGGGGGAGATCTAACAAAAATAGCCATTAGTGACTTTCCTGTGTGCCTTAGACTACCACTTAGAAGAAGATGGTATGTTATCTAGCTAGTGGCCTCATCTTAGGATCTAAATTACTAAGAATCAATTTCACAACACAAAACATTTCATAGTAAACACCAAAGCAGATTATTTGTTTTTTTTTTTAACTTTACAACATGACTAGATCAGCTTCTATCCATTTCTGACTGTTTCTCTCATATTACCAGGAATCATAAAGAAGTTAAAGGTCAAGATTCCAAGTAAGACCTACTGGGTCTTCCTATGCTACAGTCAGGAGTGGGCATCTCTGAGCATGCAGAGGGAATGCCTTCCCTCACCATTCAGAGCTTGTAGGATGATTTGCATTTCTTGGAGTGTGGCCTCAGCATACTCTACTATCTCTCCTTTGCTGTTGTCATCTCTGGGGTTTATTCTTTTGCCTTGCTCTGTTCCTCTATAACAGTCCTTACTGTTGTACTGGGCCCGTCCAATGCAACTAACTCAGGATAGTATCTCAAACTACACATCCAAAATCTCATTTGACATGTGCTTTTAAGGATTATGTCTCAGACTTTTGTGAGTAGTGATTATTCTGCCTAACACAACCTCCTAACAGGTTTAGAAATTTAAAGTAAATTAAACTTACTGTTTTAAAACCTGGTTGTAATTCTAAAGTATAAATGGAAGCCCAACACAGTAAAATTATCTATCGTCTATCTATCTTTCCGTTTGTCTATCTGTCTGTCCGTCTGTCTGTTTGTCTCTAGCATGTGTGTGTGTGTGTGTGTGTGTGTGTGTGTGTGTGTGTGTGTGTGTTAATAAGGATGGAACTCAGGCCTCTCAGCCACTGAAGATCCACTTAAATTTCTCTTGTTTCTCACTCTGTTTCTTTCCTTCTTTTATATTTTAATTTGTTTTAAAATTTGAAATAATATGTCATTAAGTTATTACAGACTTGTCTTTTTAAATGTAATTTATTTATTCACATTTAATACTGCCCCGTCCTTCCCCCTTCAGCAGTCCTTCCCCTACCCCCTCTCCTTCTCCTCTGAGACGGTGGAGACCCCCTGGGATCCCCTATCCTGGCCCATCAAGTCTCTCCCTGTGTAGGGCAGGGAATCTTAGGGAAGAGGTTGGATTGAAGGCTCTAAAGATGGGAAAACCACAGGAAGACCAACAGAGTCAACTAACCTGGACCTCTGGGAGCTCTCAGAGACTGAGCCACCAACCAAAGAACATAAACACTGCTCTTGAACCCAGTCTGTAGCCCAGACTGTCCAGAAATGCATGAGCTAACTTTCCCAGCCTCCATCACAGACTAGAGATTAGAGATTAGAAGCCTGACTCAGAAAGGGTTTAGGCATTTTAAGAAGGAAGTATTTTCATTGTCATATTTGAGTATACAACACTATCATTTTTTAAACAATACAGTAGTTTCATGAAAATTTCTAACACATACATAAATATATACATGGTACATGCATAGTTAGTAATACAGACATGAATGCACATATGGTGGTGCATATTTACTAATACAGTAATGACAAAAAGCCCTTCAGATGTGAAAAGAGCAAGCTGACTATTCAGCAAGTTTATTTATTTGATTAATTCTGTGAAAAAAATTCATTAGGACTAAAGTTGGATTAGGGCTTTCCACTAGATGTGAAAATAAATTAATGATGGATAATAACATTAAATATATAAAATAATTAGGTTTTAAAATTAAAATATACATATGTAGGCTTTTTATAATTTTATGAAGTATTTAATAGAATAACATTTTAACTATGAAAAAAGGAACAAATTAAAATAATTATTTTGAATATATTAACATAAATTCATACCCACAAACATTAAAAATATCACACAAAAAAGTAAAAGAAGCATAAACCTAGTGATAAAATGGATTTTCAATCATATGAAAGGAGGCTAAGATAGAAAAATAACACATAAATAAATTCCATTGGATAATTAGACAAAGAAATATGAGCTTGCAAAGGGAAGATGCAAAGTATTAATAAATACATTTTAAAATATTCAAACTATTCTGTTAATTGAAGAAATGCAAATTAGTGTGACTATCTAGTACAGTACTTCATTGCAGACGATGTAGCCTGATTCAATGTCTGCGTGATTGGAGGATACCATGTGCACCATTCTAGTATAGTAAGCTAACCATGTAAGTTAATTAGTAACTTATATTAAAAACCTTAAACACTGAAACATTTAAACTCAGAGTTAAACCTAATCATGCTCAAATAATTTTATCCAAGGATGTTTCTAATAGCAAATTTGTTGTACAAATAATAGTGACAAATCTGGAATGTCTATCATTGATATATTAGGCACCTGAGTTATTATATTCGAAGGAGTAACACATATATTAATTGGACAAATTTTCACAATATATTCCAGCATATACTATAAAATTACCCAAATAATGTTAAAACAAATTAATAAATTATGTTTGAGAAAGACTAAATTGAAAAATGATGAGCGTAGAAATTTTAGGATGTTTCAAATTTGGGGAATGAGGGTTAATTATTTTTTCTTAGTTTTTTATGTTGTCATTATATGGTCATATAATACCCACTATCCACCTAAAAATGATTTATTTTACTATCTGAAGTAGGTGCCTAAAATCACAGGCAGAACAAAGCTCTCTATATAACATGTTTTTCAACACATACATACCTATTAGAAAGTTGAATTTATAAATTAGTAACAGTGAAAAATTAACAATATTTCAAAAAGTTGAACATGCAACAATAGGCTGTAATAAAAACTCTGTCTTCTATCATCGATCTATCCATCTAGCTATGTATCATCTATTTACTTATCTATTTCTATCATCTATATCTCATTTATCTTTCTATCTACCATGTATCTCTCCTCTCTCATATCCTTTTCTCTGTAATATATCTTATTGTACTATATTCTCCCTTATTCAGTCAATGTGGAGAGACTATTGCAGAAAAGTTGCTAGAACATCAACAGGTAGTTACCCAAAGAGGGCTTAAGTCTAATTATCAATATGGACACAAAGTAACTAAAACAGATTGGTGATGGTGTACACATGTAGAGATATTGATCCAAGGCATGAGTCACATTCCAAGAGGAACAGAGATAGGTCTTGTCGAACTTCATCATGCTGCTAAGAATGGTGTGACTTTACTACTCATACTGGAAAATTCTAGTTAACATTAGAATATGATTGGTTTGACCTTAGATAAGTGAACTACAGATAATAAAACCATAGAATACAGGTGATTATCACATAATGAATACTTTTTATAATCACAAAGAAAAGGGCAGATGTTATTGCTTTTTAAACCATCTTAATAATAGGTTTAAGAGGAAAATTACATTTCCTCCAATTTGGTTTCCTTCTCCTCCGACTTAAGTAATTATACTAGAATATCAAAATTACTTAGAGCTCTCTGTCCCAAGGATATAGCTTAGGTCCCAAGCTCGTGTAGCTTAGTCAGATCCAAACATTTGCAATTGACAGATTCATAGCAATGAAAAAAACTAATGTGCTACATGCAGGATTCTAGTTACAGTGACCTACTCCATATGATGGCTTCCAGATATTGGTGCATTTTCTTGTTTCATTGCTTTAGCAATGGGACACTACTAGACCACATTGAGAATGACAGTATCAGGAAAGTTCACCTCCAAAGGGACATTCTTCATGGAGATAAGAACTGGGTGCATAAAGTCAGCATAACCGAGTCCAGGTTGAGTTAATTGTGTCTAAGTATCTATTTTAGCCTTTGTGTAGCTTCTGCTGCTACTATATGTGCAGCTCCCCCACGTGTGGTAGCTCATGGACACACGTGATGTACTCATTCTCACACTGCTTCTTTCCTACATGTTTCATGTCAATTTACCTTTCAAGTGTTTTTTTTTTTTTTTTCTTTTGAAGTTCTTTCAATAACTCTCTACCCCTTGCTAGGGTCTGGTTCTGGTTAGCAGAATGGTTCACACTGAAACTTTCTTGCTGAAATTAAGTCTCCATTTTATTTTCTCTGCCTTTGTGTCATTAGGTCCACAAATGATCTAGCATTGAAATTTTAGACATTTATGCCTGCTCATATGAGGCTAACCATTCTTAGTAAAATTGTCACAATGAAAAGTAAACATGGTGCTGAAACACTTAGAAAATAAACAAGGATGGTCACTGTCACTCTCTCCTTGCCCTTCTACCATAAAATGTGGCCCTTTTCACACGCATAGGGAAGGGACAAATACCAAGAAAAATCTAATATAAAAACTGACCATATCCCACTGACTGCTCCACTCCACAAATAATATGAGATTTCTCTGTTGCTTTGAATTTCCCATTGCACATAGTGTATAGAATAATTTTTTACCTTTTCTTCTCATTTCTCTTTCATTATGGGATCTCAAACACAAGCCTAGAGATGAATAAGAAAAGTAAAAAGCTTTATCTCATCTATATGACAAAGGATTTGAGGCGATAGTTTTCAACACGAGATTTTTGGGTTTGTTCCCCATATTAGGATACCCTTTCAATTCTATTAATACTTATGTAAATGATCTGGTCACTTCCAGTGATCAGTCAGCTCATTATTCATTTATTCAGTGTGACTTTGGTAAGGATATACGAACTGACTTGAAAGCAAAATGTTATGTAACTCAGTTTATTTTATCTGAAAATGTGGTAAACTGTCGTGATTCATGTGGAGATCTCAACTTGCATTTTGGTCTCAGGAAGATAATTACCAAGTCCTAAAGGTTGGCTATTGTGTTGATCCGCTGCGTGTGCCCAGGGGATTACACGTGGCTTGTTCATTCTTTCTCTTTCCACTTCCAGAGTATTATAATCTAAATTGCATTCAACCTTTTGCACATTTGTCCTGAGTTCATTTTCTTGTAGCTACAGTATAACACATTTGATGTCAGATCTGTACATTCTAATTACACAGAACCAAAAGCAGACAAACCCCTGTGTGCTTATGAGCCAAATGCAACCAAATGTTTCCACTTGTGAACCTAAGATTACTGGAGAATTTCAAATATTTCTGTAGTTCCCCTTGACAAAAACATCATGCATTCAGAATCAAGACATTTTTAAATTTATAAAGCTGTGATGAAATGTTTTTATTTGTACTTTCATGTCTTGTTTTAAGCATTTCTTAGAATGTTTTCAGATCAACCCTGTTACTTGTTCTTGTTCCAAGAAACTGACTAGCAATAAAATTAAACTGACTGGTCCAATTTTATTTTCTCAGACTAAAAAATTTCATGATGCAGAAAACTCCAAAAGGAGTCTCTCCCTCAACCCCTCTCTGTCTGTGTTCTTTACTCCATTGCTCTCATTTTAAAGTCCATTTTAATCCTCTAAATCCTTATTCTGAAAATAAGACGAAAATTTATGTGGCATAAGTATATATTTGCTCGGATATTTAGGAATAAAAACAAACCTGGCACTGATTTATGGAATTCTTTGTGTTTTGACATGACGAACGGTGAAAAGCTTTCTTTTGCTAAAAATAACGACACTCATACCTAAGAGAGCATCTGGACTCCATTCTCAGAACTGTCGGACTTTGCAAAAACTCAGGCTGTGACCCTAGTGACCAGTCAGTCAACCCAGAGTAGATTTACTTCTTTTTCTCACAAATTCTTTTAAATAACTTACTTGTTTTGCTATTGAACAGTGAATATTGGGATCTGAAGTTGCTGTTTTATAAGTCATGTTTTCATTACAGTACTACAGATATTTTTACATAACTAAGTCTATATAACATCTATTTTCTGTTATTAAATCAGTAACACTGTGTATAGGAGGAAGAGAATGAAAACTCTGCTTCCCAATGACAATGGGGATTGACTTCCTGTTCCTAAAACCTTCACTTATATAGTCTCCAAGTTGTTTCCATCTCATGTCAGTGTGTTGGTAGGAAAAACTAGTGGAGTTGTATAGATAAGAAATATAATGCGTAGTTCTCATGTATACAGTTTGTAATGCTTAAGACCTAATGTATATGAAGGTGGAGGAAAATAACATTTCACTTGTATATTTGGGGCATAAAGTCAACTGGAAAGTAGATACCTGGGTACCAAACTAAAGGCTTCAAAGTCTTCTCAGCTTTCCTAATGCTGTGACCCTTCAACCTGAATGTTGCAGGGATCCCACCTATAAAATTATTTCATTGCTACTTTATAACTGTAATGTTGCTACTATTGTGAATCAGGAAGTCTATATTTGATATTCAGGATATCTTATATATAACCCCTTGTAAGAAGGGTTGTTTGACACACACAACCCAAAAAGGTTGTTACCCACAGGTTGAGTGCTGCTGCTCTAGAGTATTGCAAACCTCTTTCCTGGTGAGATTTTATTGAGAAGCATGGAGTATTCAAAATTTCATTGTGAAAATATGAATAAGTTGTCACTCTTAACACATTTTGTACCTTAAATTTATGGTCTAATTAAGTAGCTAATGGTGAGTGAGCATAACATGACACGTAGAGGTGGGGAAACCATTGTTCTACCAGTTCCATGCAACAGTCACACAGGAAGACCTGGGCAGTTTTCCTGATTTATAGAGACCCCCGAGTGAATGGGCAATTTAGGGAATGCTTTTTTGATGAGAATTTAAGTAGCTAAATTGGGGCCTTTGGCATTTTTAGCGAACACTTATGGAAGAAAACAAATTAAATTATTGTTGACAGGCTTTGGACTATCTTTTTAAAACTGTTTTTTAATTATTTTTTCACATTCAAATAATTATCCATTTTTATTATATAAATAATTGGACTGGCGATATGGCACTGTGGATAAAAATACTTGACACCAAGCCTGATGACCAGAATTCAACCCTCAGGGTATTTATGGAGAGATTTGAAGAGTTGTCCTCTGAACTCTACATGCATGCCAGGTACACACACACACACACACACACACACACACACACACACACACACACACAGAGTAATGCAAAGCCATTGCTAGTAAATAAATAGAATGCAACTTAATATGTGAAGTCCAATAGCTAATGATTTTCTTAGTAACAAATTTTACCACTAAATTTTAGCACCATAATTTAAATGTAAGATCTCATTTCATAATTCTCTAATATATTTATATACACCAAAATGACAAGCATGTCCATTTGGAAGTAAAAATTCTCTCCATTTCTGAAAAGACTACATCTAGGAAAATGGATAAACAATCAGAGAAAGAGGACTAGAAGGCTTTTGTGGCAAGATAAGCCAAATCAAGAGTGATTGCAAATGCCTTCCTTACCTATGTACACATTATGTGTACATTATCAGTTGTTTTACATTAAGAAATATTTGGACATAGTATTGGGTATCCAGAATCCTAGTATGTCTGTGGTGAGATGGGGAGAGGAACTATCCCCAGAAGCTTGCAGGCCATCTAGTTTAGCAAACAAAAGGCCATGTTTCAAACAAGATAGAATGTATGAACCCACATCCAAGGTAGTCTTTTGATCTGCACACACATACCATGGCCCATGCCATGGATGCATTTATAAACATGTGCATGCACACAGACTATATACACAGAAAAAGAAAAAAAAATGAAAATGACAAGAAATAAAAAATTCCTGAACACAGTAAGAGATTTTTAACCTCAAAAAACTTACAGTTAAGAAGAGAAAATAGAATCCACTTGTGGAATCTATGTAAGTGATCTGAGTACCTCAGTTGTTGTCTAGCATCTGTAGGCCCTAAGTGCAGTTATTAGTGAGTACTTAATAGAATCAATCTCTAATTCAGACTGAAGGTCCTGGAATAAACACAATAGGAAAGTCATGCTCTCTATAGTGAGCTGAATTGCGTGTGTCCCATACCCAAAGGCCATCTTGAATACAAATGTAGAATTATTTACAACAGGGTTCTTTATAGAAATAATTAGGGAAAGGATAACAAAATGAGGTAAATCTAGATCAGAGTGACATCTAGATCCAGTGATTTATGGCTCCTAAGAATTCCCAGTTTAAGAACAGGAAGGGGAGATATGGGAACAAAGATAAAGACCATATGAAGACAAAGGCAGACACTAGGATTTGAACTATCAAACTGAAGGAACAAATGGTTGGATCAGCAAGCAGAAGCTTTAAGAAAAAATAGAACATTTTTCTTCATATCCACCACGAAACAGTTCTATTGACATCTTTATTTTAACTCTGATTTTTTTTTTTAATTTTATTTTAAGACATCTAATTTGTGATAGTTTGTAAAGAAGGGCCAGGAAAAAGTATCTCTTTCTTTGTGGACCTTGATTCTAGTGTAAAGGATAGACAACAAACACTATAAATAAGTAAAATGCACAGTATATGCAATAGTGACATTGACTTTAAAGATAGAGTCAGCAGAAAGCAGGCATAGGAAAGGGAAAGCACTGGGATTGAAAGGTACTCCAAATTAGAGTTAAACATCAAAAGATGTGAGGTTGGACTTCAGAAATTAGGGGTGTCTCATAAAAGACAGGCACTCAAAAAGAGTCAAAACATAGGTAGGAAGTGAATCATACTAAAGATTTCAAAAAGATAATACTGTGACTTAAACAATTTTAGGCATGAATGCTATGTGTAAAGCCATAATGAGGAGGATTTTGCTGGAAGATACATTTTGTATCAAATACCATCAAATAATGTCTAGGTTAGGGGAACATGTGTAGGTTATTGGAAAGGTTTTCATTCTTGAGCCACTGTAATGGTGAACACTGATTGTCAACTTGCTAGGATCTAGCCGCACCCAGGAGGTAAGGCTCCAGGTCAATTTGAGAGGTTATTCAGATTTATGCTAACCTCTAATGGAGTATGGTGATTATGCTAATTAAAGTGGGGGAAACCTACTTTAAACTTCAGCACCACTAAAGGGCTGTATAAACTTTCATTGTTCTCTGGGTCTTGACCACGAATACAATGTATCTTCAAGATGCTGCCATCAGGGCTTTTCATCAGTACACTCAAACTGAGCCAAAACCCCTCTTTATCCCATAAATTGCTTTTGATGTGGTATTTTACCATAAGAATAAGAAACTAAAACAGAAAATTGGAACTAGAAATGGTGATATAGTTGTAATGAACCCAACTTATATGGATCCTAAGCCTTTGGAAATTGTTTGGGGAAAATCTCATTTGCCTGGAATTTTAGGTCAGAAAAATCTCTGTAAAACTGTCATCAGAGCTTAATGGACCATTCTGTTGGGAACTTAAGAATGCTGAAAGAAACATGGCTAATGCAGATCTGGCTTTGCTGATCTCAGAGGGGAAACAAAGACTCTATCAGGAACCGTGATGGGGCCATCTCTGTAACATTTTGACCAAGACTCTGGCTTCATTCTGCTCAGAGAATTTGAGTGAGGATGATTTTAAAAGAAATTAACTAATATGTTCAGTAGAAGAAATTGCTAAGCAGAATGGCATTTGTATGTGGTATGGCTACGTTTTACTGAATTCATTCATATTTATAGTGGGAGAAAGCAAAACCACAAGAAAATATCAAGTTTACAGCTGATATGAGGCCCTAACACATATACAGCAGAGGACTTCAGGGTTTTGACTCAGTGAGAGAAAATGCACCTAACCCTCAAGAGACTTGAGGTCCCAGGGAGTAGGGAGGTCTGGAGATGTGGGAGCAGGAGCTTGGGGCTGGGGGGGTGGGGGTTTCCTCTCGGAGGGGAGGGAAGAAGGTATGGGATGTGGAACAGTCAGAGCATGGACCGGGGAGGGGGGGGGGATAAAGACTGGACTGAAAAAAAAAAAAAGAATATTTTAAAAAGGAAAAATTTTTTATGAGGTTTAGCAAAGAATCTTATATAGTCTACAATGTCGCACAAGGGTAGTATAGATGACAATGGATCTGCAATTGTGGAAAGAAATTCACACTTTCATTCTGATAATATGAAAGCTAGCTTGAGGGTAATAGAAAAAAATCAGTTAATATGAAATTTCGAAGTCTTCAATTCATAACAAATGCACATTCATGTGAAAGAGAACAGCCTGAACTCAGAATGTCAAAAGGGTGGGCTATGTACTATAAACAATTGCCTAGGAAGGCAAGTCTACAGATTTGGTCACCAAAGCATACAAACCCCTCTACAACCAGGAGTGGACCAGGATCCCTTGCAAGATAGCAGTAGATTTTGATAGTGCAGTTCTCGTGATACTGGTGTTTTAGGCAGGAAAGATCTAAGATTAGGGGACCATGGAGACTCACTCCACACTTTTGGGAAGTAACTGCACCCAAGAAATTTGTGGCAGAAACAAAGTTCCTCCAAGGAGGCCTACAAAGACTACTGAGTGAAGAACCGAAAGTGAAGAAGAGGTTGAAATGAAAAGTTCAGGATGTTGGAAGTGCCAAGGTCATTGAACATCCCAGGAAAGGTGCAGGCATAAAATAGGGCCAGTCCAAGAGAGAAGGCACATATGAAAAAGCTGGAGAGGTAGGACTATACAAGGCCTGTGGGGCCTACATGATTCCATTACAAGCCCCAGATACTAGAAAAGGAACTGCGGAACTTGGGATTTTCAGTGCTGGGGTTCAGGTCTCTTTTGGTCCAAGTATTTTTTTTTACAACACCTAATAATTTCCTATAGGAATTAGAGATGTTTACTCTGTACCACCGTATGTTGGAAATACATAACTTATTCTTTTTTTTTCTTTATGAAAGCTTTTTTTTTTCTTCTTTCATATATTACATTCTGACTACAGTCTCTCCTCCTTCCACTTCTTCCAGTGCTCCCCCAACACCTACCTCCTATCTCCCTCAGATTCCCTTTTTACACGGTTTCCTTCCAAAAAGTACAGCACCCTCGGGAATATAAACTAAACACAGCATAACAAGTTAAAATAAGATTAGGCACAAATTCACATTACAAGACTGGATGGCTGGATGAGGCAACCTAGCAGGAGAAAAGGGTCTCAAACACAGGTGAAAGAGTCAGAGACACCCTCACTTCCTCTGTTAGGAGTCCCACAAGAACACCAGGTTACACAACTATAACATATGCAGGTAACCTAGGTCAGCCCCTTATAGGCTCCATGATTCTCACTTTAGTCTCTGTGAGCCCCTATGAACCCTGCTTAGATTCTGTTGGCCATGTTCTCCTGGTGTCCTGGTTTCCCTTGATCTCTCTGGTTCCTACAATCCTTCCTCTCTTTTGTGGAGTTCCTCAATCCCCTCCTAATGTTTGGTCTCTGCATCTTCTCCCATCAGTTGCTTCATGAAGCTTCTGTGATAATTGGTCTAGGTTCCAATCTATTAGTATAGCAGAATATCATTACAAATCATTTTAACATATACAGCCTCTGCTCCCTGGCCACCCATAAAGTAATATGGGCTTGCTCTCATGGTCTGAGCCTCAAGTTGGACTAGTCTTTGGATGACCACTCCCACAAGTTTTGTGCCTGAGCATATCTTGCAAGTAGGAAAAAAAAAGATCTTGTGGTTGGGTTGATGGCACAGTCTTATCACTAGAAACCTTGCCTGGTTACAGAAGATAGCCAATTCATGCTCCATATCATCTACCACTTTGTCACTGGCACAAAAACAGACAAGTTGGTCAATGGGATCAAATCAAAGACCTAGACATAAATCCACACACCTATGGACACCTGATCTTTGCTAAGGAACCCAGAAATATACAATTTGGGAGAAAAATGTCTTCAACAAATGGCATTGCTCTAACTAGATGTCTGCATGTAGAATAATGCAAATAGATCCCTAACTATCACCCTGCACAAAACTCAAGCCCAAGTGGAACAAAGATCTCAACATAAAATTAGATACACTGAACATAATAAATGACAAAGTGGGGAAGAGCCTTGAAGTCATTGGCACAGGAGATGGCTTCCTCAACAGAACACAATATCCCTGCCACACATATCAACACTTAATAAATAGGACCTTAAAAAGTCAAAAAGCTTCTGTAAGGCAATGAACACCATCAATAGAAGAAACAGTAGCCAGAAAAAGATTTTGACCAACTCCACATTTGGCACAGAAATAATATCCAAAATATATACAGAACTCAAGAAACTAGACATCAACAAATCAAATAACCCTATTAAAAATGGTATATATATATCCAAACGGAATTCTACAGATGAATCTCAACGGGCTTAGAAACACAAAAGAAAATGTTCAACATCCTTAGCCATCAGGAAAATGCAAAAACTATTTTGAGATTCTATCTTATACCTCTGAGAATAGCTAAGATCTAAAACACAAGTGGAGCAAAGGGAACATTCCTCCATTGTCGGTGGGAGTGCAAACTTTTACTGCCAGTGTGGAAATCAATATAGTGATTCTTCAGAAAGTTTGGGATGGATCTATCTCAAGACACAGCTATACCATTTTTGAGCATAAACCCAAAGAATGATCCATCCTACACCAAGAGCATTTTCTCAACTATATTTATAGCAACTTTATTCATAACAGTCAGAAAATAGAAAACCCTAGATGCCAGTCAATCAATGAATGGGTAAAGAAAATGTGGCACATTTACACGAAACCAAAATCATGAGATTATGAAATTGGCAGACAAATGGATGGAAGTAGAAAAAAAAATCATGCTGGGATAACCCAGACCCAGAAAGACAATCATGGTATCCACTCATTTATAAATGGACATTACCTGTTAAGTAAAGAATAATGATGCTACAATCCACAGACATAGATAGGCTAAGTAGCAAGAAAGACTCAAGGTGAAATGCATGTATTTTCCTGGGAAGAGGAAATAGCATAGATCTTGTGCATTGCCTGGGGGCAGGTGGGGTTGAGAACAGGAGGCATGTAAATTTTGCTTTTATTTCCTCGGATGGAGGGATGAGATGAGAGTCTTACCCAAAAGGTGCCAATACACAGCTTTTTCTGAGCCAAAAGCATTTCTTCTGTGTTCTAGCTATTCCTAGGCTGAGGCCTAAAAGCTTCTACCATTCATACAATCTAATCTTCCAGGCTGACTGATCTAATCCAGCTTCTCTTGGCTTCTGACTGAATTGCTCTGTTTGGTCTCATACTAACTTTAGCATTATGTTCTAATCTTCTGGTTTCTTCTCATTGTCTGGTTAGTTCTGTCTTCAATTGCATTTAACTTATTCTTTATGCTACCTCTTTTTGTAAAACTATCCCAGTAAAACTACCACACCACTACCACTCTTCCTGCACTCCTCTTAAGTAGTCTCTCCTGTGACTCATTGTGTTAAATCTTTCTCTGATTCATCAAGTTGTCTGCCCCTCAGTTAGATGTTAGTTTCAAGCATGTCTGATTAACCTCCCCTTCATTGTTAGGGATTAAAGATGTGTGCTAAGGGCTTGTCTGAATTCCAGCCAGATCATACTGTAATCCAGGGTGTGTCTGCATTCTGGCTGGATCATACCTTTGGATATGGTCTCTTTCTAGAGCAGCCATGTTGTTGGATTAAAATTCCTTTACAGAGAGATCAGGTATGGCTGATGGAGAGAGAAAGTACTGGGAGAGAATACTGGATTGTGGTGGGGGCATTTTGGGGGTGATATGGAAACCCAGTACAGTGGAAACTCCCTGGAATCTATGAGGGTGATCCTGTAAAAATCTTTTTAAAAGTTTTTACTTTTTAAAAGCTTTGGACTTTCAAACTGTGATAAAATGAAGAGTTCTGTAGTTTGGATATACTTTTGTATTACAAAGTAGTCATAAGATTATGGAGAAAAGACAGGACGGGAATGTTAAGGTTTAAGCATGATGGGTTTCAGGCAGGATTTCCCTGCCATAGTAGACCTCACAGTCTCACTGTGAGCCAAAACAAACCCTTTCTTCCTTAAGCCAGAGTGCTTTTTCACAGTACAAGTAACTGAAACAGCTATTTTTAGTAGAAGATGACTTCCAAAGGTCTCAATCCTTTCTAAGGATAAACCAGAGAACAAACCAGCTGTCTTTATCACAATGTCTAGAAAAATTCTTTCTCTCATGGTTAGGTGTCAAACTTCTTTTTGATATTACCAGTTCTCTTCACTTACAAAGAGTACCATCTTTCATGAAAGTCTTTCAGAAAGCCATGTCTTTTATATATGTGGGTCTCCTCTCATAGATTTACAATGGCCATTTTCTTTCTCTTTCCTTTCTTCCTTCTTTCATCCTTTTGCTAGTTCTTGTAGTTTTAGTTCGTTACATTCTTGCTTTGTTTTTCCTGTTTATAATCATGTCTATTCCATCATCTCTCTACAGAAATGTACCACAATTGATGTTTTCATAAAGCTGCCGAGCTGTCAGCTCACCTACTTTTAAAACTATATGTTTATCAAAACAGTAATTACCTATGAATATAATAAGTAGTTAAAGTGACTTTATCTAAGAGTGGACTAATTAATCATAAAAAACATCACTGGTTAAGTGTATGTTTCATATCACAAAGAATAAACATCATTGTTCAGGGACGTGATGAACAAAAAATAAAATAAAGTATCTATAAAAATTCAGAATTAAACTCATTTCTTTATATGCTGGTTAAAAATTTACATCATATAGGAGTATACTTTGCTTCATTCCAGAAATGCAAAGATGGTTCAACAAACATACATCAATAAATATGACATAAGATATACATAAAATTAAGAATAAAATAATATGACAATCTCAGTAAATATTACTAAGAAAAAAATTTTTTTCAAAAAACACCGGTTTTGCATGATAAAAGCCTTAAATACTGAAGAATAGAATAGTCATCCCTTGGCATAATTGTGGTCATATACAACAAATGTGTACCCAACATTATAATGAATTGGAGAAAAACTGAAAGAACTTCTAAAATCAGAAATGAGAAAAATATATTAATTCTCTCAACTTTCATTTAATACAAAATTTAAAGTTTAAATTGAGGCAATAACCTTAAAAGAAATAAATGTGATACAAATGAGAAAGAAAAAGTTCAAATTGATATTATTTACAGGCAATATTGTTCTATGTTTAAACAGGTTTAAGTGCTGTACCAGGAAATGAACTGTTTTTTAAATAGTTTAAGCAAAGTAGCAGGATACAAAATCAACATGAAAACTTCTTAGCATTTATATATACCAATAAGTGGCATTCAAAGATCAAAATAAGGAAAGCAGTCACATTCACAAAAGCCTCACAAAGTAAGTAAAATTAAATATAATCACAGAGGTGAAAAGCATTTTTCATGAAAAGTTTTCAACTTTGCAGAATAAATCTGAAAATCTCTAAAGAAAATGAACTCACTCTCTGTCCCTTCTCTCTGACTCTCTTCTCTCCCTGACCCCTTTCTCCGTCTCTACCCTTCCCCTCTCCCCTCTCTCTCCACGTGTTCCTGCTCCCTTCTCTGTCTCTACTCCCTTCTCAACTCCCCTTTGCATGCCCTAATAAACTCTATTTTACACTAAAAAACAAAAACAAAAACAAAACTCTAATGCACACAGACTAGCACACTTACATTGTGATATTGTGACAATTGCTACATTATAAAAGGAAATCTGAAAATTGTTGTAATCCTTACGATGACTCCAATAATATTCTTCAGATAATTATTTACAACCTCTTAAAATGAATGTGAAGGTACTAAAATTCCCAAAGAGCAAATGAACAAAAAGGTGGGGGCAATTTGGAGTGTATTGGGATCTCTGATTCTGCATTACAGCAAAGTGCAATATTAGCAAAATAGCATGGTACTAGCACAAAAGCCAAAATGACCTAAAGGAAGAACATAAAGGATCTGTAAACAAATCCATGCAGATATATATCTATATCAAAAACAATAAACAAAAATAACCCTAAAAGAATCTAATAGAGTAGAATAGAGAATTCAAAATAAATACAGTCATGTGAGTTTCAAGAATGTGCCTTAAAAATATGTTGCAGCAGAGACACTCTTTTATAAATGTATTTTGAAAACTAGACATCTACATGATCTAGGCTGGAACTAGATCCCTATCTCTCACTCTGTACAAGAATTCATTCTAAATGTATCAAATAGTTTAATGCAATAGCTGTAAAGTAGAAACTAGAGAAATCTAAAGAAGAATAACTTTCTAAATATGAAATCAGTTACTCAGTAAGACCAAGAACTTACCAATGGGATGGCATGAAATTTAAAAAGCTTCAATACAGCAAAATATACAATAACCAGAATAAAAAAAGAGAGAGAGAGCCTATACAGTGGAGAAAATCTTTTTCAGCTATTAATGTGGCTATAAAATAGATGAAAGAACTAAAATGTATAAAATATACAAATAACTAAGATAAATACTAAAGTACAAGAAATTCCAACTAATAAGTGGGAAATGGACTGAATGAATGGTAATTTGTTAAGAAAGATATAAAATAGCCAATAAATATATTTTTAAAACTCAAGAGATAAATGCAAATAAAGCTAAAATTGGGTTCCATCTCACACTACTCAAAATTATTATTGTCAAGAGAACAAGCAATAAGCAGTGTCTTGAATGTCATGGTGGGAGGACATGGCAGCTCCCATTATACACTTAGTGGATAGTATACAAGTGTGAGGGGAGATGAGGAGGAACTCATCTTATTGTCTTATTCTTAGCGTCTAGGATGTGATGGTGAGGGAAGACCTCTTATATCATCTTTGTGGGTAGGTTGCAAGGGTGGTAGGAGTTGGGAAGTGTCCTCTTATACACACTCAGTTGGTAAGAAACAAGAATGAAAGAAGATGAGGAGCCCTAGCATACATTCTTAATGAGTTTGATGCAAGGCTGATAAGAGGCTGTGAGGAGCCCATATACACTCTATGATACAAAGAGACTGTGAGGTAGTCTCAGTGGGTGTGATGCAAGCATGAGGGGGGCAAGGAGGACCCTTATACTTAGTGGCAGTGCTAGTAGAAACCAGTATAGTGGTTCCTCAAACAAATACAAATAGAAATTCCACATGATTTGATATCACCAGCAACATTGTAGAGTCTGTATCCAAAGTAAGGTACCATTTCCGTTTCTGAGATTTACATTTTTCTCTTCTCTTCTCTTCTCTTCTCTTCTCTTCTCTTCTCTTCTCTTCTCTTCTCTTCTCTTCTCTTCTCTTCTCTTCTCTTCTCTTTTCTCTTCTCTGTGATATCTAAAGCCTTGGGGAAGGGGAGTAGTACAGATTTCAGGTTTATGGGGAATATTTCCACAATCAATTATTCTCTGTATCTCAGTAAGTTCTGAGTCTCTTTTAGCTGCTGACCACTGGACAAAGTTTTTCTGATGGAGGCTGAGAGTTGTACTCACATGTTGGGTATAAAAGAAAGTAATTGACAGGCAGCTTGACATTTAACAACACAACAATAGGAGTTACTCCCACGGGGCCTATGATTTCCCAATCCATGGGTTCTTGCCAAGGTTTACAGTGTCAGGCAAAAGTCAAAATCTGTATAAGACTGAAACCAACACCATTTTATTACTCACCAGAGAAGGGCTTATGGGGCCCAACTCCCAATATAAGGTCAATGGGCAGTTAAGGGTACTGAGGGAGAGACTGCCATTTTCTCAGTAGAAAATACACTGATAAATTGGCCATGTTTCAATAAACCTTACTTATGATAGTATAAGCAACCTTAGTCAAACTCATTGAGCCCAGGAGGAGTAAAAGGTATCAGAACATGAGAGCCATGAGAGGAATGGGTTTCACTGGAGGATGAGAGAGTCCCAAACTCTGTTATGCATGTGTAAAATTATCAAAGAATATAAAGGAATAGATTCAAAGTATTCAAAGACAAAAATAAACTCCTAGGTCAATTCTTAGCACAAGAATCAACTGAATAAAATAAGAAAGATGAGTTAGGTTGTGAAGGAGAAATACTAAAAGCTAAATAGTGCTAAATACTAAATACTAAATAATATTAAATACTAAATAATACTAAATACTAAATAATACTAAGGAAAACCCACGCTGAAATGGAGCTGGAAGTGAGAATTTCAATAAGTCAAATAAAAACTCAATAGAAAAGCTCACAAACAGAATGCATGAAGGGAAGGACAGAATATCAGAGCATGAAAACAAGGCAGAGGAAATGAGTCATTCAGTCAAAGCAAATGATGAATTGCAAAGAAGGGAAGCACATGAATAGAAAACATGTCCTCTTTGGGAGACCATAAAAACATTTGTGAATTTCCTAGAAGAATTCTATGCTAGTTCTTCAAATTTCCCAACTCAAAGAAAAGACATACTGATTCAGGACAGATACCAAAATAGACAGGATCAGAAAATAAACAACCCCTCATATTAGATTATAGATATAATACTAAATATAGAAAGAAAGTTTATTGAAATGTACAAGAAAGAGGAACCAAGTCATAAAATGGCACGTCATCAGAGTAACGGTGTTTTGTTTGATTTTGTTTTGTTTTGTTTCCCAATGGAAATTTAAGCAACAATTCTCAACCTGTGGTTTGTGACCCCTTTGACTGGTCACTTATCAGATAGTTGTGTTACAATTCATAACAGTAGCAAAGTTACAGTTACAAAGTAGCAATGAAATAATTTTATGGTTGGAGTTCACCTCAACATGAAGAACTGTTTTAATGAGCTGCAGCATTGGGAAGGTTGAGAACCACTGGCTAAGAGTGTTAGAGTGATATATTTAACATCCTGAGAAACAACATATGCCAACTCTGGCAGGGAACTATACCCATAAAACTGTTATAACTGAAGAAGAAACACAAACTTTCAGTGAGAAGAGGAGGTTAAAGGAATTTATGACCACCAAGCCAGACCTTCCGTGGACAGTGGAAGTAATTCTTGGAACTTAAAGAGTAGTATAAACATAACCAAAAGGTTACAAGGGAAAAATAAACAAGTCTAAGACAGTTGTCAACCAGGAGGGTTAAGAAAACACTGAAGGTTAAAGGCAAAATCAACCAAAGTGTATGAATTAATGCACATCTTTAAATAAGAATTCTGAATATAATGCTCTTAAGAATCCAAACAAAAGTCACAGACTAGCAGATTAGATTAGATAACAGGATCCATGTGTGTGCATGTGTGTGTGTGTGTGTGTGTGTGTGTGTGTGTGTGTGTGTGTGTGTGTGTGTGTGTGTGTGTGAAGAGAGGGAAACAGAGACACAAACAGACAGAGACAGACAATAGTCTGCATGTACATGGCACAGTGTATGTATGTCAGAGAGCAGACTTATATCCAATATCACCCCTCCCTTTTCCATTTGTTGAAGACAGGATCTCTTTGCCTCTGTTTCGGCCAGGCTAGCTGGGTCACAAACTACTTGAGATCTCCTGGTCCCTCTTTCCTTTCTCACAGGTGCACTGAAATTACAGACACTTAAGCAAATACAACCACTGTTTTCCTAGATTCTGGTACTCCAGACTCAAGTTGCCAAGTTTATAGAGAAGGTACTTTTACCCACTGAGGTACTTGGTTTGGGGGTGTTAGCAGCAGTGAAGGTGTGGTCTCTGACCTGGAAAGTGGGTTGTGATGCTCTTCACAGACCTTGAGATGCTGATGTTGAAGTGCCACAGGGCAGTGAAGTGTAGCCTCTGACCTGAACAGCAGGTGGGTACTCCACCTAGATCCTGAGAGTCTGGAGGTTGATTCACTTGAGGGAGATCTGGGTCTGTCATGGTTTTTGTTTGAGTCATTTGGGTTTTCCTGTTGCTCATCAGTTAGGACCCAGGGTTGCTCCTGTCTATATCTCCTCAGCGCTAGAATTACTAAGTACATGTCTCCACACTTGGCTTTTGTATATGGGGGGCTAAGAATCAAACTCAGATCCTCATGGTTGCATGACAGGCATTTGATCATCTGAACTATCTCCCCAGCCCAATAAGCTATAGTTACTGTGGCAACCTTCATAGCCTCCTCTTAAATTGTTGAATATACAAGCAGTGCTTGTAGCCAATGTTGGATCGGGCTGATGAGTATGTTGACTGGAAGATCCACAAACCGTTGTCTCCAAGTTTTCTTACATAAAACTTCCGTTATTCTAAAACTTTCCATATTTTAAGCCTGGCTCAATTCATCCCTTTGGGTAGAGGTCAGAGCTTGCCCTCTTTCTGACAATTACCTAGAGGCCCCTGTCCTGATGATGAGCCTTCATCTCCTTATTCTTGGGGCGGTGATTTCAAATAATTACATTTTGTGATTTGTTTCAAAATTCATTGCAATTTGTTTTTCTGCTCATTTAAATGGAGGACAGAGTTGGTGGCTGACTCTTTTTGGTTTTGCCAGTGACAAGTATAATGCTAGTCTTGTGGGTTTGAACAGCAAACCTTTGTGGAATTGATTCACATGTGAGTATTCAAAGAAAAGGTCCTGTGATGAGCTTGTTATGCGTATCCCATGATCCCTCAAATAAATGTTATAATAATTTTTAATATTCATTACTATTATTGCAAACATTAATTTTGGTTCTCTTTTAGAAGGATCAGAGTCATATAGTCACAGATCGGCCCTGGATGTTCTATAAAAGGGACATCAATGATTTAGTTACATTGTCGTCTGCAAACCAAATGCACATATTAAAATGTATATATGTATAAAAACGTGAGTAGTGGTACACTTGGAAACAGTCCTATGATAAAAGAAGACAGAAGGCAGGAGGACTTGGGCCTGAAGCTGCATTTTATAAGCAAGCTTCTAAGCTGTTATTTTAAACAACAGCGGCAGGAAAAAAATTATTTTTTTAAAAAAGAAAACTGCTTCTGTGCTGTCCTTCTAATGGATGTACTTTAAAGAAAGCCAAGGGGAATTCTAACCTCCATATACAGTTTACGAACATTCAGATGAATATCTGACTAATCTCAAGTGCGTTTGAATTTAAAAAATAGAACAATTTTATGCTCCAAGTTGAATTATTAAGTAAAAATATTCAGTTATCAGATAGTTAATTAAGTGGAACTGACTGTATTCATTAAAATATTTGTTCCAAACAAATGTATTTAACATTCAGATATTATGCAGAATAGGTGACAATTGCATATCTCCATGGAGATCAATAATGGAATTCAGATCATTGTGTAAAGAGTCTGCAAGTTTAATGCAGAGAGAATGTCATTATTATTTCTCTCTTAATGATGGTCATTATGCGCAAACACTGATTGAATTCCATTTGTTACCTGTGTTTGAGCTGAGAGGAATAATTACAATTTAAGTGTCTCCATTAAAATTCATAAAAGAATATGAATGCAAAAATTATACTTGAAACTGACAAAATATACTTTGAGGATATAAATTGTGTTTTCTGATAGGCCTCTTAAAAGTATTAAAAATAGCTTCATTTTAATAAGATGGCATATAAAGATCATATGTTGTGCTCACCTTTATGTTAATTTTAATACTACAATACATGACCAATAATAAAAAGTAAAGAAATTAACTTTCAAAAAGTAAAACCAATTATATATTGTTACAGTCATCTTAGTATTTTTCAGGATTGGACTGTAAACATTTTTAAAGTATTTTAAATTTCTGTATGGCTTACATTTTATTATTTCTTATATTGATGTTATCTTCTGACTACCTATCACTGTGGGTAGCAAACAGATCTAAGATTTGGACAATAGTTGACTATGCTGTGTTGTATTTCATTGTGATTGAATTTGTTCTTAGTTGTATACTACTTGTTGTATACAACTCTGATCGGCGATGCATATAACAGTTTTCAGTTGACGAACCTGTGTTTTTCCCAGAATGAAGTGAGCAATCTTAGCATGTCATTTGGGTGTTACTGGTCCTAGAAGTCTTGCCTGTATAGGCCATGGGAGTTCTCCAAGTCTAAGAAGAGAAGGTTGAATGTTGAATCCTGTAGAAGTCACTGAGATGGAAGCTCAGCAGTTGTGAGACACTGATGCCACTGAAGAGCATGAGAGGCAGCTGAAGGAGAAGCGATGCTTACTGAAGGAGCCATCTTCTTTTTTTTTTTTTTTATATTATTATTTTTTTTTATGCTTTATTTACATTTCCAATGTTTCCCCCCTCTGGGTCTCCTCCTTGAAGACACCCTATCCCCTCCTCCTCCCCATCTCTATGAGGGAATTCCACCTCCCACCCACCCACCCACCCACCCTTCCCCATACTCCCACCTTGACATTCCCCTTTACTGGGGCCTCTAACATCCTTAGGCCCAAGGGCATCTCCTCTCTCCCTGATGGCCATCGAGGTCATCCTCTGCCACATATGTGGTCCGAACCATGGGTCCATACATGTGTATTCTTTGGTTGGTCGTCCAAACTCCAGGACAATGGGGGGGGGGGGTGGTCAGGCCCATTGATGCTCTTGAGGAGCCATCTTCTTTAACTCTTGATCAGTTACTAAAATTGAAGAGTCTTATATATAAAAGTATTCATAAAATTCAATGTGTGTAACTTTTTAAAAAAAATTTTCAAACCATATTATTAATGATGGTTCTTAAACACTTTAACCTCCATTTTAGCCCACCACCCAGCAGACGTAGTAAGAGAAAAGAAAGGACACAGAAGTGGACTTGTTTAGAAAGGTTCTTTGGAGCAACTCCCATTTGTGTTGCTGGAAATGGGCAGTTCAGTTCACAGGTCAGCAGCAGCAGCTCAGTCCACTCACAAACACTTCATGGATACACCAGCAGTCCAGTTCTGTAGTCCAGAGAGCAAACTCAAATCAGCCATGGTGGCACTACCTAGAAGAGACAGACAGGCCTCAGCCTTGGCATGAGTCAGCAGGAAGGACCTGGGGGGAAGCCAGAAGTTCTTGGCTGTACCTCTCTCAGGAAAGCAAAGATCAGAGAAGACTCAAGACTGACAAGCATTACACAGCTAGCTTTATAAGCAAGCCAAACTCCTTCTCCTTCACTGTCAGTCATGTCCTGCTTGTTTATTTATACCCTCTAAATATCATGTGTCCTCCAAGGGTCTTGCCTCAGCACGTGTGTCTGTCTCAGCTGACATCACTCTGCCAATCACCCCGAGTCTGCAGAAGCAGCAAGAAACTTTAGCATATCGCCAGAAGTTTTTTGGTTCATTTCTCTCTATGGCCTCCTAACAAATGCAGCTCAACTCTGCAATGTAAGGTGAACCAATACATGTGTGCTGTTAGCAAAGAATCCTTGATCACATGTCCTTTCATATTCTTGCTTTAGCAGAACACTCTTTCAGCTGTGTCTGTTTCAGACAAACTTTCCTTCACAACTCTGCCTTAGTCTTTCACCTGTGTCCATTTCAGCTAAGTGTTCCTTTGCATGTTTACCCCTGCAAAATATCATCCAATCGACTTTCCACAGAACCCTTAAGTTTCCACTTCATATGTGGGTTTGGATATTTATCCTAAATATGAGTGTCTTGGAATTTTTGTTTCAAAGTCTGTGCATCTCATCATATCTATATCTATATCTAAACCTACACCTAACCCACACCTACACTTAGACCAATCAATCTCTATCTCTATCTCTCTATCTCTCTCTGTCTCTGTATCTGTCTCTATCTCTACCTCTACCTATATCATCTATGTCTGTCTATATATAGAGAGAAATCATTTTATAGGTCAGAAACTCCAAGTCTAGAGATCTAGAGATGTTTAAGGTGGATGTTTTAGAAGGTTTGTCAGTGGTAAATTGATTATCAGAACTTGCTTTCCTTACTTCTGTCTAGAAGATTCTTTAAAAATAGTCTTACTTGGTATTGTTAATTTGTCTATGTCCTTTTTGGTTTTATTTGTCTTCCAAGTATAGAATTTTTAAATAAATTTATTCACCACTGTCCTGACTAAAAATAAATATCATGCTTCTGACTATTTCACAGTGGTTAAGATTTTTGTAAATTCTGTAAAAGTACCTCCAATCATTAAATATAAGAACTATTCCATAAATACATAAATATTTAATACTGCCTAATCAGGTAGATGCATAATTTTGCCTGTCTCTATGTTGAATATTGCCAGATGATCACTCTGAGGTAGAATACAGAGACAGGATTACATTGAGTTGTCTCTTCCCACTGGACATAGCATTGGGCCATTGACAATGAGAGTCTGATTTTCTTGAAGAAAAGACAGAGGATAGTATGAGATTGTTGAGAGGGAACTGAAAAGAATCCCTATTTAAAAATCTGTCTTTCCAAAGACACTTAAAATATCCTGTTTTGAAGGACGACAGAAAAGTGATAGAGGAAAGGCCAAAGGGTAGGAGAAGAGAAAGTAAAGAAAAGGGGGAAAATCAGTGACTTTTTGCTTAAATAGAGGACAGGATAAATGTGTACTTGCTGACTCTGTCTTTATTTGTGCCTGATCTTTAAAGGTGAAAATCCTGGACCAAACCAGCCCTCCTTGCACATACTGAGCAAAGCACAGATGGTGCATCACCTAGCAGCTAAACATAAAGATTAGTGAAGATTCAAGTTTCATCTGACATAAATAAGCAATGATTATAACACTATCATTTCAAATAAGAAAGGCAAAAGACAGGAAGGGGGGAAAGGCTGAACCTTTACACCTTTCAAAGAAATGAGTATACTTATCTCAAAAAAGTAGAGCAATGTTTAACAGGCT
>CM052701.1:103942502-103984183 GCA_028551405.1 Uromys caudimaculatus
AGGGAAGGGAAGGGAAGGGAAGGGAAGGGAAGGGAAGGGAAGGGAAGGGAAGGGAAGGGAAGGGAAGGGCGAAGGAGAGAGGAGCAGAAGTCTATCTGGGGTTCCCTTGAAGCCTCAGAATGTATGATGTAATGCATGGGTGTGAAGACCGAAGTTAAAACTACCTAGAATTTGCAAATTGGGAAAAATTCTTGAAACACATACAGAGCTTGAAGTGGTTTATTTTCTCATGGAGACAAAACATAACCCTCATAATTCATAGAGTATCAAGTAGACTCCGCAGAAGATATAGCCTCTGCACTGGGGAAGAATTAGCCTTAGACTCAAGGTTACGGTCATCTCAAGCTGGAAATTTCAAAAGTCAGCCATGCCACAAGCAAACTCTTTCTAAATAATTTTATTTTTATGTGCAGGATATTTATAGCTATAAAATTGGAAATTAAATCAAATAGCATTCATAATGTTTATCTTCCAATTAAAATTTACCTGATAGGAAAAGAAACAGAAAACTATGATGACTAGCAAGGGATAAGAGCAAGCAATATCAACAGAACAAGAAATGATGCCATTAATATAGGAGGACTTTAGAATCGCTGCTACAGTTATGGTCCATAGCTTAAGGGGGTGGAGGAGAGAAAATGGAGGCAGCAGTAGTGTAGAGGAAACCGAGATAAATTTTCTAGAGATTAATAAAATGCAAACCAGGACAAAAATGTTTATAGTCAGTGTGATGGTTTGAATATGCTTGGCCCAGTGAGTGGCACTATTTGGAGGTGTGGCCTTGTTGGAGTAGGTGTGTCACTGTGGACATGGGCTTTAAAATCCTTATCCTAGCTGCCTGGAAGTCAGTATTCTGCTAGCAGCCTTCAGATGAAGAGGTAGAACTCTCAGCTCCTCCTGGATGCTGCCATGCTCCCACCTTGAAGATAATGGACTGAACCTCTCTGAATCTGTAAGTCAGCCCCAATTAAATTTTGTCCTTTATATGAGTTGCCTCGGTCATGGTGTCTGTTCATAGCGTTAAAACCCTCACTAAGACAGTCAGCAACAGTTCAGATGGTTTACGAGAAAGATCGGTGAACTTATGCATCCAGTAAAAAAGACTGTTCAACGCAAAAACAAATGACAAATATTAGGTGCATGAGCATAAATAGAACATTAATGGGTTATTGGACAATTGAAAGCAGCTCATACAAATTCAGGGGCTGCTCTGGAGAGATGACTCATCGAATAAGAATGCATGATGCCTTTTCCAGAGGACTGGAGTTCTATTCCCAACACCTGCATGGTGACAACACAACTATCTGTAACTCCTGTTAGAGAAGATCTTCTGTCTTCTTCTGGCCCCCACAGATTCAGGCACATATGTGGGGTACAGACATACATGTAAGCAAAACACTTATACCTATAAAAATGTAGAAATCTAAAACAAACAAAAATGCAACATAGCAATCATCAAAAATAGTTTTAAAATATAATCAATTAGTTCAATTTGACAAAATAATAACCCTATAGACTCAAGGATGCCACAAACCCTAAACAAAGAAACATAACAAAAACTGTACTTATATTTATCCTAATTAATTGGCTCAAAATCAGCAATGAGGAAGAATTAGTTTTCTCCAGGTATAATTTCCCTGATAGATAATCCAATCCCAGTTTATCGGTCCTAAACATATGTACATATAAGTTACACTAAGTGAACTCAGCAAGTTGTATTTCTACACACATGCGCAGCACATGTGCAAACACACATACACACACACACACACACACACACACACACACACACACACACATTGAATAAGAGATCATGAATATATAGCACATCCACACCCACTGGCAAAAGGGGTTAGGGAGAGAAAGAAGTATTTCACAACATTTAAACGTAGAGAAAACATCAATACTGTACATCTGAATTACACAAAACAACTGAGGAGGAAAAAAAATATCTGCAAAACATATAAAGAGAAATTCTAATATGGTGAATTTTCGGGTACAAAAGAGATTGTTACTCTATTCTAAACTGCAAAAGGTAATTCATTATTTAAAGCAATGTTAATGTCTTATTGTCTTTATAATAGATGTTGGAACAAAATGTATAACAGGAACATGAATGTTGGCACACATTCAAAGAAAGTTACTTGAAGGAAAATTATGGTAAATTAAAAATATTGGCCATATACATACACACACACACACACACACACACACACACACACACACACACACACACACACACATATATATATATATCAGAAATTATTTAAAAAAAAAACAGAAGCAACAACAAAAACCAAAACCCTATACAGCTACTAATCCAAGAAGAAGAGATTGTTTAAAATACAAAACTCTTCAATCAAAAGAATTTTTAAAATGAAGAACTAGAATGACAAGTCACCCAGAGCATAAAGTCATTCAGGATAACACACAATACAGCTGGCCCTTTAAAAAAAATGCTTTGATTCAGTTTGCTTATATTTTTGAATTTTATAATTCTTCATTCAACAGGAAATCTGTGATAAAGTAAGTCGGAGGTCAATCATCAGGTTTTCAGAACCATGATTCAAAATGCATAGATCCTTGAATCGCTACGAAAGACACATTTCCTCTCATATAGAAATGCATTCTGGAGAAGCTGCTGTAATGTCCACCTGGAGAAGAGAAATATGAATTTCTTTCCCCAAGATACACATATAATCTAGGGATGTAGACATTATTGAGGACTTCAATATCATCTCAGTAAGTTTGGTTTCGAGCAACTGGTCTGTACTTCTTCCTGAATTCACTTTAGAGGGGGTTAGGTTCAGAAATAAACCAGGAAGAGGTCAAGACAAAAATTTTTTGAAAAAGTAGTGTCACAGTCTACAGAGGAAAGAAACTACAGAGGCAGTTCCTGTTTGTTCAGCTGATTTCCTCCCTCCATTCTCAACACCCTCATTTATCCTCTTAGAATTTAGCACGGGTGGTGAATAAATGAGTCCCGGAGACTGGCTGAAACATCTCATTTATTTCCTGGCATTTGCTGTAGATACACTTGCCTAGAATTTTATGAGCTGAATTTCCTTCAGTGTGCATTAGAACCCCTTGTCCTTAGAAGTAGTCACATCAAACTGCCCTACCTTCTAGGGACTCTTCTCAATCGCTAACAATTTGTTGGTGGAATGGAAACTCCAGGACAATGCAATTTAGTTAATATGTGTTCAGAACCATGAGACCTCACATGATCAACTCTGAATTATAGGCATGTGAACTGGCTTGTCCTTCTGATGTTTACTCAAAACAGTGGAGAAGATATGGAAGGACAGGAGGTTTAATGAACTTCAAATGGTGTCTATAGTTGTCTTCCTGATGATGGTGTTCAAATTGAGGATATACGACTACTATTTAGTACTGTCTGTTGGTTGTTCAATCTGAGAAGATGGCAATGAGGAAGAGAATGGGTTTCTAAGGAGAGAAGAGGGATCAGATAATTCATCTGCTAAAAGGATAATAGCGGAGCATGTGTCTTTATTACATGTTAGAGCATCTTCTGGGTCTATGCCCAGGAGTGGTATAGCTGGGTCCTCAGGTAGTATTATGTCCATTTTTCTGAGGGTCCGCCAAACTGATTTCCAGAGTGGTTGTACCAGCTTGCAATCCCACCAACAATGGAGGAGTGTTCCTCTTTCTCCACATCCTGGCCAGCATCTGCTGTCACCTGAGTTTTTGATCTTAGCCATTCTGACTGGTGCGAGGTAGAATCTCAGACTTACTTTGATTTGCATTTCCCTGATGACTAAGGATGTTGAGCATTTCTTTAGGTGCTTCTCAGCCCTGTGAATTTCCTCAGTTGAGAATTTTCTGTTTAGCTCTGTTCCCCATTTTTTGATGGGGTTATTTGGTTTTCTGGAGTCTAACTTCTTGAGTTCTTTGTGTATGTTGGATATTTGCCCTCTATCAGACATAGGATTGGTAAAGATCTTTCCCCAACCTGTTGGTTGCCGTTTTGCAGCCATATTTTTAATAGCCAGAAGCTGGAAACAACCCAGATGTCCCTCATCAGAGGAATGGATACAGAAAATGTGGTACATTTACACAATGGAGTACTACTCAGCTATTAAAAACAATGATTTAATGAAATTTGCAGGCAAATGGATGGAACTTGAAAATATCATCCTGAGAGAGATAACTCAGTCACAAAAGAATGAACATGGTATGCACTCACTGATAAGTGGATAATAGCTGAAACGATTGGAATACCCAAGTTTCACTTTACAGTAACTGCTGGACTGAAAGTGAGGTCCCAGATGGAGGAGTTGGAGAAGAGACTGAAGGAGCTGAGGGAGTCTGCAGCCCTATGGAGGGAGCAACAGTGTCAACTGTCCTGACCCCCCTCCCCGGTCTTCCTGGAGGCTGGACCACCAACCAAAGAATACACATGAAGGGACCCATGGTTCTGACCACATATGTGGCAGAGGAGGGCCTTGTTGGCCATCAGGGGGAGGAGAGGCCCCAGTAAAGGGGAATGTCAAGGTGGGAATATGAGAGTGGGCGGGTGGGTGGGTGGGAGGTGGAATTCCCTCATAGAGGTGGGGGAAGGGGAGGGGATAGGTGGTTTCCAAAGAGGAGACCTAGAAAGGGGGAAATATTGGAAATGTAAATAATGTATCGAAAAACATACATTCAGAATAAAATATTAAGGAAACATCCACACAAAAAATAAATAAAAAAAATAAATAAAAGGATAATAGCAATTTTTCTCCATAGCAACCACTGTTGCCTTTCCTTTTTTAAAAAAGAAGCTTAGATTGATTAAGTGCACATAATCGTTGAGGGACGTGCTTAGGGAAAGCCTGACCTTCGCGTCCAGAGAGCAATAGTAATATAATCTGTGCTCCTATTCTCATTGCCAAGTAACGGTTTAGGGTTTGGGGGAAATATGTATCCAGGGTTTGATAGAGGCTATATTTTATTCTTGGAAAAGGTGCAAAGCATCAGAATCTCCCTTCACTTACTGAGCCTGAAACTCACTCAAAGGAAGGACAGAACTGAGAGAATCAGGAAGAAATGGAGCCAATATTTGCATTTACCCTGCCTGAAGACTGTATGGCTCATGGAGTTATCTCTTCATATTGTGAGTCCTTAGCTCTGGACCCAGTTGAATTGGATGTCTTTGAGACTTGTGGCAGAAATCATCCTAATTGATATAATTTTTCATCCAATTTATTTCACAAAGGGGAAAATAACAACAACAACAACAAAAACACTCATAAACTAAGGAGGCAAAGTGACTTAACTAAGGCCATAAAGTTAATTAACAACAAAGTCAGGACTAGATAGTGATCCATTGTGAGCAATTGCATACTTAAATTCAAAGTACTAGAATAATGCTCACATATCTGTACTCAATATGTGTTTAGCCCATGACTAATCATTGCATCCGAAGAAATTATCACCAACACCACTTCCTGATCCTTTTCTAGCCATCTGTTTTCTGAGACTTCTCACAAATTTACATATAGTGATTGTAGTATATGTCTCCATGGATGATATTCAAAATACTCAGTACTGAGAAGATATAAAAGCCATCCACTCAGAATGGGTCCTGGCTGTCCTGCTAGGCAGTATTATAAAGACTTTCATCTATTCTACTTCTTGAATAAAGACATGTCCTGGGACTCCAAGAAAGATGGTAGGCACCAGAAAACTTCATTAAGGAGGAAAAATAGGTTAATAAATATTTCTGGAAAACAAAACATCATTAGTCTGGCTGCAGCAAACTGGCTGGCTTTCATGGCCATGTTCCATAGAGTTTCTCCACTATTAATCTTGACTATGGTTTTTATCTTCTACCCCATACAGACTAAGTTCTTTGAAAACAAAGATAAGATTTAACATCTGTTAAGTCTGTTCTGTGTCACCAAAGCCCTTAGTGCCTCAGGATTTAGTAATTAATGAGCAACTGTTTCCCCAAAATGTTAAGGTATAAATCACAAGTCTCATTTTCTAGTCTCATCCATCCACTGTAAAGCATTTTTAGTAAATTCTATGAAGTCCACGCATGAAATGGGTGTTTGAGAAAATGCTGGTTCATGAAAGATGAAAAAGGTTTGGCAAATTTTTTTTGATATTTGGACTTTTATCTACTAAGAATCTCTTTATAAATCAGCTAGCATATGAAAGCATAGCGGTTAAACTACCCGGAAGGACCTGTCTACAGCCAAGCAGCACTGCGTCCTGCATAACCCAGGCCACCCAAGATTTTTAGCCACTTCTTTGTTGCCAGAATAAATATGTCCCCATTTTATTTATTTTATTCCCCTTCGTGGTTCTATATACTTAGATAGCACCTTTAAAATGATACATTTTTAAATGCTTAAATAAATAAATATACCAAACTTTCTTTTCTGAGTCTATGCTGGTTAAGCTTTGAGTGTGAAATGTCCTCTATAGGCTCATGTATTTGAATATACAGTCTCCAGATGGTGGTGCTGCTTGGGGAGGTTATGGAATCTACAGGAAGGGGAATTCTTATACGATAAAGCCACCTGGGATAGACTTTGAAGGGTTTTAGTCAAACCACACTTTCTGTTCTCTGTTTCCAATGTTGGGATAAAATGTAATCAGCCGACTTTCTGCTCATGCCGCTGTGCTTCTCTGGCCTGTGGCTCCATTTACCCTTCTGAAACTGTAAGCCAAAATCGCCTTTTGCCCATAAGTTGTTTCATCAGAGCATTTTTATCACAGCAAGAAAAAGAAAGTAGAGAGGCAGAGACAGACAGATAGACAGAAAGATAGAGGCAGACAGACAGAGACAGAGACAAAGAGACAGCAGACAGGAAAAGAAACAGAGAGAGACAGAGAGAAGCAATCAAGCAGGTGAACACACTGATATTATATAGTATTGCTTAGGAGTTGGTGACTGGCTTGTGTTTCATTTTCTTCTATAGAAATTCAAAGAGGAGACCCAAAAAAGGGGAAACATTGGAAATGTAAATAAAGTATCCAAAAATAAAAATAAATTAAAAAAAAAAAAAAGAAATTCATTACAACCTTCATTTCTAGTACACAATGCCTGGTACCCAAGGCTGACTCCACTTAACCAGGATGGTGCTGGGAATTTTTGAAGAAGAATGAGAAGATGTGAGAAATAATAAAAGTCATGCGAAAATAAGTAGAATATTTTTAGACAACAGCAGTTCAGAGGTTACTCAATTATTCAAAGGTAGTGGACTTTAAAACTGAGGATTAAGTAAGTACTGTAATGTCCTGTGTGTCACATTTCCTGTGTTGAAGGAACAGAAGTATAGGCTTGAGAGGTCAGAATCCTTCACTATTACCTGACTTCTAAAACTACACAGATCATAATTTCCTAAGCATTACAAACCACAGTGATGCAATATGGGGTTTTTCCTTTCCTTCTATACCTTTTTAGGGCTCCAGTAGAGAAGAGCCAATAAACGATTGGTAAAGTAGTTAAAGATACAGAAAGAAATAATAAAATAACCCTTATATCACATAATTATGTTCAAAATGAATTTTTATAATTATAAAATAACTCTGGATTTATATTTGGTAAAAATGAATGGCTTTTCATACTAAGCTAGACAACCCATAAACCTTGGAACCAGACTGAAATTTTATAAACATTTCCAAATTCTATTTGTTAACACTAGCCTTCAAAATGGTAGAAATGGAATGTAGTCTTCTTAGAGAGGACTGTATCCTCCATGAGGGTCATGAGAAAAGAGCCACTTGCCTCTGGATGCTAATTAGTACCCTGCTACTCTGTGCCCTGCTTTGAGGATTGTCCCAACTGTAGGAGGAATGACAGCAGAAAAATCTACATAAACACTGGGACTGCACAGCTGCAAAGGCATCTCCTGCAGGAGGACCTAATTGAGGACTCCCTGTGAAAACCAAGGATTGTTGACAGAGACAATGCCAGTCAATTGGGAACTGATGTTTAGAAAAGATGGTTTCTTGGACCAATGGTGCACGGGTGGGGGGTATTAAAGGAGCTTGAAGCAGTGTTTCAGATGAGCTTGCTGCAGCATTTCTGACCTTCTCCTGCAGTCTGTGCTGTTGACTCTGTGCCACCTCACCTCCAACCCCCAAGGGCAGATAGGATCGGGCAGTGAGTAGTCCAGGGCACAGGCAGCACCCAACTATAAAATTACATTCTACATAGATTCCATATAACTATTATGTATGTCACTCCTAGAAACCTTAAAATGTTCTCTTTGGGTTACATTGCTAAGTGTCTCTTAACATGAGTGGTCACTTTGGGTCTTCATTTTTATTCCCTATTTTATTTTTGCCTCAACAAGCTACAAGTTGAAAGGAAGGCTATTTTCGTTATTGTAAAATATTCAATATTCAGACCAAGAAAACACTACTGTGTTACGATTTTTCCTTTTGGTCATCAAATGGTTGACATATTTTTTCACCTGGTCCAAATTGGTCATCATCAAGGACATGGACGAGTTCATGTGAGCACATTGCTAGAGGAGAAATGATAAATCATCTACATATGGCATCAATGATTTATTTGGTCTGTCCCTTCTCTGGTCATTTCATTTAGTTTTAACGTGAGGCTTCTCAATGTTGACGATATTCATGGAATCAATGTTCAATTAAGGAAGTATGGATCCAATTAAGTGCGTGGCAGCGGTAAACAAAACACTCAGAAATCCCTGTATTGTTAGTGTCTTGTACATTATAATGAAGTCTGTGGAAAGCTCTGAGTTGTTTTTATCCTTCCAAAGATTTCATCTATAGTCATTGTGACAGGAAGGCCTTTCCACCCAAGTATTACATTTAGCAAATAATTGCATGTTTTGTCAACTTTTCTACTACATACTTCCGCAGTTACAAAATAATATAGTATAATCTACCCTAGAGGAATTCCATGAGGAGTAATATATAACAAAGCACCTAACACAATCGAGTCCATGATGAATGTAGTGGATATGCACTACATTTTAAGTCAGTGTATGTTCAATATGGCAGAAGACTTGGCAGTCAAATACATTTCATTCATTTCTTGTCCAACTATCTCTCTTGAACCCAATACCTATAGTTTCTGCTATTTGTCAGTTGTTTGCTTTTTTTGATCGCATGGTCATTTTTTATGTTGGCACACAGAAAAAAGTGAAATTTCAAAAAAAGTAAAACATTAATTTTACTGTCGTAAAATATTTAATACTTAGACCAAGGAAATATTACTGGAAAAAAAAAAAAGGAGAAATGTTCTTTATTAGCAGTGTGCGAAGTTCACTTAACAACATGACATCTCCATGTGCAACATGTACAAGAATGAATCTAAAGTCAAGACTGACCAAAGCCAGAAAACTGCAAGTTCCCAAACACAAGAAACACCACTCTTCAAAGCAAAACTCACCAGGCACTGTGCAGTTTTCATTTATCTTTACTAAGGGAAACTTCATTTGGCTTCAATGGGACAGGTACTTGTTTGTGAATTTACTTGTTATTTGCTTCAACACAAAATCTGATTCTATCTCATGTAGCACCTAATATTGTAGAGTGGGCATGGGAAGGATCACAGCGAGATTATCTCCACAGGAGAAGGGACAATATGTTGACTGACGAATGAAGCCAAAAGCAAGGGCTGGGACTCAGCTCACTTCCCACACAGCAGTTGGTGAGACACTAAATATAAGCAGGGTGTTCATTAGTTTCGGAGTTGAATGGATGGTTTTGTGGATCAAACTGCAATCTTTGAGTTAATCCCCCTCAAACTCTGGCTGATCTCTCAGGTTAAATCAATTATTTAATAATAGGAATTTTGAACTCAAGACTTGTCTAGAGCCTCTGTGTTCCCAAGAATGAATACTATATTAATTGATACATAGTAGTTTGTTCTCTTGAAACTGAAGTTCACCTTTGAAACACTTGGTTTTCCTAACAAACTTTCTTTGTCAAAGTTTTAACAGAGTGTTCTACTTTCCTACCCCGTTTCCCAGACATACAATCAACAATAGGTATAGCAAGGATGTTTTGAAACTACTTTTTGGAATTGTGTTGAGTCAAATTTTTGTGATCTTAATGTTTAACTTGTATCCAAAATTTGCAGCTATTTGACTTAGTCTAATGAAGCCTGGCATCTCATTATAATGTACCATAAATTACTTACTACTTTAAAAAATAATTTGATTTTTAAATAAGTGTAGCTCTGGCCTTTCATCAAAGAAACTTCATTTACAATGGATGGGGGCTAAAATTGATACCCACAACAGGTCACAGTTACTAGAATGAGTGTCCACAGGGTGTACAATTGGATAAATCTACAATACTGCTTCAAGAAAGTTGGCATTCCAGCGATTGAAAGTTCTCTGAGCAGAGAATATATCAGGTGCTTCTTAGGCTTAGTATATTCTAGTAATACCTGCCAGAACAAATAGCACACTGGTAAATCAATAGATACTTGATAATTTGTGTAGAATAAAGTAGAATTGAGTACCAAAGTGACTTAAGATCCTAAAAGATATGATGGTGGGTATATAGCTAACTTTAATAGGAAATGTGCCCAACTGTTGAGATCATTATTTTTAAATACTATAGATGGTATAGGTAACTAACAGATTTTATTCATTGTCATTTTATACCACCATGGCATAACTTCCATAGGCTAAATGCCATTTTTCTGCCCATTCTTCCATCCACAGTGCTAAGCATAATTTGGGGCTTAAAGTCGGTGTTCATATAGATGTGTTGGAGGAATAAATAATTTATTAAAAAGATTTTAAAAACAAAAGGTAATGCCTTGTTTTCTTTTGTCTTGAGAACAAAGATATTCAAAACCTACCCCACTCAATGCCTTTAGCCTTTCAGCCTTCCAAGAACTTCCAAGTAAAAGAGGAACATAAGAACACTAGAGAGCTGAGGTAGAAACCTAAGGATTCTTTGGAAAGCCAGTTGGACGGTGTTTTGCTGGGGCAAACATGTGAAGGAACGTTTCCTTAAAGTGGACACAGGTGTGAAAGGCAAAGGCTGACTCATGAAGGAACGTTTTGCTGAAACAGACACAGCAGAAAGGATGTTCTGCTGAAGCAAGTAAATGAAAGTACACGTGATGACAGATTCTTTGCTAACAACATGCATGTATTGGTCAACCTTACAATATGTAGTTGAGCTTCATTTGTTGGGACTCCACAGAGAGAAATGATGTTGCGAACTCTACCTAGCTGGACTGCTGGTATATCCATGAAGTGTTTGCAAGTGGACTGAGATGCTGCTGCGTGCTAACCTGTGAACTGAACTGCACATTTCCAGACAACACAGATGGGAGTGGCTCCGAAGAACCTTTCTAAACAGGTCCACTTCCTCCGTATCCTTTCTTTTCCACTACTTCTGGTGGGTGGTGGGCTACAAGGGAGGTTAATAAGATTTGAAAAAGTTAGTTACTGATAACAGAAAAGACTTAACAGGTGATAAATATACAATAAGAGCCATATTATGAAGAGGTGGCTCATCTGGTTTCAGGAATAAAGAGACTAGACAAATCACCTAGACACAGATCCTAGTGAAACGTGCTGTTAAATCTAGTCATTGTCCCCAAAAGAGGAATCTCTTCTTACCTATGAGTGTCTCAGTCTTTTTGGTCTATTTTTATGTTAAATTAGTTGGGTGAGACTCACTCATTTCAGAAAGTATAATCTGGGCTGTAGTTGTACCCCAATTGATAGAATGTTTGCTTGACATACAGAACTCGCTGAGTTTGATGCCGACCAATGTGTAAACCAGGCCTGGTGATGCACGCCTGTAAATCCAAAAGTCAGGAGCTGAAGTCAAGAGAATCAGAAGTCCAAGGTCATCCATGACTAAGTCTCAAAAAATAGAAAATGTTCACCTAATCTAGAAATAACCTATGGTAAACACTATCATTTATTATTCAACCAAATATCTGGATACTTTGTGGTCCAGTCAGAATGATAAAAATACTAATTAAGATTCCCATAATTCTCTTTTATGGAAAAATAGACTCTCATATTCAGATACATAAACACCGCGGCAACTTCTTTAACAGTAACAGTTACATTATTCAAAAAACAAAACATGAAATACGTGCTAACAAAGGAAGGAGGATAAAATTGGGTTACTTATGGATTTACTTTAGAGCCCATTTCTAAATTCTGTTTGGTGTGACAAAGTACCAGACAAGTCCATCTAAGGGTAACAGGTTTCTTTTGACTCATAGTTTGAGAAGGTATACAGTCCAACATGGTGGAAAGGTGTGATAGCTGGCATGTCTACTTCTGACAGAATGAGTATGAGGTATAATTAGGTGTGTCCACACACAGGAAGCAGAGAGACAGAAACGAATGCTGAAGTTCACCTGACTCTCATGTTTATTCAGTACACCCATTTGATGACACTGGCCATGCCAGGGTGGATTAGCCATTCTCATTTATAGCTCTCTAGAGATGCCCACACAGATGTGTCCAGAGATGTATCTCCTAGGTGATTCTCTAGTCCAGCCAAGCTACGATGAAGAATAACCATTCTATCAAAAGCAAAAAACTGTTTGAATCTCTTTCCTTCTTTTTTCTCCAATTAGGAAGTTATTATACTCTGCAGAATGGAATGGGGAATAGGACAGAAAAAACAAGATCACATTCATAGTCAGGTTGATACTATTCTAATCACATTAAAATTGAATGTATTAATTTCATATGTGTATCTCTGCTCATGTTTCTCTCATATTATGTTAATGAAGTTCATTGTATCATACTCACAACTGTTTGATTGCAAAAAATTATTGTTGATAGCCGGGCAGTGGTGGCGCACGCCTTTAATCCCAGCACTTGGGAGGCAGAGGCAGGTGGATTTATGAGTTTGAGGCCAGCCTGGTCTACAGAATGAGTTCCAAGACAGCCAGGGCTACACAGAGAAACCCTGTCTTGAAAAACCAAAAAAAAAAAAAAAGAATTATTGTTGATTATTTTGAAGTATATCAGCTAAAACTGAAAAGAAAGCAAAAATGCTAATATATTTTATGTCTCAAAATATTTCTATTATGAAGAAATTTGTTTTTATTTAGGAGGTAGTAAGTTTCTGTGCTCTTTTTTGACAATATGTCAGGAATGTTTGATGAGTCATAAAAACTAATTTCCCTAAAGAGTGGGTCATGATTATCGGACCTATGTTTTACACTTAGTTGTGTAAGTAGTAACATTAGTTTGATTCTCTTTAAAGAAACGAATTCTTTGGAAGCATGGTAAAATATAATTCAGTCATGCCCCAAGCTTTTGTATAGCTTCCTATACTTTGAAATCAGTTTTCCTTTTCTTTTATTAGCTAGCTTGTTGTCACTATGCACTGTTATCTTAATAATTGCTGTTAACCTGAGCTTAGGTCAGAGACAGTAGAGACCAATTCAGTCAAGATCCCATTCCATGTTCAAAACCCCTTCCACACTATCACAAAGTTATTCATCACCAAGAACACTAACTCTTTACTAACTTCATGCTCTGTTCCTGAGGAGCTTCCTCTGTATGTGAATGGAAAATAATGCTTTCCATTGTCTTTGGTCATTTTTTTCCTTTTATTTTTGCTTACATTTCTTCTTTTTCCTTTTCGAGGAGATAGGTCAATATTTGATTGAACTTGGGGAAATGATGTAGTAAGAGCTTAGGAAGCCTTGTAGCTTCATATTCCAGAAGTTGTATAAGTTTAGAATTCAAATTAAGATCCTCAATGACATGATGAAACACATTGCTTTGCAGTAAACAGAGATTTCCCAGAGCTCAGAGAAGGGAGCAGACAAGTGCTGTAACTGTCAATAGCAGAGGAGACACAGAGAGAAAAGTGTCCTCAGTCGGAATGAGCTATTGCTAACACAGACATAAAGCAAAAATTAATTGGCAAAGGCTATTACAAATGATAAAGAAAGAATGACTTTGGCACACCTGAGTGGTGAACTGAGTTTCGAAATCCTACTGTGTACATGGAGTTTTTACTTATAGGGTAGCTTCCTTCTTTGAATGTAGCACATCTTATCAACATCCCTAAACTCTGGCAAACACCCTGATGACAGATTGACAACCATCACAAGGGTGTGATTGATGAGTGGAGATCTCTCCCCATCTATCTTCTAGTTTCTGTGCTTCCTTCAGTGCAGCCAGAGTCAGTTTTTCTTCAGCACCCACATCATGCTAATGATCAACACTGCAGACAAACAAACATCAGAGGGTTTTTTCATTCATATCACTATTAAATGACAGCTTCTCAGATTTGTACCAATGTTGGCTTAATGTTCAATACCAATTATTTAATTAATTAATTTTTTATCTTTTAAAACTTAAAACTCTCTTAAAGCATGCTAAATCTGCTCTTCAGGCTGGGCATGTGTTCATCATTAAGCCCTATAAAAACTCTTCCTGTTTTAGTTAACATAATAAATTTCCCATTATTCTCAAATGCCTACTCTTTTAGCTTCCAAGAGGCATCTGCTCAACTGTGTCCACTGATAGTTCTTTGATAACTAGACACCCACAGCACATAATTATTTGAGTTTAGAAAAATGTGAGGTCTTTTATGCCCACTTATTTAACAGGTGGGCGTTTGTGAAACTTTATAAATTTAAATGTAAAATATGAGATCCTCAAATTTTAGAGGTGCTTGGTTTGGTGGGAAATGTTTCCCCTATATGCTCTAGGGAAATTGGAAATATGCCTAAGGGCAACAAAAGTTCTTCTCAAAGGTCAGTGCTGAGCTATACTGGTCCTCATTCCTTGGTTCCCAGCAGCCCATTAATTACAAGTTCACCTAATGTATCATCTTCCAGTCCATGGTCCATAAGATGCTATTGGGAGCGTATGAAATCCTAAGTGTTTTCTATGTGAGGATTTTAGAGTACAGAAAAAAATAACTAATTTGTAGAAAATAGTCTCCAAGTTGAATATAGTGCTTCTAGGTGTCATTGTCCTTAGGAGAAATTTCTGTTTATGCTCCCAAAAGACTTTTTCATGTGTACCATAGAAAAAAAATAACCCACTTAACTACCTTAAAAATGTATTCCTATCAGAACATAGAAGAATTAGGAAGAATCCCCAGGACATGTTTGTGTGGAGACACTGAAGCACATCTGCTTCCTTGTCTGCCTCAAGCTCTATCTTCTGAGGTGACTAGATACCACCCCAGCGAATACTTTTCCTCTTTCTTTGAGAATTGTATTTGGTGACTTTTCTTTATTACCTCATTTCTTTCTGCATCATAACTGACCACATGATAAATTACTGAATTCAAGGTTTTTCTGATTAATCTAACCACAAACCTTAACTACACCTGAATGACCACATGTACACAAGCATCACAGGCTATTAATAACATAGTCTTCCTTCTTCAATGCAGAAAGTTCTCTGGCATTTCCCTGAAATTAAAACACTTTCATTCATGCCCATGCAAAGGGTGCTAGCCACAGTTTGAGATAGAAGAGAGGGGCCCTTGCTGGCGTTTCGGGATCCCATGTACTGTGAAGCTCTATAGAAACGACATGTGAAGTCTTCCTGTTGGAAGGAGAGGAGACCATGTCAGTCTCTTTCCATGCATGTTCGTGAGCATGTATGTTTTTAATCCTTTCAATTATAGTCATTATAGAGTAAAATGGTTTCTTTTCCTGGCTTTCTTTTTATTTCCCTGGTGACTAATGATGTGAAGAGCTTATTCATAGTGATGAGCAATTTGCATCTGTTTTTGAGAAATGTCTATTCCCTTCTTAGCTTGATTATTTTTCCCCTGTTGAGTTCTTTATAGAAATTATAGAAATTCAATTCTTATATAATGAGAAGTATCTTATTAGAATTTTTACCTCTTTGATAAACACCATGACAAAAATCTACTTGAGAAGGAAAACAGTCATTTCATTTTATGTGTTCACGTAACAGTACATCACCAAAAGAAGCCAGGGTAGGAACTCAAGGAAGACACAGGCTGGAAGCAGGAGCAGGTACAGAGACTGTAGAGGAGTGTGTTGTTTGCTGGCTATTTCCTCAAAGTTTCCTCAGTCTGCCTTCTTACTGAACTTTGGACCATTAGCCAAGGGTAGCACCATTCTCAGCAAATTGGTAAAATCATAAATATCATGAAGATTACATACATCACAGACTTGCCCACAGGCTAATGTGATAGGAATGTTTTATCAGTTGAGTTTTCCACCTCTCTAGCCTGTGTTAAGTTGACATAAATACCAGCCATCATGGGTACTTTGCAAGTATCTCATCCAAGTCAAGAATTTTTTTTTCCCTACACTACGCTGTGTCTTTGGCTGTACACAATATTTTTGTTCTGTACAGTTCCATCTGCTGCTGTTGTATCTGTTGTTTGTCATTGTGCAGGCATACCCCCAAATCTTCCCAGGTCTCCATACTACAGAATTTCCCTGTTAGTTCTTCTATCAAATCAATAGTTTTGGATTTTACATCTGTTTTCAGTAGATATTTGTAAGTGGTGAAAACCTGGAGCATAGTCACTTTATTCAAACTGTGCTTAGTGAGATTTCCTGGAAACATATATAGGTAACCATTTCTTTTCATATACAGGTTAATGCTGCCCTTGGGAGGGCAACCCTACTGACAATATGTGGTTTGATTCCTACCCACATGCCCTCTGACATTGTCTAGACATCTGCTTTCAAATTTGGTTTTGCTGTTTAGTTTGTTACCATTATTGAGTGTATTTTGAAGTCAGGTAATGAATGAATTCAGCTTTGTTTCTTTTGCTCTGGACTTTTCTTTCCCCTCAGGGATCTTTTGTGAGTCTACACAAATCTTAAAGTATTGTTTTCTATTTCCATGCCATCGGTATTTTACAGAGATTGTGTTGAATCTATAAGTTACTTGGTAATATGGGCATTTGCAACAACAGTTTTCCCCTCCCTTGAATGTGGAAGACATTCACTTCTTGTTTGCAACCTCTCTAATTTCTGTCCTTGATATTTTGCTATTTTCATTCCAGAAATCATTCAGGTCCAGAGCTAATTCTTTCTAACTCCTTCTAATTTTGTTGATATTAATGAGATTGTTTTCTTGATTTTTTTGTCAGTTGTCTGTCTGTTGGTACATAGAAATGCCACTGATGGACCAGGGAGATGGCTCAGAAGGAAAAGTACTTGCCATGCAAGCCTAAGGAGCTAAGTTCAAATGTCCAGAGCCCACATAAAGCCAGATGCAGTAATAACCATTCCAGTGTTCCTCTGGTAAGATGGAGTGAATGGCAGGAGAATTCCTGCAAGGTTTGTTAGACTGGCATAAGCAACAGAGAGCAGGAACAAAAAAGGGACTTTGCCTCACAGTGTAGAACTTGATGACTAACACCTGAGTCTGTCCTCAGACCTTCACATATGTGTCATGGCATATACATGTCCATTTCATACAAATTACATCCACACATATCATGTGTATGCAGACACATGCACATTATACACACAAAATTTTAAATGTATTATTAAAAGAAAAGCTTCTCATTCTTATATATTGGTTTGTATCCAGCAACCTTCTGAATTTATTTATCAGTTTAAAGTATATGGATGAAATCTTTCATCTGTGTATAAACTCATGCTGGGTTCCTGTCACTCTCTAGATTTTCTGATTGTTTTGTGTGCCACATGTTGTGTTCTTTCTTTCTTACATCTCTTTGCATTTTGGTGGGTTTTTGTGTTGATAGTATTAGATCTGCCTCTGTTTCTCTTTATGTATTTACTCTGCTCTCCAGTTTCATACTCTTTCATGAACAGATATTTAATCCATTCATTTTAGTATAGGGCTCATTTAAGCATTTCCTATAGGGCTGGTCTGCTGATAATGAAATCTCTGTGTGATCTCAAATTTCTCTTTCATTTTATAAGAGTAGTTTTGAAGGGTATATTCTTAGTTGGCAATTTTTTTCTTTCATTACTTTGAATATACCATCTTAATCTCTTTAGGTCCATAAAGTTTCTGCTAGAAACTTTTTTCTTGGTCTTTTAGTTTTTTCCTTGTTGTGATTTAGAACTTTTTTCTTACCTGTTTTCAGAATTCATTTTTCTGGTACTTTTAAAAGTTTCATAATAATGTGTCTTAAGTAGAAGCTTTCCTGAAACATTAAAGTCATTTTGTCGAAAGTTGGGTAAGTATTCAGGAATGACTTTTTTTTTTTTCCTCCTTTTTTATTTTTGATACTTTATGTACATTTCCAATGTTTCCCCTTTTCTGAGTCTCCTCTTTGGATACCCCTGTCCCCTCCCCAACCTGCCTCTAGGAGGGAATTCCACCTCCCACCCCCCCCCCCAGTCCACCCATCCCCATATTCCCGCCTTGACGTTCCCCTTTACTGAGGCCTCTAACATCCTCAGGCCCAAGGGCCTATGACTTTTTTTTTTTCTTTTTCCTGTGTCTTTCCTTTTCTGTGCTTTATCTTTCCGGAATGTCTGAAATATCTGACCCCATTGGCTCTGACTGATTTCATTGTTCTCTCATTTTTATTTTTTTGTTTTTAATCATACTGTTTAATTTTACAATGCTGCCCTTTAAACCCAGCAATTCTTTCTTCAGGCTCATTCATATTTCTGTGAATGTTTTTCATTGTATTTGTATCTGTCTTAGTTAGGGTTTTATCACTTTGAACATACTCCATGACCAAGGCAACTCTTATAAAGGACAACATTTAATTGGGTCTGGCTTACAGGTTCAGAGGTTCAGTTTATTATTATCAAGGCCAGAGCATGGAGCCATCCAGGCAGACCTAACGCTGTAGGAGCTGAGAGTTCTACATCTCATTATGAAGGCAAACAGGAGATTACTGGCTTCCAGGCGGTCTTAAAGATAAGGCAGTCTTCCAGATGAGGGTCTTAAAGACCATGCCCACAGTGACACACTTCCTCCAACAAGACCACATCTATTCTAACAAGGCCTTCACATAGTGCTGCTCCCTGAGCCAATCATATCCCACAGTATCTAACTCAAATTGTTTTATCTTCATGACTTTCTATTGTTATTCTAGTAGTAGTAGTAGTTCATTTTTATTGTCTCTCTTCTCTAAATCCCTCATTGATATCATGAATTGTCTTCTTTGTTTAATTGAATTTTCTATGTTCTCTTGAACCTCATTAAGTTTCTTTTTTAAAAAAATCATGGTCTTGAATTCTTAATCTGATGGTTCACCAATATCCTTTCCTTTGGTTTTATCTCCATAATGTTTCTTTGGTGATGTTTAGCTTCCTTTTACTTATTTTGTTCCTATCTTATTGGTATTTCTATATCCAATGAGTCACTTCAATCAAGAGGCCTTCCACAGTGAAAGACTTTCTAAAGTGATTTGTTCCTGGGTATGGCCTCTATAATCTTCATTGACATGAGCAATCTAGTGTATAGTTACTTTAGCTATAATCAGTAGGGGTTACATCTGCAGGTATCTCCATGGACCCAGACTTCAAGTATTAGAGGATTTAGCCACCATGTAATGGTAACACCCACCTTTGATAGAATAACTAGATTAGATTCCATAGATTAGAGAGGACAAGTCACCATAGGGGCTCCAAGTGAGTACATGCAATATTTCCAAAATCAGGATGCTGTGGCGTTAAAAATGAGTAAGTGGAGCTGCATGTTCTTCAGCATTGGTGGGCTGAGCTTCTGTGAAGTTCTTTATAGAAAATACTTTGTCTTCATATAGTGACATATATCACATGAAGACAAAATATTTTATTTTCTTTAGCATTTGAACTGCCTCTCCTCTCATCTTTATATCCAATCGACAGTACTAGATTACACATAAACATCAGATGAGTGAGAATACGAGCAAGAGATTCAATGAAAAGAAATTCTTATTCTCAGGTTTTTGAGCAGTTTGAAGAATGTGTAAGAGTTAGTGTTAATTTAGCTCATAGAAATGTACGCGCGTGCATTTTCTCTTATTTAGATTGATATTAGCTTCAAGAGAGACTAAATAATAAAAATACAAAGATTTATGCAGATAGTGTAAAATGTGTCTGTGTGACAATAGCAGTTACTCCCTCATGAACAAACATGTCTTGAATCTGTACCAACAACTTTTCGTCTTTCCAAATATTTTCAGTATTTTTCTGTCTCATTAGTGTTAAAAAATTAAAAATCAAGTCATCCAAAACAATGCTTTGGTTTATTTATCCAGTACAAAAAGATTCCCCAATCTGTAATTAGCAATCCAATTATCATTTTGTGTTTATCAATGAGAATACTTCAGTCTACTATTCCAAGAAAAGATTATCATTATTGATGGCAGTTGTCAACTGGAATTTATATTTCTAGAAAATAGTCATGTTTCAAATAAAATTTTATGCTTTTGGCCAGCATCACCCTGTTTTTCTTACATTTAAAACTTTGGAAACCACTATTGCAAAATAAGTTTCTCAAATCTTAACATTATAAATTTCAAACACAGGAAGCATAAAAAGCTTGGTTGTTTTTCTTCACTTTGCCTCTTTGACCTTCGAGAATGCCTTCCAAGTGTATCTATGTGATTCCAAATGGGAAACTTTCCTTTTCAGTGCTCAGTTGTATTCTAATATTTATGTATTATATCTGACTCTTGTTCAGATATTTCATTTATCAGGTTTATATAGTAGTTTTAAGCACATACATATGTATTACAATTACTTCATCTACACATACAAGGATGGATATTGTATACTGCTGTAATGAATAACAAGATATAGTTATTGTCCCAATTTTTTGATTTCATTTATATTTAAACCTGGAATTGAAACTGATACTCACTCGCACATTAGTTTGAGCAACAATGAGCTTTGTGCAAGAGGAGCAAGCTCATCTGCAAATACATAGCTGGTTCAAATTAAAATTCTCTTCATCTTTCAAACTAGAAGTTTAGAAAACTAGACTTCTTTTACTCTTATTTCCTCAGTTCTCTTCACTTAAGTTCATGTCACTCTCTATTCATGATGTGTGTTAGAGTTTATATTTTGCTTCTATTTAACAAATATCACTTACGGCTAACCATGTGTTAGGTATTGTCGCCACTCTGGAAAGATCTCAGTCAGCCAAAGAAACAAAACTTCTTTATACAGCTTACATTTTATTATTGGAAGTAGAAAATTTTAAGAAAGAAAAAAAAGTAAGTTGAATTATTGATATTAATGAAGGAGGGAAAATCAGGCAGACGGGTAAAAATTCACAACTGTAACTAATATGATCAGAAAAGACATTATAGTGGTCACATTTGAGCACAAGCCAGAAAAAGATGAGGAAATGAATCACACCAGAGCCTGGAGAAAGGACGTGCCAAACACAGGAAATGGGTATAGGAAAGCAACCGACTGGAATGTATCGGACATACTACAGGAGTCGCAATGATGCCAACATACTCAGAATTGTTCAAATGAGTAACTTAGGATCTGTAGATGCCCAGAAAAGCTTTGGACTCACTGTTGAGGAAATGGCTGAATCAGGACACTTTTAAGTAGGAATTATATAATTAACAAGCATTGAAGTTACAATGTTAAAAGCTTTTCAGAAATCTTTTCCAAAATAAGGGCCTGCAAATCATAGTTTTCAGTGATATCTAAATCAACTCTATCAAGGCTAGCATGAAATACATATAGGATAATAATATTTTCACAGCTTACATATTTAAATCATAGTTCTGTAAGGGAAAATGTAAGTAAAGGAATGTGTCTAATGTTAAACTGTCAGGGGGACTAAGAACAATACGTTGAATGGATAATGGTATATTTATACCAAGAGGTTGCTTGAAATGAGTGCAGCATCCTATACCAAAAGCAACAGAGGAAAGCTTGACTCTGTAGATGCTACCTACCATGCCTTCAGGCCACAGAATCCAAAGAATGGGTCAGTGTAGAGTCAGTTTTCAGGAAATCTTACTTCTCTTCTTTCTCCAACTTGATAGCAATGTCATATTTTTGCCTGGACATTGGACCGGCAAGCAAGGGAGTGCTAATAGCTTTGACACAAAGTGGACCTGAAGGTTCATGTGTTGGAGACTTGGTCCCCAGATGGTGCAGCAATTCCAAGGTGATGGGGTCATGAGGTGCTAATGTCATCATGGATGGGATGTTAGAAGGTAAGTCTGGTTTAAGGAAGCCGGCCCCTTAGATGATGGCTTGGCAGGGAGTGACTTCCACATGACCATTTCCTATCTCTCTCTCTCCTCAGAACCCATCAAGTGGGTGTTCTGAGGCACCATGCCCGCTGCCACGATGTTCCTCCTCACTGCAGACCTAAGCAACACCAGACAAAATAAACCTCCCTTCCTTTTCAATTATTTCTGGAAATCAAATATAAGGACTCACCACTCTCCATACTTACTTCAAGGCAGACATTTTATATGACATTAAAACCAAGCGTGTACACTGAAAGTAAAATTTAAAAGTTGTATCTGGACCTGATGATAATGAATCATATGAGTAAAATCCTGAAAATAAAAATGTCTTGTAAATTCCAGGCTACCCAAACTCAATTAAAGCCATGATGTAAAATTAAATAAAGCAGCTAACTAAAAATTTTAAGACATAGACTTTCAATCTTTTAAAAAGAATCTAAAAATTCTATACTCCAAAGGTTTTAACAACTGTTAAGAGACCATGTCAAGTGGTTACCTGGATTATCATTCTGGAAATGTTTAAATAAATGTATATCGAAACCAATGTCTTGAACAATAAACATGTGTTAGAAGCTTAATCAATCCTTCTTCTGTTTTATGTTTGCTTCTTATTAAAGTTTTCTGATAAAATATCGTGCTTCCACATGTTAGTAGGTGCTATCTTGAGAAATCAGTTGCATATAAATCAAAATCACTTGCCCTTTCTAGACTTATGACATCATTATCAGATACGCTGGGAAGTCATCATTTCCAGTGTGGTAAGACTTGCTGGAAATGGGGTTCGTACGGATGGAACAAATAAGTGAATCCGTGGACTCTCCACAGTCCACACTGAATCACAGTGAAAAAAACAGATGGAGGTTGAACGGGAAGGGAAAGACGATCTCGTGACTGTTTGTTTTTCTTAGATTTACAGCTTTACAAGTTCATAAATACACTTGGGATTTAAAACAAAAGCACAATCCCATGTGGATTGTAGACTGTCCAATAGAAAAGACAGGTAGAGAGAAAGCAGAGCCAAATGAGTGGGAGGCACTTCTCTTCGAGGAGCTTGTCGGAGGACAGAGACTTCACTGGGCTAAAGTATTCATCGGATGAGTGAATAAGGATGATGTCTGCCTTCATTTACTTCATCTTTACGCAAGAATATTTTGTCACAAGGACAGACTCACTGTGCCTTCCTGTTGGCTTTTTTCACATTTCATGGTATATAAATGGAAGAACTAAAATAGTAAACAGGAAGCTGCTATTTGATCAGATTAAGGAGGGGAGTCTAAGTCTTCCCTGAAGTGAGGGCAGCTCTTTTTTTAAATCAAGTATCTGAGATGCTTTCCCATGACTTGCAATTTTCTATCTAGAAGGAGAAAGAATTCTGTAGCTGAAATATTTTTTGTTCACTTAATATTTGAAACTGGGATTGTCTGCTTTAGTTTGTGGAGAGGGGCTGTGAGGCATGCAAGAATTCATAGAGAGAATGTGCGGAAGAAGGGTATAAACTGTGCAGTTGATACAGAGTGTCTCCCTAAAAGTTAAAAGCTTGGTCTTCGGATGCTGGGTCTGGTTAACAAAAGGGGATTTGGTCGTTAGGGCTGTGACCTAATCAAAGGTTTAATCCACTAGTGAATGCCCATAGCCTATTGGCAATGTAGAATTTCTATAGAAGATGTAGCATCAGTGAATGAAGATGGTCACTGCTAGCATGGACTATAATATCTTGACCTCATTTCTTGCTGGTTCGATGTCCCAGCTGCCTGAGATGAACGCTGTACCATGCCCTTCCACCATGTTCTGCCTCATCATGGGCCAAGAATATCAGAATCAGCAGATCTTGGGCTAAAGCCCCTGAGACCATAAAGCAAACTGAGTCTTCCTTCCTTTAAACTGTTTCTGCTAAGTATTAGTCAGAATGATAAAAAAGAAATATCTTGTAACCACAAAGAATACATGCTACAAGCAGGGAAACTGAGAGGCCAAGCAAATACTCTGTGAGCTTGAGGCCTTTGGATGCCTTGACACAGGAACTGAACCGTGATATGCCGTATCACTATGCAAAGAACCTGCAACTGCACAATCTGGGCTCTACTCAGTTTGCTCACCTTCATGGTAGAATGTGACATGCTCACTGCTTCCTAATAGATGATGGCATTCATAGCCTTCTTTCCTAGTATCCTCATGGATAAAATGACTTCCAAAATTACATCTCACTCATATCATCACAACTTGTTCGTGTTACAAAGCTTTTCGCTATACATGCATGGGAGTGCCAGTTGAGAGTGGAATTAATGGCCTTTCTCGGTGCTATTGACTTCTCAGTACTTTAAGTAAGTATTCACAGATTGTACATCTTACCCCCAAAGAACTCTGATATAGATTATATAGAAGTAAAATTCAATTCAAATTTAACATTAATTAAACCTTGTTATAGCTGCATTGATTTGTAAGAGAGCAGCTACAGTGGGCAATGTGGCATTTGGCTTGTTACCTGAGAGTCTGGCAATAAGAAGGGAAGTGCAGCGAGCTTTCTCTTTTTAGTGAGGACTATGAGACAGCTAGGAACACGCCTTCTTGTCCTTGGTATGTAGTACTTCTCCTTCTGGTCTTAATGACGCATAATGTGAAGATTATGTCTGTCACCAAATAGAAATGCAGCAAGTGAAAATCCTAAAAACTACAAATTTAAAAATTAAAAAAATATGGTTTACTTTCTCTTCAACTTTTAAATACATTTTTACCACAATAAACAATCTTCATTTAAAAAGAAAAATCAATTACTTTGTATCCAGTCCTTGTTTATCACAGATAATTTAGTGAGTGATATTAATGAGTCCTTTGAGGTGATCTAGTCAAGCAGTGACTTCAGACAAGGGAATATAAAAGCTAATTTAAGTCTTGTGTGATAGACTTGGTAGGACAAATGACTAAGAAGGAAGAAGCTTCTGGAGACAGGTTGTTTGTACACTGTAATTCCTGAGATTACCTCTCCTACTATAGATAAAGATACAGAAGTCCAGTTCACTACTGCCTTGAAAACTGAGTGCAATAAAATGAAGCTGTAAGAATTTCCCAAACACTGTGTTCTATTTACCCCCTGTACTAAAGAAACAAAGTCCTTGTCTTATTGAGACCTTGAATCTGTTAAATATCAACTTCACTTTAATGATTAAATCTTTGCTGAACTTTTATGTCAGGATGTTTGTATTAATTGAATAATGATTTATGGCACCTGTGTGCAGGTAGATTTGATGTTGTGATGTAAAAGTCACTTCATTATTTTACTGTGAAGAACTCACAGCACACATGGCTATCAATACACTGCCTCTATAATCTATAGTTTACCTATAAATAGCACTGAAGAATTTACACTGCTGTTTTATATGAGAAGGCATTCAGAATGATACACTGTGAATTCCTTAGTTTTTGTCCACTCCAGGTAATGTGAATAGTTTCTCTTTTGTTTCAGCTGATAGAAGATTCTCTGCAGCATGGCATTGTAAGCCTTGATCAAGTAGGCTTCTGGACATTTCTTTTGTCTTTGTCCCTTGCTAAGTTACTATACACATGTTGTCAATATTTCTATGTTAGTCTTTCTGTCCACTCCTTCTCCTACCCCTACACACACACACACACACACACACACACACACACACACACACACACACACACACACCCCTTTCCTTGCCACTCTCTTTTTCCATGATAACTTCAAAACTTAATGAAAAGCTTCATCATCACCTTGTTGATCTTCATGGTGACACATTCCTTTGCTTACTTCGAGAAAAGCAGGAAGGGTTGTCAGAGATCTTAGTTAAAAACTTCCTAAGCTAATGATTGTCAAACACCGTTCCCAAGGCACGGGTCTCTACGCCACTTTTGCACAGTCAAATTTCTCAGGCTTTCATTTAGCCTTTGAGGAAATTAGAATAGAAATCATCTATACTCAAATTCCACTAATAGGGAGGGACAGGGGACAAGGTGAATGCTGGATATAAGACCATATATGAACTTGGACACTGTTGGCAAATGTTTAAGCAGCAAGTTATTGAATAAATGAATACAAGAACAAAAATTAGATCTCTTTGAGCAAAATCAATTATAATATAATTATATCATTTATTTCCCTTCCTCTTTCTCCTTCAAACCCAATTTTTATGTCTTTAGTATATAAATACAACCTGCTCAGTCCATAGGGAGCTCTGAAGACCACAAAGACAGAAATTCCCATGTTGTCTCCATTCTAAGTTGTCACCTTGCAGACAGAGTTTGCTGTATGGTTAGTGGCCCAGTAGGATTATACGTGTACTGTGGCTCTCACAGTATGCATAGAGATCTGAAAGCTTGGAGAAGAGTCTGTAAGAGCCTGCTGCTCTGTGACTCCATACTCAGATGACCTGGGGTAATTCTTTCTTTTCTACATCTTTCAGCACTTGAGAAATAAGATGCCTGTAAAGGATGAACACATTAGTAATTCAAATACAAACTAAGAGCCACAACTTGGAAATGTGTACTCATTAAGAATTTGGATCTAGATGCTTCGCATTTATTTATTTATTTATTTATTTATTTATTTATTTATTTATTTACTCTTTTTTTGAGGTGAGCCCTTCTATGTTGCCCTGCATTGCCTGGAACTTGCCTCAGACTCATGGGCAACACTCCTGACTCTGCATATGAATGCTAGGACTACAGGCACACACCACCATACTGGGCATGGACCAGACTAAAATTTCAAAGTGTTCTAATATTTGTGTGTACACAAGTTAGCACACCTGCAGACTGAGAGTGCACCGGCAACATCTGGATGGGAATTTGTAGAGTTGGGTCATCACAGCACTTGTATGGATGATAATATCCCTTCCTTACTAAATGTTTGAATACCCTGGTGATACAGATTAAGAAGGACCTAATTAGCCTGTTCCATTTCCCCACTCTTTACTTTAGCAGAGAGCCCCTTCCACATAAAGGAAATAATAAGAAAACCACTCTGCCTGTACTTCAATTCAGTCCTAGTCATGAAGGCCCTCACTTGAGCAGAGTGCATCCTTTGGTAAAGAATAAGGAAAACCAATACATTTTTTTCACTATAAAAAGCACTGGGTGGGGTCAAGCTGCAAGTTACTAACTGAGCTGTAGCCTAGTGTGGCTTATTAAAGTGATTTGCCGGAGACTACATGTTCTGCCACTTGGCTCATTGTGAAATCTGTTTTCTCCTTCCTAGCAAGTGCCACACATGTGAGGCCACAATGAGTTTAATTCAAGTCAATGACAGCTAATAATTCAAACCTTATAGACGCACTTCAGAAACAAACAAAATTCCAAAGTCAAAACATGAAAAACACCACTTAAGTAGAAGTTTTAATCATGTACATAAAGTAAAATCTCCAACTATGGGCTGATAGAGTTCAAAGATATGATTTCCAGTGCTAGATTGACTTCCAGCTGACTAGGTTGTTTTCTTTGGTACAAAATCAGAGAGGGGATAGAGGGAGAGGGAGGGGGAGGGAGGGAGGGGAAGGGGAAGTGCAGAGACAGAGTGTGTGTGTGTGTGTGTGTGTGTGTGAGAGAGAGAGAGAGAGAGAGAGAGGAGAGGGAGGGAAGGAGGGAGAGGGAGGAGGAGGGGAAGGGAAAGGAGGGGAAGGGGAAGTGCAGAGACAGAGTGTGTGTGGGTGAAAGAGAGAGGGGGGAGGGAGGGAAGGAGGGAGAGGGAGAAGGAGGGGGAGGGGGAGAGGGAGAAACAAACTTTTAGGGAGAAACCCAGCAGTATGTTATGTATATTGAGTGCCTAATAAATGAGTTAAGTATAGTAATGTAACATAAAACTCATGAAAGTATTTCTTTTTTATATGACATACAAGATGAAGAATGAAAAGAACTTCAGCAGAAGGAGGATGAAGGTAAGTAGGGAAGAGAGGACTTCATTACCTCCTGGCCTCTGATTCTCAAATAAAGCTAGATTGTTACCTCTTCCTAGAAAGACTTAATATGAGTTATAATGAGATTAAATATTATGAAGAATTTATCACTTTTGCAGGATGTACTATTAAATGTCATGCATAATTGAAAGAATAATTTGGAAGTGATTCATTTTTACAACAAATGGATCAAGTCTGGAAGGAGTTAAGAATTTTAGAACTTAGAGGCACCCTCTCAAGTCCAGTGAATTTATACTCATTGAGGTGGCTTAACAGACATGTCACTGCAGATCAGTAGCTAAATGTTGTTTGTTTATGCTTTACAATAACAGACTATCATTCTGCACCCATACTAACCTGAGTCATTTGTCTCTTTTGAAAGGAATTTCCAGATTAGAGTTGCAAAGGAGAAATATGAACTGCATGGTCATCCTGAATATACTATCTTCACGTGGACTTCTATGATATGTGCTATTCATAGTCTCCAAGAAACAATAATAGCTGTCCTTTATAAGAAACCCAAATCATCATCAGGATGTGCAAAACTAAAAGATAAAGCAATCCATTTTGAAATGAGAAATCAACATTGTTTAAATTCTGATAAGACAAACACCAACTAAAATGTTATATCTTATATCCGTATAAAGAATGCTCTTGCATTCAAGAGTGCCCTGGCACAGTCTCACTTGAAAGGTAAATACTTAAAAGTCTGCATTCTAAAATATTTAAATTTAGATCAGTGTCACAAAGCTCCAAATACCCCTTTGATTACATATTGATGTTTTAAGCTAAAATTATTATGTGTTGTTTATACACCTGAACATTTGGAGCGCATTCCTCATATTCCATCATGAAAATATTTTACATAATTTTTGAATAATAAATGATGAACTATGATCTTCTCCATGCACAGTAAATGTTAAATACTTCATTGTTTGCAGACATTAAGCCATAAGTGTTATTTGAGATCTTACAGAATCCTGACCCCTTTAAAAGCCAAACAGCACTACTGCAGGCCTTCCCTAGCAACTGTATTCATAATGGCAATCTCCTTCAGTCAGTCAAACTAAATAAACCATCAAGAATTCCAAGCTAGAAATGAGTTGTTGAGGGCTCCCGTTATCATGTCGGGACTGAGGTCATGGAGGAAACCCGAATGTTATTTTCACTAGTGCTGGCCTGCCAGTTAGTGCTGGAATTAGATTTTAGTGAAGGTGAACCTCGCCACTGCTGATACGGGCAGAAATGCACTCAAAATCCTTGTAAGGGCAACAAAAAGGTTTGTGAATCTACCGCCCCCCCTCTTATCCTCTCCTTGTCTTCCATGTCTTCTGTGGATCTACAAAGTCATGGATGTATGCTAGGGTTTATGATCACCAATTTGTCTGGCGCTGCTGCGGGTCAGCAAAACTTCCTGGGCACTGTGTAGCATCACAGGCAAAGGAACCTAGGCCTTGGTGTAGTGCTGGTTAAATATTAGCAAAGCCTGGTTGTTGGTTTGTTTTGTTTTTCCACATGGTACACTCAAACAGACACTCTGCTTTTGTAATATAGTTGTGTTAGAGGGGAGTGTCATAGAACTTTACCGTCTCAACATATGTTGGGACAACAAAACATCTTATCAGGTGAAATGGTGTGTTGGGGAGGCGCTGGCATTCTTCCTGAGCACATGGTTCCAACTCCATGTCTTCCTGGCCCAGGAGTTTCAGATGAAGAAGCATACCTGTTAAACTTCCTATAAACACACACACACACACACACACACACACACACACACACACACACACACACACTTGAAAAGTGTCTCTGCATCCAGAACTCCACCACATTCCTTTTGCTTGTGGCTCAGATATCCAGCTTTTAAGTCACTTGCTCTAACACAGAATCTCAAAGGAAAAGATTAAGGAAAAAAAAGATCTGTACTTGTAAAATGTCTTGTGTGGCAGGAGCAATGAGTGAGGACATTTACTTTTAGACTCCATAGCGTAAAATACTATTTGGAAATTATAAATGGACTATTCAGCCACAAGATAGCATACCTCATATGCATAATATGTTCTCTCTTAAGGGTTAAGTATACTGTGAACAGGGATAGCATTTAAAGCCACTACCAAGTGTGGAAAAATGAGCTGTGAATTCATATTATGTATAAATTAGTAAAGCAAGTTAAAACCAGCTTATATTTTTCTTTTTCTTTTCTAGATCAAGTCCTAATATACCATTACTTTTTGCAGGAGTAAATCCTTAGGTAATTCCTATGTATTAAGATTCCTGGTAGTCTTTTCCGGTTGCTTGACTGGAGTAGTAGGAGTGCTACAGTCTAAAAAGAGTCCCAGGATCTCATCAGGATGCATTATTTACCAGTTTCAGACATTGCAAATACAGTGCACAAGACACAGAATCTTTATTGACATATTGATGAAAAGAGAGAATTAGTACCATGAAGACACAGTGAAATGAATAAAGAATAGTGTTCGAAGAAATTAGGCTAATGATCTGAGAAGTAAAGGTTTGCGGTCAGGAAACTATCCCTCCAGGCAGATCGGATGCTGAGCTAGATGCAGGAACCTCTGTTGTACCTGCTGGTTGGCCAACAATAAGCCAACTTTGACTGGAAGTCTTGACAAGTTACAAGATTTCATGTTCTTGTTGTAAAACATTTCAGAATTATTTATTACATCTGTTGAGTTTTTAGAATAACATTTGTCCTGGATTTTGAGCACTAATGGGCATTTTCGTATCAGTCTGACATGAACATTTGAAATACACCCAAACCCATATATTCTCAAGATTAGAAATAGCCTTGTTATAAGTATGTCCTAAAAAATTATAGCCTGAGATGCAAAGGGGCTTTTAAAACTTATTTTTTTGTAGGTTATACTCTTTAAAAATGGAACCAAAAGCAGCATCATGTTCTCTGCTCCAAATGTCATTCTCTTTGTCTTGCAGCACACAACAGTCAGTAGTCTACAGAGACCTGTTACTCATGGGCGATGGGTTACTAGACTTACTTGCTTCTGAGAGAAACGTGATGTCTAAGTCCTACTACCTGATACCATCCTCACCTCCAACAAATGGCCAATTAAGTACATGAGCCAGGCGTGGTGATTCATGGTTTTAATTCACTCAAGATGTAGAGGCGGGTGAAGCAGCAGTTCAAGGCCAGTCTCAGCTATAAAGCAAGTTCTAGGCCAACCTTGGCTACATGAGACCCTTTCTCAAAACAAATGAAAAACAGTATATGTAATAAAGAATTTATCAGCTATAGGAAGATGCAGATTGTCTAAGTTGTGTTGCTTTGTTGTTGAATATAGAAATAGTGACTATGGAGCTAAAGTAGAGCAGAAACCCAGCATTGGAGGAAAAAGAAAGGCTCCATACTGTCTCGTACAGATAAGTTGTGTAAGGCAAAACAAAACAAAATAAAAACAAAAAAACCCAGCTCATTTCCAGATTTGGAAATCAGAGTGAACATGATCCACTAGTAATTAGTACACAATTAAATCAGGAAAAAAGTCAATGTTTTAGGAAATATGGCCCAAGTAATTAGGTATATAAGGAAAGCAAACTCTTTCTTCTATCACTTACTAAACTGACAAAGTAGGTCATTGTTAATAGGCTTTCTCTCTGTGTATGCAACCCCAAAAAACTATTATATTTATGTCACATAGATATTCATATTAACTCTGCTTCTTCAAGAATTATAGGGATTCTTTGCATCATTTCAACATCTACACTTCTCACCTTCGCATAGTGTTAAGAGGCAATGCTTTTAATTTTGTGATGCCCACAGCATGACCATTGCAATAATGGTTCTTTAGGACAATTTTAAGGGTAGTTGAGAGTACTAGAAGTAATGAATATTGAATTAAAAGAATTAGTTAACCCACACTCTTTAGTGAAAGACTCAGAATTTTTAACATGTGAATACTACAATCTTGAATCTTTTTATAATAAATTTTAAACATTTGATAGTTTGATAGTAATTTGTTATTTCCCAAGACATATCTGACTGCTGGATTCTACTCTCCAGGGCTCTCTGTGTTTGGCAGGAACTTTGCAAGCATTATTCCAGTAGTATTCCCTCCCATCTCACTTCTAGAGTTCTAAGACCATTGCATAAGGCAGAATAAAACAAAGAATATGATGCAAAAAGAAAAGAAAAGAAAAGAAAGACAGAAAGAAAGAAAGAAAGAAAGAAAGAAAGAAAGAATGAAAGAAAGAAAGAAAGAAAGAAAGAAAGAAAGAAAGAAAGAAAGAAAGAAGGAAGAAAAGTCAAGTCTCTGTCAAGTCGAGCTTGATTGATTGGTGTTAAATGCCAGGCATGAACATGCAATTGCAGGTCTGAATTCAGTTCTAGATGATATGATACATACAATTTACTGAGCATAATCCAATTGTTTCTTAATGTTCTGAGATGATCTCATTTAATATAGGTTATTATGTTGTACTGTAATGACCAAGGTTTATAGAACCCAGGAGGGTCTATACTAAGAGCTCCCAGAAAGCAACAAGTTCCCAGGTCTATTTTTCCACTGTTGTCAATAGGTCTGTGATTGTCAGGTTTGCCAGTCTCACTGCTCTCAAAATGCCTGACTAATCTCTGACAGACTGGACTTCAAGTCAAAGAGATCCGATTGCTAGAATTATTTTTTATATAAGATTCAATAGGCTAGTTTGGAACTACTTTTTCTTTTTATGACATCTACATACATTCAGTTATCAGATTTTTAAACTTAATTTTGAGCTGACGAGATCTCATATTGTTTGTTTCTGGGTTGTTGACAACATTTTAAAGTGAAAAAATACACCTCTATTTGTTTGGGAATGTGCATGATATTTTATAACATTTAATCATGAACTCCATGAAAGCTAGATTATCTAGTATTTTCCTGTTAAATACATAAAACACTCAATAGATATATGTTAGTTGAAAGATCTTTTAATTTCCTCTTCCTTGTCTGTAATTTAAAAAAAAAAAACCATCAAATTTATAACAAATTCATTGAAAAAATTGTGTTTCTTGCAAAAGCATCCTAATTTTGTGAACTGCATCAGCTCAGGACTCTACCTAAGTCCAACTTCTAGTACCACCTAATATAAACTTGAAGTGCATTGGTAGAGTCAAGTGGACTCTTAATCCAATATTATGTCTTTATGAAAAGAAGAGGTACTCAGACAGAAGATAGACAGTCCACAGACAGGAAGATGCATTCACACTTGAATTCACAAGTTTAAGAACACCAAAAAGGAGCAGAAGGCAAAGAGAAACAAGGAAGGATTCTCCCCTGTAGGCTTCAGAGGAAAGTCAGTCCTGCTAACATCTTGCCGAAAGAAGTGGGAGGTAAGTAGTTGTGGCATTAAATCTTCCAGTTTGTGTGACAGTTTAGAACAGGTACAGGAAACTTCTCAGACTCATCTTCTTTTATTCTCGGGTTCAAGAGAAGAAAAGGCCGTGAGGTGTGGCTGGATCCTCTGATCTCATGACAGACAATGGCTCTTCCAGCTGCTGAGCTGACAGAAAGGCAGTCTCCATCAATGAGATTCGTATGAGTGAAAAAACAAGAATGATCTATTTCTCCTCAGATGGATTAGACTAGATACCAATGGTTACAGAAATGGAAGGGAAGTTCAAAATCTCAAGAGCTAATATCTCAATTTTTCCGTCAACGTAGTTAATGGCAGCACTTGATATTTGTAGGGAAGATCATGTAAGAACATTATGATGTAAGCACTTTATAATGTTGAGTCCATGAGACACTCATTCTACTTGTGGGAGGAAGAGGGTGAGGAGAGTAAGAAGAAATATGATTTTTGTGTATCAATTTTATGAAATTAAAAATTAATAATAGCACCATGAATAATAGTAGCTACATTTAATTGGGCAATTTATAAATGTCTTTAGGCCTCTGACTCTTTAAATGTATGTTGTTGAGTTTGATTTACTTAAAACCCTGTGAACCAGGCATCATTTTACAGATTAAAAAAGTAAATTACTTTAATGTGGTGATACATACCCATGGTTCCACAGGAAGTAACCTCAAGTTCAAGGCAAGCCAGGGCTTCATAGCAAGATCACATGTCAAGGAGAAAGAGACACACAGAGAGAGACAGACAGACAGAGAGAGAGAGAGAGAGAGAAGGAGAGAGAGAAGGAGAGAGAGAAGGAGAGAGAGAGAGAAAGAGAGAGAGAGAAAGAGGAAGAAGAAGAAGAGGAGGAGGAGGAAGAGGAGGAGAACTAGAGAGACAGGCCTCATCATATTCACACAGCCATAATGGGAATGACATTCAAGCCTGCATCCTATGGACTCTGATTTATCCTAAGCACTGTTACTCTGAGTCGGTACTTATTGCAGGCTCTAGGAATAATTTCCCATTGTTTTTCTAAAAAGAGATAACAAGTGTAAAAGAATTTCTCAAGTTATCAGAGAATGACTGAGTAGTTTTATGTTCTGGGAACTGTTCAAATTTCAGGGAAATATTTGACTATTCCAGTGGCAAGTTACTATATACAGCTTCCCTGCTGTATATAATAATTTTTGGCAAGTTAACAAATTTGTTTTAGTAATTTTTTCACTGCCTGCAGTCCTGGCTCACAACAGTAGGAAAGGAGATTATCTGCATACTCGTACTGGAACCGAGAAAACAGGTACTCTGCTAAAGATGAGCACTACTGAATGCTGGCACCACTGAATACTAGCTCTAAATTAGTACCAGCACCTCTGAGATTAACACCACTGAGTACTAGTACCACTGAGTACTAGAAACACTGAGTACTAGCAACTTGAGTACTAATACACTGAGTACTAGCACCACTGAGGCTAGCACTACTGTGTGCTGGCACCACTGAGTACTAGCACCTGTGAGTAGTAGTGCACCACTGAGTACTAGAAATACTGAATACTAGCACACTGAGTACTAGCACACTGAGTACTAGCACCACTGATTACCAACACCACTGAGTAGTAGAACCACTGAGTACTAAAACACTGAGTACTATTACCACTGAGTACTAGAACTACAAAGTGCTGGCACTACTGCATGCTGACATCACTGAGTAGCAGCACGGCTGAGTACTAGTACCACTGAGTACTAGCACTACTGAGTACTATCACCACTGAGTATGAAATTACTGAGTGCTAGTACCACTGAGTACTAGCACCTCTGAGTACTAGCACACTGTGTGCTGCGAATGAACTTATTTTTTTAATTTATGATTCCATACATGCGTATGATGTATTGCATTCACTCTCCCAACCCCTTATAGACAGGAACATTGAGGGAGTCTATGAATATACAGCCTGTTCACTGCCACCCCCCCTTCCTCTCCCCTTTTAATTGTTTTTATTTTGGTTTGTGGTTTCTCTGTCTAAAATTCAATGTCCAAATTTTCAATTCAAAGGAGCAATGTTTCATTTGTATATTCAATTTGTCTTCCCTTCTCAATGTAGCTTCTAAAACACTCTTTTTCAATTGCAGTTGGAATGATCTAGATTTGAGATCCTGTTAATCATTTTCCCCATTTACCATGGAAGCTGGTATTATAATGTGAGTCTGAAAGGAAGGGTCTCACAATTCTGTAGCTGAGGAAATTATCCTGGGAAGGCAGGAAGTTGCATTAAGGATCCTAAATAAATGAGAGCTCTCCAGAGAGTTTCTCCTATTCCCATTTTGTTTCCTAATGCCAAATCCGTTTCTTGAACTTTTCTCTTTTGCTTCATTGTAGGACACTTTTAAACTCCACCAGTCTACAGAGCAATGTTGAGCCTTATTGCTTTAAAAAGCAATCAAGTCAAAAGTCCTGTATAAAATGAGCACATTTCAGAGAATTTAAAGATAACACATTATACATTGAGCTACAATCACTCAGTATTATTTGGGAAGGGGGTCACAGAAACATTTTTTTCCTAGAATTTAGTATATATATTTAAAAGGAAAATACACACTTTTCTGAGCCTTTGTGTTTGCATGGGAGTTGAAGAAACAGGCCCCAGCAAGTCTGACAAACATCTGGGAAATGGTTGTGTGGACTGTTCAGGGTGCCCACCCCCTTCACATTTTGCCTGGAATTAATAACAGTGTCTTCTGATGTGATTGGCCACAACAGTTCCAGTAATTTGAAATACAAATAGTGCTGAGAAAGCAGGGTGCAGATTGACATGTTATAGTTCTGGAAACTCTGATGTTCATGAACAGTGTAGCAGTCACAGGAAAGAGGAATCGCAGGAAAATACCGATAGTGGATTGGATCTACACTCACAGGAGAGGGCTTGCACAGCAGGAGAACCACATAAGCTACATCTTCAGCACTGAAGTTTCTTAGCTTCCATTCTTCCCTTCTGAAAGGATGAAAGCGCTCTGCTATTAGTTAGTGGTCTCTTTCCCAGTGTCTGTAAATATCATGCACGGATGAATGTGGAGAGTCTCTGTTTTCAAGTATAGAGTCCAAGGCTAGACAGAGCTTCTCTACTCACCTTGCCCCTCTAACACTCCCAATCTCAGCCTCTCCACCTGTCAGCTGGGTAAACATCAGTACTCCCGTAGTGCAGCTCTCATCAGGAACAGGTGAGATAATGTATGTCAAACACCTTTAACAGGGCTGGCATCCCCAACACTCTCGGGGATTGGTATTAATTCTTGAGTATGCATTTACTTAGCCTGAATGTGCTTGTCTAGAAATTGCGAATTCTATATCTAAGATAATATCTCAAAACATGCCTGAAATTCACTTCTTTTTTGCCAATATATGATGATTAAATGGGTTCTATGTGTTACTGAAATCTAAAGACAAATAAAGAAGAGAGAGAGAGAGAGAGAGAGAGAGAGAGAGAGAGAGAGAGACTATATTGAATTTGTAGAATAGAAATATTTTTTTCTTGTATATATTGCTCATATTAAAAGGAAATTCTATAATGCAAATAATATAGTGGTAGGATTTTTGATCATGAAAAAAAATATGAACCAACCTTACTCACACTAAGGGGAATTCAGAGGCACCATAAATACTATAAGTGCTTTATATTGATTTTAGGAATCTGTGGAAGGGATGAAATCTAACCAGGGGAAGATTAAAAGGATTCATGCATTTGATAAAAGAGGACAGGGGACCATCATGGAGCTGTGTTCTGTTTTTCAACTACGTTTATGTCTTTATCCTTTCCAATTTTGCAAACTCATCGCAAATGCTTTGGGTTTTTTTGTTCGGTTGTTTGGTTGGTTTTTTTTTGTTGTTGTTGTTTGGTTTTTGTCATTGTTTTGTTTTGCAGTAGGATGAAAAATAATACTTTAGAATTAAGGGGAGTCAAATATCAGCATATGTATATTTGACCTTAATTGCTGATATGTACAAAGTTGTTAAAGTAGAAGAGTAAGCCATAGACTCTTAAGACAAATACTAGACAATCTAAGATGGTTACGATTAAAAAGCAAGAATAATTTATCTTATTAAAATAAATATCTATCATCATTTGCCCCATGAAACCAAGATTCTTAAAAGATTAAATTGATTCTAAGCAAATTAAATGAACAATCTGAACTCAGAATGTAGACATTCACCCTTATCGCTGGATAAGTAGAGAATATGAATAGAAAATGCTGAAGATTCAGCTCAGGGGTCAAGAATTTGCTTCCTATAACTGGGGACTTGTATTATCTAAACACATAGAAAGTAAAGGAATAGAATGTATGGGAATAGGCATGTTATAAATACATTTAATAAGCTTATCAAAAGAACAACAAACTTGGCACATAGTTCATCTTCTAAATTTTAAAATGGGATGTCTCATTAATAGGTCATTTTGTTTAATAAGATTATATGAACAATATTAATCAAAACAGATTTTTTACCTTCTTAGAATTGTAATTTATTCATATCAACATGTGAAAATTTCCAACATATTTTAGAAAGGAGAGTTTGGTGGTTTGAATGATTATGTCCCTAAAAGGCTTAAAAAATTGATACTTGTCCTCAGTCCATGGAACTGTCTGGGAAGGATTAGAAGGTGTGGTCTTGTTCAAAGAAGCAAGTAACTGGAGGTTAGGCTTTGAGGTTTAAAAGCCTACAACATCTCCCATTTGCTCTCCCAATTACCTCCTTGTGGCAGATGTAAGCTCTCAGCTACTGACCTGGCCCCATGCCTGACTGCTGCTGTACTCTCCACCATGACTATGGTCTTTAACATTGGCACCATGAAACCCAAATTAAATGCTTTCTTTTATGCCTTAGCTATAGTGCTTTGTCACAGCAATAGAAAGTAATGAAGAAGATACATTTACACACAGTAAATAAATTCTCTTTATTCTAGAACTAAACTCCAAAGAAGGGAGGTGTGCATGCCATGGTCAGAAGGCTATGGACAAAGAAAAAGTATGCTAGTGGTAAGGACAGATCCTCTTCTGTGGAGAGTTTGAACATAATAGATGACAGAATTTATATCACAAAGTGCAACTGAGGTCACCATGACAATGCTTTCCATATGTCAGCCACAAGTGAAGGAATCAGGACTTCCTTTATAACTCCTGAAAGCTGGAGGAGATGTTCTACTATCTAGAAACTTCCTATTTTCCCTCCCTATTACTGACCTATTATCAAATGTAAATGCATACATAGTCGTGCACACAGTGAGGAAAAAAATCCTGACAATTTTTAAAGGTCTAAAAGGAAAATAGATTGTCTAGTAAGCCACTCCCAGTTCTTAAGGGTTCCATTATTTTAATAACAGATTCAGCATAGCTAGTGTATAATTTCCTGAGGCTAAAAAGCCAAATACTATAAATAGTTTAATAATAGGTCCTCCTTGACATGGATACTATTTGTCCACATGAAAATATCATCAATGACACCTTTGTTGGCTGGTTTCAGCAAAACTACCACGCTCTTAATGAGCATTTATTATTTATTTGACCTTCAGAGGTCTCAAGGTGCATGCACAGTTATAAAGTCATATGCATAAAACCATTTCTGCAATAAATTAAAATTAAACTAACCATGGCAGTGGTATTCTAGGAGCATAGCTTTACTTACTTGGGTAGGCCAAGTGGAAGCAATGAGTTCTGCTCCATGTCCTGAAGGTCAAAAGAATTGGATCCTGTCAAAGAAGAAAAGGGAGAAAACTGCAGAGTCCAGCAAGAATCAGCCTGGAGACCGTGGCCTGTCTATAGAATAATCTAAGCAGGCGGCACCATCAGCGCTGCTGGAGAAGCATCAGGATGAACTACAGGCATATTAATGTGGTGCCAAGAGTAACTTCAGCAATTCTGCCTTGTTTACCTGCTCTACATTAAAGCACAGAGTGGCCTTCCCTAGAGACGCAAGGTTCTGTGATATAGACAAGACGCCTTCAGTGGTGCATATCAAAGATGATCTTTTCATCACTTGACTATCCTGACAGTGAAGAGCATCAAATGCATCATCCTCTACTTAATAAGGGCTACTTGGTGAAGAAAGAAAATGTCTTTCTAGACAAGAGCGAAAAAGTCATAGGGCTTAATTGAATGAACTTCCTGTCATGTATGCACCACTAACTATGCAATGTCCCACTGAAACCAGAGTTATATTACACGTTCACTGATCAAGTGGCCAATGGCAAGGTTACCCACTGTTCTGAGAGCGGCTCCAAACTTCTTGGATCTCAGAAGGAATGCAAGGAGGGGAAGCCACTCTGACTATATAGACTTCAGGTGAACAACAACAGGAGCAAGTGGAGATGGCAGAATCGCCAGTAAAGCTCACCACATGACCTGATGGGATAAAAATGACCCAAATTCAGAATTAAAAAAAAAAGGATTTCTTACAGAGATTTGTCACTCTAAATGGAAAATAGATTAGTCATCAGAGGTGATGAAGGGAAAGAACGTAGTTGGGGAGGGGAACAGGAGGGATGAGGTGGGGGAGGCACGGAAAAAAGCGAGGGGGAGGGAGAGGGGAGAGAGGGAGCGAGAAGCTGGAAACCTAGGACAATAGAAACTCTCAGGAATCTATGAGGGTAAACCGAGCTAACAGTAGCAATGGGGAGATGGAGTCTGAACTCCATCTTCTGTAACCAGGCAAGACTTCCAGTGAAGGGATTGAGACACCAACTCAACCACAAAAACCCCTTAGACTCACAAGTTGTACTGTTTAAAAGATGTGCAGAATGAGGGAAGAGCCAGCCAGTGACTGGCCCAGCCTGAGACCCATGCCATGAGAGGGAGTCCATTCTGCTATACTTGCAGGAGCCTAGCATAACTTTCATCAGAGAGGTTTCTCCCAGCAATTGATGGAAATTAATGCAGAGACCCACAGCCAAACATTAAATGGAGTTTGGTTCCAGAATCCTGTGGAAAAGGGGGAGGAAGGATTGAAGGGGTCAAGAGGACCACAAGAAACCCTAAGGAATCAACGAACCTGGGGCAATAGGGGCTCCTAGAGACTGAACTGCCAATTAGGGGGCATGCGTTGAATGGACCTAGGCCCTATGCACATATGTAGCAGTTGTGCAGCTGGATCTTCATGCTAGACTCCTAAACCAGGAGCATGGGCTGTCTCTACTACACTGCCTGCCTTTGGATCCATTTCCCCCGATTGAGCTATCTTATCTAGCCTCAATAGATGTGCCTAATCTTACTGTAACTTGATATGTCAACGATGGTTGATATATATATAGGAAGTCTTCCCTTTAATGAGGAGAAGGGGAAAAGGTAAGGTGAGGGGGGGAACGAACGGAAAGGAGAGGAGGGAGAGAAAGCTGCAAATGAACTGTAAAGTAAATAAATAACTCAGTAAAAAAGATTTCTTATTGCTACAATATCATTGTTTTTACCTGCCCTCAATGTAGCCCCATAGCTCAAAAAAACACAAGGAACTCTGTCAGTACAGTATTATTTAAAAGCTGATATAACTGAGCTGAATAGGTGGGCTACCTATCTGGCGGAGCAAATGTGCTCACCTTGCAGACTATGAGGTTTTATTTTTGTTTGGCTTCATTTTAATACAGCTATTTTTGTGCTCTCTGATATTTATGCTTTGTCTGCTACTAATGTTTCCTTTGCAGTGGGAGAGGGTAGGTAAATAAAATAGGAACAGACTTCCATGAAGAATGAAAAAAAAGTCGCCCGGTGTATAGTCTTCTCTTATTTCCTCTCTTCCAAATATTACACTTCAAAACATTTCCTCTAAAGAATTGCTTCACAAACTTTCAGTTTTGTAAAGAGGTAAAATTACCACCTTCTCTCCCCCAAACAGAAACAGTTTGTATAGCTAAAACCCAAAAGAGAGAGCACTTACTTGGACCCAATTTCTTCAGTTTGTCATTTTAGGATGAAAACAATGCCACCAGTCACAATCATATAATATAATATAATGCAATATGATGCATTGACTTCTGCAATGAGCCTCCAAAGTGTCTTGATTTTAGGCATTGGGAGTTAAATACATGAACTATAATCAGTTATATGCCTTCCTTTTTAAAACTAGGAAAACTAGAGTGATAGTGAGAGCTATCAGAAAGGATTGTAGACCTGAAGAGAGAAGGCTCAGTGGGGAAACTCTTCGTCCCTCAAGCATGAGAATCTGAGCTCAGACCCCCAGCACCAATATAAAATGCTAGCTGGCTAGGACGGGCCTGGAATCTCAAGACTATGGGTGAGGAGAAAGGGGAGAACTTAGGATATTCACAGGTCAGATACTCTATTCAGTCA
>CM052701.1:103984283-104085883 GCA_028551405.1 Uromys caudimaculatus
CTCCCTCCCCCCCCCTCTCTCTCTCACACACACACACACACACACACAATGGTTGCTCAAAATACTTTCACTAGTTCTACATTATAATCCTCCAATTCCAAGCCTCCTTCATGAACGCTGGCTCTCCTTTCTTCTTCTACCCAGCCTCATGCTCACTATCTACGCTGCTGCTTGCTCATGCACTCTTTCCGGAAGATTGTGCTAGCTCTGCACGCTTTCTAATTACGCACAGCGTCCTTCTCTCTACTTTTGTGTCAGTATGGGACATTGCATGCTTAGCAGTTTGTCTCACCCTGTCAGGATTTTTGTGCTTTCCCTCTATCATAAGCATGTGAAGAAAATCTCACTGCATGTGAACGCTCCATGGTTAAGAACAATGGGTATTGTGGAAGATATTAAATTCAAGCTAGTTTGACATTGTTAGTCAGCAGAATGGTGTTTATCTGTAAAATGGGCACTGGCATCTCTGGGATGCATGGATAAATAAATGAGATAATGCATACAAACAACTTAGCACTGGCTTTAGGAATAAGGAGTACTAGAGGAATCATGGCAGTGATTACAACTCAAGCCACAAATTTACAGTCATGTACAATTACTGGAGGCAGCAGACTGCTTTGGCTATTAATGTTACAATAAAGTTATCCAACGTTCTTCCTTAGTCATTCTTCATTGTCAACTTGACTGAATTTGGATCCAGTCAGGAGACTAAAGCATTCATTTATCATATGTGAGGTTCTCTGCAGAAGGGATTAACTGAGTATTAACTGTGAAATCCACAACCTCAGGCCTAGGCACAAAGGAGACAATGTTGAAAGGAAGAATCTGAGTTCAATTCCCTGCTCGCCCCTTGGTGGAAGCCACGAGCTCAGTGCTCCTCTCTGCCATGCCTCCTGAGATATGGCGGTCTGAAACTGAGCAAAGTCAATCAGCTTCTACTAAGTTATTTATATTAGCTATTTTATCACAGCAAAGTAAGACACCTTCTGAGTCTCAATCTCCTCATCCTAAGAAATGAGAAAGGAAGAACAAATACTCTTTATGTGTAAAAATAGTAGAGTCTGCCATTGATTACACACAATCTCACTAAGGTCTAAATGTGTATTTTGTTATTCATCACAACCGTTCTAAATTCTAGCATGGTACATATTCTCAGAATGCAATATAAACTAGAATTAGTACATGTTTAAATATCTGTGGTTATCTCTCTGTACAGAAGAAACCTCATGCACAGATGATAAGAATTATGTATAGGGAGATTTTTCTATATGCTGAGGCAAGCCGGAGCTTTATGTTTATTTTATCTTATTTTTGTCTAGAAATAGTAAAAATCATTGAGTTTCCTTGAAGGATAGCATCTCTCAAACAATTAAACAAACTTTATGGTATACTACAATGTCTGGAGCACTTTGCTTTTCCAGTGAATAAGAACGTTCCGTGTTTTCGGTCTGTTTTCGGTCTGAGGCGTTGGGATGAACCCTCCAGCTGATCAGTGCCTAGAAGCTTTTGAGCCTCAGGACTGTCACATCTGATAGCACTCTCCTCCTTGGCCCTTGTTCATTGTTCTGAGCTATTATTTAAGTACTCGGGTTCTGAATAAGTCCTGGCGATTCTGGGTCCAGGAGAATGGCCTCTTAACAAAATGTTCTTACACATTAATCAGTGGCCATTTGATTTCAATTAATATTTTTATATGAATCTCATTTTCACCTTAGAGATAACTGTGCTGAAGGCACAGATAGCCATTTGTTACAACTTTTTGTTTGGTTGGTTGTTTGGTTGGTTGGGGTTTTTTTGTTTGTTTGTTTTTGTTTTTGTTTTTCTGTTGTTAAGAATGCCTAAGTAAAACTAATTCTTGGCTGCTTATGAAGAGATCAGATCCTGCTGGTGGATATTACAAATCAACCCATTATTCTCAGGGACATTACAGCCCACCCTATAGCACTGGGATGTGACTTAAGGTACAGAAGAAGAAATGAGGGCGAAGAACTCCTTTAAAACCTATATGATGTTCTCATATTTCTCAGTTGACAAGAAGAGTAAATGAAGTAACTAACTCTGAAATATACATATCTATTAACTTGAAATTTACAAATTATACTTTGCATGGAACATATCTTGTTCTATCTGCTACCCATTCACATAATGTGTTATTTCATTTTTCTTTTTCTTTGTTTTTAAAAACACCTTTACATATGATAGTGTGGTGTTGGATTAAAGTGGTGTGAGTCCTGTGTCCTCCCCAGGGCTCGGGCCTCTGGGAGAGGCAAGAAGAGGGAAGTTTGACTTCGTTCACCCCACAGCAGCACTGGGTGGGTGTTGGGCTGTGAGAAGCCACAGGACACTGCCCAGGGTGGGGAAGTGTGGCCTGGGGGCCCCGGGACTGCACAGAGCTGTCTGGTTCTCAGGCTCTTGGGCATCCCAGGCGCTGCTGGATGCAGTCAAAGAGCTGAGAGCAGAGTGGGAGCCTGCGGGCCAGATCTAGCCTGGGGCTGAGGGGGAAAGACAGGGAGGAGCCTGGCTGGGTCCCACTGGGGACTGAGTCTTTGGCTTATCTGTGGCTAGCTGGGTTGGTTTGATAGAGACCTTGGCTGGGAGAGCGGAGAGGTCTTTTGTGGGAGACTAGACGCGGCTCTTTAGAGGAAAGCCTGTTCCACTGCTTCCCACAGTGGATCCTGATGAAGAGAGACAGTCCATGGTTCTAGGGTGTTTATTTTCATGGCAGAGAATGGTGATGAGTGAAACCTATTCCCCAATCTCAGGGCGGGCCTGAGATTAAAATACCTTTTGCAAGGAGGAGTGGCTGGTAAGGGGAGTTTATTGACTAAGCCTATAGTTGCCTCATTAAAATGGGAATGTTTTGAGGCTATGTGACCACACCTCTACCTGTGGAGGGGTTTGGGGTGACATGATGTGACTGATGGTCACATACCTATGGAGAGCTGCAGCCTGTGTCAGGAGCCTGGGGCCCAGGAGCCTGGCAAAATGCATTCCGTCCCTTGTACAGTTGTCCCCTGCTGAGGATCCCCTACTGGGGCTCTGGGGTTTTAAACCTTAGCTCAACCAGAAACCAGGCTGCCTTCATGGTCCCACAGTGTGGTAACTAGATGTATGGCGACTTGACATAAGCTAGAGTTATCTGAGAGATGAGAAAAATCAGGTTATGGGCAAGCCTGTTGGCCATTTTCTTAATTAGTGATTGATTTGGGGGGGGCATCCATACCCTTGTGAGTGGTATCATCTCTAGACTGGTGGTCCTGGGTGCTATAAGACTGCAGGCTGGGAAAGCCATAAGGAGCAAGCCAGTAAGCAGCACACCTCCATGGCCTCTGCATCAGCTCCTGCCTCAAGGTTTCTGTCTTATTTGTTTTCCCTGCTTACTTTAATTTTTAGAGATTTATTTTATTTTTCTTGGTGTGTGTGTGTGTGTGTGTGTGTTCATGCCTTCAGGGGAGGGTATTATACCTCCAGAACCTGGAGTTTTAAGTGAGAAGGGACAGAGCTCAGGTACACTTCAAGAGCATCAAAGGCTTTTAACTCCTGAGCCATCTCTTCAGCTTCGGTTGGCTTACTTTACATAGCATAAAATCCATTTTTTTTTTCTCAGTAGTTTAGGGCTAAAGAAATGATTTATCAGATAGTGTAGTGGCTATTCCTGATTGTCGACTTGACTACATCTGGAGTGAACTACAATCCAGAATTAGAAGGCTCACCTGTGATCCACATCTTGAATCTGGAAGACACAATTTTCTGACCTGGATCTTGGCATGGAGATCTTGAGGCACAGTGGCCATGAAAAGTTTAGGCCCAGGCAAAGTAGTACACGCCCTTAATCCCAGGAGACTGAAGCAAGGAGATCTCTGAGTTCAAGGTCAGCCTGGGGCAAAGCAAGTCTCAGATCCCGGTATGGTTGTACACACCTTTAAACTTCGACATACCTGCTGCTGGGGACCTACATAAGGACATTGGAAGAAGGAAGATTTGCTCTTCTTCACCTGTGTGTCTTGTGGGACTGAACAACTGCTAGATCCTTGGACTTTCATTCACAGCTGCTGTTGACCATTGTTGGGGAGTTGGACTATAGACTGTAAGTCATTAACAAATTCCCTTACTATACAGAGACTACCCTTAAATTCTGTGACTCTAGAGAACTGTGACTAATACAGATAGCAACATTTGTTTCTGACTCCTATGACCTACAAGGGGAAGAAGAGAACTGACACACAAAGTTATCCTGTGACCTCAACACATGTGCTTTGGTTTACACAAACACACATACACACACACACACATACACACACACACACACACATATACACACACACACATATACACACACACAGAGCAATCAATAAACACTGTTTTAAAAACTTTTAAATAATTCTTATGTTAATAGCTAAATGTATAAACAAAAAAATTAGTTACACGTCAACATCGTGTCTCTGATTTTATATGTGTGTGTGTGTGTGTGTGTGTGTGTGTGTGTGTGTGTGTGTGTGTGTGTTTGAGGGATACCAAAATAAACAAAATAGTTAAACATGAAAAAATGTAAGAGATGCCATGAGGGCAAGGAGTTTCTGCATCACTGAATAAACTAACAAAGTATTGGCCTCACAATTCAAAGACACTACTGCTAATTGGAATTTAAATGAAAAAAAATCAGATTTTTAGTTATTCATATCCTCTAGAATACTTGCTTATAATGGGTTCCAATTACTTCCAATAGTTTAATTAAGTGCCATATTGAATCATTAGGTTTTCATTTATTCAAAAGCTTTTTCTAGCATCATTCATTTCCACATTCACTCCAAGACATTTTTCTGGCCTCCGCAGAGAATAAAAAAAGAATTGAAAATTATTTCCCCCAAGAAATTAAACAGACAAGTTGAGATTAGAACAAAGTCAAGATGTACAAACATCCAAATAAATAATGAGCAGTAAATATAAGTAAAGCCAGGACTATGCGTGCGTGCGAGGAATCACTGATGTCTGCTGACTGGTGCAGGGAACTACATACTATATCATGAACAATATGGGATTTATTTTCTCTTTTCCTCACAGTTTCATAAGGAAAATTTCAAAAGTTTTCCCTGTTTATGTGAACTAAGTTATTAAATATTCCCCCTAAGAATAATTAAATGTCAGAGATACCTAAGTTATCAAACCCTCAAATGTATAACCTGGCAGGAGCAAGTAAACCTCGGTCTCACAGTGAGATGGAAAGACCACTCTGTCTCACTCTCCAAACTATGGGATCTTAGACAAGTCATCATTTCCCATGAGCCTCGAGTGCTTTCTTCCTTTTCTTTAATAGACTAGGAAACATGAGGAGCCTTTGCAAATTCTAAAACACTGCAGACATCAGAGGATGATACATTAATTCCTGATGACATACATGCAGCACAGGAGTACACAGTATTGAATTATCAATAAAAATAGATTCTTTTAAATAATGATAATTGCAGGATTATAGGAAATTGTTCAGTGAGGGCTAATAGAGATGCGTCTGGAGGTCATTTCCCATTTTCAACAGCACAGTCACGATCTCATCTGTTTACAGATCCACTACTCAGTATGAACAGTGAAACCAGCACACAGTTACTACCAAGTTTAGATGCACTTATGTCATTCTGGTCACTGGTGTCCACCTCCCACATAGAAACAACAAGAACTGTTAGTAGAACCGTTAGTGTGGTATTTGCAATGGTTATGTCAATATGTAGCTCGTGTCAGCACATCTAAATGGGAGGGCAGGGGCTTTATAGAAAGAAGCAAATGGTTATTTTTCTATTAGATGTGTAGAGTTTTGCAGTATTTCATGAATGCTCTGACATGCATAAAGCTCCTTACTCAGAGGGTATGGGCAAACCAGGCATACGTCAACTCTCCCCATGCTCCCTGGTTGTTTCCCTTCCCGGGGGACTCTTAGCAGTAAAAAGACAACCACCATGTCAAAGCAGACAGCAACTTGATGTGTGATGTCGGTTTCATTTAAGCCATCCTCTGCTGGCATAGTTTTAATGTTACTTGTCTTCACACTCACCATTACAGTTCTTTAAAACATTAATCAGTGCTGATTCACTTTCAGTGTACTACATGCTTCTCTAAACTTAGGCGTTAAAACTAATCCAGTAATTACTATCATTTTATCTTTTCATCTCTCTAATTCCTTGAAAGGGGGCACTTTTTTATTATTAATGTGAAATTCAACCTACTACCCTAATGAATGCAGTTTTGGTCAAATAATTGTTAATTTTTTAAAAATGATGAAAATAAATTGAGAAATTATTTCAGCCCAACACACTTACTACTTGGATCTCCTTTGTACCAGCTTAATCAGTGTCGATTTGTCGGACGAAATGTTCTTCAGTTAAACAGAGATAAACTCAAAACGTGGATTTTGCTCCATGTTTGCCTGTTTCCAAGATGAGCATGTCACAAAGACTAAACAAATGAATGGATTAAAACTCGAACATTAAATAAAGTGATAAAAATATTAGAAACTAAACAATGATTACAAAGATTCCCACACAACAAAGGTTTTTTGAAAAGGTACTGGGAGCGGGGTATTGATTTCTCAAAATTTGCCAAATTTCCAATTGAAAGGAGGTCTACTAACATGAGAAAAAATTGACTTTTTATACTGCTGCATGTTAATAGGTAGCTCTTGATTCTACACTTCATTTCCTCTCACCCACTCACTGGGTATAAAACTGACTCGTGGGTGAAAGAGAAAGAGACAGAGTGGGTGTGGAGTAATCATGAAGACATTTTTCTGAAAAACAGCAAAGAAGCTCAGTTCAAATTTTGTCAACCTGAGATTGGAGAGCTTGGTAGAAGAGGTTGGGTTCACGGTTTCTGTGATTTAGAGCTTGTGAGGATGCCAGTGGTAGAGCGATAGCCTGCTTTTGCATGTTAATATGCCGAGTAAGTTAAACACACAGAATGTCCAAAAGCACTTTCAGATCTTGTTTTTTCTTTTTCACATGGTTTTTTCTTTTACTTTTTCTTTTTTGTTAAACTTTGAGCACAAATCAAGTGGAACGATGTCACAGATCTCTAGGCACAAAAGACCAGAGCCAATATGAAACAAAGGGCTGAGCAAATACGTGGTCAACCGGCACTGACCTGGAGACAGAGTCGTTCTAAATAATTTACACTCAGAATATCACTTTGGGACCCATGTGGTCTGGATTAGTTGCCTATACTCCCTAAGTCCACAAAAAGACATCTTCAGCTCTCCTTTTCCTTGAACGGAATAGATATGTTCAAATTGCTTCACTGCATGTCTGCTCGGTGAAGAGTTCGTAAACACCTAGCCTCTTCTGGTACATACGGACATAACTCTGCCATAACAAGAGCTCCCTGTTAGCATTGCATGAGCCACTCAGTTGAAAGATCTCCTGACGTCCAAATTGAGTCATAGCATTCTCCAGCTTATAACTGTGCTAAGCAATAGGAAGCGAGTTTGTCTGCAACCAGCCCAAAACAAAACATTCCAATTTCTTTCATCATGCCATATTTCTTTTGCACAGTAACCTGGGAGGTATGTAGATGAATATATAATGCTGTGTAATTGTTACTTACAATTACATAGAAATGATTATCAAACTTACATTTTGGACAATTAGGAGTTTTCTCATGCTTCACAGAACATATATAATTTTTTTTTTTTTGGTGCCTTGTTGCCTGAGAATAAGTTACATATATATAATTTTTTTGGAAAAAGTATTCAGTAATTAATATGAACCCTAATGGAAATAGAACAATAAAGAATGTAAAGTAGAGCATCAGGTTTTGTCCCTCAGGATGGGAACTAGCAGGCGATAGACCCCTGTGCACACCAATGTTCGCTGCAGGTATGTAACAAGCCACAAATCTGCATTTAAAATATCATACATTTCTAGACACTAATGTTCAAAAATGATACATGGCCCTTGTTTCTGGCATGCCTTATGTCCATCTGCTAGCATGGCATGGTGCCCATTCACAAGGTAATAAGACAATTTCACAAGCACGCGGACGCCAAGCATAGTATGGCTTACAGAGTTAACCTGAAAAATGAAGCAAGTGCCTTTCTTTTTCTACTGTGAGCACTGCTGCCTGAGTCACCATCCCCATTCTTGCTATGTATCTGTTCCATTCGATGAGGTCACATTAATTGACAAGGGGTCGAACACAGAGGGGATTGCTGTTGCTAGTTCAAATCCTAATCTCGTGGCTGTTTGTAGGTTACAAAGAGGAATTAAGGTAAAAATTTTACAGAATAAAATCCTGGCACTAGCACTTAAGCTAAAAGACAGACAGCTTCTCTGGAGAGATTTACTGGTGAGTAGAGATTCACTACTGTATTCGCCAATATCTGAAGGCTTCGTGCTTTCGTTTTCTCGTAACCATCAAATGTCCAATAGCACATAACTCAGACAAGCACAATGGTTCAAGTGTTGATATGACTGCATTTTATGTAGCTGAGAATATGCTAATAAGAAAGAAGTGGTAATATGGGAACGGGTGGGCGGGTAGGTGGGAGGAGGAATTCCCTCACAGAGGCGGGGAGGGGGAGGGGATAGGGGGTTTCCAAAGAGGAGACCCAGAAAAGGGGAAACATTGGAAATGTAAATAAAGTATCAAAATAAAATAAAATAAAATAAAATAAAATGTTTGGCTATATTTGTTGAAATGAAATGACCTCAGGAATGATAGTAGAAGCATCCTGATTTAATGTACTAACTAGATTTAATTATGTTCATTTATAGTTTTTCACTGAAACTTAAATTATTAACATTTCCTGTCTCCCATGAGAGCACATCCACAGAACTGTTATAATTTCTGTTTCTTTTAAGTAATAAACAAAATATAATGTCAAAAAAAAAAAAAAAAGAAAGAAAGAAGTGGTAAGAACAAGCTATCTTCTGAGTCACACCAAGCAGGCTTCAACTGAGTCTGTTTACTCACCTTTTGAATTTATGTCCTTCAAAATATGCATTGTTCCTTCAAAATATGCATTGATACTACAAATTTTAACTCACAGCAATGATGCTTCTGTTAAGTTTTATACTACTTTTAGACAAAATTTCCTTCTAATAATAATAAAGAAATATGCCAATTTACTTAATAATTTTTATAAAAATTTCACACCATGTATATATTGCACAAATTGACTACATATACATTTGTTTAGCAAAGATAAATATGCATCCAAATATTTTATGAAAACTACAGTCACTAGCTAGTGGTGGTGACATGTGACTGAGACCGAGCAGAATGCTCATGAATTGGAACAGTTTAGGTTACAAAAGATGAGGCTGTCTGGGTTACATAGTGAGACCTGATTCAAACTTAAAATAACAAAAGCACACTCAAGCAAACATTAGAAATCAGATAATATGATTTCTGTGTGTCCTTGACTCCCCCCCCTCTCTGTGTGTGAGTGTGTGTCTGTCTCTCTGTCTCTCTATCTCTCTCTGTCTCTCTCTCCACGTCTGTCTGTCTAACTGTCTGTGTTTGAAAAATAATTCTGACTGAGTCACCAGAAAAAGGATCCAACATTACCAGTTGTATAAATATAAAATGTTTAGAAAATTTTGGAGAAGTAGTGCCTATATTAGACATATTTCCCAGCATTAAATTTTATCTGTGGACTAAAATTTAATCTTTATTTTGTTCTATGATTTATTAGTTAAGAAAGATCCATTTCTACTTTGTAAAGTATATTAACATTTTTAAACATTTTAGAAATATTGTATGAATTTTGCATATGTAAAATATAATGCATTATGCTATGTATGCATAATTCTGCCTCAGTTTGACTTTAGACCTGAGTTAAGTCTGCACTGTATACTTTTATTGTCTGAAAATTATGACTGAGGTTTAGAAATGATAGTTTTAGCGTGACTACAATGAAGAAAGAAAAGATGATGATGAAATGGAATAATTATGGAGCCCATGGGCCGATCGGATCACCTGCAGTGGAAATGACTTGATCTTTAGTAAGAAAAATAAAATTTAGTTATTGAGAAACTCATGCAGCTTGGGTTACACATATTGCCCAAACAAACCAAGAATAATGGTTGGAAACATAAGCAATATTTTGTATAACTTTGTGTCCTTCCATCCCCCATCAATTTAATAAGGGATAGACCTTTGTAAAAAGCAGAGTGAGAACCCGTTAGTCTTACTGAACAATAACCAAGAAGAACGCCATTGCACAGCATGTCAGCTTGCCTTTACAGCATGAGTGAGTGACTTCAAATCTAATTAGGACAGGACATTTTGCCTGAACAAGCCTGAAAAGTATTGAGCAATTTCGTAGCAGTCATAACACTGATTCCAGGGATGCCCATACAAGAGTGAAGTTCACAGGAGAATGAGAGCAAAACCAGCCCTAGGATCTGAGAGGAAAGAACACTTTGGCTTAGGATGCATCAGGACAGGCCTCCTCGCTGGGCATTTCACTAGATCTCTGTCTGTGGTAGAAATTACTTATACCAATTACAACTGTTTTTGAACCTAAAGAGCCTAGCTCAGTAGAGGACAAATTCTTGGTTGCCTATTCATAAAGATTGTATCTACGATGTTAGAAATGCAAACATGTAAATAATCAGCAGAAGCATGAAGAACAAGCATCATGGAGGAGTTTGTTGTTCTGTGCCTAAATAGTGTATATCTGCCATAATATTCAACAATTGGTTCCAACTGCTATACATGTACAATGTTTAGGAGCAGGTAAAGCGAGGCTCCACTTCTAAACAGACTTGACATCTCTCTCTCTGAAGATTTCCCTAAAGCTAACATGCAAATATGATGTTCACACAGGATCACAGTTAGAAATATTCACTGATTTCATTTCCCTTCTTGACATTCCAAACTATTTTTTGGCTGCTTGCCTTACTTTTCCTACATTGTTTTATGGGAATCATTTTCTAGTTGAGGGTTTGTTCCATTTAGGAAGAAGAAAGAGTCAAAATATCAGACCAGAGTTTCAAACTGCAAAACAAACAATCTTGGAAAATAGGAGTTAAAAAACAAACCAAAACCAAAACTAAAACCAAAAACAAAACCCAAAAACAAAAATGGAGGGGAGAAGTCTCCGTAAATTAAAGTAAATAAGCCTTAAGAATGCAAAGAATTAATGAATAAATAGCAGTGCAGGAAAATAAATACAAGATGAGCAAACTATAATTTTTACAACACAGAAAAAGATTAAAACTTGCTTCTAGAGTGGAGAAAGCAGACAAATCAGAAAGGAAGGCAGAGGAAAGAAATTTTTAGACACATGGACAATAGTGTTTAGCCGTGCATGTGTTCTGTTCCTAACTTTTTTCTTTATTTTTCCATTTTCTTTAGTTTATTAGTTTTATTAGTTTATGTCAATTAGATACTCTATTGTGCTTCTTCTAGTAAATATGGCTTGTATCAATTGATAAACCTTGACTTCTGAATACAGTATAAGATGTAGAACATAGACTGATTAAGAATTGCTTAGATTTATCTCAAATTGAAATTTCCCTGTAGTCTGTGAGTGTCCTCCAGTTAGGATCAATATATCCCTTTCTTCTGAAAGAAGGATGAACTAAGTGTGGTGCACTTGGACTAGGAGCAATGTATGCATGAGATCTCTCTAGAGTGAGGTAGATCTGAAGATGAGAAAGGGTGAAAACTTGGCAGCCAAAATTAACATTAATAGCAATTAAGCAAGGGTAGAAATAAAATGAACCCTTGAATGTGGGGATAGGAGCTGGTCTCATGTGGCTTATATACGTTTCATAGGACCAAGTACACAGGAAGAGAAATACAACAAAGATGGGTGCATTACCAAAGCCCACCCCAGCATAGGGAACAACGCACAAAAATTAAAAACCTGAAACAGTGTACAGCCTGCATGTAGCTCAGTAGTTTAGAGGGTGTCCTTTCCAGGTGAGTCAGCTGGCATATGCCTCTTCAAGTATGCCCACATCCATTTTTATATTATAATATTTCTCAAGATTAGTGCTGGATATATGTCACAATGGATGTGGTGAAGACGAACACACAACCACACACGCACACATGGACATGGACACAGACAGGGACAAAGATGACTTGGACATGGAACAGACACAAATACAGACAAAGACACAACACTGGCACAATGTTCAGGGGCAGGTAAGGCTAGGAGACTAGATTATATCTCTCAAGTTTCCCATAAAGCTGGCACACAAATCTGATGTTTTCACAGGGTCACAGTTTGAGATACTGACTGATCTCACTTCCCTTCTTCAAATTCCAAACCATTGTGTATCTCTTGCATCTCTCTTACCAGATCATTTTATGTGGAACATTTTCTAGTTGAGGGTTTGTTCTGAACTGTTAACATCAATCAGAGTATAGAAAACTATTCAAAAGTTGTAAAGCTCCCAGGGATGGCAAAGGGGTGAGAAATTTTCAGCAGCCAGGGAATCATGAATTCGTAAGTATTGAATAACTTGGAACATGGTGATTTAGATTATTACACTTACGATTCCATGATACGACTGGGGAAAGCTACTTAAGGTATGCACAGAATCACCAAGACTGGGCACAGTGACTTAAGTCTCACTAAAAACAGAATACAGCCAAAGAACCTCAGACTCTACATCAGAAATAAGACCTTCATTCAACACCAAAAAGGAAGAATAAAATGAGATTGCTAAGTGAATTGAGTAACTCAAAAGACTGGGATTATCTTGGACTAACTAAATGTTAGGAAAAAAACACAATTTTATTTTAGAAGTCATAGCAGTAAGTCCTACTGGTATTTACTAGTGTCCGTGTTTGTCTGTATTTGTGTCTGTTCCAGTGCTTGTGTCCTCCGTGTCCTCCATGTCTGTGTGTGTGGGTGTGTGTGTCCATGTGTGTTCGTCTTCACCACATCCATTGTGACATATATCCAGCACTAATCTTGAGAAATATTATAATATAAAAATGGATATGGGCATATTGGAGAGGCATATGCTAGCTGAGTCACCTGGAAAGGACACCCTCTAAACTACTGAGCTACATGCAGGCTGTAACTGTTTCAGGTTTTTAATTTTTGTGAGTTGTTACCTATGCTGGGGTGGGCTTTGGTAATGCACCCATCTTGGTGTATTTCTCTTCCTGTGTACTTGATCCTATGAAATGTATATAAGCCACATAAGACCAGCTCCTATCCCCACATTCAGGAGTTCATTTTATTTTTGCCCTTGTTTAATTGTTATTAATGATAATTTTGATTGCCAAAGTTTTTCCTTCTCTGTCTTCCTAGTTATTTGCAACTCTTAATGTTCTGAGAGCAAGAGATCTCACTAAAAATGAAGGAAAATATTTATGTGCAGTTTAGAGGTTTCCGATGCATGGTGACATGTCATTTTGGAAAACTAAACGAATAGCCATTACTACCTGACTGAAGCAGACATTTAGATAGCAGACATATGATATGTAATGATGCTTTTATCTGATGGAGAAGCAGCATAGCTAACAGTATTTTTATTGCTATGTTTTCCATGATCTAGGCTCCAGTTTTCATATGGATTGCCTTTTGATGGGTGATAGTACCAAGAAGGGGTGGCTTTTCAACCAAAACACTCGAGCCAACCACCATAGTAGGTCACTTGATAATGGTCAAGCCAGCAGGGGATATTTTATTAATGTTCTATATGTTTTCATTCCCTTGGTGGTTGTGAAGTATGGCAGATCATCCATGTTAACAGCAGAAAAGGAGGTGAAGAGCTTTAAAAATAAAAGATGCATGCAAATTCTCTGGGAAAAAAATATAAGGCTTTGGATTCTTAGAAGGAGAATTTAATTTTTTCGTCTTTTAAATTAAAAAAAAAAAAAAAAAGTGCACATGCCTTATGTCCTGAGGGGAGCAGCACTGGAACAAGGCTGCTTTTGTACTCTATTAAGGATGAGATTAAAGTCCCTGCTGATAAACTGAACATTCTTTAAAAGTGACCAGAGTCAAACAATGTCTGTTTGCTGCTACTTTATTACAAAGATACCACTGAGAATAGCTAAGAGTATACTATTTGATCTTTAACAGGTTGACCAAATGATTGCAGTTGGCTCCACTATATGAGATGCTTTCTGCAAATTATTGTTTCTGGTTATAAACCTTTATAATATCACAGAATGAATTATGTATGTATTTCATGTTTTCTTTTCCGCTCTCAGCCTTGATGTTCTCATTTTAAGTTTCACCCTAGCCTCCTAATAATGCAATATTGAGGCCATTCAGACACTAATTATGCCTCCGTGGCTTTTTTGAAATGACTAAATCAGCATCAGTTCTATAATTATCATTAGCAAGTTTGTATCAGTGGCTCACATCCCTTGAACAGCTCAACTTAAATGATTTGTGAATGTACTCATCTGATACATTGAATAGTCTCTACAGATACAAACAGGTGCTTGCATATTACTTTATGTAAAACAGAAAATCAGAACATGTATATTGTATGAAATATATTTTCAATTCAATATTAAAGCATTTTCCATGGCTTCAAATATAAAGCTATATAGAGACACTCAGAATACCTGGGCTTTAAAAGCTCAGTTGAGGTGAACAGTGTAAGGAAACAGAAAACTATTACTCATACTTAAGGCTAAACCCAATGTCTTCCTTATTTTCAGAATGTTCAAATAGGAATCTGGCAAGGATGATTGACAGGGAGAAGTTTCCAGATGTAATGCCCCTGTATTTTCATTGTTTCTCTTCTTGAATTATTAATATTGCCAGTAGTCATTTGCCATGAAAACAAATCAAGGTATGTATGGTAAGCACTTATTTGAATGCAGCACTTTTATATGTTAAAAATATTGATAGCAAGCCAGTCTTTCATGTAAATGGCAAACTGGTGAGGAAAACACAGCAAAATAAGGTTTCAGTGAAAAATTATGATCTTAATTCTGTGAGTAAAGGAATAAATGCAGCTTGGGAAAAATAGTGCAGAGAAGAAAGACTAAACAAACAAAACAAAACAAAAACCCAGTCCCTGAGAAAAGCAAGGACAACTTCTTTGTATCACTCAGAAGGAGAGAGCCTCACCTTAAACCGGAAAGCCTGAGAAGAATTCCTGAAACTGTTGCTTTAGGAATAGTGAAACATATATCAAAAGCTACAGCGTTGTGTTTTCCAGTAAGAATCACACACACACACAGGCACACACACACACACACACACACACACACACACACGTTTTTGTATATGTGTGCATGGGTTTGTGTGTATTCTTTTTCCAAGTTCTATCAGGTCCTTGTTTTGTTGAAGAAAGAACGAACGAAAAAAATACTTGTGCCAGGCTGTAGTATTTTATGACCTACATTATTACCCTCTGGGTAGTGAAATGATGGTGCCAAACTAATTATTGCTTTGTCTAATTTTAAATCCAGGTCTATGGAGATTAACAGCTTGCACATTAATTCAAAGCACCAACAGCCCACCTAACCTAATGCTGTGTTAAATGAATTAAAAGCCCTGTTTAAGAAACTTTAATGTACTCTAAATGAAGGAAATGGGTGTCTGGCTGTACTCAGTGTTTCAGAAACAACTTCACTTTGCATGCTTTGCTTAAACAGATGCCAGGGAAGAATTTTTCTTATATTCACCCATGACTTCTCTTTAAAATGATCCCTCTTCTAAGCTTAAAGCATGATCTGAGTAGAACTAACTGTAAAGAGTTGGGCAGGGAGGAAAGCAGAATGAGGAGGAGGAAGACAGTGCTCACCTGAAGGGTATAAAAAAGTTCAATTCCAATGTATTGTTCCTTTTTATATCTTTGACATTAAATGAATGTCTTTAAACATGCTGACATTTTGTAATATTACAGAATGGATGTGGAGTATTGAGCAATCAATACAAATAGACCTTCTCTTTAAAAAAAAAAAAATCAAGGAAGCATATCACAGAACATTCTAGAAACAGTGACAGTTTGAGGGACCAGAAAACGTTAGACAAGTACAATAACTTTTTAGCTTGTTTCCCCCATTTCTGCTTTTGTTAGCAGCATCTTCTCGAAGCAGGGTTAAACCCACCTGCTTAGGAACCTTCCAGAACTTCTTGTCACCTACCTATTGAAATGCAGACCTCTTAACTAGTCTTCCACTCCAGCTACTTTGCAATACATCTGCATTTCTCATTTCCACAGATTTCCCAGGCAATTTATAGTCCCATGTTCCTAGCAAACACCCCACAACCTTTGTATGCTGTTCATCTCTACTCCTTCTACCATGGAATTATTCATTTCTTGTAAACAGTTACAATGCCTGGTGTTAATTAAGGCATTTGATTTTTTTTTTTTTTTTTTTTAAGTGAAGACTGATGCATGCCTGCCCTCAGGATACTTACAGTCTGATGGGAGAGACAGACATAGAGACATTTTAACCAGATGTGAAGGGACAGAAAGATACAGGCTCTGATGAGATCTCAAAAGAATCTTCCCTAAACTACAGGAGGTAAATGTTGAAAATCTAAAGGAAATTAGCCTATAAAAAGAGAAGGGAAAAATTAATTCAAGCTGTGGGCAGAAGGGCAACAGAAAGAGAGGGAGAAACAGGATAATGTGTGCAAACCACACTGGTTTATTCTTTGGAAGATAAATGAGACCACAAAGTCCAGAAAAGCTGTCCCCCTCCATGAACAGAAAGCAAAACAACAACCCCCCATTAAAAATCTTTTGTAAATGCACTTACAGCCTATACTTTAGACTTAAAATTATCTGGCTTTATTCATAAAATGTTTTAACACCAGTCTTGTTTAAATCTTCTGTGATTTTTAGCACAATATTTTTAGCCACATTGAGGACTCAGTATCCACTTTCTGAATGAAATTGAGAATCATGCAAAACAAGAGGCTTCAAGCAAATATGGATGCTTCAAATATATGTAAATGAAAAACATACACTATTATATATTGTCCAAAACGTACATGTCTGCATAGCTAAGACAATATTTCAGGTGAACTCTCAGTCCAGCATGGGTTGTGGCGGTAAAGATACACATGACGCATCCTAACACTGTTTGACAGTGTCTGCATTCAAGTGTAATTCTGAACAATTTCAGTAATTTTACTCAATAAGGCCAGGGTCTCCACTGGCTTCTCATGGGAGGAGGAGGTTGTATAAAAACATCTGAGTCATCTTAGCTGAATTCAAGTGCAAGTAATGATCCTTTAAATAATCTTCAATTTTAAAGATGGATTATTACATGACAATTTTTATTACTGTAAGACTTACTTAAAATAAAACCTAGGTTGCCTAGGTTTGGCCAGTGGCTATTAAACAGTTTAGAAGGACATACTAGTTTATTTTATGAAAATGTCTCAAACTTAAGTGCTGGATTAAAATATAGTATTAAATGTTGTATAGTGTTTTATGTTAACTGTATACAATAGCCCACCATGCCTGACATTCTGGCTAGTATCTAATATTTGCTTTCTTTCCCCCACCTGTGCTTGAGGTCATCTTGTTTTCCTCTCTGTGACATGGACACCCATCCTATGTCCTCCCTAGTCAGCTACTCCCTTAGCCTAGTGCCGGTCAGGAGACAGTCATCTGCAAAGCCACATTCAATTATATCCCTGATGATTGTCTCAGTTTTCACTTTTGCCATTGCGTATCTCACCATGCAATGAGGGGGACATAGAATTCTCTCTCAGGTTGAGAGACATACCCATGCTCACCTATATGGTAGGTCACATACTCATCCTTAAAGAGAACAAGAGAACAAACGAACAAGGTTCATTTCCTTCTGACTTTCTCAAAAAGCTCTAGTCAGGATGTACCATGTAGAAAGACACTGTGTTAAAACACAGTTCTTTATGTTTTATCATCTCACAATTTCAAAAGTAAAGACGAAAGGCAGAGGGTAGCAACCACATACATACAAAAAAATCAAGTTGTTGGTTCTTCCTGAATTACCTGTTGCCTTGACTAGTAAACCAATCTGTTAAACCCTCAATTTCTAATCCTTGTGTTTTAGCAAGGAAAAAATTCTGTAATATGTAGTATAGAGGAGGGAAGCCACTGCATGTAAACTTTCATGATGAATGGGAAGAGGCCATGAAGACCTTTACAATGTGATTTATTCTTAGCGCATAACTGAAGAGATGGCTATAAAAAATGTAAACATGGCATGCAAAGCCACAGTCTTTGTGAAAAAAATTATTAATTTAACATAAAGTAATTGGCAAAAAAGCAGCTTTTGCTTATACATAAGAGTGAAAGTTAGAAATCATTCGGTGACAAGCCCTCTGTGGATATTACTCCACAGTGTGTATGCTTTTCTGTGAGACCCTTTTCCTCTGAACTATATTAGATTTTAGACAATTTAAAACTCGGTAAATACATGCAATGCTCTATTGAATAGTTTACCTTTCTTATGACTTCACAGTTAAATTATATCCACTGTTAGGCTGAACAATGGATTTAATAATATTTCACTGAATACATAAGGAAACTGGAAGAAGTGCTTGCTATTATCCATTAAGGAACTTTTGCTCATCATACCTTTTCCTTCCCCCCTTTAAGGATAAGGATTATTTTCTTTTAGATTTTTTTAGCGAATTGCCTTAAGTTTTGTATGTTTTGTATTTGTGTTGTTCAGTGGTCATACTCACGCGCGCGCGCACACACACACACACACACACACACACACACACACACACACACACACATATATATATGAATGAGCTAGACCATGAACCCTAATTTCAGTCTTAGGGATGGATTTAGTGTTGAAGGTTGATTAACTCTTCGGTCTGGTTTTTTTTTTCACCGACAAGGACAGAGCAGTCTTGCCTGACAGGCACGGAACATCTATATGTGTGCAGAAGTCTTCAGCGTGTCATATCACAAATGAGTAATAAACGAAATTAAAAAGAGATTTGAAGATTTAAAAAGTCATCTGCACATTCTCTAACAGCGAGTCACAGACTGCTTCCTACAGTTATTTCTTTGTAGTAAAACCCAATGGACAACTTTCTTAGTATTGTTTTTAAAAGCTGTCTTCTAAAATATAGAGTCTCGGTTTTCTTTGCTGCCTCAGAATAAAGTTCTTCTGTTTCATTTCCAATCCTAGTTTAAAAAAAAAAAAAAAAAAAAGTCCAGAAGGTCAAGCTCTATTCCAAATGGAAATCTAATTCCTAACAAATATTTTTTTTGGCAACCCATTATCTTTTCTTTTTAATTGTGATCGGCCCAGATTTAACCATTTAATTTATTGTGATAAATGCGTCTATTGAGATGCAAGAAAATCTCAAATGAAGAATGGAATGAATTTCTAAGTATATGTTTGGCCTTTTATGACAGCTGCAGTTTTGTCTATTAAAGCCCCAGCCGAGAAGCTAGCAGACATCCGGACAGTGAGGAAGGGCATTCTTCCTAAACAAGTGTATTTTCTGCTCCAACCTTCAAAGTAACATTTTCAGCTAGATGGCCTCCTGGTCGAATATATAATTTGCCTCTTGCATTCTCAGCTTAGCTCAAATACAGAGGACTGGAAGTCCACCAGGCCAAAGTATAAACTCACCATTTATCTATTAAAGTCATATTTAATGAAAATGAAGAGAAATTATTGCCCAACTCTCTCTTTCTCTCATTACAATTCCTTAAGAACTTTGCCGGGCACATTATCTCGTAGACATCATGATCAAATGTTATTGTTTGCTTTATTATCTCAGTTGGATGGTTGGCTAGTCTAGGATGAAATAGGTTGAAGGCAATCCTCTCAGCCCAGAAGTCTGAATGAGGTTCCCATTCAAATGATCCTGATTGTTTGGGGGTGGGGCGGGGTGATTAGTAAACCAACTGAGCTTACACTGCATAGTAAGCGTCTGGATACAGCGCATTTACATCTAACAAGAGACCCCAGAAAACGTGTGTGTGTTTCTTAAACCTTATGTTGCGAACAAAAGGCTATCTCAGCCACAGACAATCAGCACAGCCCTGCTCCCTGGGATGCGAGCCACACACTCAACTACACATTTCATTCTTCCTCAGCTCCCAGCACCACAAAGCCCCGACTCTCTTCCTTCTCCTGGGTCCCCAGATTGCTCCATAGCGGGGGGCTGGGAAAGCTGAAGCCCCAAGTCTCTGCCTGCGCACCAGCAGCCCTCCTCGAGGGCCCCCGGGCGCTGCTCTCCCCTGCCCGAGCCGCCTGGGGGAGGTAGGGAGGGGAGCCGGGGGAGCTCGAGAGGGGACCGCACACCTAGACACTTAGGGTTTTTATTTATTCCCGGGGAGGTGGCGGCGGCGAAGTGGGTTCAAGCTGATCTGCCTCCCCAACTTGCCTCTCCCTAGCAGATAAAGTCATTTTCTGACTGGTGTGGGGGGCCTCGGGGACAGGGGACGTCCCGGCTCCACGCCCCGGTCCCCGTCCCGTGCGCGCAGCGGCGGGGAGGGCTAGCCGGGCTCCGGCGGTGACCGGAGGGCCGGGGAGGGGCCTTAGGGGCGCGCGATCGCGCGTGGACAGCCGGGCTCGCTTCCCCCGGGGGCGTCGCTCCCCGCGCGCGGGCTGGGCCGGGCTCCGCGTCCCCGCGAGCCGGCATGACCTCGGGGCCCCCTCCGGGCCGCGGGAGCGCGGCTGTGAGGCTGGGCGGCCGCCGAGGCCCGGGCCGTGTAACATGACCCGGCGGCCGGCCATTGCGCCCTCCCTGTCCGCCCGCGGCCGGGCGCCGCTCGCCGCCTCCCGCCTCCGCTCCCCCTGCAGCCCCGGCCCGCGCCGCCGCTCCCTCCCGGGGCTCCCGGCCCGCCGTGCTCCAACGCCCGCCTCTCGCCACTGCCTCCCGACGCCCGGCCGCGCGGCCGCCAGCGTCTCTTTCTCCCTCTCTCCTTTGAAAACTGATCTTTGGCTCTTAGTGTGAAAGTGATTTGAATTTGGCTCGGCGGCGCTCTGCGCCTGCGCTCAGCCTCTGGCATGCTGGCTCCTTCCAAGCAGCTGTTTTGGGTTTGAAATTCCAACATGGCAGAGGCTGCAGTCCGTCTTCCCTTCAAAAACTTGGAATGATTTCAAATCATAGGCACCTTCACTTAACCCTAGCTTCCATTCATCAGCAAACACATCGGATCGATGCTACGCTAACCTATCGGGAGCTCGCTCTGCGCGTCCAGGTAAGGAGAGCTTCGTAGTTTTTTACCATCTGTTTAAATTTGTTGTTTTTGTTTTATTTTTAAAGAATATAGATAGATCCAAGACCTGTAGTGAGAAGAGGTCTCTGAGTTGTGCCGTAAACAGTAAATTTAATTTGCATTCGTTTCTATTCTGTACGCCAACCTGCTGTCTAATTTCTCTGTACAAAGTAGCCCTGAAACATTATGATGCATATTTCTGCAGCTTAATCATTGTAACAATAGTATGGGATTAAGAGTTCGTGACTGCAAGAATCTCGCTTTTCGCGATATTGGGCTTACTCGCTACTATCTTTTTATCTCAAAAAATAAAAAATAAGAAAGCGGAGCCATAGGGTGGGGCTAGACTTTCTTCGGGAACTAACTTCTAAGTAAATAAGAAGTGTAAATAAGAATCTTGCACACACACAAAAAGTTGAGGTTAAATTACAATCTCGTGGCTGGGGGATCGAGAAAAATGTCAGAGGATCGGTTGCAGAAAACTGTAAGCACATCATGCGGGAGGGGGTACAGCGTGGTGGGCGTATTGTTGGCAAGGAACGGGAGAGAAAGATGTATAATTTAATGGTATATACAATCCACTGATCCTATTACCGTCCTCCCCGGAGCTCTTGTTAGTTTCAATGGGAGTGAGTGAAATTGACATGGACTTGCATTCCTGGTCATGTGCTTTTTTTCCTTTCTTTCTTCTCCTGTGATCTGAGATCCCCTTTTTGTTGATGTTGCTTTCCCCCTTAATTATATGCATGTAGGTTAAATGAATACCTGACGAAAGGGCCCACGTTTCAAGGCAGTGACATTTGATAGCTGAGAGGAAAAGTGGCTTTAATGAAAAGCAACCTTTGGAATTCCTGCTTGTGAGAAATCCAATTCAGCTTTTTGTGCTACCAGCAAGAAATGATCAGTAGCACCAGTGTGTATGGTATGTCAGTTTTGGAATTTACTTCCTTTGCATTTAAATAGGAAAGACAAATTAAATAGCATGATAAAAACCGTTGGAGACTGCTTGGGAACCAGATGCTCATGACGTCCAATTCTTTTTAAACATGTCTATATCTGTTTATTTTAATCTGTCAGTGTGCTTTTTTCCCTCGTATTTGCTTTCACTTGTTTATGCATTTCAGTTTTTATTAATATATTACTTGCGGACACTTTTACTGGTTTTAGCTCTAATCTTGAAGTTGCATGTTTCTATTAATGCTCTCGACAGGGGTGAAGTCAAATGGTATGTAAATTAGTTAAACTCAGGGTGGGATTTTTTGTTGTTGTTTTTGGGTGGGGGGCAGCTGGATGGAGAAGGTGGGAGTGTGGGGCAAAGACTGCTAAGTAATGAAAGTATTTATACATATATAGGTACACACACAGGACTGGATGGAATTTTCTTTTTCCTTTTTTTCCCCTCCTCAACCTTTTAATGGAATTTGACTGTTTGCTCCCTTGATTGCACTTTATGGAGTAATCGGTTCTCTTCTGTGTGGATTTTCTGCCGTTTGGGTGAGTGGGTGAAGGCTTATCTTTTACATGAAAGTAAGATATGAATGTATATAATTTTTGATCACTCCAATCTTTTAACATCTTGTAAGAAACACTGGTAGTTTTGTTTTGTTTTGTTTTGTTTTTTCACTTGCCATTCACTTGTCTGCTTGTCAGAGCTTTTTACTTTTAACCTGTGATAGAATTAAATAATCAGGCACTGAAATTGACTTTATTTGAAATCACTCTTTCCTTTTTCTTTTTCTTTCTTTTTTTTTAAAGTCAGTTAAATGGAGTGAGAGGGGTTTTCAATAGCTCTAGTGGCTGTGCTGTGTGTACACTTTGTGATATTCAATTAAGTCTAAGAGGGGACAACAACAACAAGAAGATGGGAAAGTATTTTGCATGACCAAAGAATATGTGCACTTTAAACTGGTTCTTGTTGGTACATTTTCCCCCATGCCATGGGTTTCTCTTGAAAAGAGTGAAAGCAGGAAAGAGGAATAAAAGAGACTAGAGAGGGTCAAAGCTGCCAGGCGTCTGTAGTGTGGCCCTGGCCAGGGCTTTCTCATAACACAAATGAGAAAACTGGAGAAGGGACTTCAGGACCAGAGGCGCGACATGCACTTCTGCCTGGGCTCTGCTGACTATAGGACTAAACACACACTACACTTGCAGGATAGGAAGGATTTGATTGGATTTTGCATTTGGAACTTGTTGACTTTGAAGCGATCAATAAGAAGACTGTTTATTTTAGATGCACATAATTTGCCCTGAGAAACGTTTTAAGGTGGAGAGAGAGAACAGCTTCTTTTTTTTTTTTTTTCTCTTTTCCCCTGGAGCTGTTGGAGCGAATGGGATTGCCAGATGGGCGATTTCCCTCTGTGATGTTAAAGCTGTAATATATATTCAGAGCAGATTGGGCTGCTGCCTGTGATCAGGAGGATATTACATTTATAAATTTTAAATCGGACCTCGGACAATGTGCTGAGAGCAGAAATTGGGTGGTTTGACTGCTCACCGTATTGATACTTAAACATGGTTTCTGGATAGTAGTGATACTCATTATTGCAATAATCAGTAAAAGCACACACAGGCAACAGTACCATCGGAGGCATGTAACAGTAAATTTAAGTATGTAAATTGCTCTTAGACTAGCTTTTGCTTACTATTAAGTAATACCCACATGATTTCTTTCTCTGTGTGTTTAAATGTTGGATGTGCAAATGATGTTTAGAAGTCTTGTTATCACTCACTGCAATCTGATAGTGTGTGTGTTTGTGTGTGTGTGTGTGTGTGTGTGTGTACATATACATGTATGTGTCTAGAAAGTAGACACATACATGTATATGCATTGAAGGGTACTAGTGGTTTCTATTATCTCTCACTTTGATTGTTTTTAGATTTTTTAATTTTTTTTCTTTTATCTCAAATGTGTGGCCTAAAGGAACCAGAGCCAGAAACGTAAAAGGCTACAAAGTAGGCAAGTGCCCATACTCCGCAGCTCTGCTGCTGCAAATTAAAAGTGTGTTGTGGTCAGGAAATGAAAGCTACAATGTCTCTTTTGAACAAGTCGTTTATCAAGAGAAACATCTATCAGGGACTACCTTGTCACATTGATCCTCTAAAAGTTAGGTCCGAGGTGGAAGCTGCTTTGATGTTTTTGATCCTAAATTTAATACAACAGGGGAGTGGGGAAAAAAAGATATTTTGAGCAATATAGATTAAAAAAAAAAAAATGTTTCCAGGAACCAACAAGATCTATTTGTTAGTATGTTAGTATTGTACTGTGTGTGAAGTTTTCTAGCCATCACAATCCGTAAATGTTTCAGAGGGAAATCTCAGGTTGTATAAATTGATGGTTGTTCAATTATACATTTATAATATCTTCAGTTATGGGTAGCTTCTTGATTGATTTAGGATTTTTTAAAAGAGATTGTTTGGAACTATATTGAGCAGTTTTCATTCATTTAAATATTGAGTTCTTTCTTCTTTTTTATTCTTTTATTCTGGTTTCTTGTTTTCATTGTAATCATGACAAATTAACTCTTATTTGGCAAAACACTGAATTTTTTTTTCCTTTTAAACTCTGTCCCCAAATGTGCTTGAATGTACCATTGCTATTGTGTATTAATTTTGCATGTGGTGGGTTATCAATATAAACTACACAGACTTATGAGTCCTTTGGAGTCTCAGTTTAAAAATAGGGCTACCACATGAAATGTAACACATTTGCTGAATGTAGTGCATGCATTATACAAAATTTAAAAACATTGTTAAAACAATGACCCGTTTCTTTCCTAAATATTTTGTAAAGACAGCTAAAAGCAGTTTGCTTTATTTTTGGAAGCAAAAATAGAAAAGTGTTTCTTTGAAACAGAGTTTTTGGATACCTGTCTTACAGTGGCTGGTGGCCACTTGTTCTTTCGTGTATGCGATTAAATAAGCTAGCAAGAGTGCGCTGGGAGTTTTCAGGAGTGCAGTTCTTGCTAATTAATCATGTCTGAAATGAAAGAATCATAGCAGGGTAATACAATCTCATTGTTTTCCTGGAAGAGGGTGAGACTTCTGTTTGGAAGCTGTACATGTGAGTAGACTTGCTTTGCTTTTTTCCTAAATAGAGAGTTTATAGGGTTTTTGGAATTACTTGAGGAGACACTAAAAAAATCTGTGAGGTCTTTAAAACAGCATCTCTTCCTTCTGAGTACAATCTCTCTCTCTCTCTCTCTCTCTCTCTCTCTCTCTCTCTCTCTCTCTCTATCTCTCTCTGTCATATTTAAGACATCTGCACTAGAGCTTCTAGCAGAAAATTATTTTTGTTGTTAGGAACTTTGGATTGCATTTTGTGGGCCATTGCTTCAGAAGGACATGCAAGAGAGTAGAAATTTCATTAATTATCTTCAGCTAATACAAGCATGTGGTCAGAGCGCAGAGCAGCAGCTTTTGAGTCCACAGAGACAATCTGCACCACTATCTGCTCTTCTAACGTAGTTTGAAAATTCAGCATCCTGTAAGAAGTGCATCATTTCCTCACTGGTAAATTATTTTGTTTCCAACCTCCAGCGTGTCATACTTTAGGTGTGACTTTCTTGCCCAGGTTATGTAGAGAGGCGGATGCAGAAAGTTTGCAATGGTTTTCCCGGGTTGTCATTTCCAGGTGAAGGTAGGCTCTGAAGTCCCCAGCTTCTGTCAGTGTTTTTGGCTGCTTAATGGTTGACTAATTAAGTAATCAGCTCTAATCGTTCCAAATCAGCAGAACTATTAGGTGTATTTGAAACAATTGCAGGTCTCTTGTTTGGAACTTTCTATTTGTGCTCAGAACCTTGCTTTTTACAAGGGTATCTGCAACTCTTACCTCTCATCTATAAACTCTCCTGTTTGAATTTTGTATGCCAGTCTCTAAAGTGCCATAGGCATTGTTGTAGAGATAATACATTTAATTACCAAGAATTTAAATTGATTTATATATATTTTTAGTAGCAAAAATTGTTGCAGACTTTTTATAGAGAGATTGACAGTTACTGGTGGAGAAGATTTTATTAATCACCATATCAGCTTTTGTTGGAGATATTGATAAATTAGAATAAGCAAACGGAACAGAAGAGGATGCAATTAAAAATGTTGCATGATTCTTTAGTTAGAGATTTATAGAAGCTGATGTGTCATTGTCATTTGAACAGAGCCATTTTTTTTTCAGGTACCACTGGAAATACTGCAGCTCCAAAATTGATAACATAGCAACACACAGGCATATACTCACCTTCCCCCTAGCCCCAAAGGAATGTCTTATTGGACAGAATAAAAATAAATGGCATCCTTAGCAAATATTTTTATGGTTGGAATTTTATCACAGTTTTCCCCCTCAATCTCTCTTTATATACATATATCCTTTTCCATTTAAGTTCTGGTAGAAAATTCAAGCACAGACTCTTTGGCAGGAGTGTTGACTGCTAATTCTTAATTTTGCTGTTGATCTTAAATGACTGTAAGTTGTTTATTGAAAGAAATGTCCAAATTAGGAGCAGAAGGGAGGTGGAGATATGGAGTTGGCAAAGCACTGTGAAAATGGCCGGGGCTGGGAGGTTTAAGGCAAGCAGGTGGGTATGCCAGGCCCCTTAGGACAGGACCACAGGTGCCTGCTCAGCCCTGGCAGGCCCCTAGGATACCTGTTGATGAATGTTCATTGAGATTGAGGAGGCAGGAAAGACGGATGATCGGAAGCCATCAAAACAGTGGATATCATCTGGCACTTTCTGTTAGTAATATTTACATATTTTAGGAAACAAATCTGCTTGTTGTCCTGTTATTTGAATATTGACACTTTGTTTCTCGTTGCATATGGTTGAGGCTGGGTGGAGAGCATCTCCAAGGCACCAGGAAAAGGCTTTCATCTCATAGGGGCTCATGTTACGTGATGTATGCATGGATGTGTTTGCTCACACTGTAGCATGTGTGCTATCGCTCCTTCAAATCATATTTTTAAACTGACACAGCTTTAAAGTAGAGTGCGTGATTTATTATATGGAGGCCCAAGGTTAACCTATCTTTTCCCCTTCTAACTCATTTATATATTTATGTAGGTTTGAAAAAGACTGTTTTTTTTTTTTTTTTAAGAAAAAATATTTAAGTAATTAAATAAAATTGATTCTTGTTAAGAGTTTGTCTTTATTTTATAAGCTAAATAGTTTTTATTGAAAATTATTAGTGATAGAGAATTTGCTAGCATATCATTTACAAATAAAGAATTTTTTGATGGAAAATACAAAATTTAAAGCACTCGTAATATGTTATCCCCCCACCATCAGTATCTTAATGTTGAAAATGCTTTCCTCAGGTTTTTTTTCCCATATGGATTTTGGTCTCTGCTATTGATTTACGTATTTGTCACAGTGGTTTGCAGATATATCGCTGGTAAGGGAACAGAACATGCATTTGACTTTTCCCACAGTAACCCTTCTTGTTTTTCCAGAATCAACTAATACTCGACTTATATACACTTGATGCTGTAAAAATCATTGACAGTTGTGGTGCGTGTGTGATTATAACTCCTCTAGGAATGAATGACCTGTGCTTTTTTCTGTGCGTTGGTTTTACAGAAAATACTATGCAGGGAAACAGTAACATGTGCAATTGGATTTGAAAGGCAGTGCAGTATGAAGTCGTGGCTCTCTGTATATTGCAGGAAACTTTTTGTTATTCTTTTGACTTATTATTCTTTGCATCTACAAATACTATGACCTTCAGCTAGGACTCATCTACGTCATTTATAGGGCCCAGCACACACTCAAAATCTGAGATAGCTTGTTTAAAAATTATATATCATTTCAAGACAGCCACAACAGAGCATTCTAGCAAGTGCAAAGCCCTTCTGGTGGGGTCCTTGTGCCTGCTGAGGTCACAGGGCAATGACGCTACACTTGGCTTTTACTATCTACAAAGTGTATTAAGGGACAGTTTTGGAGAAATCACTGGTTTTCTATGTGTAGGCTGGCTGTTCCATTTATCCGATTTGGCTCTGCTAAAGGATACTGATGGGAGCTGTTAAAGAGAACAGATAAAATAATAGGCCTTCAGGACTTCTGGTTTTTTTCCACTGAACAATCTATTTGCTTTCATCTCACATTGTCTTGTACCTGTTATATCACATGAATGTTTGTGTTAGCAGAAACTTGATGTTTTTAATTATGTGCACGTGGGCACATAGCTAAGAAAGTATACCCCAAACACCGAGGAATTATTTCAGTGGGATTTGTCTTAAGAGATTGGATGGTTCTTGGTTGCCTTGTACCACCTCTACCTTTTCCTAAGGTCAAGAAATTTAAAGTTATTTAAATATGTAGAAAAATCCTGATCATTAAAAATAATAAAAGCACACACAGCTCATTGAACGACAGTCAGGGAAGAGGGACAACCACAAAATAATCACCTTAATATGTTATGTTAGTATCAGTATTGGTATTTAGACATGAGGAGGTGACGTGGTAGCTACATACCTGTACTGGTAGGAATGTTAATGGGGCCAGTAACTCTTTCGTGCCCTGAGGTGTATCTTATCCCATTCAAATTGTGAACTTTTCCGACAGGCATTGAAATATCCAACCCCCCCTGCCCGACCTGTGGTCACTCAGTGTGGCTACTTTTCTACTTTGATTTGTCCATTCTCAGCAGATGGGTCAAGCAAACATCAAAATTCGTATTTCCCAATGCAGTGCTCAATAACATGGTGTTTCATATTGAGATACTGAAAACTACATCTTGAAACCTAACAGCTTTTCACATGAAGATTGAGGCGTGATGGAAGGCCCAGCAAGTGTGGATCTGAAAGCACTTGAAGTTGGGCCATTTATTTTCAAAAGGTAGTTCTTACATCAGATCACTGCCAGGAAGGAGATATCAAAGAGCTGGGGAAAAGTCACTCTTCTTTTATGTAACCCAAGACTGGGGTGGAGAAGGGGTCTTTAAAGATATTTTAGAGGAAGAAAAAAAATTGGAACTTATTTTGAATACCTTGCTAGACTTTGTCGTAATACTATAGATCTAGTCCTGGGAAGAGATGCCTTGATGCTGAGTAATAATGAGGAGTTATTCTTTCCGTATATATACCATGAACAGAGACTGGGAAATAAATATTTTAGCCCACACTTTAGGGATCTTCTACATGAAGAACAGTGTAAAAGTGGCAGGTGGTAGTGGGCATCAATCCATATTTCTTAATGTTCTGTGTTTGGTCTACAATTGCAAATCAGTTCCTTATTTCTTTTTAACCTTACTCCTCTCTTTTATTATATGTTCATATTAAATATTTGGCTTCAAAAATAAGTAAGGCTGAAATCTGTTTAAATACATAGTGCTCCGGTAGGCTGCTGTGACTGAGATAGCTTCTTGGTTGCTACCGTATTCAATTCTATTTTGCCCTCTCCAAACTGAAGTAAAGAATAAACACTTTCTCTCAGATCATATACCTCAATGCAGCTAAATTATAAATCTTAATTAGGTATGATTCACTGATTTTAATCTAACCAGATAATTATTGAGTGGGATAAAAAAAAAAAAGATTGCCTTAATATTGAAGCCATTTTCATTTTAATCCCTGTTTTAAGATGAAACAAATACTGTTAAATAAACAAGCTACCATTATCCTTTTATGCTTAATAGTTAATACTTTTGAAAAAGACTGTGTGACTGGAGGAGTGAGACATTGAAAGAACAGACTGACTGTTTGCAAACTTTGAATACCTTTTCTGATAAATTTCACTGCTAGGTATTACAGGGATCTTTTAAATAAGAACTGCAGGTTTGCTTGTCTAAATGGAATATGCTCTTGTTCATGTGCACAGATATATTTCTTTGTAAAGCTATTGATGTCATAGATGTTTTTGGTATTTTTATGAGTAATTAGGTTAACGGGGTTAGTTAGAAAATGTATCCGTTCCTGGAAAATGAAAAATTACATTCAAGCAGAGGTCCAAGAATAGAACATATTCATGACTGTAAGTACTTAAAATGATATTTTATGACTCATTTTTAAAGAATAATACCCAATATGTAACTTGTTAAGAATAATAGCCACATTTAGTTTTTATAGCATGTCTGTGTTAAATCTGACTCTTCTGTTCTTGAATCCCAGACCCGGAGTCAATTTTAGATCTTCCTTACAAAAGATGTGTGTCTTATGTCCTGGCCCCCACCATCAGTCTGAGTCTGAGTCTTTTAAAAAAGAGATTTCGTTCATGTTACTCAGGTGATCAGAAAGCACTGGGGAGGGAGAGCCACATGCAGACAATTGGGACCTCAAGCGTCCCAGTTCTCACAACCTGAAAAAAAAAAAAGATGAGCAGTTTTGAAATTTTATATGTCCATATGACCAAAGTTTTTTCTGCCTTCAGGAGTATCTTAAGTGCACTGTGAATACGATTAAGTTTCTTAATTAAAAAATATGCTTTGAAATCAACCAATTATTGATAGAAACTTACTTGTATCTGCTGAGAGAGCAGATCCTTCAGAAATAGATTTAGTGTCTCATTAAAAGGATATTCTATGCATGTGCAGAATCTCTTGAGTTTTTAAGTTATGGGCATGTCATCTCTATTGATAACATTTAAACATTAAACTGTTAGGAAATCTAATAACAAGAGTTCTTTGTTCTGTTTTGATCTTTAATGTATTACTTCATGAGTGCAGACACCAAATCAATGCTTTCTTTCTTTTCTTTTCTTTTTTCATTTTATTTTATCACCAAAGTCAAACTTTCTATGGGTGAATGGTTTTATACTACTTAATTTTAAGATACAAAGGGAATCCAGTCTTACATGTGATGTGAGTTTGGGCATAAGAATAGCTAACCCCTCCAGTTTTACAAACCTATAATAGTTCTCTGAAATTACATTACCAAACTACTGTCACCAGGTGATCCCAGGGGAGTTGTTGAGATGGGTGACTGCAAATCACATGCATTTGCATCTACGTACGTGTGGTTAATCATGTGTCTATATTTTTTGCAGCTACTCTCTACTTTCTGTCAGGGCCAAGTGCTTTGGCCCATTTTGCTATCTGCATATTGCATACTCACCAGGAATCTAGCTATGTCAGACAGCCTCCTACTGCTGAGCTATAATCGTACCGCCTACCTGTGCGTGTGCACAGTGGTGAGACCTGCATTCTTTACAAACGTATCTGCAAGACTGGTTATTACTTGGTCATCTGGAAAATCAAATTTCCCTCGATCCACCAGTATATGGATATTTAGAGTATGAGGGGGTAGTCTGAATTAATTAAGAGGGTATAAAGTTGTTGAGGAGTGGTAAAGCTGCCTTTGTTGTCATGGACAAACTATCTGTGATGAATGGCAACCGTAGAAAAGGGGGGCACAGGCAAGGGAAAAATAAATTAGACGATGTTGAGGCAAAGTTTATGGTCCTTTCCCATGTGTTTTTTCCTGAAAACAGTACTGATAATTATGCTGATCCGATACTAGTATAATTATTTGCAAAAATGAGCATTTATTAGGAATTAATGATCAGTGTGCTGTAATCTAAGCAAATTATAATTTCCTGTTAAGAAGTGGTAGGTTCTTTATCATATTCTGAATAAAAGAATTTGTGACTATTTATATGAAAAGTAACTATTTCCAGTTCACCTTCATGTAAGTCGAAAATGTATAAGGCATACATGCCTTAATGGGGGCTAAATTTTTTCTCAGAATCTTCATTGTCTTTTTTTTTCCCACTGATATCTTTCATTTGTTTAGTCTGTAGTTCAAGTTATAGGAAAAGATTTGCTGACATGTATCTCTTGTATTGATTCTTTGGGAATGTTACACATTTTATTACCATACAAGGGGTCTGAACCTTGAAATATAAAGGTATGTCTGAATTTAAAAATTTGGTTTTTTTTTTTCTATTTGCATTGCCATCATCAGTCAGCAACAAAGTTACCACCCAAGGGCCTGTCATGGTGATGTGTGCTATAATTTCAGTGGGCGTTCCGAGTCTGAGACTACCCCAGAATACATAGCAATTCTGTCTCAGGATGTTGAGGAGATCACACTGAAAAAGAAAGAAAGAAGAAAAAGAAAGAACCCCTCTCACAAACCTCACATATTCATAAACCCCACTCCAAACTAGTCATGTGGGTGTTTTTGATTTTGTTTTTATTTGGGGGGGGGGGCAGGTGCCATGATGGAAAAGTAACATACTTCCTTTTTTGCTCCCAAAGTGATTTCAAATGTAGAATTAGTTATGTCACTTCCACAAGTGGAGGAATTTGTACATCTCATGAACTCATAAAATCTTCACTTTCCTTAGAAGACTTTTTTTTATTTACAGGCATAAGTTAATAGTTTTAATTGAATACATTAATGACATACACTAGAAGTAGCTAACAACTTGCATTGAGTTCACTAAGAAGAGAGAATGGTCTACGTCGCAGGGCCTTTAGGGTTGACAATGAGGAGAAAACATGGCAGCAGAAGCCCACAGCCTCTTGCCTTTATTGCCTAGGCAAGTCATTCAGCTCTGTTCACACTCAGTTCTCTTTCTCATAAAGGGAGATGGAATTCCATAACTGCCAAAGAACAATACAGGGCTGCTTCTCCATTTGCTAGTGAGCTTGGGTAGCTCTGATGAATCATGATAAGGACTCCATTTCTCTCCATGAAGCACAGGCCTGTCTTGGAAACAGCGAAGGAAGGCAAAGGACCACTTATTGCCTGGTTGAGCCTTTCATAGTATTTATTTACTAAATATAGTTACTAATTGGTTACAAACTAAAGTGTCAGGTATTCCAATATGTTGGGAGATAATAAGTATTAATTAGCTAATGCATTTCCTCCATAAGAAATTGGAAGTCAGATTTGCTTATTCAGTGGCTATAGGAACCATAAATCTTCTAAAATATGTATGAATTAGATCAGACTAAAAGTTATATCTTCATGAAATGGTAGCTACTCTCAGTATGCATCATCCACCATCTCTGCTTAGGACGGATTTTGACACTTAACTTCATTTTCCTTCAACACACTAAAAATGTTTGGTTTGGACTTGGTGATCTGGCTCAGTTGGTAAAGTGCTTACAAAGAAGGCATGGGGACCTCAGTTTCCATGGAAAAGCCTGAATCGGTAGTTTATATCTATCCTTGTGCCAGGGAAGTGGAGGAAAGAGGAGTCTCCTGGTGTATTGGTCAGCAGTCTTAAATGAATCAGGAAGTGTCAGTTCCAATGAAAGCCTCTTTTTTAAAAAAAAAAATAAATAGATAAAAGTGGGGACAATTGAAGACAATACTTAATGTCTAAATGTGGCCTCTAGGAGGCTTCTGAGCACAGACAACCCTGACACACCGCACACACTCATACACACACACACACACACACACACACACACACACACACACACACACACACACTTTTCTTTGAACATTAACATTATCTTTTCACAGAGTATCACTGTTCATTTTTTTCCATTAGGGAACTCTATATTCTTATAAGCAGGTACATCAAATTCATTTTTACTTTCCTTAGCATGCATACACAGTACATGAACTGTATAGGTGTCCGGTAAACATCTGGTGATTTGAACTTGTCAAAGCAATGGAAACTGACATTTTGTTACTCATTCACTAATCTTACTTTTAAAAATAACTTAAGATGTTAGATTAAAAAAATTGGTGGAAAATATTAAAATTGTCTACTTCAATTTAAGCAATGAAATTTCTTTTTATTTATTTTCAAATTAGTGTACAAAGTAATGGATCTCGTATGGTAATTTATGTCTACATCATTTTCCTTGGCTTCAATTTCTTAGCCAAAAGCCATATTTTTTCCTGTGTTCTCTACCTACTACATAATTACCAAACAGAGGAGACATAACCCTGAAAATAGCTCTATAATTATACACATGAAAAGAAGCTTACAACTATTCTGTTTTCACATTGCTGGATGGGAGGGGAGAAGTTTAACTTATCCCAATTAGAGCCACATCCTGATGCTACCTTTAAAGTCCCACAAAACATAGTTCTGCTCACTACTTTGATTAAAGGCTAGTAACATCTCTCCCTTTTTAATGTTTTTTTTTTTTTTCTTTTGTGAATTTGGAGTCAGAAAATTTGAGAGAACAGAACTATACAATATTAGAATTCGGGACTTCCAACTGCGAGCTTGTTACCACCCCAGGGATGATTGGTTATCCAGCCTTTGGTTGAGCAAAGAAAATCATCAACCCCTAGATGTTTGCTTCTTGTTTCTCTTTCCTCTGGTTAATACAGAGTATACCTTTGTGTCCTGTATTCAGAGCATAATACTGTGGGGATAAGACAGTACTCGGGCGCTAAGGCTTGGGACACTAATTCACTGACCTGCTCTTGCTATGCTGACTTAACTTGCAGCCATTCTGTAGTTTCTAAATGTCTTTGGTTAACATTTTCATTGGTGCTGTTTTGTTCTGTTTAATGTCTGACAGTATTAATTTATTTTGCACTAAACACTGGGCTGCAAAGAATTTCGCTGCAAGTCCACCCATTGACCTCTCTCTTCCAGTGGCTCAGCTTCACCAGTTGAGCATGTGTGTTTGGGGGCCAGCTTCATTCTAAATCTGCTTACTAGTCTCACAGCCAATGAAATTATAACATTTTCTAAGGGAATTTCAACTTAACTGAATACTGAGATTGTAATGGATCAGTCAATTTGTGCTTTGAAAACAAAAACAAAAGACATACTAGAGAGAAGTACTTGTTCACCTTGCTTCAGAAAAGAGCCATTAAAAGAAAGAACAAAATCTACTTTATTGTCGTTCTTTGAAATACACATCTTTAAAAGAAGCCTGTACCTTTTCTGAAAACTCACTCTGTCTCTTCTAACTTGGGCTTTTCAGAGATGAAGAGTTCCAGATGTTAGCTTAGCACTTCATGTTGAAATCGGGAGGGGTCTCGGATACTCTAGGTGGAAGAAAATGTCTGCCGTGTAGCTGCTGAACCTGGACTATTATAAGGAAGTGACACTGAGTGACAGAGGACAAATGTTGCTTCGTTAATTGCATTGCAAACACTGAACCTTCAGCAAATGGCTTTTACACTAAAGGACAGTACTTTATTGGTAAAGTCAAAAAGACTGTGAAACAATATGATCAAAGTGGCACTACTGTTCCACAGTTGGTCTGCCACATGTGCTATTTCCTTAACTCAGTTCTGCTGGCTTTCTGTAACCAGTCAATAAATTTTAAGCAAGTTAAAACTTGCTAAAATAGACATTCAAATCTACAAGATATTAAAGATTGAATTGTAAAGGCTTGTGATGGTAGCTGGCTAATATTCAAACTAAATCAGGGGAAGGTTGAAAAGGGCTGGCTTAAGCTTCTGTTTGATTTATAAACAGGGAGTTGAGGGCTTCTAAATGAAGTGAAGGCAGCATCCACACAAAATCTTTGTACCTAAAATGCTAATCATTTTTCCTTTAGAGTTTTAATAGGGGGAAATTGAAATATGCTGCTGAGAGGGTCCCGTTATAAGTTAATGACCACAGAATGTGAGCCATGGCTCCAGCTCACTGGTCAATGGTTTATTTTAATTTTAGTTGTGAGTCCATCTGTTAGCCTCTGCCTTCTAGTACTTCGGGAGCTTTATCAACTTGTGTTTCTGGGAGTCATTTTCTTTCTCAAATATTCTTACTATTCATGCAACAAATGACATTATAAAATGTTATGTTATGGTTTTTCCCCCCTTATATATGGGTACCTGTGAGTAACTGAAATTTTAGAGAGGTTTAGACATGGAAATGCATTTGCCTTGAAATTTGAAATAAAGCATAGTTTTTAATATGACTATAACTGTTTGTGTGCATGGGGGGGGGGGGGAATGCCTGCATTCTTCAGCAGAGAAACCTGTAATATATAGCAACATTGAACACTCCTTCATTCTGAGTCAGCAGCCAGTTGGTAAGTTGATGCAGATATCATCTGAGTGAACCAATTTAAATCTCCTCTCATTCTTGTCTAAGTGGCTCATGTTTTTCCCTGATGTGGTACCTCTCTGTCCCTTGGGAGTTAGGTTTGGAATGACATTCATTTGAAGTCTCGGTAAGCAAGATTTATGAGAAATAAAAACCGAAAGTGACAATGGACATTAAGAAACCATTTAAGATGGGTTAAATATGTATGTTAGGGAGATGCTCTATTACAGAGCTACATCCCCAGCCCCAAGGATGCTCTTTAATTGATACTTCTATTGAGAATCAATCAAACAAACAATAACTATCCTATTACAATTTCTTCTCCTAACGCTTACTTGCTCTGAGTGGATGGCTACGTTGATATACCTACCGTGCATGGCCATGCCATAGTCATATTTTGTAGTCATTAACTTACCTTTTGGTGCCAGTCTTTGCCCAGGGCTTAGTTGAGCCATGCATATGTCCTTGAAGAAATGTAACGTCTTTCACAAGATTTTGTCCCAGTGAAATCAGATACCAGTTTTTATTGCAGAACCAAGCCTACAAATGTTTGTCTTTAGAGACAGTTTTAATAGAAAGAGTAAGGTGTAAATCATTTAAGCAATTACCTGTACATCGTGGTTGCAGGGCTTGGATGGTCCTGTAGCCTCAGATGTTTCCAGCTTCTAATAATAACCCAGACCAGATATTTACAGCTTAATTTTCTGTGCATGTGCACTTGTCCACAAATGGCTCCTATTTCTGTTGGGAAGCTGGGCTACTTAGAAGCCAAAAGAAAATTAAAAACAAAACAAAACAAAACAAAAAACCGTGACTTTATTGTTAAGGATGACAAACATGGATTTTTCTTTTTATGTTGCCTCTAGAAACTGTGATAACTTGAAAAATAAAAACGCTAAATTCTAGACTGTCTTTACACATAGAACTAAGATAAATTCTTCAAATAGCATTTCCCATTATGGATTGGGATAGCCACAGAATTGTATTTAACCATGAAATACTACACAATCTAAGGGATTCTGTAGTTTGTTTATAGTGTATCTTCTGGCACTGGTTGAGTTATCACACAGGCTGCTAGTTTTCTTTGCATCACTACCCCAGAGTTTTTCTTCTTACTAGAAACTAAACAAATTGAAAATAATGATTGGTAGCCATCTGTTGTGCAGAGATTTCACAGATAGCAGTTAACGCTATTTTATAAAACAAGACCAAATGAGTGAGTTATACTGTTACCAGCAAATAGCAAGTAGCAGAGTAATTCCCTTGAATAAAGTGGGGAGACAGGGAGCCAGCATTTCATTATGGGGAATCAGTTGAATGCGCTTTGAGGCCGGGTATTAACAAATATTTACAGCTTTACAGCTTGCTCTCTCTCTCTCTCTCTCTCTCTCTCTCTCTCTCTCTCTCTCTCTCGTGTGTGTGTGTGTGTGTGTGTGTGTGTGTGTGTGTGTGTGTGTATTTCTCTCTTTCTCTCTCTGTCTCTGACTCTTTTTCTGTCTCTCTGTCTCTCTGTCTCTCTCTCTCTCTCATGTGTGTGTGTGTGTGTGTGTGTGTGTGTGTGTGTGTATCTCACATATGTGAAGAACAGTATTGTTTCCATTCTCAGCCCTATGATTTTAGTCTAGAAAATAGAGTGTGTTTTGTAAACTAATCAATGCAGTCACATCATCAAAGTCTTTTTGTTTAAGAATTAAAGTTATACTCCATAAAGTGGTACCAAAGAGTAGACTCGGAGAAGTATGGAGTCTTCAGGTTAGAATCATCATTTTCCCAGTGAACTCTGTCTTAATGACTAGTGGTTAGCCAGTGTAACTTGAAATTTAGCCAGTGTAACTTGAAATCATATTCTTGTCTAAGTCTCTGTCCCCAAAATACTTTAACTGGAAATCAGATTGAGCGCATGTCAAAAAGAGGTTGACAGGATATGAATATCCATATAGTTGCTCTTGAAGTATGAGTCGTCTCTGAAGAACACACAAAATAGACAGAGGTAAGTGTTTGTAAAGACTGGAACCAGACACACACTAGGTAAAAGGGTGGATTTTATAGTTAATTTTACAGTTATCCACATTGTCTGTGCCTAGGCAGTCTCTGTGTTCTGTGTTCTATACATATGTTGATTAGATCAATATACTTACATACTCAAAACATTTATCTCTTCTCTTTCTAACTTTCACTTATTTGATACTGAGATTTGCCATACAGCAAGAAAAGTTGTTTGAAATGGGCACTATATTGAGTTCAAAGGACCCATACAGTTCATAAATTCTCTGGTGTCTACTGGATTTTTCATCAGGGAGACTTCCAATAAAAATGATCTATTTTAGAAATAATATTGTTTAGTAGGTTGAAATGTGGTGTAATAAAATTAGACCTTCAGTCTTCTAAAGTTACTACTTAGATGGCACCCTTGGGATGGTAAAATGGCTGTATAAGCAGATGAATCAGAGGGTCCCACTGATGGGTACATTTGTCAGTCTCTGTTACAGATATAATATATTCTTATATCTGTAATCCTGACACTGTTACATCCAAATGAAATCAACATGAGGTTGTCATCTTTAAGCAAATATGTTAAGTGTTGTCTTTTGTGCTTTGGATTTGAAAGAAAGGGGCCCAGGGGAGGCAGCGTCATGCAAATGGAACAAATCCCATTTCTTCCGAGCTGTGCTGTTTTCCCCTCACGGCAGCTGGCTGTGTTATCTTTGTGTGTTTCTCTGAGTGCTGACAATCCTTTCAGTGATCTAAGTTAGGGCACATTAGAAAGTGGAAGCAGCTGTCTGTCGCTATACTGAGAGACGTGTTTGCTCTACTGCAAAGATGAAGGACCATGAATCCTTGACACACTCTCCCCCTCCCCCCCTGTACTTTCCAACATGATCAACATTCAGACGCACAGATTGTCTGCTTGGACAGTTTTTTGTTCTGACTGACAGCATCTGGCATAGACAAATTTAAAAATACATAGCATGCCATGCTTGGGCTCGGGAGCCCCTTCTTTATTAATCTTCTCATTTAAACCATTCATTTACATTTCAAGAAAGGTTACAGCTTGATATGGTTGAAATGTTGATTTAAAAAAAAAAAAAAAAAAGAATAACCTTCTAATGAAATGTCTTGAATGAGCACCAAGCAGCTAGTGTTCATTAAAAATTACACCCGATTAACGGGGCCTTGAGAGCCTGAGAGGAAAGGGATTTCTTATTGTTTTAATCCACAATGCAGCCCAGTGTTTACCTTTCTGGCACAAAGCGAGTAGAAATAATGCCTGTTTTCGAAACACTTCTGATATGGAGCATAACTATGATATCGCCCTTAATCCCACAAAACACTTGGCCTTGTTTAATCAGCCTTTTCTCCTCCCTCTTGGAACCCCCAGAGGTGTTTTTTAAACATTTTTAAAATATACCCTTCTCAAATCCTTTCTTTCCTTGTCCCACCCCTTCCCTCTAATACTATGTCTCTAAAGCCTGATTTTTTTTTTTTTTTTTTTTTTGGAGGGGGGAGGGTATGTTTTCACAAGGAGAAGTGGAGAACACTTGGATGAAATCCTCTTCCTGGCCTCAGGAGAGCACAGATGTATCTGTTTTTTTGCATTACTTAGTAATAAGACACAACAGTGTAGAAGTCTTTCTGAGATTCTCATACCCCTGCCCACACTCCCACAGCAGTCTCAGTACATGCTTCTCTAAAACACCTGTAAAATTAGCGTGAATATTGGGCATGTTGGTTACCCTGCAGACACTGAGGCCAGGGTAGCTTGGATAAAGGAAAATCTACCTTTTATCACGCAAGTTGGATTTTTCCTCTCACTGCAGATTTCAGCTGCACACTCCATGCTGAACGTGACTGTGGTAGGTAAGGGCTATTTGCAGGGAATGGTGCTAAAGAGTTACAGTCCAAGATAAATACATTTATTCAAGGACTGGGTGGTACTTATGCAAAGCAAATGGGGAGCAAGGAAACCACGAACTTCAGGAGAGCTTAATAAATGATTGTAAATAGTTGGAGGGAAATCTTTTTAAAATCACGTGTAAGAAGTTATTTTCTATACAATGAATTTTGACCAATTCATAAAACAATAGAAGTTGAATAACGACGAAGAGAGATTACAGTTATGTAACAAAGCATGTTTACATTAGTTTATATTGTCAAAAATGGCATGCTTTCTCCATAGAGTATGTGTGTGTGTATTTCTGAATTTTTCTTAATTGTTATTGTGAACTCTTTTATTTTTGTGAACTTATTTTATTTAAACTAAGTGTGTCAAGAAAATCAGTGTGTCTAGAATTAGCTTTACCTAGTCTCCCATTTAGTAAAGTCCTTTCGTGTCTATAAATTTAAGGTAGACATTATTTGGCTTTTTCCCCCCTCTCTGTTCTTATTGTTTTTATTGCTTCCCCCACCATATAACAATGATAAGAAATGAAATCTGAGTAGATAAGGGCCAATGTTTTGACTGCTAATAAATGTTTTACAATCCACAGTTTAAATATAAATTGCTTCTTCTTTTCCATTTTTTTTTTTTAATGAACACCTTTTAAAGGTTGTGCCAATGTATTTCTGTAAGCAAACTGGGAATGTGTTAGAGTACACAATTCCCTGGAGGAGGAAGTCAGGTTTAGCAGTAATTCTTTTAATCTGGACTTGTAGAGGATTCGGGAGCATCCATAGATCTGCTCCAGTAATTACCATACCCCAAGTGGCACTGGGAGAGACATTTGCCTAAAAACTTGATGTCTTCATTACACTGTTTACATTTTAATTAGAAACATGAAAATTACTGATTCATACAGACAACTATAGTTTAAGTGGTTTCGTTCACCATCCAATAAATCATAAAAAAATCCCTACAGTTGGCATAAATAGTTTACTAGGAATCATTCATGGGAATAATGTGTTGGCACTAGAAGCTGCTTAAAATATGTTTTTATTTTACCAGAGGTAGAATTTGCATATAAATTAGAGAATGGCATTTTAAGTTGACAGTCATTTATGCAGAATCCCACCCACATGCAAATACATGTATGGGTGCATGCGTATCCTTACTTTGAGTTTATAGGTTTTATAGTATTACGGTTACAGATATGCACTCAACACAGCCAATGAGTTTAAAAGCTGCATGCTATCTTCATGGAAAGTCCTTTCAGAAGTGTTGTGGCTGCTCTAAATATGGATAGCTACAAATACAACTTTATGTGCTGAGCAATAGAAACTTGCAAGAGGTGTTTACTTCTGGGGGTCTAGAAATGGAGTTGCTGGTTCCCTTCCTCACTTGTGCTTTCTGCCATTGCTCCTCCTCTCACTTTTGCGTATCCTGTCAGTGCTGTTCTAGAACCTGCTCTTGCGTAGGGCAGTGGCTGGACTGAAGCAATGTGGCTGTCACAGTCCGTTCCTGGGTCAGCAGCACAGCCACTGTTTGACTTCTGTGACAGTTGTTCTCAGCCAGGTTTCCTATCCCCTGGGGACAGGTGTCCTCCTCATCAGCAAGGAGAAATGGCCCTTCCTAGTGGCATGTTTCAAATCCTGGATCTCCGCACACAGTGTCTGAGTTCGAATCTCCCTTCTAGAGCTGGAGTACTGAGGCACTGTCCAAGCCCACTTGTGTATATTTTCCTCTTATCTGCAGACTCCTGCCCTTCCTTCTCTTCCCTCCCTACCCCGAACCCTTTAGCACTGATTGATAGTATGCAAAAATGAATCCAGAATAGCCTCAGACATTAAAAGCCATTTTCCTTTGCTCTGTCTTTGTTAAAAAGTTATTGGTCATGGATGAAGGAGGCTCTGTGATTATTCCTTGTTTGTTTATTGCTGCTTGGCTGAGAAACAGCACCCAGTGAGCGAACACACACATTATTGCACTGGAAAATTCACATTTTCAGCCTGGTTTATTTTTCATCTTAGACCCATGAGCCATGAGTGAAAGGGAATTTCAAAAGTATGACATAGGAAGCCAGTGGGTAGGGGTCCACTCGGAATGCTGTAGTCATCACTGTTTAATCTTTTGAATGTAAACAGGTTACTTGGGCTACCTGCATGGAGTGGTTTCTTCAGATTGAAGGACATAAGAACAATTCTCACAGGCAGCCACAGACAGGAAACATTTCACTTGTATATCTTCTGAGTTGTCTTTTTAAAAGTGGAGGGTGTTTGCAAAACTTGAAGGTGCTAAGGAGTGGCTTTCTGTTCAGTTATATGTGTTTTAGATTTTAGTGGAAAGTCACTGGGATCCTTTCCATGGTAACAGAAGGAATAGGTCTAGATAATCAGACTAGGGCTTCAGAAGCAGTTATTAGTATTGAACAGGCAGAGTTCCTAAGCAGGTCTGCTAGGCTAACAGTAAGCCATGGGCACCTGCACCTTGCTTTTGCTTGCATTGCTTCTTTGGGGGCGGTGTGAGAGTTGGCAGGGCCCTTATTAGTTCTCTGCACCTTCTAGATGAGATTAGACACAATAGTGGACATCTGTAAGAAGAGAAACATGCTTTTCACTTGTACACACAGCAAGATTCTCAGAGTTCTGGGCAGTCTGGTAAATCCCGTCTGTTTTATGCAGTGTGGCCCGGAACGGTTATGTAGGGAGTGCTGGCTGCTGGCCAGACATTGACTAGGAAATCTTGGGTACCTGAGAGCTTATCAGTTCTTTTGCTTTGTAAAAGAAAAAAAAAAAGTGATGAAAATGTTGGTAAACTGCCATGAAGGTTTAAGCCTGCTGGAACAAGGAGCCGTGTAATCAGATTGGGAAACGGAGCTGGAGGATCTTTGCATGGAGAGGAGCCGCCTGTGGACCCGGTGAGCCGCCTGAGCTGACCACTGTTTTAGCAAATCAGCTTCTTTGCTACTGCAGCAGGGTGGAAAAGACCGGAGCTTGTGATGGTATGTAAGAGAGAGAGAGAGAGAGAGAGAGAGAGAGAGAGAGAGAGAGAGAGAGAGAGAGAGAGAGAGAGAGAGAGAGAGAGAGAGAGAGAACTCTTGCATGGCGCAATCTAATCAGCTTGCAATTAGCTCGGGCCCTCCAGTCGCCTTCTTAATTTTCCTCCCCACCCCCTTTGTGGTCATGCTGTGTACTTTAAACAATTAAGTGCGGGAAAGAATCCTTCAAGCAAACCAAAGCCATCCTTTTATTTTATCACCCTGATGAAAAAGTATCAGGTGGTCCACTGGTCTTCATGAGGAGCTGGAAAATCTCTGGCTCACTGTAGCATAGAGCTCTTCCCAACTGATGTTTAGGATAATCTTTCAATGCTCTTGGTGCGTTGGTGAGAAAATGGTACGTCATTTTGACGAGAATGCAAGTTAAAAATCGATGTGAATCTATATTGGAAACCCCTTTGGCTTGTAGATGGCGTGTATTTGTTTTCTGCTTTCAGTAACTAGAGGCAGGCTATGTACATGTGTGTTAAAGACAGCGATCTGCGTCTGCTAAATACAAAATCATTTGCATCGCTGTTTACTCAGACATCGCACAGAACCTCCTGAAGCTCTGATGACATAGCCACTTGTCCACATAATTCGACCGAATCTCACTAACCAAACAGGACTTGCTAAGGTTGAAAAGAACAAGTCGATCATTGCTGACCATGTGTGTTGCTTGTTAAATCCCTAAAGATAAAATTCAGAACCTCCAAGGGGGAGGGGAGAAGAGCAGAGAACGGATCTACAAAATGAGCGCAAGAGTTTTACATCTCCCTCATTCAAGGACAGGAACTGGCGCTGTTTTAAGCAAAGCATCTATTTACTGAAACAAAACAAACCATCTTAAAAACAAAAACAAACCAACAACAATTTTCTGGCACTGCCTATCTGTATATCTGTTCTTCCTCTTCCTAAAAGCATTTGTCAGTGTGCATGAACCCCTCTGCCCAGTTGGATTTACTGCCCGCTCGTCTGTCGGGAGGTAGGAATAGGCAGCTTTTACCAGTGTTTAATGAGGTTGAAGAGCTGTTAGGGTTGGCTTGCACTGGCTCCTGGAGAATGCACTGGAATGTTTTAGGCAGTTTACCTCTGACATTGTCAATTCTTTGCTGAAAGTTGCATGTGGTCATATTAGAAACCCAGTGATAATAATTTTATTTGATTACAAGAGTGTCATCGTCTGCAGCATAGTAATTTAGTTTCTCTTCTTAGAGGAGATAATACTGATATTGAACTCTCTGTCTTCAATTTGCTTTTCCAAAAGAAGCAGAGACTTGGAGCCTATAGCCGAAGTCTCTGCATTCAGCATTTTCTCATCTGACAAACAATTACAAGGCTTAATTGATCATATGTCACTGCCTGAGCTTGGACTGGATAGTGTGCTTTATTTAGTACATGTTTGGCCATGTGTCTTACATTTTGCATTTGAAAAAACTCAGTTTTCTCATTTGATGGAGGATAAGAGTGGCTAACAAGAAGTGTATTTAAAATTATATGAGCATCAAAGTTTGCCTGGGGGTTTGCTTGCGATTCTGTACTGTGTCCTTTTCCTGTGTTTTAAAGGTTTTTTTTTTTTGTTTGTTTGTTTGCTTTTAATTAAAAGGAAGATTAAAAGAAATATATATCACCTGCACATGCCCTGTGCCGAGGAGTTTCACTTTATATTCTTCTAGGACAAATTCCATTAGATATGCACTTACTGTACTCTGGATTGTAAATCTTACAATTTAATGGTAATTCAGTGAACAGTTATTGCTTCAGTGGCCTTTTTTTTTTTTTCCTTTCTCTTTTTGTCCCATCTCACATGTGAAATACAGTTACCCTTTACAAGTGTCATAGCTGTAGAATTCAGCTTGGGTACTTTGTAGTTGTTCTTGCTGCATTGGTCTCTAGTTTTAAAACAAGTCGGGTTCTGAAGGTCCCATGTGGGGTTGATGAGTCAGAGATTTTTGGTTTTATGTGTGGAATGGGTCGGGGGGGGGGAGTGGTCATTAAATGGGAGTGCAGGGAGAGACAGAGACACACAGAGAGAGACAGAGAAAGAGACAGAGACAGACTGAGAGAGAGAGAGAGATAGATAGATTTGGCAAGCCTGACTATCAACAAAATAACCAGGAACATTAGTCTCAGTCTAGCAGATTGATATTTTTTCTAAATAAGTATTTTCTCTAACCTTATTCTCAATCCAATGTTCAGGTTTCCATGACAGATTGAGTCCTACCCTTGAATCCCTGGAAACACAGTGGCCTCTGATTGGTACACGTCTCTCTGCCTTGTTTACACTGTTAATATTCTCATCCTTTTTGGATAGTTAAAATTTTTTTTATGGAAACCATATCTACATTCATAAAGAAATTATAAAGAGATTCTCCTCCTGCAGATAATGAGTTCTCTTAAGGAGCTGCAGGTTACATAGTCCACAAATGAGCTCTAAGTGGGGGAATTTAAAGTCCTACTGCAGCATTTAATTTCTTGAGGGAAGGAGTTCAGTTGAAGGTTAGCCTGTTATTGTGGTAACTACTCGCAGGCCTGTGCTTCTGCCAGCAGAACTGCACAAAAGGCACTCATTTTTATTTAACATGTAGGGAGGTATTAATCACGGCAGTATTTTCCTCAAAAATTTATCTTATCATATTCATTGTTTCACTAACCATGACAATAATAGGTGTTTAATTACCCAATAAGGACCATTTATGGATTCCATTTGTCCTGCATGCTGGACAAACAGTATTGATTTTGTACTTGGATGCAAGATGAAATTGTATTAGACACAATTAGAAATCCAAAGCTGGTAAAATCTACATTTGTTACAGTAACTGGGCTTGTTCGCCTGCTAGTCCAGGTGACGTCAATGGAGTAAAAAGCAGATGAAATTTTATTGCAGTGTCGTGATAAACAACATGAATGGTCTTTCCCCCCCCTACTGTGTGTGCAAGATCATGTGTATAGATTTTAGTTTTAGTGAAGCAATAAAGAGTTCCTTGAAGTGAAAAAAAATTGAAATGGATGCTCATTTGAATGCAGAAAATCCAGTGTATGCAGGTGACCACAGACTTGGTGTGATATTGTAATTCAGAATTTTTAGGCTCCACAAGGAGTCTTTATTTTAACATTGACCAAGTTCTTAATTTGAGTGAGCATGGGAACCATGCAAAATAAAATCTTAGGCTGCATTTTGATGAACCCTCTATCAAAGTGACAAGGAGGAGCTCTAAGTCCTGAAGGTGTCCTCATTTAAGCAGTGTGTTTTTGTTTGTATTTATTTATTTATTTATTTATTTATTTATTTATTTATTTATTTATTTATATTTTATGGTACTATATAATAACTTTTCATTTAACTGACTATAGTGGCAGAGTCTTGCAAAGAGCCAAACTCCAGCCTGCAATGTGCCTCTCCTTGCTGTGCCAAACACATTTGAGACTGCATTTGGCATATGGGAAATCATAATTAGAGAGCACTCTCTTGTTGGTCAGCACATTAATTGCCCATGATCTGCAGCTCTGTTCAAATTTGTGTCTTGTGGAGGAAGGTCATTTAGCCTTGCCCAAACAAAAGGAGAAATAAACTAAAGTCTGACAGGCAGCTAGCCACTAGATCTTCATAGTTTCCCTAGGATATATTGTATCCTCCCTAGATTTGACATTGTGTTTTTAAGGATAGTAGGCTTCAGACAAGAAATTTCTCTTTTGCAGAGGAGTGTGGGTGAGCATCCTGTTCACTGCCACCCCAAATAAAGGACCTTGCTGACTGACATAAGAGGGTATTGTGTTTGCCTAGCACTATTGATTCCTCTTGGAGCACCAATGGTCTCTACTTTAGCACAGTAGTTTTAATGTTTGTTTAGAGGCTCCAAACCTTCAGGGCAAGGGCCTTTCCATTTACCTGAGGCTACAGCACTGTTCTTACATAGTGAGCACTTGCATTATTATTTCTTTTCTGGGCCATGACAGACAGTGTTAGCAATTAGAAAACAGGGACATACACTACAAGTGTGTTATTTTTCTCCTAAGCGTCAAAGATGTGACCAGAAAAGAATTTATTGACTTGACCATTTAACAACAATGCTATCTTCATTGTCGTCCCCCCCCCCACTAGATATGACAGGAATAGCAAACTTTCATTGTGGAAATACATTGCATTTGCTTATTTTGCTTTGGAGAGGTTGGACAGAGTCTGTTAGCCAGGTATTCTCTGGTAATGCAATCTGAGGTCTTGCAAGTAGTGTGGTGGTCACATAGCAGATTATGTTGGGTCTGTGAGCTGAGTGGGTAAAGCATGGGGTAGTTTGTTAGGTAGGGTCACAGTTTAGAAGTGAGCACGAAATATACATACTCTGGACAATTTCAATACTTTTGTTTTTCTCCTGCAAAGTGAAAATCAAGTTTGCAGGATTCTCTGGTCTTGACTCTAGATCCCTGGGGATTCCTTTGTGTTCTCATGAGATGAAGTCTTCTGTAATTTTTAGTTAAGCACAGAAAACCACTTATTTACTGCATAAAAGTGTAGATATATTTAAGTGAAAGGCATTTCATGAAAAGGTAGCTAGTTATAAAGTAGATTACATACAAATTTGGTATGCAAGGCATTTGATGGCCAAATACCACCTTGTGGAGTTTCCTTGTCAAGACACAGGTTGGGCTGCTTGAAGGATGTGAGGAGATGTGTTTGGGCTGCATCTCTTCTTACTGCATCCCTCTCTGGATTGATAAGAATGAAGATGTGGCCTTTTTAAGGACCTGAATCTTCAGCGAAGCTTTAGATTCTATAAGATCATATGTGCTAGCGGATTTATGAAGAATATTCATCATGGATTCACACTACTTTAGACTATTAGGGGAGTGGTGGATTTTGAGATCTTCACTTAATCCTCTTGCTGATACACACACACACACACACACACACACACACACACACGAACAATGACATGGTCCTATGTGCAGGCATTGCTTTCTAAACATGATAGTACATGCATGGACATTTGAATCCTTCCTTCCATTCCCTCTTTCTCTCCCTCCTTCTCTCCTTCCCTCCCTCCCTCTTTCCGCCTTCATTTTCTCTTCCGTCCTTCTTTCTTTCTGACACAGACTGGCCTTGAATTCTTTTTCATCCAAGGCAAAGATGACCTTGGACTCTGGATCATTCTGTCTCCACCTCTCAAGTGCTGAGATTACAGACATGTGCCTCTGTATCTGGCTTTCTGTGCTGCAGAGCAGGCCGGCACTTTGCTTGCACAATCTCCTACCCACTGTAGTATGCTAACACATGTCCCTGGTGTTATCTCTTGCAGCACCTCCTTCCAGTCTCTCCACTGCCTACTGTCCACTCAGCAGCCTCCTTCTACCCTCACCGTTAGCTGTTTGAATGAAAGAGATCGATAAGACTGTTAAAACTATCGAGAACTTTTTAAAACAGAGAAATATTTTAATTACTACTGACATGCCAGTTTGAAGCCCATATCCTACTTTATGACAGTTCAGTTTAGAAACTACATTGCTTCATTTCAGTAACTTTATTACCATTTGGCTCAGAGATTGCTATTTCGCCTTGGCCACAGATTTCATCAGTTGCCCGGTTCACCTTTGTCCACGTTATACTTGTGAAATGACCCCTTCCGTTAGTGCTTGTCAATAATAAATTGCTATATTCTGTGCCTAGAAACACACTGGAGGACGACAACACTTTATTGAATGTCTGAGTTTGTAGTTAATTTTTTTTCCAAAATTAAAACTTAATTGGAATAGTCCTAATTATTATTTAGTGTCCATGAATTAAGACATTGTTTAGGGTCAGCTATTTCTGATAATTCTTAACAAGAATACAAGACTTTTAGACCATACATGTGTTTTCAGACCAAGTATGCTTTGTTTCTCTCTAATTTTCTAATCATTCTATTAAACTATAAACATGTGAGGTGGCCAAGGTTCAATTATACTATGACATCAAATTAAATTTACATTTGAGAATTTTCTGTGAATGACTCCTTTGTCCACAGAAAGCTCTGTTTTGTTTAAAGCAGGGAATATGCACTCTTGCCATGTAATGACAGAATGAAAGAAATTTCAATTTCTTATTGAAAGTTAGCTCTGAATAATATTTCCTTTCAAACAAATAAGCAAAGTGTGGTACTTAAAATATTTATCACTATTTTGGTTATTTCAAGAGCAAATATATTTGTGATAAATATGTAAATTTATTAACTATTAAAATATTAGCTATTCCATTATAACATTTATGGGAAAAGAAAGGCGCTGCTCACTTCTTTACACAGTGTTTAGCTCCTTTATCTCATTAACATAGCTGTTGCCGGAAATAGAACACTGATAAGTTTCTTGAAAATGGAGGTAAAATAAGATGCCAGCACTCTCACAGACCCAACTCTGGGGGACTTGCTGCTGCCTGCAGAACATTCCTGTTTTTCCAGTGGTGTCAAGAAGCACTTGGGTTGAATGAATGATTTCACAACTTTTACTTTTCCATCACCTGAATTTCAAAGTCCTTCCATCATGGACTTTTGCTCCATTTTATTTTTGCTTTGTATACTCTGAAATAACCAGCCATGAGATCGTTTATCTACTCATAGGCAAAAAGAGAGATGAAGGAGCAAGAGGGAGAGAGTCAGAGAGAGAGAGACAGAGAGACACTGAGGGAATAGAGAAAGTATGAAGAATACTGGTTTTCATTAAATTCTAGTATTCCAAATTAACATATGGTTGATTGAAATTTTATTATTAAGTAGACATGAAAGAAAAAATGTTAAAAGAACATACTTTTACTAATATTAGGCAACATGATAGCAAAGAAATATTAATTTCTCCACTACCAGGTACATAAAGTTATACCATTTTTCTGGCTTTCAGGAATAGGAAAGATTCATTGTTTGTTTAAATTTTTGGATATATTTGCTATATATTTTTGTTTGTTTTAAGTAAACTTTAAAAAGCTCAATAATATGTTGTATGTGAAAATAAAATTTTGTTAGATTTTCAGCCAAAGAGAGTTCACCTCTGTGATGGCCAATGAGTGATTTCGACATTGAGTCTCAGAGACTGATATTTGGGTTCTGTCTAATATTCAGATCACAGTGGTATCAAGCCAAAAGGATATTTATCCAAACACAAGTGGTAGGATGCTATGCAGCAGGAAGTAATGTGAATTTTGTATTCTAAACAGAGTACTTTAGACACACATTACCAAAAAATCAATAATTAAAATAAATATCACAGTCTTAAACACAGAATAAATGTACATTTATTTAGGCACAGTTTGAATCATTATATTTAGGGATGTTTTAACTACATGATACTAAACATTCACTATGACTAGAAAAGTCATACTTAATAAACAGTGTTTGAGCAAGTTGTTCGTGATTATTAATAGAGTCACAGTTTAAATAAAATGATTAAGTCCCTGACTTCACATCCTTGTTTCAAAGCATAGCTCTTTTAAAAGGATCCATTCACAAATAATAATGGATGGAAATCACCAACATGGAAAACTATATGAGCCGAGAGCTTGAGTTTACTGTAGATCAGTTAAACATCAGTGCTCAAAAGTATAAAGTTTGTGTAGCGTTTAACAGGCCTTCGAAGAACATTTAAAGTAACTTGGGTGGAATACGCAGTACTAACAGAGCTTCCCCGAGCCCCAGAGGAAGCTAAAAATGTAATTCACATGCCTACGGTTGCTGGAGACACTGAGATGATAGTGAGCATGGCTAAAATAAAGCTTTTATGCCACCATGTAAGTTCTCCAGACGAAGAGAAACGGAAATATGTGGACTGCTCCAGCAACTTAAAAACACACATACTTCTGAATGTGCTTAAAATAGATTTTAAAGATGTCAGACTTCCTTTAGTGCTTGGCACAGGGTTAATTCTAAACCAGCTATGGGGAAACAACACCACCAAAACCAAACCAAACATACATCATGGCCCATTTTGTCACCAATTTAATAAAAAGAAAAAAGCTTGAGGAGGTGGAAAAGATAAAAGGAATCATCCTGGTAAACGGTTTTGAGTCTTGCTTGACAGTTAGGGACACCATCTTTATTTGTAACACTGGCAAAAGAAAGAGTAGGAACAAATGACAAAAATCAAACTAATGGAAGACTATATAAATGCTCTTTTCTCTGAGTCTTTATGAGTGCCCATATTGTTGTTTTACTCGTATGTGTCTCTGTTTGTATGTGTGTATGTATATTTCTTTATATCTATATATGTTTATATTTTATATACACATCTATTTATCTCTCATCTATTGGTCTGTCTGTCTTTCTGTCTATTGTCACTCAGATTTAGGAATTGACCTCTGCCATCATGTGGTAATTAAGAAAGTCAAGCTCAGCCTTGCTGAGTCCTATAATTTTATCTTATAGAAGGTAACCTGCATATAAGTCCTCCCTGAGTTCTAAAAGCTGGGAAGATCTAAATTTCCTTCAAAGATGTTCTATTTGGAAGATTTTAAGAATGTAGAAACTGGGTTCTTTCAGTCCATTTTTTTCCTAGTGGCTGCCAGCTGTGTAACAAGGGTGTTTCAACAGTATGTTGGTCTTTTGCTTCTTGGGTAGTGGTTCCCACACTCACTGTGGGATGCAAACCTCTGAAGAATATTGAACATCTAGCTCAGGTTTACCCAATTTCTGTATATGACCAAACCATATGCTACTATGGTTTTGATTATAAGTGAATTCTATCGTGAGTAGGAGGAAGACATGTATCCATTTAGAAATGGCCAAAGCTGTCATGAATGTACTGGATGAGTGCACTGCCATGAACATAACTGCCATGAATGTACTGGAGACCTAGTCACTTGTTTCCGCCATCAATTGATGTCAAAGGTAAAAACCACTTTTTTAATTAATTAATTTTGTCTTTGTATGTACATGCAGGCGCAGACATGCATTCTGTCAGGACAGATATGTAGAGGTCCAAGGACAGTTTGCAGGAGTCACTGCTCTCTTTCTACCATGGTCCCAAGGCTTGGATGCTGGTCTCCAGACTGTAGCAGGCACCTTTACCCACTGAACCTTCCTAACAGACTAGCCCAAGATTTTTCCTTTTTTTATTAAAGTCTTTCAGAAGCACATTACTGCTATGTAACTTGACTATGTAATGCTGCTTTTGATGTGACTCACTAGTTAGACCTCTTCAAGTAGTTTAGAATAATTAATTCTATTTGAACACATAGTTAACGTTGTGGTTTCATTCCCTTAGTGAATACATGAACTATTCTTTTAGATTGATAATAGCTGATTAATTCTTTCTATTGGTGAATGATTATGTGCCGAACATTTGTGATAAACTGTGTTTGAATATGCATATGTGTGTACATGAATGATTATTGCCAATTTCTTGATAAGATATTCTTAAAAATTCTTTGCATTGTTTCCAAAGCTTCATAGCCACTGGCTTAGGGCAAGTCAGAATTAGCCTATGCAACATCCCTAAGGACCCCTTAGTGCCTGTTGTAATAATTTACTTCAGATTTAGATGCACAACACACACAGGTCCTATATGGGAATGACTAACAGTATGTGTCCTGAAATTGATCTATCATTATGGAATTACCTCAGTTTTACTGGTATTATGCCTCAGTTTACCATACTTTTAGTGAAAGACACACTGTATTCTTTAATTTTACTTTTCTTGCAAGGATAATGTGTGAATTAGTTCATGCTGAAAAAGAAGTGCTTTGATGAGGGGAGCTCTATCTAAATGCTAAGTATTATTTATTATTCATGTAAGCATATTACTGTACCCTTCAATCACCTTTTTTTGGATGTTTCAAATGGGCAATTACTGTCTCTTTGTGTAAAGCTTTTAAATTTTTTAATTTAAATTAAAAGTTAATCTAATTTAGGAAAACTCTGCCAGCTGGAAAAGAACACAGATTTTTCCCCCCTCCCTTTCCAAACAAAACAGCAATTCAGAGCAGACTCTCTAATTCGGCAATGTGCACAGGCTTTTCTGAGCTGGTGGTGTTAGGAAGGAGGGCTAATTAGTAATGGCTGCTTCATAATGCTGGTAATCCACGTGTCAGGGTTAGTGATGATAATAGATCTGATTAGGTGGAATTAACCGATATTCTGAAGGATTGAGATTCTTTTGTTTATGAAATCTCCATTTTGGAAGCACATCACATAGCTGGCATAGCCGCATCCATGAAATCAAGTTAACATGGCTTTCCACAGCACGGTCCCTATGTATGAGTTGAGGCCGGTGGCAAGGAGGGTTATTTGAGCTTACGAAGACCTTCGCTGTTTAAGGATTCCCTTAGGAGCATACACTTCATGATCATAAGAGTTCAAAGGTCAGCAATCTGACATGTGCTTCAGAGGGCAGGTATATTGAGTTGGCCTCCACCTTGACCATCTAGCCATCTTCCTTGCCAGATCCTTCTGTATCTCCACCTCACACCTCTGCGGACTCCACAGTAATTAGCCTTCCTTTTAAGAGAAAAAAATTGAAAAGCTGTTCAAAACAACAAAAACCAAGAAAAGCAAACCACCAATGCTCACTATTTTCTTATTTCCTCCCCTGCAAATTTGCATATTTAAACTTCCCTTTTAAACTCACCCGCTTTAAGTATTCCCTGGCACTATTAAATTTTAAGGAAGTCTGCTTAGAAATCACATTATTCAGGCCCACAGTTTCAAGTGCACAGCAACATCATTAAATCCCCTAGAGTGATTCCAGTCCCATAAAAATTGGGGACCCCTTTACTTTGTTTCCATATTCAAATGGAAATCTTTTTGCAAGTTAGTAATTAAAGTATTTAACCTCTCTCTCCCTTCATTTATTAGAAAACTCTTTTTTCTTTATTTTTTCAATTACGAAAAACTGCTAAAGCCAATCAAGCATTTATTTTGATAAACCGCTTCTAACAGTCTCAGCTAAATTCTGCAAATACAGGGGGGAGAAAAAAATCCCAGCAAAATAATCACCCTGAGCAGATTTTGCAGAGACCTTGCGCTCAACCTGTTCAGAGATAATTATGCCAAGCTTTTAGTATGGGGCAAAGGAAAACATAAAATTAAGGCATGAAAGAAAGTCTACCTATTTTGAGAAAATACTGGGATAATTGGTACTCTTTTTATTACCACTTTATTATAGAAAGTTATTGTCTTGCCTTGAAATATAGGTTTACAGCAGTGAAATAGTACTGTGTGGGGTTGGGAGAAATTCTGTTAGATGGATTGATTTAAAATGTAATAAAAATAGCAAATTGCTAAACAGTGAATTGCTAAATAGCCAAATTAGAGTTCATTATTTAAATGACTCTTCTTTTTAACCATATGATGTTCATAATTGCTTTGTTTCTGACAAGTACATTAGAAGGGCCCGCTTTGTTCTTCTGCCTTGTTTTCCCTTTCTTTCAGAGTAGCCTTGGGTCTGGAACTGAGGCCAGGAGCTTTCCTTGAGACGCTGCAGCAACAGGAGCTGCACCATCTCATGCTTCTCCCTGGGAGGAAGCAGTAGACAGATTCGCAGAGCTATGAATGGCGCTGATGTGAAATGTGACCCTGATAATGGTTATGCAGTGCTCTTGAAATCGTCCTCTTTTACAGACTTTGTCCTTTTATATGTGAAGGTGACACTGAAGAGTGTGCCTGCCCAGAGAGGTGCAATCTGTCTCTATTTTTATGTCACCAGGGACATATCTTGGCCTAGCGGGGGCCCAAGTCTCACGCCACATGGGGGCCTTGTTTGAAGGACAGTGGCTCGCAGTTAAAAATTATACTTGAGCCTTCAGCTTCCCTAAGGCCCTGGTAGATCTGCCTCTGCTGGCTCTGTACCATATGGAACATTATTGAGAATGAGTACTAAAGGCCTCACTTACCAGATTTAGTTGATTTCACTGCTAAATACTCATGGCTGGAAGATGATTAATTTAACTTGTAGATGTTTTGGCAAAAAACTATTTCCCTAGAACTGATATTACTATTGAGGAGTTGGAAGTGAAGTCTCAAAGTCTTCATGACTCACTGTCCCCAGTGAAAGTTTTATATCTTGATTGTAAGCAGTACTTATCCCTGAAGCAGGGAACTTGCCACAGATGCTGAAGTACAGGGAGCACCTTCACCTTCCTGTGTCACATTAAAGAAGCTATAGAGGAAAGAGAGGCCAGGCTTGGCTACGATGGATGGACATCTTTCAAAATGGCAATGCTGATAATAAAACTAACACAGGGAGCTGTTGGGAAGCATTTAGTTTGTGTGTGGGAACCGAAAAGTGCCAGCAAAAGAGAAATGCCCTTGATCTGATCAGCTCAGTTTCTTGGTGTCCCAGGCCTTTGGAAAGTTTACCTAGTACCATCTGCAGCTAGAAGACCTGTGTGCTAACACTTCAATCTAGACGGATTAGTTCACTTTCTTAGCTCCTGACTGACTCAGACATTCCCTCGAGGTAGGTTTGCTGTGTGCAGGAACTCTTCTGCGATGTGACGAGATCATGCCTCGAGTGGCCACACACTCATCGAGTGGCGTTAGCTCATACGAGCGTGTCACAGGTGACAGAAATAGCCTCTTACCTTTGCATGGCTGCTGTGATTTGAAATCCTGGGACTGGTGACTGTCCTTGCTTCTCACAAATCCCAGAGGTAGGCAGAATTGATGAAGCGGCTCATGCTTTATAGAAGAATTGTCGGGTGAGGAGGCCTGCTCCAGATTATACGCTGACTTGGTGAAGCAGGATTTGAATCCTGAGGTATTGACCTAGAGGGGTGTTTTTTTTTTCCTTTTCTTTTCTTTTCATTTTTTTTTTTTTTTTTTTTGACATATTACACTAAGGCACTTTGAATTTCTCTTTTTGAGTTAGTATAGTGAGAGTGGGTCTAACCCCTTAAAAGTTTGTAGTATTTTTTTTAAAATTGGATATTTTATGTATTTGCATTTCAAATGTTATCTCCTTTCCTGGTTTCCCCTCCGGAAACTCCCTATTCCATCTTCCCTCCCCTGCCTCTATGAGGGTGCTTCCTCCCACCACCTACCCACTCCCACTTACTGCCCTGGCATTCCCCTACACTGGGGCATTGAACCTTCACAGGACCAAGGGCCTTTTCCTCCCGTTGATGCATGACAAGGCCATCCTGTGCTCCATATGCGGCTGGAGCCATGGCCTCTGGCCTTGCATGTACTGTTCATGAACTTGAACCCTGAGCCACATCCTCAGCCAACATGGAGAATTTTAGAAAAGTCTTCCACAAGGTTTTCAATCGCTTAGTAGAGAGAACTGTAAGAATTCATGAATGCATACAACGACATATGCTTATATTTATTTCCTTAGTAATTACAATGTATAAAAGCAGGAAATGTCAGAGTAAAGTACAGAGTGAAGGAATGCACATAGAATACATGCCACTCCATACGGAGTAGTTGTGATCTATACATGATTGTTGAGTACTTGGAGACTATGAGGTACCATTAAATCTTTATATTAGTTGACATGTGCTCTTTTGAGCCGTATTCCTATGAGAAGACAGAGCTGTTGGACACCCGACTTCGATCTGCTAAAACAAGATGCAATGGATGAGAATGCTCTGGTAAAAAATTGTTTCTCATGCTCAGATCGAACGCCTTTGCTCATCTTGTGGTTCCATTCTTCCCATCAGGTTGTCTTCTTCACTGGAAGCTATGAGAGAACATTTCCCCTTCAGCCTTTTCTTCGGGTGTGTGACAGCATTCCCACTGTGTACCCCACTCATGACCTTATGCTATCCCAGTCTCAAATTATCCAGCCGTCTTTTTTCTTTTCTTCTCTCTTTTTTTTTTTTTTTTTGTTGTTGTTTTTTATTTTTTGGTTTTTTGGTTTTTCGAGACTGCTATGAGCTTCAGATAGAGCTCCCACACTCTTGTTAATTCTCATAGCAACCATGTTGCTCCTACCTCTGCCTTTTGCATAGGCTAGCCCCAAGTCCCCCTCCCTGCCTTCCCTTCTTCAAGTGAAACTCAGAAAAAGATCATCTCATTATTCACAAATCTGTAGCTTTAAGGGGATTCTGCATGTTTCAAACTGCTTTGGGGGATGGGAGGGGTTCAGGCAAGTAATGCTACTTTCCTGATATCAGTGTGGTGAATAATTTCTTCAATTTATTCTGTTTCAAAATAGCACAACATAGTCATTTGACTTTATACTTGAGATTCTTGTTCACAGCCCATCATGTGCTTGTTTGCTTCTTGAGAAAATGGAGGCTTCCTCATATTGAAGAGTCTGTTTCAAAGCTTAAATTGGGTTGCAAGTCCCTGTTCCTTTTCAACTACTTTCTGTGTGTCTTCCCTCCTCCTCCATGCCTCACACAGACTAAAGATACGTTCAAAGACAGACATGTTGGGAGCTAGGAAGGTGGCTTAGTTGAAAGCATGAGAGTATGAGTCCAGAGCCTCATCACCCTCGCCCACCTGGGAATTGGAGGTGGGAGTATCCCAGGGATTCACTGGCTAGCTGTCCAATCAAAATAAATAAGGGGGAGAATGACTGGAGAAAACACTATATTAAAGTTCATGCTCTCCATGGACACATATGCATGCACATACACACGCACACACATGTGCACACACACATGCACACACCTGGGCACACGCCACATGCCAAAAACCATAAAAGCCATATTCTTAAGTACATAGGAATTCACCCCATAACATTAAAAATATAAATGAATTTTATGTTGATAATGGCATACAAATAGTGCATTTTCCTATACTCTTGATTATCAGCCTTTGTCAGTCTACCAAGTTATCTGATTTACTAAAAAAAAAATGTATAAATTTGGCAATACCTATTCTATTCAACAATACATGAAGATTCCATTAACATTCCTTTCTTAAACTAATGTAAAACTTTAATTGAATCTTAAGTTTCTCCTTGAATGGGATTTTCTTAAACCTCTGTTCTCGGGAATGATAGGTCACTAGAAAGTAGAAGTGAATTTTAGTTTTATTATTTTTATCATATTAGAAACATTCTAAATGTAAAACACATGTCAAATAAGAAGGTACATTTATGTGAACATTTAATTACTCCAGTACCCAATGTCCAAAATTTGAAAGGCAGTGATCAAACATTACAATGTTTTATTTGGCTTGTCAGGTCCTGATTTTATGATTACAGGCTTCTGGAATAGTTGGGTACTGCATGGTTCCAAACATGAACTGTTGGCACGCCACTTTCTCAGGAAAACAACCGCGGAATGACATTTCTTTTTCCACAGCTTTAAAAAATGCATCTTAATTTCATATAGCCAAAAATATCTGACACAGCCATTTCTCCATACTTATACTAGCCTAACAGCTAACATTTGTTGATCTGTGCTTCCTAACATTTGTGTGCACAGAGTGTTTTCGTTTAGAAAATTCCCTTGTACAGTGATTGGCAGGTTTTGTGTAGATGTGTTTTTTTCTCATTTATTCCCACAGGGATCTTAGTGGCCAGTTTAGGTCCATTTCTTCCTCGAGGCAAGGGGTGGGCTCTGCCCTCCCCAGGGGGCCTGTGAAACTATGGCTTTGTCAACATCCGACTACCACAGGGATGAGAAGCAAATCAAATTTCTATTCTATGCCTTTTGCTTCTTCTTGGATAAAACAAGAAAAACTGTTTTCAAGTGCTGGCAGTCTCCATTTGAAAACACATGTTTCAAGAGTTTGGAAGTGACAGAAAGGTAGACCCCATAGACGAGAGAATTTACCATGTTTAACAGTTAGCTTTCCAGTCTAGGCCACAGAAGTGCTGTTTGCTTCACTGTCTACGCTGCAACATCAATAGATGTTACCATCTCTCATGAATTGTGTGCATTCAATTCTAAGTCAGCAGTTAGAGAGCAAGGAGTGAGGGTCTAGGCACAGGATGGGACTCCTGTCCCTGTGAGCTTGGACGGTGGGGCACTGGACATCAGGCCCACTTTGCTAGACACCAAGACCTCTCTTTCCTTCACATAGAATGGCGCTGGCCTATATGTGTGGCTGGGGTAGAGTGCGGAGGGAAGAACAGGCAAGTACACAGGCTGTCTAAGCTTCTGTCCTCTTTCCTTAGTTTACCATTCTCTTGCAACCCTATTGTCTTTCTACATTGGGATGTTTTCTAGAAGGGCCTTAGAGAACCCACCAAGGCAGGTAGAAAAAGCAGGTATAACTAACATCAATCCCTACCAGAATTCCCATACCGTGGGATAATGAACAGATCAGTTCTCTTTTATAAAACTAGAAAATGAGCCTCCAGGAGTTCAATAAGCCTCCAATCATTCTGCAGCTAGGAAGAGCACAGAACAATTCAAAAGGCAGACTTTGTCCCTACCAAAGTTCACCCCTCAGGTGTAAGGCCACCAGCATTGCACACAGAGCAGGAATGAAATGTCCTTTCCAGTGTGCCCAATTCTTTATCTCTTCTAAAGAACCCCAAGTGCTGATGAAGTTGGAGATACTTAAGGGAAGGATAAGGCAGTGCCAATAATGATGTTCGTTGAGCACTGGTAGTTTCTTGATACAGTGTTTCTGTGCCTTAAATATGTGGTCTTCTGTAAAGTCCTCTCCCTGCAGTGAAATCTATTAATAGTTTCCCATAATAAAGGAGAAGCATAAGATCAGAAATGGGCTCCCAAGAGTAGCCTGTTGCCCAGAGCCATGGGAATTCTAAGCCCATGTTCATGTTCTACCTTCACACCCTCTTCCTTCACCCATGTCCTCACATGTGCCTTCCTGACTTCCTTCTGTGAGGATCATGGGACCCTTACTCTAGGAAACTCCATCTAGAGTTCATCTATGAGCAGTAAGGGTACAGTATGCCTGCTGCTCCCTTAGTAATCTCAGGGTTTTGGATATGGTAGCAAAAGCAGAGATAGAATGAAGCAGCTATGTGTGGGAGCTAGACAAAGGAGTAATATAATTAAGAGTCTATGATTGCGAAGGATCAGGCCTGGCTTTCCTTCATGATTGGAGAATTCTAGTCTATTACTTAAAAAGAAAATTATATATGCAGCAAACTTACCTAGCATGGTAAAATCTAATGATATGACATATCTAATTAACAGACAAATTAGGAGATACTCACTGGTTTCTTTTTTGAGTGTTGCCATTTAAGATTTTTAGGATATGTACATCTATAAATGTCCTTTTCTGATTTCTCAGTTGAGTGAACCCAACTACAATGTTATTTTTCTGATGCTCATTGGGCATTGAAAACTACCATCTTGTCAATCTCAAAATGAAATGGCCCTTTGCTTGAATGATGGTCATTCTTCAGAACGGCTCTCTCTGTTCAAAGCCTGCAGAGAGTTCTGGGGGAGACAGATATGTAAATAATCATGGCATGAATGTGCCTAGTGATGTTCCATGGCAAACACAGGCTTAAATGAGCACCTATGTTTGGATACTGGTTTTCTGTCTTAACCTTCCAATTCCTTATCTCTAAAATTGGGATAATAATGTTATTTTACATGTTATTCATAGGGCTAAGTGTGAGTTCTCTCTTCTCTCTCTCTCTCTCTCTCTCTCTCTCTCTCTCTCTCTCTCTCTCTCTCTCTCCCTGTCTCTCCTTCCCTCTCTCTGTCACTTAAAGACCCTGAAATAACTAATTATTAAATCTTCACAGTATTGCTTGGGGAGCATGGAAAAGAGGCAATTAAATACCCGGACACTCTGAATCCTATTTCATGAACAGGCAGCTTTAAAGTTGGACCATAAATGATAAGAGAGTATATGATAAGGAAAAGAGGCACAAGCCATTCACGTCTCTTCTAGCTCATCTAAAGGAATGCCTGGAAATACCAAAATGCCTCAGAAAGGCCAAAAGAAATAATGGCATTTCAAAGAAGTGTTGCTGAAATATTACATTGTATCCAAATGCCTAATATATGTCCTTAATAAATATTTCTGTTATCATAAGGTGCTTTCTTTATAGAACACCATATCTTTTAGTGGCTTAACTGGACTTACTCATTAAAGAGACATTTATTAAGAACTTAAGATTACCTTTAATGAGCAGGTAAGCTATTGTGTTACTTGTGGGACCAAAAAATGTGCTGTCCAGATCCAGAACTCACTCATTTGTGAATGAAAGACACCAGGCCAGTAAGATATATGGCTTAACGATGAATCTTCTGACCAGTCTATACTTGTATTCACGTTGCCACATGTTTGCTGTATTAATATATATACAACTGATTACAAACAAACTCAAAAAAGTCAAGCTCCCCACCTCTGCCCATCTCAGCATAATGCTTGACTAAGGGTTTCTTGTAATCAGTAGTGTATTTATTGTTGTTCACAAACGAGTCCTGGTTTGGACAGAATAGTTTTTGGTGACTATAAATGTTGCTTTTACTTCCTCAGATGACAAACTGAGATAAGAGCTATACCTAAGCTGTGTGAATACACGGCTTTGACTGAGCACAGAGGGTTGCCTTCTCTGTTCCTACTGTCCCTAGGCTTTGGCTTGGAAGATCTAGCCTCCTTACAATCCAGTCTTCCAAGCTGGCTGATTCAATCCAGCATGTCTTGGCCTCTGACTGAATTGCTCTGCCAGTAGCTTTGGCAATATCTTCTAATCTTCTGGCTCCTCATTCTCTGGCTCACTCTGTCTTCACCTGTGCCTAGCTAGTTCTCCCTGTAACCTGTCTCTGTAAAACTGACCCAGTAGAGCTGCCCCAGTAAAACTGCCAAACACACACTACCCACCACACACCACACTTTTTCCTCTTTCTCTGCTCTTAAGTAGTCTTTCTTTCCTGTGCTGTTCTCATAAAAGTTGGGCATATCCTATTTCTGACTCACTGAGTCACATCTTTCTCTGATTCCTCCTTTCGTTTGCCCCTCAGCTAGACACCACTTACCTTCCTTGTTAGGGATTAAAGGTATGTAATAGCCATGTTGCTGGATCAAAATTCCTCTACAGGAATACATACAAGTAACAGTATATTTTATGTGCTCATAAAAGGTAATTGCAGACACTGAAAAATCAAGCATGGTTTCTTAGACATGGTGATAACTGAGAATTAAGACTGAGGGAGTTGCCCTCGAGGAGGATAGAGAGAAGGATGAATGAAGCCCATTTCACAGGAGCTAAAGATGTGGCTGGAACATTGCTGAAGAGTGGGTTATGTAAAATGTTGAAAGTGGCAAATACTTTTGGGTCAGAGGGGGAAAAGAAACTCGATTTATGGTTAGGGAGAAATGACGCTTGAGGAAGTTGAAATCTCAATTCCAGGCATATATATCTAAATGTGGTAGGAAGAGCCTGGTACCCAGGACAAGAGCTAGACTATTACACAGGAAGGTTAGGAGGTAACGTAGAGAAGCTATAGAGAAGGGTCAGGGGAATATCTAGGCTTCATTTGCTCAGGTAAGGGAACCATAGGACTCGGCCCCTAAAGGAATGGCTAACATTTTCACATTTCGTGTTCAGTTGATGGCTGTGCAAACTTTGCTAAATAGTTTTGTGTCACTGGACTTCCGTATGTAAGGGGAGGGAGTAAGTTGGTACTTCGTAGCCCTCCAGTTCCCAGGGAGAACAGTTTCATCAGTAAAATCTTATGAGAAACTGGCCAGCTTTTTACTGTCATCTCCTACCTCCATGTTCTTTCTTTCTCCAAGAGAGGATTCCATAGGCTAGTAGGTGTGGGTCTATATTAACTGTGGTTCTTTACAGAGGGTCTTTAGAGTTTCTAATGCTTGTGTCCATTCTGAATTCTGAAGGGGAGATTGCACTATACAGCATTTCCCCGATTGATTAAACTCTATGTTTAATTTCATAGAATATGCTCATGTGCTTTGTAAACAAACAAACAAACACTAAAGCAACAAAAACCCCAAAATAAAACCAAAACTCTATCATTTTCAAGTTAATACAAGTATTGAGTATCTGTTGTCTCTAGTAAATATATATGCTGCCTGGAGATGGTGGATATTTTCCCAATATTAGTAGCGAAATATAGCAATAAGCATTAACCATTGGGGTACCAAATATTTGCAGAAATAAAGCATGCATCTGAGTCTTAGAATGAGTTGGAGGCAAAGTGCCACTGGGTCCTTCAGCTCTATCCTTGAACAAGATAGACAGAAAGCCTTCATAGCAAGCTCTGACAGTAATGACCGGCTGGAAGGTACTGTGATGCCTGTGTTATGTCTATAGTTTCAGCAGGAAAGCAAGGGAATACAGAGTAATGTGGCATTTAGTTAAGATGGCATTTAAATCATCCTGATTGACAGTATCATCTGCCATTCTGTTGCTTATCAGTTTGTATCCAGTCTGATGTGTTATTTAGAAAAGGAAGCATACCTCTCTGGTGATGTATAATTCCTTATCTTTTAACAGCATTTTCTTAAAATGTATGGATTCTTTATCAGCTCTATATTTTTTCTCCCCATTATTTTTTGTTACTGAAATTATTATTTCATGTCTTGATTGTATCTGTAGGTTATTAGTTTTTGTTGTTATGACCATTTTAATGGTGGTCCTTTAAAAGATTGTTCCTCAGGACCCAGGGAGGTCTTCCTTGATAACTAATGTTTCATGATACTTCATGAATTGAGTGTACACTTTCAACAGGTAGGTTTTATTGCTCTACCTATTGGCTTGTCTGTTATTGAACAACTACTATATAAGATGCTTCTCTAGGTGGCGAAGAAATGGGGGAGAATAGGAAACCCACTGTGGTCCTTTTATACACTTTCTTCCTTCTTGCTTTTTGTAGCTCTGCCATAAGATTTAGCTGTTTGCTCTTCTAGTCTTTATAGCTACAGAATGCATCCATAGAGACAGACAGACGAATGCTTACACATGTGTACTAGCACACACACATGTGCATACATACACTGCTTTAGTTGGCTAGATGATAAGCAAATAGCAGTTGTGGAATAGGTCAGATGCTCAAACAGGTTGTTGGGATTTGCTTTTACCTCTTAGAGGTATGAGATCTGGTCATTTTGTCCATCTCACATAGCTATGATACTCTGAACAGCCTGCAGTCATCTCAGTTAAAAGGGGATAATGGGGAGATGCTAGAGGCATGTTAAAGGAGGAACAGGGTACATGGCAGCTTCCTCTTAGGACTGTAGTTCTTGCTGGAACCACCTGTGTCTGTTGCATCCAGGCTGAGCAGAAGGGCACGCAGGCGCATGCCTTCCTCCCTGGTTTTCAGAGATTCTTCAGTTGTCTCGGCCGTCTCGTCTCCTCCAGTGTCTCTGGCAAAAGGTCGTAGGTTTCATTTGATTACCTCTTGGTTTCCTGTTAAACTCAGATGGGTCACCTTGCTCCACATAGCTGTTTAGAATGTGCTCATTTGTTTTTTCTCCTTAGTGTGTCCAGTGTTGAAAGTTAATGCTTTCTCCTTCTATTTTTCACAGAATAGATGTCAGAGGACACAACATTAATAGGAGTCTGTTTCCTCTATTACCTCTCAGGGCTAAGCTTTCTGCGTCCTTTAGGAATTACCATTTGCAGTGGAAAGTGAACTGCAGTAAATGGACAGAAGTTTTTCTCTATCTTTTCCCAATTGTTTCATTGCTTTGAATTTGGGCTGTTTCATTTAATTAACATGATCCTATTAACCTCATTGCCATGAGTAAAAATAGACTATATTTCAACATTTGAGGTGCGTCAGTTTCTTGGAGAAAAATACACGTCATAGCATATTGTTGCTCATAGTTGAGCTAAACACTTCTAACTGGCTTACTCCAGAACATAGCTATAAATAACCTATGGAGATTAGCAATATCTTTTACTGGGGTATCTCCTTACTTTTCTGAATGCTTTGCTAGAAAATCCAATTCTGGGTTTGCTCCTGCAGGTTAAACATCTTTTATCAGAATGAATAACAGACGATGCAAACTCTTTTGACTTGGGCAACATTAGAGCTACAAACACAATCAGGTTCACATAGGCATCTAAGGGATTTATTTTTGTAGTTTCCGTGATCATGCAAAGTAGGACATGTTGTTTATTCTCTTATTTATGTGCTTGTTGATGTAGGTTTTGAATCAGAAAATTGGTGTAATCGCCTGAGTAGAGAAGGTGTGGGAATCCTAGTTGTTGTGGGGACCATAAGGTTTCTGTGTTTTGAGGAACAGTCAAAGCACAGCAGAGTCTCTGTGCAGCATGTGCTCTGAGACTGATGTTTTCCTCAGATAGAACAAAGCAAACGTTTAAGATGAGTTTCATTGAGTGTTTAAAATTCTTAAGACTGTGCTCACTTCTGGATCTCTGTTCACTTCTCAGCGAGAATCCTTGTTAGCAAATTTAAAGACATGTTGATTTGTCTTTTACTTGGAGAAAACATTTTGTTCCTCCTGGTAATTGCAAGTTCCTTTGGCTTTGGTGGTTCTTGTTCTCTCTCTCCCTCTCCCTCTCCCTCTCCCTCTCCCTCTCCCTCTCCCTCTCCTCTCCCTCTCCCTCTCCCTCTCCCTCTCTCCCCCCCTCTCTCTCTATTTCTCTCCACAAACTCCACTCTGTTTTTGTTTGTTTTTATTCTTAATTGAGTTGATTTTTTCTCTATTCTTGAAAAGAAAGAGAGGGTTATTTTCCTGGTAAAGGGAACTATGTGGTATTCAAATAGAATTGGCTGAATTAAACAGCTAAGTAACTACTCATTAATGTCCACCTCACTGACTTACCAGGATTTAGCACTCTTGGATTCATTAGCAGGCCTCCATGTTCTAGCACACTAAACTCACTGTTTGAGAGAGGGTTACATCAAAGAGCAGAGTAAGAAACAGCCACATTCATGAAGTAGTGGCGACAAACTCAGATGCTGTCTGGAAGCAAATCAGAAAGAAATAGTGAAGAATGTGTATTAAAATAGTTCCTCCTTTCTCACTATTAAACGTGGGCTAATTGTTGACTTGGGGAAATAAAGGCAGAGTATTGGCTGGGTTCCTCCGCCCCCTTGCTCTCCTCTCCCCTTCTTTTCCCTCCCCTATCATTCAATAATTCATTTTAAAGTAGATTATATCCAGTGTTTCATTTAAGCAGTGAAAGACTTGACAAACAGTACACTCTGCATTTTGTAAAAGCTTGTCAGTTTTTGGTCTCTAGAACCTCAATCAATTTGAAAAAAGTAATATTGGTAATATTTTAAATGTTAGCAACAAAGTATAGCATATTCTCAATACTCTTGTCAGTGGCAAATGATCCTATTCTCTATGATCTATACTTTATACAGAAAATAGAAAAGCATGCTAGTACAAATTTGCACCACAGATTGTTGGGAAATATTGAGTTTGAAGTCAATTCCTAACATGGCATAAAGAAATACCCTGTCTTAGTCTAAACTGAAGTAACAGTCTAAAACTCAAAGACTGTTATAAACAAAAACAATGCTTAACCACGTAATCTACCTCAGTGGCTTGTAATGACAGAGTTATATTTTTGATATTCATTGACTATATTTTGTTAGTTCTCTAAATGTAATACAAGTAAATGTCTCATCAATCTCAAAACTCTTCAACCATCTTAAATTGTTATTATTTCTATTTTGAAGTTGTATCCTGGGGGTCAAGCCAACAACCTCTCACGTGTCAGGCAAGAAAGAGTAGCATCACCATGAGACTGCATCCACACCCCTGGAGGCATGCTTAAATCTTATTTCTCTAGATTAGATAATTCAGATTTTATACATTTCTTTAAATACTATCATATGTACTCTTACACTTCTCTTTACTGCTTAAAGCCAAAATTGGGATTTCTATCAGTAAATATCAGGAAATTACACAATGGCTACATTCCTTTAAACTCTTTTTTTGTTTACCTAGTTTAGGAAAGTTTGTTCCCTCTTATACTGGTATTAGTTTTTATTCTTTCCCAGCTGCCAAGGTTTTGTTTTTGTTTTTTTTTTACACATTTCTTTTTCTGCTGCTAGAATTTGCAGTTCAATTTTATTTTATTTTTCCTGTAAATGTCTAATCATGTCCCTATACATGCCCATTATTAAATTTATATCCAGGATGTATCTTTTGTTTTGAATTACAATTATGTCCATTCCTCTTAGCAACATTACCTATCTTCACTGGAATGTTATCTTTAAAATTAGGTATCATGTGATCTTTCTTTATTGAAAGCAGTTAGATGAAGTGTTTAAGAAATACAGGCCTCATCCTGAGGGAGCACTCCAGTAGACTTCCCTGACATTGAATCATTGGAAACTGCTCTTTCATAGGCCCAATTTGGTCATCTGATTTATGCACTTTGTATCGTTGGAGTCGAGGTACAGACTTCCTAGGAAAAAAAGCACATTTATTTTAATGTTGGGATCATCTCGAAATGGGGACATCTTTAGATGCCAAATTGAAAATTTCAATATTTTATACTTGTTTTGCAGTAATGAGACATATGCTGGTTACATTGTGACTTCAGAAAGCATTTCCTGCCCATTTAGAGTCTCAAGTGCAAACTGTAACCCTTTAGAATATTATGTGGGTTTGTGGCACTCCCAGGGGGACCTTGGGCCCATAAACCAGCGAATGGATTATATAATGCTGCATAAATGCTGTATTTTTCATCTGACAGACATAATCTTGATCCTATATTTTTATGTTACCTAACTGCTTCAGAATACCACTGTTGAAGCAACCCATCAAAATGGAAATTGCTTCTAAAACACGGAGCAATAAATATTGGTCAAGGCTTTGTGTAATTCAGTGACTCCATACTTGAACATGAGTCTATTGAAATTGTCTGTTGCTTTAAAAATAGGTTCATAATCTTCATTTTATGATGCCATTTGAATTCTTTCTATCTTAGCATTCACATGTTTACTTTTTAGAAATTAAAATAAACTGCTCTTGATTTCTTTAAGGCATGCCTGCCTATGAATCAAACCTAAAAGCAGGCAAAAATACAATACTGACAAGTTATATAGCATAGGAATTCAGACTGTACATGGGTCAAGACACATTTGTGGTATCTATGGAATAAATCATGAAGGGGTACATCACTATGAAACTTGCAGTAAAAGCCCCGTCTCCGCTGTGTTATGTTTGAATGAACTGATAGGTGGGTCACGGAGTGTCATCATCTCAGCCTTCTGATGGGCCACAGGCTTTCTCTGATTCTGTATACAAATAATAGTTTTGACTCTGCTAATTCTTTCTTAGAAACACAAGTAGACATTTCCCAACATTTTCCCTCCTGTCTTTTGATTGGAAGCAAATTCCAGAGCTGAACACTCTGGCAGCATGGTTCCCTTCCCCCCACCATCTTTAGCATGTCGGAGCCGGCTGTTCTACTCGCCTACTTCTTGCACAGAAGGTATTCGTACCTTCTAACTTTCACTGTTAAGAACAGATTCCCTTTGCTTATGAGATGGAAACAACTGTAGGTTACTTTCCATTTTACTAAGATTGACTTTACTGTTCTCATAGGCAGAGTTGACACATGATTGTTCATATATTTTGAGTACTCTTTTTTTCTCTAAGACATAGCAAGCATCGTCCTGGAGTCTTGTGTATTTCAGGATATTTTATTACTTGATTGTCGATGTTACTCTTTCTTCTTCACTTTCGCTGTAACATTAAATTTAGCTCTCAATTTGATTACCTTTTCATTTCATTTGCCACTTTATAGCCTAGGATGATGTTCTAGTCATGAGTACCTACATATTTTAGTGAGGCTCAGAGAATATTCCATTAAGGGTTCAGATTCTGCCTCTTTCATATTCAGTATCTTTTGGATTATGTGTAACCATGAAGACCTTGTTTAAGAATGTGTCAGTTCACTGAGAGTTGGTGTCATATGCTTTTCTTTATCTCTTTTTAAAGGTAGTTTTGAAAGTTTTCATTATTTTAGTTATTTAATATACAGACATATGTCTATTGTGTGTGGAAGTCAGAAGAGACATGCAGGAATCGTCTCTCTCCTATCAGGATGGTCCTGAGTATCAAACTCAATTCATTGGGCTTGTCAGCATGCACCTTACCTGCCAAGATATCACATATCCTAAAGAATTTATCCAAACTAGATTTGTGTGTGTGTGTGTGTGTGTGTGTGTGTGTGTGTGTGTGTGTAATATAGTTGGTATATTTTGCAGGCTTACTAAAGCCTTCTAAAGCATTTATATGCTAACTGGTAACATCGTTGTCATGGATGATAAATTTTAAGAGAAAGATTTATTACTATTGTTTTCATCGTGTGTGTGTGTGTGTGTGTGTGTGTGTGTGAGTCTGTGTGGTGGGTGTTCATGAGGTCAAGAAGCACCATATCTGCCTGGAACTAGACTTATAGGCAGTTGTAATTAGTAATATGATCTTTCTGGTTTCAAATCTGTAAGGACTCCTATTATTATTTAAACCTACATGGCATTATTCACTTACCATTGTACTTTGAACAACAGGATCACCATTAAATTAGATTGTGTAAAAGTAGAATTGCTAGACTAAAGATACAAATCTAAGTTTTAAGCTTGTGTTGTTAGTCTGATTTCATAGCATGCTATTCTTCAGGCATATAATTATTTAATAGTGGCAAATGATAAGGCTACAAATTGCTTTGTTGATTAAGTTCTTCATTCTCAATTCTTGATTTTTTTTTTCAGTATAGCACTGTAATATAAAGTCAGTTCACCAATCTCCATTACTACGTTTTGGAGTGAAGGCTAGCACTTTGTAGAGGAAATGATAAATTATTCTTCAGGGAGCAATACAGTTTACTAAGCTGTGTATGAGGCTTGGGGGTCAGGTGACCTAGCTCTGATCAGAGGGTCAAAGGCATGTGTCAATTGACAGTGCTTTCTTCCCTGTCTAAGCTAGTGCACAGAGCTTGCTGCTTCTGTCTTTGCATTCCCTCTGTGGAGAAAGGCTTTTGTTCATCTTGCTAGGCAAGCTCCCCCTAGTTGAAAATGGCTACCTACCACTCTTTTCAGCGTCATATCCAGAGGTGATGTAATCTGGCAGGTATATGGTTTCAAATACCATTCTGTTTCTTTTTTACCATAATCTCTGTGATAAGCATGTTTCTAAACTCCTTTCATCATTCTGGTGATAGGAAAATGCACATCATTATATGAAATATAAACTCAAGCAGTAGTTGATATTAATTATAACAGTCTAAACAACCTTTCCATTCAAAGCACATTCAGACCTCCTGCTGGGAAGTAGTTTAGATCATTTATCTTTATGGGTGTGTATCGCACACAAATCCATATATGTATGTGTGTGTGTGTGTGTGTGTACATATAAACATATACAAACAAACATACATGTGTATATGATTATCTACATATTCCCACACTCTCTCTCTATACATATACATATATATGCATATTCACAAAACATATATACATAAATGTATTTACATATATATATATATATATGTACATATAAACATATACCACATGACAATATATAAAGGGATGGTTTAGGAAACTATCATTTTATTTAGACCAAGTCGGCAGGAGAGGTCTGATGAAAACTAAATGAAATCTGTATTTAGTCGCAAAAACAAGGTGTAAATGTAGAACAAACCCGGCTCTTTCTGTAGTCTGTAGCTGGAAGGGCTCGGGAAATGTGACAGTATGTATAAGTCAGTTTGCCAACTCGCACGTCTTTACAGATTCAGCCTCTGCTTCCCAAGGCGATGAGACTTCAGATATGCTGCTATACTGCTCAAAAGTGCCACTTTCAGAAGATCGTACTTGAAGTGTTTTTAAATAGCACTAGAAAGACTCTGCCATGCCACAGGAAAGCTTTTCCCCACTCCAAGTGTGCATTTCATCAGCATTATGGCAATTACAGCTCAACTAGAAATGCTTCGCCCTTTGTTTTGTGGCAGGAACTTTGTCTAGGATAAAATTATCATGAGTAGAGGTAATTTGAGATGTTTTTCCTCCATTTATTTATGACAGAATAAGACGGGGCGTTGTGGAAAAGATGAATATCTTTTTCTAATTGAAGCCATCTGCTCTGATCTTTAAAACATGTAGAGTACCTACCAGAGAAAAGAGAAGCACCATTCCTTGGTGATTGTCCATGTGCTAATGTCCTTGGGTTCATTGATGGAGGTGTTAGAATGAGACTTAAAACCATTCCTAAGAAGCACAAGCTTGGTGACTCCCCTTATGTGATGATCTCATTGATTTTTTTTTTTTTTTTTTAAAGCTACTTTGAAAGTGTGTGGCTGCCACTACTAATACATATATATCTCTGGTCTCTGATGTAGGTTTGGACACCTGGGAAAATGAAGTCAATGAAAACCCAGGCTGTGTGTCTACCCTAGATTGTCTCTCTGGATGGTCTTCTAATACCACCGTATTTTGTCATAGGGGAACCTAAGTGAAGTGCTCAGATATACAAATGAGAGTCATCTCTCTGTACTTCATATAATGATAGTGCTAGATTCTTAGTGTTGACATGGCAGAAGGTAAGCTCATCTTCCCACTGATGAAGAGTGAAAGTTTGTGATAGTTTTTATCTAAAATTGCAGGTTCTTACTGATGGAGGAAGTGCTAGGCAGTGAACTCTACACAGGTAATGTCACTGTTAGAGTTATTATTATTGTTTTTTAGGGTGCCTAAGACATAAAGGGACACTGCCACAGGTGATGTTGTTGTCAAAGAAAGAGACTGATTTGAAATACTTCATTCTGGGAGGTAATTAAGTAAGCTTGGCAATTGGGTCAGAAACAGAAAAAACAACTTATAAAGACATATCAACAGTATTTCTTTATTTGAAAAGCTGTTTTCCATTTAGAAAATAGAATGGCCTTTTATTTACTCCAAGAGAGTGAGATAAAGATTATATGTTAATTTGTAAAATAATTCTAACTCTAAGACAAAAGCCTAACAAATTAGATTAAAACTGAAAATAGCAAGGAGCAACATATTACTGGATATGATTAAGAAAAAGAAACTACTAGGTGCTTGAGAACAGCGTATAGCTCGTGTCAGGTCTGATAGGACTCACCCATACTCTCAGGACTTGGGAGCTGAGGTAGTAGATCAGTAGTTCAAGACTGATGTGGGCTTTGTAGCAAGTTTAATAGGAATATATAGTGAAACACTGTCTCCAAAAATAACAAACAAACTTAAAAGCAGTTGATGAAGAAAACAAGCACTTTCATAGCTCTAATGAAAAACAGATATTAATAGTTCTAAGTTTTAATCATCGAGCCTCGTAGAAGAGAAGAGAATGAAATGCTTTGAGTAGATTAAATATTCACCCCTCTCCCTGAATCCAAACTATGATCATGTGCATCATAAATAGACAACAGACGGTTTGCTTAAGAGAGAGTGTACCCCGTCAGGTGGGGAAATGAGAGGCCTGAGATCCTTGGTCAGTTCTACCACTGGGACTCCAAGGTATTGCTAATATCTGAGTTTCTGTTTCCTCGTGTAGAAGAATATCAGAGTGTGTAACACGAATCAGTTACAGAGTCTTACCCAGATGGACACAGCCTACAGAAGGGTTTTAGACTCTCAGCAAGGCCAGGTAAATGTTTGGTACTTTAATGACTGACATAAGATTTGTCTAGCTTACAATTGCTGCATTTAGGCAAAGAGAGTGAATGCTAATCTCTTGACTTTAAAAAGGGCCCTCCAAGAGACCACATGTGTTTCCAGATAAGGACGTCAGAATATTTTTTGATTTACAGGTTTGCATTGTGTGTGTGAAGGACAGTGTTTGCATATACATGTCTTATGAAGGAAAGCTCTGGGCAGTGACAGCATTCACACACACACCCAACACACACAGCCTTTGTTAGTGAACATTTTGTCACTGATCTTTATCTTTGGGAAGATAGAGACTGTTTGGTACCTTGGAAATCCCACAGAGATATGTTGACAAGATAATGCAGAAAAAATGGAATTATATAACTCTACCATTATGTGCTCAGTTTTAATGTAAGGGTAAGAAGTTGAAAATAAAACCACTTTAATAAAAAAAATTAGCTAGACCATAAAAAGAAAAGGCTGAAGATAGTTCATTAAAACATAGTCTTCAGGCCTGCCATAACTCTCTGCCCTTCTAATTCAGTGCATCTCAACCTTGGCTAACATTAGAATCACCCAGGGAGCTTTAAATATCCCATTGGCCAGCCTACACCTCTAGCTGATTAATTTAGAACCTCTGGGGGGAGGTGGAGGGGACAGCATTTAACAGTGTCTTTTAGAGCCCCGCATTCGGTTCTAGGTACCACCCAGCTTGAGTTCTACTTCCTGTTCCTATCTGTATATCTCAATTGGATCTACACATTGTGCTTAATTCTCCCCGGTTCTGTGGATTCTTCTCTGGCCCTTCGATTGACCTTTTAGTAATGCTAGTCTACCCAGACCAGTTCCCCTTCAAGCTGTATTAGAAGATACTTGCTTGTTTGTTTTTGTTTTGTTGTTCCATTTAGAAGTTGTATTGTGTTGGCTAGCAAAACTGAATCCAGGATTTCTTCATGCTCAACATTTGTTTAAACAACAGGCCTTTGGAATACTTATATTTTCCATTGAAGATATTCTAGTGGGGAGAGAATTGAACCCATGGAGAAGATGGATGACTTGCTTTAAGGTTACTTTCCTGTAGTTCTGTGATGCTTCAGACTGGGATTTGGGTGCGGCTGGGGAGAAAGACACTGAATGAAAGCCATGTCCAGTCTCTCTTCTCCTCAGCCTGTCCTACCAGTGAAATCATCCTAGTTTCTTTATACATTGGGAGGGGAGCTATATATTATCACCATAGAGATGAGCATCACTAGTGCAAGAAGCAAGATGGAGCTTTGAGTACCACTGGTGACCAATCCTCTCATCACACGAGGAAGGCTGCGCAAAGGTTAAGTGATTCTTCCAAAGTCATAGAGCTAAATTGTGCCCTTTCTTCCTACCAGTGTGATCTCTTCACTCTCACCAGAAGACAAGAAGCTCTGTCATACCAGCACTTGACCCAAGGTCTTATGCATACAGGTGCTTGGCAAATATTTGTTGAATGAAAACGTGAATGAATGCTATTTCATGATCTTCTAATTCTGCTTACAGTCACACTATGAGAAGAATACTGGTTTCTGGTTTCTTCTAAAATCTTTCCCTTTAGAAACAGCAAATGTTGATGCATAGCTCATTCTGTTTCTTCAACGTCTTCCCTGTACATACAGACATTAAAGTAGTTTATTTTGTTCTATTAAGACATTTTAAAAAATCATTTCTCCATTTCTTCATAACTGGATTGTATGTCTATTTCTTCAAGTAAAGGACCTTCACTGGCTGTACCTTTGTCTCTTTTACCTCAGTCAAAGGTCTTGCTTGGATCAGTCAACTGCCCTATAGAGGCTGTGAAGTATTGTACTGCTGTTAATAGTAATTAAGAAGGCATCAAATATCCAAATTTATTAAGTTTGAACTTTTATTCAGTATGAAAGTTGATCTTTTGCCTAATGAGTAGCCAAATGGTGTTTTTATGTCCATAAAATTCCTTTCCCTTTAAAATATTCTTATCTTTTTTCAGACCTCTTTTTTATAAAAGCAAAAGATTACAAGTTTTTTTTTTTTTTAAGTAGATTAAATAATTTCATGTCTGCCAAAATTTTTTTGAGGTCTCTGAGTATTGCCTGTCTCAGTCATTTAACTGGTCCCTAAAAGCAAGGCCAAACTGCAGCTTCATGGGAAAAACACTTGGGAAGCATCCAATCCAATGCAGGCCAACTCACATTTGCCTTCCTCTTTCAAAGCCACATTTCCTGGCTGGACTGGTTAGAATTTCCCTTTTGAAGAAAAAAAGAAAGGAGTATTCCTGGATTGGTTTCAAGCCCTTGTGTTCACTGTAGTCATTCCAGCATTCTCCACAGAGTTCTTATAAGCTAGCAGAAAAAACAAAAAACCAAAAATCGATTTCTATCATTTTCTCTGGAAGCGTACTTAAATGTGTGTTCTGCACCCCGTCAGAATGCACCCTTTGAGGAATTGCCAGCCTGTGCCCATCTTCTTTATCAATTTAAATTTCTAGTAGCACATGTAACCAAAACTTTGAATATGTTACACTCTTCTCTCTTCCAACCATGCCATGGTTGGTTGATTACGTTTCTCTGTTTGCATAGTTTCTCTTTTAAGGAACCACATCTGTGGAATATTAGGTACAAGTACCTGTTCTGGGAAAAGGAAAAAAAGAAAAAGAAAAATGTATCCTTTGGATCCTGCTTACCCATCTGTAAGGAAGAATTTTCCTGTGCTGTTCCCAGGGATCATAGCGTCCATTTGTTCAGCTTTTACATTTGGCAACCTCAGTGGGTAGGGATCTTGGTATCATTTATTTTAAGCCAGAATAGCTTACATTCATTCACGTATATCCACATACTTGTTTAAGCTCTTTGATAAAATGGACTTCACTGCTAAACTTGTACTGAGTTCTAAAACTAAAGTGTTCAATTAATTTGGATAAAGTTACTTAACTTTTCTGACTTTGATTTTATAAGTTGAAAAGTACTTATGATTAAAGCCAACCATTTTTCAGTCATTGCTAAGAATATATAAATGCTATAAGTATGTTAGCATGGTGCCTGGCACATAGTGCCTGGTGCATAGTACCTGACACAATTACAGTTTGTCTTCTGCTCGGAAATGTGACACAGATTTCCGACTTCCTAAGGCACACGTTTCGCCATTAGGGCACTCAAAGTTGATGGGAGGGAGCACATGTAAGCTTGAGTATATTCTATCATGGGTACCATTGTAGAGTTATTTACATACAGTAGCTAAAGTATTCAAAAAGAGCGTGTCTAACTGTAGGGAGCGGGAGGATGGGGAGCAGAAAAAAATGGCTTATGTGAATTTGAAAGAATATGTTAGTTGTGTTGAATGATGAGGAATAATTCGAAGAAAGAACTGTATGTTCAACATCAATGGGACAGGCAGGAACATGGTACATATAACTAGTGCTTCCAGTATGTGGGACATGAGATTGTACTTTGCATCTATCAGCCTCTCTCCTCAATGTCCTCTCAGAGCACTCTCTATTGCTCAAGAAAGCTGAGGTAACTCTGATTGGATGACAGGAGGTTTCTGGTGGTGGAGAGGAGTTGTGATGGTAGTAACTCAAGAAGAGTCTGTGTGAGATGTGTGCACTTACCACAAGCAAGAGTCATGTATCTGATACACAAGCCTCAGAAGAAGTTGGATTTCATCTGAAGATGAAGGCCCTGAAAGGTTGGGTAGATAAATAAAGGGAGTCAGATGGTCTATTGCAGGAGAGTGTGGGGCTTTAATTTTCGTGGTGCACTGTGGAGGTCAGTGAGTACGTATGCTGCCTCACTTCTTTGGTGTTGTGTTTGTGTATGATTAGGGAGAATTTGCCCGTGAGCATCCTCCTCCAGACTGAGGCAAGGAGGAGAGAGAGTAGTGAGATGTGAACAACTTGTGTTTTTACTCATGGCGCTCGATGTGAGCCTATTCTCTGGCTGATACTTAATGACCTCTGCTTAATCAGCAGGCCTCAGTCTGTCAGTTGAAGGCCATGTTCCAGACAAGCTAAAAGGTGATTATTGTTCTCAGTCTTATACCCAAAATGCAGAAATGAAAGGTTATTTATTTCAAAGAAAGCAAGCAAGTTGGAGCATTCATTAACTGTACAGATCGAGACAGATAACGCAGAACAAATGGCATCTTGTTGTAAAGGACAAGGTTTTAGAAACTAAAGCGAAGGTGCATTTTTAGAAGGATGGAGAAGGAGTCTTATGTACAGTGAGGAAACGAGGAAAACTCAGCTTTACATTTCCTTGTGAATATATCCACTAATGACATAATTTTAGAAAATAAGACATAGTACTGTAACAGGAAGACAGGAAATTTGACTGGTCAGGAAAGGGATGATTCAAGACTATAAAGCAAAAATATTTAAAGAATCAGCTTCCACAGTTGCCTCACAGTGTGCATTTGAGATTCTTTACGCATAACTCCTGGTGTATATTTGATAGACCATGACTCATTCATATAGTACAAGGTATAGAGTGTATATTTGATAGACTCATACATATCATACAAGGTATGCAGATACTCAGTGTCTTATAAATACCCAAATTCAGGTAATATGGAATCTACCCACATAATTATTCAATAGCTCTTTGGGATGACACAAATTTCTACAAAGCCACAAATTATTCCAGATAGACTCAGTTTTCTTTTATGATAAAATTACAAGTCATATACATAATATATATTATATAAAATACTATATATATGTATATATATGTATATGTATATATGTGTGTGTGTATATATATATATGGTAGGTAGGGGGAACATAGAAAGTATCACAGGTGTCATTTGATCTTCTCAGTAACTGAACACAAAATGGCATGATTTGTGTACATCTAGGAGAGTAAGCTAGTGTGAAGATAGCTTCCACGATCCAGGAGAACCAGGCTTGTTTGTAAAGACACCTGTTTAGGTTACTGACCACACATTTTGGTGGAGTGCCACTTTTTTATTGTAGCCTTAATTTTATTATTACTCCCTCCATTGTTGTCTACTCAATTACAAATTTCCTTGAGCATAGCAAGAAATCAAGAATCACTTAGGCCTGGCATTGTGCTGCAAGTCTCTGTGTTTGAGGCTAGCCTGATCTCCATAGTGAAATTCCATCTTTAAAAAAATTCAATTTAAATGAAAGTTTGTGTGTGTTTGTGTATATGTGTGATATCCTAAAGTATCTTGGGATATATGACAACTAAAATACTATGATATACTAGATGGGATTCTGGGATAGAAAAGTAAAGTAGACACACACACACACACACACAGAGAGAGAGAGAGAGTAGTGGAGAATGAAATAAATGCAAAGTTTGGATGACCATGATATATCATATTGGGGTGTGTGTGTGTGTGTGTGTGTGTGTGTGTGTGTGTTTGTGTGTGTGTGTGTGTGTGTGTGTGTAAAAGAGAGATGGATGGAGAGGGAGCCAGAGACAGACAGAATGGACTGTGTGTGTGTTTGTGTGTATGTGTGTGTAAAAGAAAGATGGATGGAGAGGGAGACAGAGACAGACAGAGAATGGACTGTGTGTGTGTGTGTGTATGTGTGTGTGTGTGTGTGTAAAAGAGAGAGGGATAGAGAGGGGGACAGAGACAGACAGAGGATGGACTGTGTGTGTGTTTGTGTTTCTGTGTGTGTGTGTGTGTGTGTGTGTGTGTGTAAAAGAGAGAGGGATAGAGAGGGGGACAGAGACAGACAGAGGATGGACTGTGTGTGTGTTTGTGTTTCTGTGTGTGTGTGTGTGTGTAGCAGACATATCATACTAAAGTAAAATGTTAAGAGTTCAGGAAGCCACATGTGTGGTATGTAGGACCGCTGTCCTATGTGGAACCTTGTCAAATTTATAAAACTTTCAGACAGGGAACAGATGCTGCCCCACTATTCCTGCTCCATCTTCCACCCCAGTGAATACATCATCAGAAGTACCATCATGCATCTCTTACTTAGACCTCACATATACAAGAAATGCATGTGAAAGATGTAGAAAAACTGAAAGAAGTCAGAAAAGATGAATGAGCCTAAATGAGCCAATTGATTTAGCCTAACACAGAGAACAGTGTAGGACTTGCACTCTTAAAATTGTCTTCAATTTTATGATATATTTCCCAGAATTGATGTCTCTGAAAAGAATACAAAAAGGGGAAAGGGGAAAGAACTTTTTTTTTAATTATTTGGATAGAACAAATATAAACTATTTGTAAGGTCATAGAGGATTTTTTTTTTTTTTTTGAAGATTGGAATGCCGTGATAATTTATGTGTCTGTGGTGTTGTGCTGGTTAAGACAAAATTGTTCATATTTGGATTGGGGTATTATACTTACTTCTTTCCATGTCTTCAATTAAAATTCACAGAAACTGAAACAGAACTTAGAGACATTAGTGTTTGTTGCTTCACACAGTTGGTTTTCAGTTCCACACAGAGAACAAGGTTGGCTCTCTTTCGAGTAGATAAGATTGGCAGAGCCAAACCAGCTCTGTGCACTCATGGCTTACATTCTTCAGATGGTTTTGGCTTAAAGTATAGCTGCAAGAGTCACCAAAGTGGTTGGCTTTTGGTATCAACTGAGGTTAGCACATAAGGAGAGAGGGTGACCCTAAGAACCTGAAAACCATCATTCCCTCCTCCCAGTAACATACAGTCTTCCATCATCATCGATAAGCCCTGGAATTGGTATTGTTACAAATGCTTTCTTACATGAATATTTTGATTGTAAGATTCTCGTGGTATTACCTCCCATGAACTTCCCATTTACAAATATGTTCTTGATGGAATAAGGGTCTGTCTCTTGAGCTTCATGCTAAAGACCTCCAGACAAAAGAGGAGCTTGAAGTATTGGTCCAAATGTTTCAAGTTATCAAATAGAAACTGAATCATTTTCAAATTAGGTGACTAATACCATGCAAGGCAATGATGCTCCACCTTAAAATATGTATTGACTGTCGTTTTACAAGTTCTTGAGTTCAATTCCCAGCAACCACATGGTGGTTCACAACCATCTGTAATGGAATCTGATTCCTTCTTCTGGTGTTCCAAAGACAGCTACAGTCTACTCATATAAAATAAATAGATGACTCTTTTTTAAAATTAAGGAAAACATAGAAAAATGAAAAGTCATCTATTAGTATTGATCCTCCTCAGGGTGATTTTCCTAAGGATAAAGACTTGATTCTCCATTTGTGTTGAGTGGTAATTTCATTGCAGATTGGTATCTACAATGGCAGCAGTTAAAAGTCAACTGACAGTTATATTCCTAATGGATTTGATGAGTCACTTTGACCCTGTGGTATATGCCTATTGGTACCATTTTACTTAGTATAAAACATCAGCCCCTCAAAGGCTCACATTTGCTTTCTATGTCCAAAATCTGCTGCCATCAACCCACTTTGGTTGAAGGCAGTCTTGTATGAACATTTTTAGATATCACATATATCTGAATCTGATCCTGTGGAGGCAAGGGTGCAACATGGGTATCTTTGCTTCAAGACTCAGAGAGACAAATGAGAAGGTGATCTCAGTGTAAATATCACCCACCCATCATGCAACCTCCCGTTTAAAGGTGGTCTGGTGTTTTCATGTAGTTAAGAGGAGAAGCTCATCAGAAGAGAAACCGGAAGAAGCAAAAGCACTCAAACACAAGAACCTAGTAGGGACAAAAGAGATGCTAATAAGACAGGTACTGAGCCTGTGGCTGTGTGGATACTCAGGTAAACAGGCTGAGTCCAAGACAGTGGTTCTCAAGCCTTTGTAAGCATCAGCATCTCCAGGAAGGTTGCTTAAAATTTACCCTTACAGGCTCTTCCCCAAATTTTCTGGCTCAGTAGATCATGGATATTGGATGTCTAACTAGTGCTTCTGTGACACTATTGCTGTTGGGCCAGGGGGCTACACTTGGAGAACCACTAGCCTGAGGAGTGTAGTCTGCTTCACCGCTCCTTTCTGCTGAGAGTAACCAGTATTTCAGGTCTTGATTCAACAAAATAAATTCAAGAGTTGTCTCTTCATTCAAACTCAGCAACTGGAAGGAAGAACATTGGAAACAATGAGAAGAAAATAGTATATAAATGTTGATTTAGGTCTTTCTACATCTATATCTACTCATATTCCCATAGATTAGGGGTTCTCAATCTCTGGGTTACAACCCATTGGAGGGTTGCATATTTGATATTCTGTACAGCAAATATTTACAATACAATTGATAACTGTATCAAAATTACAGATATGAAATAGCAGTGAAATATTTTTATGGTTGGGGGTCATCACAATGTGAGGAACTGTACTGTATTAAAAGAGTTGCAGTATTAGGAAAAATGAGAATACCTGCCCTAGATCATTCATTCAGACAAGAAGATGCCATTCTAACCTAAAAGGTACATCAGAAAACAAAGCAAAATGAGACAAAACCCATCAATATCTCGACAGTAAATATTCTTCTAAGCTTTAAGCTAAAAAAAACCCCTCTTTTATAAATAAAGCATTCAAGGTGAACATGTATTATAGTCTTTCCTTAAGGGTCACATTCTGAAGTTGTTGTAGATCCATCAGGATTAGTGGATTCTAACCAAAGACTCAGGTTATCCACCTGGCTTAAACGAGCTGACTCTATGCTCTTCAGAAAGCCCTTTAAATACTGCACGCCTCACCTTTCCTGTAAGAGGGAACATTTTACTCATATTTTATTTGATTTATTTCTATATTGTTAGAATCTCTGTAAAGAGTAACCACACTTGGGGCTTATGCCACTCTTTAGAAGAAGGGGACTAAACACATGTTCTAGAGAACCACATGTCATTTCTGAGATTAAATTTTCTGTAGACGTCCTCATTTCTACCTAAAAGTCCACCTTCATAAACAGTTAACTATTGCCCAACTTTATGGACTATATTTAACAGTTTTCACCAGAGACTCCCAGCCCTTTTCCTCTCCAAACACAACAGTTGCCCACATCAGTCTATGTTTAGGGCCAACTTGACAGTTCTGTTTCTGTTTGCCTTCTGGACAGCAGGCGGCTGAATGACAGTGCAAAACGAAGAACAGCTTTAGGCCAGAATTATATCTGCCCCAGTGCTTTTCTGTTTAAATTCTGGGGAGTGTGAATCCCAGAAATGAGTTTCTACCATGCTACAAATAACAGAAAAAAAAAATATTAGGTGGGGTGTTGGTTTAGCAGCAAAACATTTTAATAAAAAATTTCACTTCATCTATGTAAAAGGTAAATGAAGGAATTAAGTATATTAGCTGGGCAAAAGCAGCAGTATTGAAAGCACCTCCCTCCTGCCTGACTCCTAGAGATGCTGAGCTTTTAAGGTGTCAGCCCTTTTCCTCACTCAGTTAACTGAATGGTGGAAAAGAAGGGAGATGAATACTGGGAGGGAAGAGAGAAAGCCAGGCTCCTGGTTTTGTGCTTAATGGCTGCGTTCATCTAGTCATCTCACAATTATCGGAAATACCTCCATGTGCCACCGGAAAATAATAGTAAGAATTTTATTCATACTGTACTTAGATATATTAAAGGCTATCTGTGCAGCAGACACTATTTGATCATACGAGAGCTAGTACTACAGCTAATTAGCCATTGGTTTGAAAAGCAGATAGATACTTGAGTGGATGAGTAAACTTGGCACAGATGGGGCTCAAAGCCATGACTAGAAGTGTGTAGCAAGTTTGAAATTGTGCTCAAGTCTGAGTTTACTGGACTCCAAGCTCTACATCTTAAACCAATGTGCTCTATTGCCATAGGGTGCCCTCAGCGCTGCACCCTGTGCGCAACCACAAATAAACAATAAGCAGAACAGGTGTCATTCCTTCCCTCCCAGCCCCCAGAAAATGTATGTTTCAATTTCCTCTTGGTAAGTTGGCATTCTTACTAGATCTTTCATAAATCCCAGGCAATTAAAAGAGGGCTTTAGTGAAACTAGCACATGTAATTGGTTGAGTGGTTTTATATCTTTACTCCTTGGGAAATGCACAGTTGCTCTGGACCATTTGCTGAATTGAGCTCGTGCACTGAAATCTAAAGATAGGGAACCATCTATACACACTAACTCCTTGTCAAGAAGAAAATCAGCTGTCACATTCAACTTTCTACAGGATCCATAGGAGTAGAGTCTGTTCCTTGAGCTTACTTCCCTCAGGGACCCCAAGTCTCACCTCACGTTCTTTTTATTTGAAGGTATCCTGAAGTGAACCCATCTTTCAAAGAAGATGTTCACAGTTCTGTGTCTCATATTTATGAAATGTTAATTAGCTGCCTACAGCATCTTTTCTGATTAAAACTATTTTTATTTTAAACAGTATCCCTCTGTCATGAGCTGCTTGATTTTAAAAAATATTATTTGTGCGTGTGTGTGTGTGTGTGTGTGTGTGTGTGTGTGTGTGTGCGCATGCATGCATGTGTTTGTGCCACAGCATATGTGTAGTAGTTGGAAGACAGTTTGAAGGAATCTGTTCTTTTCTCCCACCCTGTGGGTCCTGGGGATTAAAGTACAGTTATCGTGTTCTGGCAAACGCTTCTGCCTGCTGATCCAATCTTTGGCTCAGCTTCATAGCTTTCACCACTGCACTCATTCATGTTTTCTAATCAGCATTTCTAGCCAGCTGTGTATTTGCATTTAAACCACATCAATATATGGTTATAATAAAATCTGAAATATATAAAATATAAAATAAATATATAAAACGTAAAACTATTTGAAAATATAACGAAATGGCAATGTCAAGAATCTAAAATAGAATTTATAACTCTCCTTCAAATCAGCTTATAAAGTTGCAGCTTCTGAAACTATGAGGCCCATGCATGCTATATTTTAGTGGCTGCCCTAAAGCATAAGGGACTATGTGCATTAATAGGGTAGCATATAGTATTTCAATTTCTCATAGATTCTTAATTGAAGTACTTCATTCTAAAAATGGCCTCAGCCCATCCTTTTGCATCATATATTGAAAGTCGTAATAGGGCTGTAATATATGCAAAAGTATCCTAGTAAGTAATTCCAAGATGCCTCCAAATGAAGCCAGTCATTGGGATGTTATCATTACTGCATAGAGGCCATTATCTTCAGTTATCTGTTTGTCAAATATGTTTTCTAATTCTTATTATGATTGAAGAATGAGAACGAAGAAAAGAGAAAGAGAGATGCTTTGCCCTGGGAACTAATACAATAGATCTTCGGGGACTTCAAAGCAGAACAATTATCTCAGCCACGGGGACGATTCAGTGTCCCTTTGTTAGCCATCTATGACACGTGTGCAAGACACTGACATTAATTTAGAACCTAGCATTACTGGTCTTGCCATGTTGCCAAGAGATTTCTGTCTCAATAATATATTGATTATATTATTGTAATGAGTTGGCCGATGACTCAGAGTTACAATGAAGTTGTACTAAATTTATTTGAGGGGGCAATGCTGGAAACTTCAGAATTAATATGAGCATGTTTCATCCCCTCTTCATGTCAGCCTTTACCTACATAATTAACTGATACCAGCTCATGCTCTTTAGTGTGAGTCAGAAGTAGGGACTAATTCTCTGAAGTTATAGAGTTCTTAACACATTTATGACTGTTTAAATACATATATATCCAGCCTTCCCTAGGATGTAAATGTGGGTTAGTGCAATTCTTGGCTTTGTCTATTTCCTTGGAAATGATTGAAAATGATTGGTGGCTGATCAGCTTTGGAAACAACTTAGCCAACGCTGGCAGTTCCCTTTCAGTTAATTGTGTGGCTACTAGTCACAGACAGCTTTTATCCATGGGGTAAAGCATACACAATTTGTCTCAGGGTATATAAACTCTGCCTCTCTTTGAGATCACCCCACTGAATGCTCATTTGGAAAGTGTTTTGTTGGCCACAGTCCTTTTTCTTGTATATCAACCATATTGCGTGTAACACATCTGGTGACACTGCCTGCTCTCCTGCAGGAAGCCTCAAATACGTGGGAACTCCAGCTTTTTTTCAAGGGACAGTCCACTATGGAAGCTGATTCTTTTCTATCTGTGCTCCCTCTTCCACTGCTGTGTCCTATTCATAATCCCCTCTAACTGCGCGTCACACTGGATATCTGCCAGTGGCTGAGGGGCAGAAAAATGGATGGTGCCCAGCGAGCAGAGCTCACATGCCATGTCTGGAGCACTCAGAGCGCCTGGGTGTGCTGCATCCGAAGTAATCACAATCCAGTGTCCTCTTATAAAATGGCCAAATGATGCTTGCCAATCCTTCCAGCAGGATATTCGGTGTGAGTCATCACATTCTATAGCTGTTCCCATTCCGGGCTGATCTTGATGTTATGGTTGGTTAAGTATTATTGATGAACTAATCATGTTCCTAAAATAACCCAATTACATCTGTTAAAAAGGATTCATGAAAAAATAAAGACCATCTTATCATAAAGGCTTGTGCAAGAAGCCAGAAGTAGTCACTGTTTGCCGTATTTGTTTTACTGTATTGTGCACACATATCTTTTGCACACATATTAAATCACGTGTTTACTGTAACTGGGGGGAGGTCGTAAGTAGCTAGAATTACTTAATGTATAATAAAAGATTATGGTCAAAATTTTAAAACTAGGCACTTGCATTTTATCAATAAGCTAAATAACAATGAGAGAAGAGAGACATATAAAGCAATTAAAATTGAATATGAGGCAATTTAAGTACAAATAGGCAGGCCTAGACTCTGAAGCTGTGTGTGTGTGCAGCTCTTAGTATGATTTATTTGGTGACAACTCTGTACTATATACACTTAGGAGTAATGATAATTGGGTAATTATTTTTAACTTTTTGGCATGGACTTCTATGCTGTTAGACTTCTGGTTTCTTTTAATTCTAAAGAATGAATATCCATTTTAAGGACACCTCTTACTCTATGATTTCCACAAAAATCACAAGTCCCATTGTGTGTGGCAGGAATAACATTTTACCTTGTTAGTATTTGACATGATTCGTTGTGGCAGAAAAAAAATTAAAAGGGATCACATTTATTTTAGTGTCATTATAAAATTATTGTGGTGTACCCAAGCAAATCACTCCAGTTTGGTTTAAGCTAAAATCTGCTGTCCACCAGAATTACCATCTTGTCCGTCTTTTTTACATAATCAAAAGACACCAATCATGAGATATTCTCTCACAGTTTTAGATCTTCTGTCTCATCATAAAATATTTTCATATTAGGCTATGGAGATGACTCAGTAGGTCTAAGTGCTTGCTGTGCAGGTGTGAAGAACAGTCAACTACTCAAAACTCACATAAAATTCAGATGAACTGGAGTCTCAGCACTCCACTGGAGCACAGGGAATTCTCTAGATGCTCGCAAATCAGCTTGCCAGCGATACTAAGTAGAAATGCATCTTGTCTCAAATAAGGTGGAAGGTTAGGACCCACACCCCAAGGTTGCCCTCTGAGCTTCACACATGTGTCTTAGCAGAGGTTCCCATATTCATACACACAGGTGCACACACATGTACATGCAAGCACATGCCTACACATGCATGCACATGCACACACACACACATACACCACACACAAAACATGCACGTATACACACACATGTGTGCACGTGTGTGCACGCGTGTGCGCATGCACACACACACATACACCGCAGTTGAACAACTGAACAGCTTTTGCTTCTGTCGGAATGAGTATCATGCCAGATGCACTTACATACGCATGGGAGATAGGAACAAGATAATTGCCCTGAATTGCAGGCCAGCCTGGACTACATGGAGAGGTTAAGCACAGCTTTGACTACATGGTAAAATTCTCTCTCAAAGTGAGTACAAATACTTCCATATATAATAGTAGTGTATGTGTTGAGCTTAAGTTAATCATAGGTGTCCGCAGCAATTAGGAAAAACAAAGTAACGTTTCTGTCACAAAGGAAGAGGAGGTAGGCATCATGACTTACATAGTAGTTTTCTTGGGTATATTCACAGCAGTGTACAACTTGTTAAGTCTTTTACATCTCTTTGTAAGAGTGCCAAAATAATCTGAGATACAAAGTTTGTGAAAGGAAGGAAGGAAGGTAGGAAAGAAGGAAGGAAAAAAGAGAAAGGGTTATATTCAGCTGTGCTTTGAGTGACAGTTTGATTATAGAATGCCCCATTTCATTTTACCATCAATCTACAAATTTTAAAGTGGATTTCTTTCCAACCCATAAATATAACAATTAGAGCTTCATTCAGATGATAACATGTGTAGAGTCAAATGCATATTTCATACTTGTGTAAGAGGGTAGCTATCCATGGATGTCATTATATTGATCGACATGCCTGCTTATTTCTAGTTTGCTGAAGACTGAAGTGGATGCTTAGATGTTGTTAGGGATTTGGGTATATATTTTTGAGTGTTTTTTGTCAGTCTTAATTTTTTTTTCAGCATCAAAATAAAAATACATAAAAGAAGAGACTAAGTTGACTAAGACTCAAAGCAGGTGGAGGAGGACCTCCATCTAAAAATCAACAACATAACGGGCACAAGCATGAGTGCTCATGTCTGTTCCCAAAACCCAAAATAAAAATATGTAAAGAGAAGATGGCCTTTTTTCCTTAAATTAGTAGACATTATATTTGCTCCTTTGTCAACTATGCCATTATGAAGTTCTTCTGAAATACACCCAAATATCTTCTAAATTTTTCTTCTTTTAGGCTTTCTTTAACCAAGGATAGGAGAAAAAACATTTTTATTAGCATAGAGTCATCTCTTAGGAAGAGCAAGGATTGAAGTTTAAAGAGCAAGGATTGAAGTTAAGTCCGGGTCTCATGCTTTCATTCATATGTCAAGCGTCACAGTGGTTGTGTCCCAGGAAGACATGTGCAAGAAGTGAAGCAGTTATCTTACAGGAGCTTTAGGCAAAGGTCAAGGAAGTTGACTGTTGGCCCCTCCTACATGAACATTGTCCTTTTAGGTTTGGTGATCAGGCACTCTAAGTTTTTCATAGACTGACAGGACAGATGTTTCCAGTTGTTCTGTCTCTACCAAGCATGCTAGCATGCCTCCCAAGGTTTGATCATTATGCACTTTCTTTACTGCTTTTACTCAACCACAGGACATCTTTAAGTACATTTATTTATGTTGTTTTCCTCTCAAATTAGTTATATCCTATGCCCGATTGTGTATTTGCTCTGCTTAGATGTCCAGCTGGTGCTTTTGAAATGAAGAGATCATTGAATAACTTAATCTTGTCCTACACATGCATTATTTCCCCAGACTCTGGCTTCAGACTTTATAACATTGATACCTGCTTTGGGGAACAAGAAATCACCAAGCTATCTGAGAGGATATTTGCCACTCGGTATGAGTTTCTTTGAATCCATTACAACAGCGACTACTGAGTGCCTGTCAGCAATTGGTGGGGATAAGCCCTCTCTGATCATTGGAGCTGTGCAGATACCCACGCCCAGTTCCCTCACTGTTTCATAATCTCTGTCTAGTTCTTGGAACAGGACAAATCTTATCCTTATCAGCTACTTTTCTTGCGTGTTACATGGAAAAGGTTTTCTGGTTTTGATTGGTTTGGTTTTTGTGGCTCTTTCCTTGAATTGTGTGAGAGTTTTGAATAAAATCAGGGTTAAGTACATGGTGCTCTGCTTGATTGTTTATCCAGCCATTCATAATCATAAACACATATCAAGGACCTTCTATCTTCTGGGATCTGTGCTAGACATGGAGAGATGATTAAAGTGCACACCCTGCTCTCAGATGATCGCAGTCTTGAAATGGGAGAAGGTAAATAAACAATTAAGTATAGCATGCACTCAACAACAGACGAGGTGGTGATTAACTCTAAGGGGAATGTGGAACTGGAGGAAACTTAGTGGATTCAAGATTTACTTGAGCTTTAAAAGATGAATGGGATTTTCCAGGTAAACACTAGGAAAGTAGCTGGGATTTCCAGATGGAGATACTAACATATGTCAAGGCACAGTGGTGTGCAGTACCTCGGGAATATCTGCAAATATTTGTTCTGTCAGAAGCTAGAATGTGAGTGGAGAAAGGAGAGACCGTGAGCTGGAAAGACGGGCAATAAGGGCCTGGTGTTTGCCATTAGGAAGCTTAGACCATCTGTCCTTGGAAGACTAATAAATGCATAGTTGCTTTGCAGGTGGAAAAGGCTTTATGTTTTTAGTTTGGAAAGATATTTTGATTTAAAGTTATGGAGATGAGTTGGAAGCCAATGGGGAAAGCAATGATGAAAACTTGAATGATGTAAACATGGGCCTAAAGGAAAGATTATAGTGGAGGAAGCAAAGTCAGAGAGGAACATAGTTGTATCATAGAGTCTGTGAATGAGAAAAGGTTCAACATGCAGATGGATCAGAAAGGGTGATGCCAAGGTTGCTATTTCTGGACACTGGGCCTGTGGAGTAACTCTAACCAAAAATGGAGGATGAAGAAAGAAGAACAGGTTCATAGGGTGTGACATTCAGTTAAAAAACAGTTTGTGTATTGAGTGAGTTTGTCTACCAAGACACTGTGCTTAAGAATCCATGTTTTGTTTTTGTTTTGTGAGTTTTGTTCTGTTTCATTTTTTTGCCTGATTTTGAATGGATTTTGTTTTAGAGTCAAGTTGGATCATTCATAATAATTCATTGGAATATGTACTATCAGAATGTCCTATGGTTTTTTTCCACTAACTGTTCTATGGGTTTTTGTATCATAAATTCAGCCATCCTGGTACCAGGCTTGCTTTATCTTCAAAATTACCTTCATACTTTTAATCTTTCCAAATATATCTTGTATTCCAGGTTCCAGGTCTTTATGTATGGACACAAAGAATGATAGAATTCTAGGTCTTGGGAGGAGGTAGGTAATTCAAACTTATCTCTTACCCCTCATACATCTGAGTCAGCAGAGGTGATGGCTTTAAGGGTCGGCTGGCAATGGAGTAATTAGTTAATGCTGGAATAGTCACTGAACTTAGAATTCCTAATTTGTACTAATTAATTTTGACCCATCACTGAATATACAGTCCATAGTTCCTCTGTTCTGGTTCTCCTGTGATTCTAAAAGCCGTGTAACTTTGGGCAATTAGAGGAGACAGTTTCTCTTTTGTTGACTCTTCCCTCAGTGTATAAAATTGTACAGCATAGGAATAGGCTTGAGTAAGGGAGCAGACAAAAGACAGTGTCTTCTGACTGGGGTCCTTTGGGGGAGTTGACATGAGTTAATCTACCTCTTGGTAATGTCCTATGGTGACTTGATCTTTCCTTGGGAGACATCCAGCCCTTACTCTTTCCTGCATTCATATTCTTTCTATTAAACTCAGATTTCAAAACCAGAAGCAGACAGAGTAAAATGATTGTAAAGCAAGAGGGTCAGCTGCAATTCTCACTTATATTTGCACATCCTAGGGTTTTAAACAAACAAAATGAGTGTTCATTGCTGATTCATGTTTTGATTTAGGGTCCTGGATCCTTTTCTACCTCAGTCATGTGATATGCACCATGGTGGCTTTCATCATATAATGCATTCCGGGCTCCCCTAAGTCCTAAAGCACTTTATAAAAGTAAAACCATAGGTCTCATCTTTCTGATGAAGAGAGCAAGGCATAGAGAGATTTTACAAAGTGATACAACAAATAAAGGTGGAAAAAGAAACCAGGATCATTTTTTTTTTCATTCTGTATTAAATGATGCTCTCTCTTATGCTTTTCTGTTGTCAAAAGCCCTCTCTACATTCTGTATTGTTGGGTCATCATCTCCTATAGTTTGCACAATATGGTGTATTATGGATTGCTCACAAAGCAGCCGATATGAATTCTTTATAATGGATTTGTTCTTTTCAATTTTTTGTCATCTTTGGGCTTAATAGAAATAGTTCAGCGTGTTATATTGTGTGATCTGTTCCTAAATAGATAAAAGATTCCTGTGTTTTGAAGGAAACATTCATATTGGTTCATTTGCTGCATTGCCTGCAGGAATGTTAGTCTGTAGAAGGAAAACAACTGTTTCCTGACAAAAATCTTCCTTAACTCCCGTAGAAACTTGTATTTCAACAGGAAAATAAAGAACGGTAATCCATAAACGATTAAAGCCCAATGTCTTAAAGAATGTTAACCATTCCTCAGACAAACTGTGGAAGATGGGGAGACACAAAGGTTTCTCCCTTTCCTTACTTGTAGAATGACTCTCCCTTAATTTCCTTTATTCCCTTTAGCTATGCAAATGTGAGTGAAGGCCTTTTCTCCATGCACAGCTCCTTGCTTGCCCTGAGCCACCAGCATAACTGCAGTAGAAAGAAAGCGGTGCATTCCCCTGCAAGAAATGAAACACCAGTGTCCACAATGTGCAAAACACTGTGAAATTGGAAGCGTGTCCCTGGAGTAGCTAAGAAAAATAATAATAAGTGGCAGCTCTCAACAATCTCTTGGCAAATAATCAATTATCTTCTGAATTACTATACAAATCTACAGTGCATTTTGCCGGCCCATTGGGGAAAAGCTTCCACATAGGAGCCAGTCACTTGAGATAGAGGGCTGGTTCAGTTTGTTTCCAGGTTGCCTCTGAATTAACAGCCACTGGCCTGTGAGCTGGCATGATGCAATCTCAGAGCTCACATAATCGAAGCATTGAACTGACAAGAAATAGTAAACGCATTCCAGCAGAAACCTGTGGCCTGTTGCATTTTGTAGTTACAGGGTTGACTTACAGAGCTTAATTTTTAAACCTGGGGAAACTGCTAAGCTTGTCCAGGTTTGCTGGGGGCAACACTATGAATCCAAGTTGAATTTGTTTGGCCTCCTGATAGATTCCGAGGGGTGTAAAGAAAGGAACAAAATGACAAGAAATAATGATTTGAAACTGACCATCCATATAAATAAACCTGTGGAAATTTAGATTGCTTTACAAGAATACCTATGATTAATAAATCCGTGGTTCCATGAGTTTTTTTCTGCCTATAAAAATTTAAATGAATCATATAACTGGATTTCCTATTATAGGTTTTTGGGTTTTTTTTAGAGCATTCTAGAAATGTGGACCTATGGAGATATATGAAAATACTCAGAATCTGTTTAGCTGGAAGAACATTGCTGGGGAGGCAGTCTGTGAGCCTGGCTGTTAGAAAAGTGTAAAGGGAAGCAGTTCAAGAAGCCTCTTCTGTTTTTACTGCTACTGTTTAAGGGGGCAACATTTGTCATCATAAAAACCTTACTGGAGCTAGGAGTCCACTTAATATGCTGCCCTGGTGAAACATTCCTTTAGTTAGTAAGACCTACTTCATTTCTTCACCAAGTTACACCTTGAGAGTCCTCCAGCACACACAGATGCATATCTGCCTTTGTGTAATTTCACCTGTTTTGTGGATGAGACATATGTGGAGATTATCAAGAATGGCGGAATTTCATGTCATAGGCTATTTTATGAAAACAAGCAAAAGTCACTCATTTACCTTCCCTCATTCTTCCTCCTGCCTGAAGGTCAACAATTTATTACTCCTTTACTCTCTCAGCAAGAGAGATGGCTCAGTGGTTAAGAACACTTGCTGTTCTTGCAGAAGAACCAAGTTTGCTTTCTAGCACCCATACTGCAGTTCACAATTGTCTATTACTTAGGTTCCAAGGGATCTGACAGCTTCTTTTGACCTCCTTAGACAGCAGACACTCACAGGGTGCACATACCTACATGTAGGCAAGCATTGATACATATAAAATAAAAATCAATAAATCTTTTTTAAAAATCTTGTTAAAGTTATAGATATATATGAAATACATAGTCTCAGCAAGAAGAGGACAAAGAGGAGAAAACAGTTCATGGGGAACTTAGCTTTCACCCTTTTCGCTCCTGTTTTATCCAACTTCAGAGCGTCCCCTTTACCAATAGCATGGCAATTTCTTTTGTGTACCTTTCTCTACTTTACTGGTTCCCATGAATGACACCACACTAGACACACAGATTTGTTTTCTGCTTTCATTACTCAGGCTCCTGGCAAAATCATCAGTCAGACTGACTAGCCAGTCCACTGGAGGTGAAAGTTTTCACTGGGTGAATTTCGTGTGACGTGAATACTGCATGAAATTTAGTTTAGCTTGACTTGGCTCTTTGTCAACTTATGAAGAATTGAATATTCTCTGTGTCTTGTAGGCATTATTAATTGATATGTTGTCAGCACTTCCATAAATATTTCTATACCACCGTGATTTCTTTGCACTGGAATGTATGCTGACTCTTCAGCACATCTTCCGTCTATGAGATCAGATACCGTCAGTGAGAAGGGACTGAGCCAACCTGCGCATCAATTCTTTCCTGCTCGAATTACATTGTGCCACAATGAATGCTTTTATGAATATTTAGAATAATATGGCACCAAAGAACCATTTAGACTACTCAGAGTTCTTAAGAGAACCGATAAGTCTCCAAAGAAGAAGCTGACTCTTTTCACATAATCAGATTAAGAATTGCGACAAGTCAATTTTTCTATAAGCTTTTTTGAAAGCGTGTTACATTTCCTTTCCGCTGTATTGGAAACTTTCTTATCCATCAGTACATCAGAGTTGCATTTGTGCCAGCTGATGTTTACTTTCTTCTTAGTTTACAGATGCCATGACTAAAATTTGAGTTTTAGCATTGTCCATACTATGATAAATCCCAGATATTCCAAGAACACACTCTCAGCTAATGTAGGGAAAACAAAAGGAGCCCATTAAATTTGTGATACTGAACAATGGTTATCTAATTTTCATCGCCACAAAGGCTTTGACTGGTTAGCCTTGTCCTTGCCAGAAGCCATTGGATATTTAGCTCTTTATAGTATCAGTCAGGATTCTCCAGAAACGCGCTGAGATTCTCTTCTGTGTTAACCAGAGAAATGGGTTTTCACTAAGTCAGACACTGGGATCCAGTCAGTATCCTGGGATGGTCAAGCGGATTTTCTAGACCTCCCAAGGATGCTGTCTCTATAGGACTGTCTCATCCCACTTCTACCACAGCAGAGTATAGGGTTTCTTCTGCATACAGGAATACCTTTGGTAATATAGTAAAGAATGCTTTAGGTATTTTTTAGGTAGCAATTGATAACTATATTAATTTGTCTCAAATCATTGTGAATAGTAGCACTTCCTCTAAATATTTCTTGCTTTGTGTTATCCTTTTCATTCTCTTGTTTCCTAGTTTGTCTCCCATGTCAACCTGAGCAAATTATATATTGTTCTTTTTTAAAGATTATGTTTTTGTAATCATCACAGAATATGTGAATAGTCCAAACAGGAAAAAAATAATGAAGTTAAAGCATTGGACCCACAGGGTAGAGGTTCTTTGTAACTCTGTAGCAAGGCTGGTTCGATTCCTTCCCTGCTGTGAAATATGCTGGCCACTGAGACTTGCTGGCTCAAGGACACATAGAACAACGTAATCAAGTGTGAAAGAATTGATGCTTGTAGCAAGTATTTCTTCACTCTCTTCTCTGATGGTATCTGAGGACTCGAGACAGAAAATATGGGGAGTGATTTCCTAAGAAGATCTGTTAATAACTTCACTATACTTATGTGCCCTCGAGACCAGACCCTTTGGATTGACCTGCTGGGTCTTAGCACTCGAGCTTCTCCATAGAGGTGAACTTTCTACAGTCAGAACTATGAGATGCCCAAGGCCTACTGCTACTTATTAAGAGAAGACAAAACCTAATACCACTAGCAATGTCTTTCCTAAGACTGTCTCAGGAATATCTATTCAGCAAAGGACACACTTATTCCTTCTAAGAAAGTACTGTGATTATTTTGGGGGATCTCTAATGCTGATGACTTCTAGTCCTTCTCTCTCTCTAGCTTTCTTGTTTAAAAGCCACTAGAAGAGGTGAAGGTTGCTAAGCTCTCCAAGCGAGTGCATGTGTCCTAAGCCTAGGAAGCTCAGCCTGAGCTACAGATTCCACTTTCTCCTTGAGCTTCAAATCCCAAGATTACCCTATGTCCATAGATCATTTTCAGAAATCTTCAGTTGAATACAATCTGACTCCCCCATCCTTTGTATATTTGTGAAATCTTTTCATTAGGTATGAATGATTTTCCTTGGGCTCTTCTTTACTAAAATGCTTAAGGGTCTCTGCCTCTTACCATGGTATCTGGCTTAGAAGATTTCATTTGGTCACATGCAGGCTTCTGTTAATTAGCAACTTTTAGTGTCTTATTGGACTGCTGTAGAATTTTTGAGTTTTCAGCTTCACACAAGAATCTGTCAGATTCCTTTTCTGTGTTTCAGTAAGTCTCCCTTTCAGTCTCTGTCTCTGGGTCTCTGCGTTCCTACGTCTGTGTCTGTTCTCTCTCTCTCTCTCTCTCTCTCTCTCTCTCTCTCTCTCTCTCTCTCTCTCTCTCTCTCTCTCTTTCTGTGTGTCTCTATGTGTGTCTTTGCCATCCTGGTCCTTAACCTCTTTCCAAGGCTATAATAGAATGTCTCTTATGACACATTCTATGCATTTTATCACTCTTTTTCATTGAAAATTATTACTGTCTGTTTTCAGGTCAGTATTTTGCTACTTCAAGAATGATTTGTATTATCTCTGCTAATTAGATGTGTTGAACATGACGAAGTCTGTTACAATAGAGCTCTATGCTGGCTTCAAACTGGAACGAATAAAATGTTGTGGATTAAGAGAAAAGCAGACTCCACATGAAACTAGCTTTAGATTCTGTCTTTATGAGGACTATTTCTTCTTTCTGGAAGTTTCTCTCCCTTCATCATCATAAGGAATGAGAGGTGCCTTTGCCAGCCATTTGTGTGTTTTCTCTTCCCTGCTGGAATGGGGTCTAGTAAAAGTCAGATTCTGTGACTAGACAAAAGAAAAATACAGGTTTCTTATTGTTTGCTTTCAGTCTGTGGGACTTTTAAATATGGCTTTCTATTTTTCATTTACAGCATATATCTGCTTATCCATATAGCTTCAGATCAATAAAGAGTAGATATTAAAAGTATCTGTAGTAGGCAACAGCTGGAATCACGCCAAGTACCTTTACATTTTAAATTCTTCTTAGGCTCTAAAGGCAGATGAGGCCAACTTCCCTTTGGACTCAGCAGGCCAGTTTTACTATGATAAGGGCACTGCTATTTTAAAAAGCAGTGCTTGACAATCTGGCTCCAGCAAGCATCCCTACCCTATGAAATAGTACAGAGGGACCAGCCTGCTTCCTTATTGATGAAAGAGATGGAAATAATGCCCAACAGAAGCAATTTTAATGATTTTGTAGTTTAGCTTCTGACACCTCAGTAGATCTCGAACCCAAATATGCTTGCCATACTTCATGCCCCAGTTTTTCTCACTGGGGAGGTGGAGACAGCCTATTCTACACAGGCATGGCACACAACAGAAGTTTAGCCTGAAGTTTAGCCTACAGGATTGGAGCCTGACTTGATGAACTACAACTAAGGATTTGTTCTAAAACCTAACTACTCTGAGCAGACATGCAACCTTTCAAGTTTTATTCTTTTATGGGATACTTTTCCTGTTTTTCTCTCGTGATTGTATTACAAGCAGAAGTTTCACTTCCAGTCTGGCCTTGACTTAGGGTAACGTGTCATGCCACTTATCTGAAAGCTCTGGCTATTTGTGACTCTTGATAACGGAAGAACAGTCTATGGTAATCATGTATCAGTATCAAGTATAAAGTTAAAATTGTATCTCTCTCCAAGTTGGATATCTCTAGAGATTAAAAGTCAGCAGTTATGAGGTAATGTATATTCAGGAGGTAATAAAGTTATTTATTTAATACATGAACAGACTTGGGAGTTATGTTTGCTTGCCAATGTTAGTGATGGTGCTTGCTGACTTCCAAAAAGAACTCTGCTTCCTGCTAATCTGAGTCATTTGATTCAAAATAGTGTTCTCAACCTTGGTCCAATGTGAATGACTAAAGAACTCATTACAAAAGGTCTTGAAGAAAGAAACAGTCCTTAGCTCAGGCCACTTATGCTGTAAGTACCTCCGGAATATTAGTGAGACCCAAACTGCCTTTCCTGCCTGCAGTGTTTTGAGAAGGGACTTCTCTTTGCAAACGTAGATCTGGACATGGGGTTTTGTGTGGTGCTGTGGCTGTTTCATTATGGAAGGCATTACGATCATTCACAATTAAAGAACATTTTTGTCTCTGAGTCACTGAGATATTTGTGGAAGAAAGAGCGTCAGACTCAAGGCTCTGGAACCTAACCTGTTTTCCAGTACAGCATATGAAAATGGATTTTTAACTAATGAATTATAGAAATGTGGTTATTTTCTCAGTGCAGTGTAAAGAAACAATTAGTGATAAAGGCTGTTGGTCAGAACACTGGTAGAGATTAAGAGTGTGGAGTGGGTCTGGCATGTGTGATGTTTCCAAAAGTGTCTATGGTTTGTAAACTGAAAACCCAGCACATGTTGTTGTCTTCTTCTGGTTACACCTTTTATCACAGAATCTAGAAATAATTTGATAGTGTGTGAACTTGCATCTTGTTCAGATACAAATTTATCTTTGGATTTTTGTTTATTTTTTATTTTATTTTAATCTCTGGTAGCTGGCGGAAAGAAGAGCTTCACTAGATGGATGGCTAGGAGCCTGTGGACTGCCAACCACAGCCACACCCATACTGTTTGTCAGGTGTGATCATATACACGCTTACTAGTGAATTAATAAAATATCCCCACTTACTTTTCCTTTTTTTTTTTTTTCATTTTAAAGTAGAATGACAAAATGTAAGAACCTATAAAAATAACTATAGAATATCCCCCTGATGCTTTTGAGGGTGAGTGGAATCCTGATTAATACATCAGCATCTTCATCCATAATGGACGTCTTTAATTCCAGAGTGCCTAGCACCATCCCGATCTTCATACCAAGTCATTAGGTTCTTCTTGCCTGTAAACATTTAGAATTTAAAAGATACTTTTGATCATTTTGATAAATCTGCTTTCAAATACAAACGATTATACAGGATTCAGACTTGCAATCATTGTAGCAGTTCTAGAAAGGGACTGAAATCAGCGTGGAGAGGAGGAAGAGGATCCACTAATGAAGCTCTACAGAAAAGCTCCTCTTTTCTATCTCTCTCTAAATCCTCAAGACTATTCCAGGGTCAAGTGCCTTGCCTATTCAGACTGAGTCCCCTTGAGCACTGCACTGTTCAGATTTTTCTTCTATTCCTATTAATACTTGGCTCTGGCTCAACAGACATTTATGCAAACCTAAGTCCATAATCAGGGATTATTTGGCTGACATTAGACAAGAACTATAAAAAAAAATTCCAATGTTCTTTGTTATTGGTAAAATATGAGAAACGGGCAAAAATGATCTGAAAGTATATTTGAACTCTAGCAAAATAATTAAATTTCTGTAGCCACAATCTCTCCCACCCCTTTTCACTTTGGTAGCATACATAGGGCTTAATTGGTGAAGGGTTTGAAATATCTTGGATAGATTGAGATCATATAAATATTTTTAAATTTAGTATTTCAAATAGAAACGTTCTGACACAAAAAATTAGCCAATCATATTTTGAAATACGAATACTAATGTCTTGAGGTAATCAATAAATCACAAATAAACTAAAACTAGTATCTGATTCTAGAAAACGATGATGCTATAATCACAATTTTGTTTCTAACATAAGCAATGAGAGATAAAAATTCAAATAAAGCAAAATATTACTTTGGGGTTGATATTAAAACAACAAATTTTTCTTTTCTCTTCTTTTCTTTTCTTCTTTTAAGCTGTTTGTTATCTGACAGTAAGGTGACATTTTAACAGGAAAAAGAAGCACATAGAACTTCCTAGAACCTGTGGTAGAACCTTTGATACATATTGAGACTTACCACGTGCCAGGTGTCATGCTAAGTATATTACATATATTAGCTCCCTTAACCTTCAATAACAACCTATAGGATGGTAGGTACTACTTTGCAGACAAGAAAATCATGGTCCAGAGAGAGGAATTAAATTGGCAGAAGTCAGAAGATAGCTAGTGGTGAGATCAAAGTTTGAAGTCTAAAGTCTGGCTCCAGAATATCTCTTGATTACAATCCCGATGCATTGTGTGGGTAAAGACAAACTTTAAGCCTTGATTGGATGAAGGAATGATACTGAATGAATATTTTGCACTAGTTGTCCCCAACTTCAGTCTTCCAGAAGCTGTCCTGGAGTGAGAAGTGTTTACTAGGGCTGGCTTGCTGTGCAATTGAGGTCATTAGAGGGTGTCTTTGAATGTGTTATGTCTTCATAGGTTTTTGTGGTTTTTTTGAGGCCATTTATTCATATAACTATTTAATACATTTAAGCTTATTATAGAATAGGTGCCTTTGTTTACTTTCCATAAACTTCTTTTCAAATCAATGTGTTTTCATTTAATGTGAGCATCAAATAAAAATAATGTGCCAGAAGAAGAATGTGTGATCTAAATATTTAGGTCAAAGGACAGCTCCCTTAGTATTGCTTTGCAATATAGTAATGGTCAAGCCTTTCACATACTGGTGTTTGCTACTTCATGTCTCCAAAATTCCATTTTCGAACCTCTAAAGAGACATGTGCCTAAAGCTGGTAGGCTTTCCGTAAGTGGGAACAAATAAGATGTACTCAGCAAATAGAGAAATGATAGCTCATAGACATTTAAATATAGTGCATTTGTGGGGGCCAGGCATGAGAAGGGAAACCACATGCTTCATTTTCATTTTCTCCGAAGCAAGCCAGATTAAGTGAACATTTTAAGTGGAATATATACTAATTAACCTAAACAACTATTTTTTTTTACCATGTAAATGTTTAAACTGAGATGTTATGCAGCGGCTCATGTTTGGATGAGTTTATTTACATATAAGTAACTTGAGAACAGTCAAATTATCTCATTTTACAGGGAAAAAAAACCATATTACAATTGTATGGGGAACTCTTATTCCTAAGCAATGTGCTACTTTCCAGTGAGTGTTCTAAGCACGTTCCATTTGGTGGCAGCCTGTTCACTAATGCGTGTGTTACTGCCACCTCCTCGCTTTCCTTGAATCCCTTTCTCTGAATTGTCTGACACTAAGTGATCTAAATGTTTAAATACAGGCAGGAAAGCTGTTATTTTTTATTTAGCTTTTACCATGTAATGGAATTTGTGACAAGATTATTTGCTAAAATGTTATTTTGTATCTTGATTGGTGTTCTTCGCAAAGGACACCAAGCTATGTGCTCTAAATGGCACACGAGCTTTGAATCGGGGGTGGGGTGGGCAGATGACCTCCATTCAAACACAGCCAAGTAGTCATTACCAAAGTTGTAGGCGATTTGAACTGCTTAACTAGAAGCGTGACAACAGTAATTGTGGGTGTCTGTGAGGAATAACTGAGTTTTCTCAATGAGTAGCGTGAGTTTTCTTAAGAGAAGTATATTTCACAAGGTGTATGTTTTTCTCGGATTAAATCCTTTTTGGTTGGCGCTTTAGACACATCTGGGCATCTCTAGCTCCCCGAATGTCTTACCACTAACAATAACGTGATCGGTCTCTGCACGTCATCAGCCTGTTTACCTCCACTATGAGCACTTGCCATCAGACCAGAAAGAACTGAGCCACAATATTGTCACTAGCTGTTTGAGACCAACGGTCACCAGCTGAGTGCTAATTGTATTCCCTTTCTTTAGCAAATGTTAGCTCTAATTTTTAAAGGAGTGCCATTGTTATTGCATACAGAATATAGAAATTCTTTCCCAGGTTTTGTCTTCATTTTATTACACTGTAAGTCACATAGATATTTATTATTTTGTCATCTGTTGGACTACAGTTACCTATGCAACAATTTTTGACTATTTAGTATGCTGTAGAATCTCACAGTACATGATATAATTTAAAAGTTTAGTAAGTACTTTTTTTTTTTGATACTTTATTTACAATTCCAATGTTTCCCCCTTTCTAGGTCTCCTGTTTGGAAACCCCCTATCCCCTCCTCCTCCCCCGCCTCTATGAGGATATTCCCCCTCCCACCCACCCGCCCACCCACTCCCGTATTCCCACCTTGACATTCCCCTTTACTGGGGCCTCTAACACCTTCAGGCCCAAGGGCCTCTCCTCCCCCTGATGACCAACAAGGCCCTCCTCTGCCACATATGTGGTCCGAACCATGGGTCCCTCCAAGTGTATTCTTTGGTTGGTGGTCCAGCCTCCAGGAGGACTATGGGATCAGGCTAGTTGACACTGTTGCTCCCTCCATGGGACTGCAAACCCCCTCAGCTCCTTCAGTCCTTTCTCCAACTCCTCCATCTGGAACCTCACTCTCAGTCCAGTGGTTACTGTAAAGTGAGACTTGGGTGTTCCGGACTTTTGGATTAATATCCACTTATCAGTGAGTACATACCATGTTCCTTCTTTTGTGACTGAGTTACCTCGCTCAGGATGATATTTTCAAGTTCCATCCATTTGCCTGCAAATTTCATTAAGTCATTGTTTTTAATAGCTGAGTAGTACTCCATTGTGTAAATGTACCACATTTTCTGTATCCATTCCTCTGATGAGGGACAAGACAAAACCTGGGAAAGAACTAATTTGGCATAAGAGGAAAGGAGGGTGTATAAAAAATAGAATTTATAATTTATATAGAAAATTACTACCAAATTTATAAAGCTAAAAAAATGATATACCTACATCAGAAAGTTACTTCTGATAAAATGTACAGGCATGTAAGGTCACTGAAGTGGAGATGTGCTTGAAGTCGTTCTGCTCGGAACATGCTCCCACGTACAGAGAGCAGAGTGGGGAAGAATAAATGCACACCTGTGTCAATCTGTTAATGAGAGAATTCTGTTGGGTGGAGATACATTTGGGGACTTTGTCTCTCTGATGACAACTTATGAAATGTCATTTGGTAAGATGAGTGAATAACATGATCTGAGTGGTGTGTTCCTCATGTATAAGCCAGAACAGAGAAAAGAGATAGCAGGTAGACAGGGGAGAGGAAAAAAAAAAAGAATATAAAAATTGGCACTCTTTAGGGCACCTTTGTCAGGCACTCTCTTAACTTTATTATCCTTCTACAACCATGGTAAACATCCCAAATCATGGGTTTTGAACAATAGATGTTTCTGTTTTGAAGCTAAGTCAAACTCCAAACATCAATTAAAAAGTGACAAGGAAACTAATGACATTTTTTATTCTTTGCCAAAATATAATTAACTACAATGTCTGTACATCCTTCGAGGGACTGATATTGTGTTGGTCTCCACTGAGCCCAACATAAAAAATCAATAGACTGTCCTGCACAGTTAGAGTTTTATAGGGCAAAAGCTATTTCCATAGTTCCTATATTGAAATAACATAA
>CM052701.1:104086383-104123883 GCA_028551405.1 Uromys caudimaculatus
AAAAGTGACAAGGAAACTAATGACATTTTTTATTCTTTGCCAAAATATAATTAACTACAATGTCTGTACATCCTTCGAGGGACTGATATTGTGTTGGTCTCCACTGAGCCCAACATAAAAAATCAATAGACTGTCCTGCACAGTTAGAGTTTTATAGGGCAAAAGCTATTTCCATAGTTCCTATATTGAAATAACATAAAATAAAGTCACACATTGGTAGAGAATAAAATCCACAGTTTTGTAATCTGCTATTTATCTACCTGATAGAACTAGGTACCCAACCATGAAATTTTATTGGCAACCCCCCTTTCTAAAGCCTGAGTACTTTACTCATAGGAAAACCTTACAGTCCTTACCCTCAGATGATTTTTTTTTTCCTTTTACAGAGTCTGTAGAAATTTGCTAGCTTGGTTGACCAGTCTTTTATGCCTTCCTGAAACAAGACTTGGCTACCAGAAAGAGAGACAAAATATGAAATAGACAATATATGAAAATCATATAGAAGAATTTAAAATACATAAATCCTACCTAATGTAACATATGTAATATTTGTTCTATATATAAAAGCATATATATATAATATATAGCATATTTTATCATTTAATAACAGGGATTCATTTTATATTACTTTATAAATATAATACATCAATAATCCTAATTAGTATTAAAAACATCAGCTTTACCACAGGCCTCTTTGCCATACTGCCTCCACTTCCTCCCTCCCCAGTTTGCCTCATGTAACAGAGTAAGTATATCTGGGCAGTGAAATCAAATTTGTCTTCAAATTCTGCCTCTTCTACTTCCTAGGTATGTGACTGCAGGCTATAATGTTCCTCACACTCCTTTTGTCAGGGTGGCAATACGGTTTAATGAGATAACTGATGGGCAAATTAGTACTTAATAAATGATTTTCTTTCGTGCTCAACAGGGATAAGCTCTAGTTACTTATGTTCTATCATCTTCTGAATTTCCTCATGTAAACTTGCTATTCATACCATTTTTACCTTTGGCTTTAATTCTGATAATCCATGCTGTTTAATGGATTGCACCCAAATCTACTAGCGTAAAGAAAAAGAACACTGTTTTTTAGGACAGGGTACATTGCCAAGGAGCAGATGAACAGATCACCAGGACAGAGGCTGAGGCTGCAGAGACCTTGACACATTGCTAGCAGTCTCAAGTCACCAATTGGCTCCTCTGATCACTAGCTTTAGGAATTTTATCCCTCTGGTGGGCTTGCTCAGTGTTCTTTTCAGGAAAATGGAATGCTTCCTATATAAGCTCCCCCCAGAAAAAACATTTAGAAGTAGAAAAAGGAAGGGGGAAAATGTCAGAACTCCTTGAAGATTTCTATGGGAAGTAGCTTTCTGAATCATCTGGTGCATCTAGGCTGAGAACAGGGATACAGGCTTCTTGACTCAATTAACAAGTATTAAATAGGGAGAGTGGTATACTGGAGGATACTGTAGAAACTGGGTGGCTTCTTTGTCTCTCATCAGTCCTGGTGTTCTTAGCAGTGATGCTATTCAGTGGCACAGGAGAATTCTCTTTACAATTGTACTGTCATTTGGATACAAAAAACTCTGACAACTTTTAGATATCAGCATATGAGATAATGGACTTTGGCCTTGTTATAAAACACAGTTCATCCATTGTTGATGAACGGAATAGCCCATTAAGAATTGGCTCAGATCACATTTAGTTCAGTGTTAAATAGGGTATGCTAAGAAACAAGAAAGTCTATGAATTTGGTGTTATAACAAAATCATCCAAGACATTTAGTCCTAAATTTGATCATGCTTTTTTCAAAGTAAAATTCACCATTTTTCATCCTCGTTCAAAAATAATGTTGTACACTCAAAGGACTGAAAAAAGATGGAAAAATATTTTATAATCACAAGTGTTTAAGGAAGGGAGAGTAAGGGATTGGTGACCATTGGCTTTCTAAATGGAGTTAGTTTTATCCAAGTTGTTAAGGTAGTTTATTTTTGATATAGGTCTTGTCACTAGTCTTTTCATTCATTAGTATTTTAAGTAATTTTTGCTATTCTAATCTAAGAATGTAGGGTCAAAGCCCTCTAAGCAGCCAATGTTAAGAATTCCTTTTTAACCTGGGAGGTTACTCAGTAGGTAAAGGGTTAGCTGCACAATCCTGAGGACCTGAGTTCAGATTCCCAGTAACTGCACTAAAAAAGCTGGGCATGGTGGTACATGCCTGAAACTCCAATAGTGGCTGTGGGGAGAGAAAGATAAATCCTTGGGGCTCACTGGCCAGCCAGGACAGCCCAAACAGCGAGTTCTGGGTTCATTGAGAAATTGTGTCTCAAAAAGTGTTACTGGAGATGCAATTGAGAAAGATATCATGATGTGAATGTGTGGGTTTTGGTGGTGTGTGCACCTGCTTGTACACACACACACACACACACACACACACACACACGGAGGGGGGAAGAATTCCATGTTTTATTGTCATTAAATCCATAATAAGAAGACTCATAATTCATTTTTCTTGTTATTGTATTATTTCTTAGGCAGGGCACAGTTAATAGCTTAACATGAGGACTGACTCTTTCAACCATGTAGTCAACAGCCATTGGTTGAATTCTACTCAGGTGTCATCCTTGTCTTGTCGTCTTCCCATTCTGAAGTGAGACCGGTCTTGGGTGTGGCCAAAATGAAAGTAGGAAAAAAGAGCAAATTTACAGTTATACTTTAGTTTTCCTTGATGGTCTTGACACTTCTTGTAGCTTATAGGAGGCATGGGACAGTTTAGATTCCACTGCTGGTTTTGCAGTACAGGTCTAATGAGTACGGACTCATGGTGTAAATTAAATCACAACTCCATTTTTGTTTCCTCTATTCTTCTTTTTGGGTGTATGTGCACATGGTGTGTGTATGTAGGTGTGAACATTCATGCGTGCATGCATGTCTGTCTGTCCTGTGTTTCTTCTTGCTCCCTGTTTTTGTGTTGGTGGTGGTAGTGTTTTTTTTTTTTTTTTTTTTTTCCTTGTTGTTTCTTTCTTCCCTTTCATGACACCTTCCTGAGTCCTCCTTTCTTGGGCTTCCACATTTCTTTCTATCTTAGAATGTCAACTACAAGCTGTGTATCAGTGACTTTTGTACTACTGTGATGAACCACCATAATCATAGAAAATTATAGAAAAAAGTTTTATTTGATTGTATGTTCTCTAACCAAAGGGTTTAGAGCCTATGATGGTGAAGTGACGGCTAGAAGGCAGTAGAAGGAAGCCAAGAGCATATATAGTAAACCATAAACACAAAGCTCTGCCCCAACCCCCAGTGACTACTTCCTTCAACAGGGTCATAACACTCACCTCAGCTTCTCTAAACAATGCCACCTACTGGGGACCAAATATGCACATGCCAGAGACTATGGGGAACATTCTCATTTAAATCACTACAAGCCTTTCTATTATTTTTTTCTGACTTTTTACACATCCACAGAATCTGTGCATCACAAAGAGAGCAGACAACAGCCAAATAAAGTGATGTAGATGAGTTTGAAGTATTCTTGACATTTACAATATAAAACATACACATAGTATTTAGTATTTGTTCTTTAGAGAGTTTGATACAATTCTGGTTCTAATGGAAAGGTGACCCCTGAGATTTAGGGATTTCAAGTTCTAGTCCCTCTCTCTCACCAACTGGTGGGATGTGAGGATGACAGGGATTTTTTTCCTTTGGGAACAAGTCAAGGATTATTTTCAGCTCCTTTTGGGGCCCTCCCAGTCACTGCTTTTCATTCTTTCGGATCTCTTACCTAAACACTGGTGGAAGTTGTTACCACTGACACTTAACTTTTGTTACATGATGTTATAATTCTTTAGTATAAGGTGCTGGGAGACTGTCTACAACTAACTATACTAACAGAGATGAGCTCACTCTGCCTCTGCCAGTGTTCTTATTCTATCATTACCAAAGAGAACTAGTTTGGCACTTTTATTTTTCAGAGCCAACAAAATGACTCGTGTGTGTGTGTGTGTGTGTGTGTGTGTGTGTGTGTGTGTGTGTGTGTGTGTGTGTGTGTGCTGTACTTGAGAAAGTGTGTATGTTCATCTGTGTCTATATCAGTGTGTGCATGTGCATGTGTGTACTTGAGACAGTGCCTCTTGTATTTCAAGCTGGTTTCACGCTCGCTGGATCTCTGGAACTGGCCTGGATCCTGCTGCTTCCACCTTTCTAGTGCAGGTAATATAGCTGTGGGATGCCATGCTTGGTAAATAATAGCTTCAAAAGCCTTTTGGTGAGTGATGACCCTTAGGGGCAAATTTCCCTACTGCCAGTGCCTGGACTAGATTTAATTTTGGAAGTAGAATCTAGCTGTATGCCTAATCTATTTGGTATACTGAATTCCCTCAACAACAAAGGAACCTTTGTTCAGGCACTTTGGGAAATTGGTTTAAGGCATTTTGCAACCTCTAGTGCTTTCACATTGTTACATTGGAGAGCTTTCTGTGCTCTCATTGCTCGGTTGGTGCTGTCTAGAATACCTGTCTCTGCACCAGAAAGGGCCTAGGCTCCCATCATTGTGGCAATGTTTACTTCTTCCCATCAATATATCTGCTTTCTCTTCTGAAGTAATCACTATAATTACACTTCTTCAATGAGTTGTGTTCTATTATGTCACCAGGCCTATCTGTTAAGCATCACTATGTTTTTCTTATCTGAGTGCTCTCAAATGGAGACAGTGAGACATGTTGGCAAGCTACCTTCAATCAAATTAATGTGAGATCAGTGTGTTGTCACTGGAGGTGGTGATGATCCCATTTATCCTGCTTTGGTAAAATGGTGCATAAAATGATTAAATGCTAGTAACATTTTTTTGCTGATGTTAATGAAAAAATTGGCCAGATGTTGCATGTGTGTGTGTGTGTGTATGATATTCTTTGAAAAACAATAACAATAACAAATTTTATTTTCTTAGTAGTCTATTTTGATTGTTATTTCACTGAAATATGATGTAGTTTTCTCTGTTCTCAAATCAAACTATAGTCTTAAAATTCTATCATAATATTTTGTGCATTCCAGGAGTGTAACTGTTGAGGGTTGTAAATGAGAATTCTGATTTTGAGCTCCTACTACCTCCATCTATGTTTTCAATGAAATTTATACATTTTCCAAACATTAAATATGTCATTTGGTCTCTCCTGTATGAAGCTACAGGGCATGGAGCAAAGGTTTGTGGTTCATCTTAAAATATACAACACATGAGTAAATTTAGTTTTATTTAACAAAATGAGACTGCCATAAGAAGGGCATTTTCAAAGTACAATGGCTGCAATGAGTCATTTCTATAATACATTTACCAGCAGCTTGATTCATAAAAACTCTAATGTTTGTGATTTGACAATATGGTAAAATTTCAACAACTGGAAAAGGAAGCCCTACATCCGTTTACTCAAATGCTCTCTGTAATAATTTTATAGATAGACATGATTCAAGGGAACTTGTTATATGACTCTGCATCCCATGTTCTCGATTTATTTACTTGACCAATTACATGATAGATTCACAGATAACTGCTGTATTATTCTTAGAGGAAGGAATGAAGTTAAATGGGAAGGTTGCCATAAATATTGAAAGAGCTTTGGACCTCTAATTAACAGAGAAGTGGAGAGTAATTATTGTACACTTGCTTTGAGGTATCTTTGGAGTTAAAGACCTATACCTTGTGTCCTTTTTAATTTTTTGTTTTATTTTTGCTCATACATAGTCGTATCTCAAAGCCCATGTTCCATGCAAGTATTATATCATTTAGCTGGAGGTGGTCCCCATCTTTATGCAAGTTTCTTGATAGGTAACTCTATGGGGATGTCTTCTTCTAAGGGGAGATTGTATATGTGGTTTAGCTTTTAAGTGTGTGATCCATTTCGATCATTTGTTGTATGATTGAAGGTGGGTCTTCATCCCTTTGCATGAGCTATTTAGAGCTATCTACTGGTCTCATCACCATTTGTTGAACAGACGATTCTTGTTCCATTGACTGATCCTCATTCTCTTGTAGAAAATCAGCTACCCATAAAAGTGCTTTTATTTCTACACATCTAATTGTAGCCTATTGATCTGTCTAACCGCATGCCAGGAATGTGCTGCCTTGATTATCAATGCTTCATAGTAAGTTTCGAATTTGAAAAGCATGACTCTTACTTTTTTCAAATTTTTTAAAGACCATGGTGACTATTCTAGGTTTCTAAGATTTCACATGAAGCTACAGATTATTATGCTTCTGTAAAGAAATAAGCTTGCATTTTAAGAGGACTTGCTCGCTCAAGTCTGCATATTACTTTGAAGGTAATGTTTATCCTGACAATATTAACCCTTTCAAACTATGAGCATTAATATTGAGTTTTCTTTCCTTTCCCATAATTGGAATTCTCTTTACTTTTCTTCCAACTAGGTTTTATAGTTTTAAAGTATATATTTGTTCTCCTCTTATATCATTATTCCTAAGAGTTTTATTCTTTTTGGTGCTAATGTATAAATGTGTTTCCTTATTTACTTTTTGTTTTATACTATATCCAGTAATTGAAAACATGCCATGATACCAACATAAACTATATTGAGTACCAGTTTTTGAGAATGTGAGAATTATGAATGAATCCATGGCTAAGTCTACTATACATTATTAACTATCCTACTTCAGAGTACTCGCACAGACTGAAATATTCTCGGCAGTTTCATGCAAGATACACGTGGTATTGTCTCCCTTTTATTGTGTTCTCACTATTTCTTAGTGAGAAACCTAAACTTAGCTAAAGTAAGAATCAGGTCATCAGATTGCTGAGCAAACACCACAAATTGTTACCAGAACTGTGACTCTGGCTTTTTCATTGTATATGCAGCCTTGGTGTCAATATTAGGCAGGGTTTACAAGTATCTCTGAAAGCTTTTGGGAAGCACTCATTACTTTTATTGGATTTCTAAGGTGCTAGTGGTTAGCACCAACCTAGGCAGCATGCAAAACTGGGCTATAATGGCTGGAAAGTAAATGTACTTTCAGAAAACAAACTCTCACTGGGCATTTTACATGCCAGGAAGTCATAACTCAGCCATTCCCAGGTGACCTAAATTTGAAGTCAGAACATTATTTCACCTAAGATGATAAGCAAATGCCTATATTAGGTTGCATGGGTGTATGATGCGGCTGTAATAGACCAATAACATAGTTTGACAATGTTTTTTATTACCAAAATGCACCACGATACATAAACATGAATCCTGCTGAAAATCTTCACCACTTTAGTGGCCTGAAGAATATTGATTTTGGAAACACTACACGACAGATATCTTTACTAGGTTAGACGTTGAAAAAAATAGATGAATAGTAAGTTTATCCCCACTTACTGCCAACATAGACAGGTTATATTAGAATTCTAGGGGGAGTATTTTGTGCTCTAGATGATCATTTTATTTGTTTAATTTTTAGAAAGTACAACCTATAAGATTTCTGGCCACTATAATCCTGTTTTCCTTTCCTCCAGCATTTCTAACTCCTTTGAAATTGTGATTGTGGTACAGACTGTAGACTGTATAAAGAAAATATATCTATAAATAAACAAGAATATATAAGGGAAAAGAAGAGGAAAGTGGTCCTGATACTGGTGATTGAACTGAGAGCCTCAAATACAATGGGCAAGCGCTGTCGCAGTGGACCACAAATGATGGCCAAGTTTCATGTTCTAAAAAGATACAAGGAGCCTAAGTGTATATGGTAAGGGCACATTTCCTGCACTGAAACAGAAGCCCATGTTCTCAGGCTGTATTGACCATGGCTTTGCTGCAGTGACTAGGGGCAGACCCTCGATACTATAAAGAACCAGATTGATAGTCTCCACTCTCCTTCTAATTTGTTAAATTGGACTTCTGATAGTTAATTTTCCAAAATGCTGCTGAGGTTTCCTTTTCTTTCTTTCTTCCTTTCTTTCTTTTCTTTTCTTTTCTTTCATTTCTTTTCTTTTCTCTTTTCTTTTCTTTTCTTTCTTTCTTTCTTTCTTTCTTTCTTTCTTTCTTTCTTTCTTTCTTTCTTTCTTTCTTTCTTTCTTTCTTTCTTTCTTTTTCTCATTAGGACACCCAAACTCTGAAATAAACCAAATATCAAACTCTGGATGATTAATCAATTATAGAAATTTCCGTTTCTTTTTATATCTTTACACAGTTTTAGCTTTTCAAAACAAACTTGGAGGGAATCTGAGGCCAGAGGGAAACTCAGTACTTTACATTGTGAAGCCTAATGGTGGTCTGCTTACCCTACACTATGCTAAACAGGCATCCTGTTTTGTAAGCTCCATTGACAATACTCAGCACCTCAAGAAGCCAGCTGGATGAAGCCATGCCAGGGCTACACACAGAGCAACTGTGTCTCAAAGAAACAAAAACACACAAAACTGGAGGAAATGAATCAAATAGCTGTTTAAGTTTTGACTCTTCAATGTATAAAATATACTTAAAGTCATTGGTTATTTGTTTACTGGGATAGCAATATAAATAAAATTTGTTGAAAGTTAAGAGTAGAAATAGATGTGTAGACACATGTAAGTCTAAGCTAGCGAGAAATGATGGCAGCGCTAGTGTATTCTGTAGAAATAGAATGTGGAAAGGAATAACCAAGGGAAGTTTTCGCAGAGATGATTGGAAATCAACATCTGATTCTCACTGTCTTTTTATAGAATGTGGAAATGTTTCTTAGTTTAGTGTTATGGCGTTTTCCAGTTCAGTGTTTCCTGTGAGCTTGTTTAAAGTTGAATGATTGCCATTAAAAACAGCATAACAGAACGATGTTAATTCTAAAACAAGTAGAAAATTTCTGTAAAACTTTATCATTTGAAAAATGAATGTAAGCCAGGTATGGTTGTGAAAATTTGTGATCTGAGCACTCAGGAAGTGGAGGCAAGTGGAACATAGGTTGGAGGTCATTCTGGACTATATAGCTAGGTTGAAGGCAGCCTGAGCTAGCTGGCATGTAAGTCTCTGTTTCAAATGGTAACCCTTTTTTCCTGAAAAAAAAAAAAAAAAAAAAGTATGATGGAGAAGCAAGGAAAACAAAGAATGTGAGGACCCTGCCACCTGCTGAGGGAGGCATCTGTAAGAATGTACAGTATATGTCTGTATATGTTCCTTCCTAGAAAATACTGTTTAAGGAAGCAACACTGGGCATCCTAAGAGTGCTATATTAAGAAAAGAAAGGAGAATGACAATTCAGTACAGGACACAGGACAACCTACCCAACTTTGTGCATAAAATAATCATATATATCCATGCTCATACTTACAAAATGTTAGAATGTTACACCAATACTATTCAAATACACCATGAATTGTAATAGAAACTAATGAAAGATTTTCTTAACATACAGGTACAGTTGAGAGAACGATTTTTTCTCTTCGTTTCTTCTATTCTTTTTTGACTTGATAGGGATGGGATCCAGGGTTTCATGAATACCAAGCAAGTATCTACCAATGACTCATACTCCTTAGCCGAAATGCAAATCTTACTGGTTGAAAAATGGTTGATCTTGAATTTGAAAAATAATACCTTTTTGCATGTTAGTTCCTAATGGTGACAGTGTTTCCCCCCCCCCCGGGGGGGAGGTATTTGATTTTATCTGTGTCTATTTTTCACTGTGTGTGTAGGGGGGAGAGTGATGGAATTTTTAGGACTCCATTGAAAATGTAACTAAATGCATATTATGATAAAGAAAAGTACTCTGAAGAGCTATTTCTGAGACTTGAGAGGACTGTGGGACTGTAAACACCGTTGGAATGATGACTGCATCACCTGACTGACTTTCCCTTATACACATCCAATGGGACTTGGTCATGTTTTCAAGGTTTGCTCTACTCTGTGCAGAAGTGTATCGTTAAAGCCCATAACTTTGGATTGCAACATGTATTTCAGAGAGTATTTAGCTTTCTCTGGAATTTTGATGTGGTAACTAATGGTGTTCTTTAAACTGTGAAAAAAAAAGATACAGAGAAATTTGAAAACTAATTACTCATTAAAAATAAGTCAAAAATCATATTTTAGAGACATTGAGCAGTTCCCAGTGTGGCCTTATTTTCATTTTTTTTGGGCAAATATCATCAGAGAGCAAAATTAAAATATTTTGCTTCCCTTTTGCATGCTTTTCCTCCTTCTGAGCCATGTTTTCTCTCTTGCTATTCTTAGTAACAAACAAACAATGTTAATTTCAAGTGAGGTTCCATACAATCTTTCTACAGTTCTTAGGAGCCATGAAAACAAATCAGTATTGCTTACAGGAGGGTTATAATGCTGCTTAATATACTTTCTTCCTTACAATTAAATTAGATATTTTTTAGAGGAGGGAAAACTCATAAAGGAAGCAGCCTTGGAGATGTAATATGTTCTAACATATTTAAATAATTAGACTTCTGTCCCATTGAAATGTATGTGCTGTGGGTCCAATAGTCATAAAAGTGGGAATATTAATATGATTAGAAAATTACATCATGTCACGACTTAATTGATTGATTGATAACTGAATAAAAACTAACTATCTAGTATGTAAAAATAAATGTGTTCCCAGTTACTCGGGCAGAGTCTTTGTGTCTACCCAGTTACATGATTAGTAGCTGAAATGCCTATCTTCCAAGCAAGATGGCGTTGGTGTTTCTGTCCTTTGCTTGTGTCTGGTATGCTTTCATTATAGTAGCATCAGGACAAAGCATAAGAGGATTTAAAGTGCTTAGTGTTCAGTTCAGTGTGTAATTGTTCTTTAAGACTTGCCTGATGGACACTACCTTACTAATTGACTGAGCAATTAGTGTTTGGGAATTTACCTTCCTGAGTTCCAAGCATTAAATATAAAGCCCCACAATCAAGAGAGTTAATACTCTCTCACATGTTACTAGAGAATTGAATTGTCCCAATATTTAACTGATCATTAATTTTTTAAAAGCCTTTTTGTCTTTTTTTTTTTGCTTGTGTCCTTTCCCTCTCGGTCTCTATCTTGATCTTTTGAAGATCCCTGCTCACACTACTTCAGCACCCAGACTAGCTGAGGAGGACCTAAGAAGCAAGTCCACTGCAGGATTCCGTTTCAAAGCTGAACCAATATTCACCATTGACATATCCATTCATCTGTGCAGGGTCATTGGAAGTCCTCTCTCTCTAGTTTTCCTTCCCTTCAGGGAGCAATGCTTAAAAGAGCAAACCCCTGGTGTGAAGAGATAGGAGAATTCTCAGCATGGCCAATGGTGCTAGGAATCGAATTAAAGTTGTCCATTTGTAGATGGTTGTCTACTGGAGCTCCCGGCACACAGAGGCCGTGTGCTTTCTGCTCCTGCTTTGTTTACTTGAAATTTTATCTGCAGCACTTCAATCTAACATTTTTTATGAGTAAAGTTAAATCATACCAAAAATATGCCAGGAGGGTAAAAACACTAAGATGTGTGTTGGTCTGTAGAGTTATAGTATCTTGTTAAATTCCCAAGCTTGCTCGAGGAAAAATAAAAATTTCAACACTGTTTGTATATGTACAAGTAAAGACTGTCCTGTTCTAGAAGCAAAAGAAAAAAAAGTTAAATAATTATTGAATTCAGTCTCCTTTGAAGAGTTTTAAAGTTGTCATTTATTCTGCAAATTGTTGACATTTTCAGATCTATTTTGGCATAAATCACATTTTGATATGACTGAACCTACAATTTTGTCTCTTCGCATGCATTATCTCTTCTAAGTGAGAGTCACCGTGGAGACATGAGTACCCATTAAATCTCGGATGCCAGAAGTCAGGAGTGTGGACATTCTCCAGTTTGATTTTCTTTGCTATCGAAGGATATGTGTAATTTATCAGGCAACGTTAAAACTGTTGCAATTAGATTGGGTGGGGGGAGAGAATTGAACTAATCATGGAGGTGAAGATTGAGAAAGTAGAGTCTCTTTCCAATTCTTGAGTAAATATCTAGAATAGCTTACTCTGAGATAACTGTATTTACAGTTTCATTGTGTTTTTCCTTCATCGTTCCTGTTTTATTGGAGAATGATCGATAGTACCTGGGACACAGTAGTACCTTAGTAAGCATTTGTTTATAGTTTAATAAATCATATTTCATATCCGAGTTTTGCTTATAACTAGTAATTTTTTTCTTAAAATTTTATTAAATTTATCTCATTGCTTATGTGGTGGGGTATGCATGACATGGCACATGTTGAAATCGGGGGACATCTTGTAGGAGTCAGTTCTTTCCTAGGACTACAATGGAACAATCCTGGTACTGTGGAAAGAAGCCCCACGTGTCTGTTCTGGGCGCTGCGGCTCTGGATGGGACAAGAGACACACGGGAAGTGGCCGCGTGTCTTCCCACGCAGTCCGATAGGCAGGTGGGGACTGTGGGAACCCTTTGTGGGCCCAGCCTGTAGGTGGGGGATGGGGTCATTCCGGTGGAATGCTCGGCAGCCATCTCTGTGGGTTCTCTAGCCCGGGGCACTGCAGTTGCTGCAGGATGCCGCAGATGGACTAGCTGGAGTGCAGCTGGGGTTCCTGCCGAGACCGGGTTTCAGTGGCTTGGGGAGCTGGGCTAGCTTAGGCTTGGGTGAATGGGTACCGTCTGGAAGCGGACACCTTTGGTGAGAGATTAGACATGGCTACCACGGCGAGTCCAGATAAAGAGACAGAACATAATTCTGAGACATTTATTTTTATCGTGTGGAGAGTGGTGTGGATGGAATTGTACCCCCGCCCCTCTGGGAGAGGCAAGGCAGATTAGTAACTGGGGAGGGGCGAGGCTAAGCCTCCAGGTGTCTCATCAATGTGGGGACAGCTTAAGGCTGTGTGGCCACGCCTCTACCTGAGGAAGGGTGGTATGTGACCGTGACTGGAACCAAAAGCCTCCCAGGAGTGTTGGCATAAAGTTTTCAGGTCCCTTGTGAATTGTTGCACTGGGTCACCCAGATTTTACGCCTGTGCTCAACTGGGTGCCAGATTGCCTGTCACAGATCACAGCCCCACAAATTCCCCCTTTTTCTTTTTTAAGAGAGAGGTGTCATTTGTAATGAAAATTTTGGGTGGGGTGGCAATATCAAAAGAAAATACTGTACAGGCTAGAGTGGTAGCACAACTAAGCCAGAGGGTAAGGAGGGTTAAAGCTAGCCCTTCTGCAGCACCTTGAAGTGACTACGGTGCCCCGGGCTAGAGAACCCACAGAAACGACTGCCGTGCATTCCCCAAGAAGGGCCCCATCCCCCACCCACGGGCAGGGCCCGAAAAGACTTCCCACAGCCCCCACCTACCTGTCGGACTGTGTGGGAAGATGTGAGGCCACTTCCCGAGTGTCTCCTGTCCCACCCAGAGCTGCAGCACCCAGGACAGACACATGGGGCTTCTTTCTACCATGCCAGGATTGTTCCAACAACAGTTTGATCTAACTAGGTGACGTTACACTGCAAGAAAATGTTCAGTAAAAGTAAACTTGCACAAATGGCAAGCTGTATTCTAAAGCAAGCTAAAACATACCTTAAGGGATCACCCACAATGATGGGTGTGCATCACCCTTGCAGGAGAGTTCTGTACAACGGGGCTTTCACATACTATGATACTTGTTAGACTTCCCCAGAACACATGAAACATCACTCTTGAAAAAAGGTAAAATAACAAAAACAAAACAAAACAAAACGAAACAAAAAACCCACAAACTGTACCCTGTGTATCAATTTTTCTATGTTTTAATTATTTTTTGTTTATAAAAAATTGTAGTTGGCTAAAGAGCATTTCCCACGGATACAATTAAACCAGTACTTCTCTGTGAGCTGGACCTTTAAAAGAAATGCCATATCTGGTTGTCCTCAATATAAAATAGCCCATCAAAGTTACCATGGTGCAAATTTACATCTTAAATACCAGGGTGTGGCCTCTAATCATTACTTATCCAACATTATTTGGACCAGCCACAGTATAAACTCTATGAAAGCAGTTTTACAAGTAGAATAGAATGCTATGTAAAATATCCATATATATTAATATCATATTCGTGCTTTTTTTATATTTAAAAATAATTGTAACTGTATAGATTGAGTACTTTGTAGTATTCCTGTTATATTCATGTAATTATATGAATTATATAGTGTCCACAAAATACTACAGAGACTTAGCTTTATTTTCCTGCTTAGTGAAGACTACACCAACAAATATGTGCATTTGAAATTATGTATATAGATAGTGTGTACTAATAGAAAATATGTGTTAGTTTGATTTTTTTTTTAAACAGAGAAATATATAAGTAAACAGCAACATTTGTCCTTCATGGAAATTCAGTTCTGTGGGTTTTCAGTAGTTTGTCAGTTTTTATCTATTTTCTTTTTTTTTCCCACTCATTGAACACATATTCTAGGTATAATGCACTTCACCAGATATGCCAAGAATCCTAAAATCAAGAACCCAGCCTCAGCTTAACACCCCCAACAACTTTGATTTAATAGAATAATAATCACATTTGTCTCAACAAGTCTTACTGGAAGTGTTACAGACTTTTCTCTCAAGGTCTGTGTGTGCAACACACAGTGTGTATCTACACTCCTGTCATTGAATGCTGTGCACTGTCACAATCATTTACTTAAAACAAGTCGTCTTTTTGGGACTATACCACATTAATATTGTTGTAGACACATATGTATACTCTAGAACAGAGCAAATAGTTAATTGACTCCAAGAATTTCATAATCTAGGAGAGAGCCAAATAGTTGCAGCTTGAACACCGTACAATTAGACCAGGGAAGAAAGAATAGTGTGGTGTGAGAAGAACAAAGCCAGCAGAGAAAAAGCACACAGGGAGAAATAAGGTATGAGCAGTTCTATCTCCAGAGTTAGTAGGACTCTAGGACATAGGGCACCCTCTCAATAATGTCAGAAATAGAAAGACAGAAAGATCCCAAACAAACACTACAATATTAAAACATCAGAGTTTTACATGGAATATAATGATAATATACATAATAAATATAAAGAAATTTAATGTTAAATGATGTCATTGCTACATAAGGTTTTATAACAAACACATATTTATGGTTTTGTATTGACCGAATTAAAAATAATAAATTTGTAACTTAAAAGCATAGGAACACAAATGTTTTTTTACCTTCTACACCACAAAGTACTGACACAGAAGTACATACATATGAACATACATAATAAATAGGAAATGTGAGACCCCTTGTTGAGAAGGTAGAAAGCCGACCTACTAGGTGTATTTATGTGTCAGTCTCAGTGTTAATCGTTATGTATGTAGTTGTCTTCCCTAGCTGTGTTCCATAACTTAGAAATTAAAACCAAGATATGTTATACCAGCTTTCCATAACCTTATGTTCAATCTGATAAAGTACATATTCACTAGCTTCTTTATGTCTCATAAAACTCCATAATTAAAGCTAAAGCTTTATCATTATGGGAAGTCCTTTTTAGAACTCACCCTGGTTCTATCTTGAAAAACAATAGTGACAACAACAAAAAAGCCAACTTACAGAGCATGCATTCCTTTTCAAAAAAACATCCGTAAACGGCTCATGAATGGAGTTATTCAAGGCTCTCAGAAGGTGCTCCAAAGGCACTAAAGGGATCCCTCTCTTAGTTTTTGTCTGTTTTACGACTCTAGCTAGGAATCATCTAAAGAAGCAAGATGGATTTTCTAACAGTTTCATACACTGGTTTATGCTTTTCTGATTGTGAATATGAATTTAGTCAAGACTTAAACAGGAAGATATTTTGTTCTGGAGGATATATGGAGAATATATGGATATATATTCTGGGGGTGAGAATGAAATAAGTTTCTTCTCAACTTTGTACTGCAAAGAGTGCATTACACAAAATCAGATGAAAGAAGTCATTCACTTAAGTCTCAAGTCTCATAATGCCATCAATTCAGAAAGCCAGAATCAGTTATGGGACCTGACTTGCTCTATTAGGACTCTTGAAGTCCATGAGGTTGAGAGAAAGGAAGAGCGAGGTTTCCTGGCAGAGGGATCATTCAGTAACAGAATCCTTCTGAGCCTGATCTCGTGGGTGGGTGTAAACCGTTACTGGGTGTACTATCTCGCTTACCAACTTTATAAATTTTTGTTATTTCAGAATACCTACAATATTGTTCCCATTTCATTGAGTCATTTTGGGGAGCTGTTAGTAAGAAAAAGATATTTATCTTATTATATGAGAAGTTTGTTTCATGAATATATATTAAAAACCTTTCTTTACATATTATTAATGTAGTTTTAAGAAAGATTCAACTCCTGTGAATGTAATTATAATGCATGAAGTTATAACTTGAGATGTGCTCTGTTAACAGAATAAACAGTGATGTTTTATAGTCATATATGTATTTTAGCATATCCATCATTGCGGATAGAAATAACTCCTCTATCTAGAGTGGGTACAATATCTCCTCTTCAAAAAAAAAAATAAGCCAACCTAAATCTCATGACCATCCTTGGTGTATCTAAATAATAAATAACCATTACAGCCCTTTAATATTAACAGCCTAGTTAGTACTGCTACAAATCAGGAAGAAATCAAGGAGTAAAAATGTGTTCAAATTTTAAAGAATGCAACCTAATTGGTAATATCTAATAAAATAGTATGTTATTTGTATCTGTTAACACAAAAGGTTGACATTTCTTCAAATACTCCTTTCAGAATATCATTTTCTGTATTTTGCCTTAGTAGAGGTGACTTTTTTCCTTATAATTATCATAACACATTTGCGTCTGGGATAACTTATTGCGATTTGCCATAATCAAATAATGGGAAGACATTTTTATAAGATGCGGCGATGCTGATGAGGAAAGGCTAGTACCAATTATCAGCTATAAAATCCTTGGTTATCATCTGTTAGCAAATCCCCAGTTGAAAACCTTTCACCAGGTTGGGACCAGCCTAAAATTTTCTGTACAATGAATATAATTCAGCACTAATAGAAGATGACTGTAATTTAACATACATTTAAAATAGAAAGAATAAGATTATTGCAATAAATCTAACATCACAAGCAACCAATCCAAGGAGCTTAATTATGACACTACTAAATGTGAGAATCTATTCAGTGCTAGGGACGCTTTTCACATTACATTCACGCTAAAGATTGGCTGTTAAGAGCTCATTACTGGTGTTTCTCTAAAGAGTGGTTTATTAAACACAGTTACCTAATAAGCATCTTTGGTGGCACAAATTGCTGAAAACAGTAATGAGTCTGATTAGACTTCATTTCAATTACGACAGCTTGTCTAAGGAAAAAAAAAACTCCATATGTATATAAATGCTTTCGTGTGTCTGCGCATGTGTGTCCATGTATGTGTGTGCATGTATGAATGTGTGTGTGTGCATGTGTGTGTGTATATATATGTGTGCACACACACACACACACGCTGTGTTGTAGAGTTTAAAAACAAAAAGCCCCATCAGTACTTCCTTTCCCCAGCTCACTAAGGAAAAGAGGTTTGTCCAGGTCATCATGTAATTTACACACTGGAAAGCTGGATGAACAAATGAGTCACAATCTTGTTTGCTTAAAAACAGCAATGGCTTGCTGACTAATGCATCTAAAAAAGGTCAACTTTAGTTCTCCTCAAGGTCTTCTTCTTCCCCTTACCCCTTCCCCTTTTCTCGGTAATATACAGTGATAAAGAGAGTAGGAACTTACAATTTTGATTCATCCCTGTTTATTTTGTGGAGGTTATTCTCTCCAGATTCAAAGACTCACCTTTCCACTGTGTTTTCTCTGTGGACTGACTACATAAAATCATACCACAAATTATCAATTTTATTTTTAATTGTAATGTACATATAGGAAAGGAAAATACAAGTTTAACGGATTTGTACCAACATTTCAGAAAGCAAGCAAAATACTTGTAAGAGACAAAACTTTTTTTAATTTAAAAAGTGGTAAAAAGCATTTTACAGCTAACCTCTTATTAAATCATGCCTGGAATTTTACTACTAAAAAAATCCTTAATGTAAAAAGCCTTTAAGTGATTAGGCTGTCACTGTTGTCGTCTGGATTCCCTAGTAACATTTTAATGCTTCTGGGATCTATAGCAAGGGACATAAGCTACTACTTCATGATATACTCTAATAGATTCCTTAAAAGTATAAAATAGTTTGACACTGAGCTGGATAAAATAATTTCTGTGGCAAAATATTAAAATAATGAATGGATGTAGAAGCTTTAAATACAAAAGAAGGCACCATTAAACACTTATCTGAGAATTCTTCACAACTTAGATAAGTAATCAGGGAATAGGCGTGGATTAAATATAAAATATAAATGAAATCAGCATCTTCTCTCATGGTCATTCTGATGGTTTTTTAAAGGATTTATTAAAAGGCAAAGCACTTCCATGTGGACCAGTTCAGCAATCAGAGAGATGCCATAGGACCTATGATTCATCATCCAGTCTATGGGCTCTTTATTAAAAAGAACACATTATATATAGAAAACACAAAAATAGGTCTAATTAACAAGTGTATACCCATTCTACAGTATTGTTGCTATTTTTGCTTTTTGTGTGCTCTTCAAGATCCCAGACTCAACATTCTGAATCCTGGGATTATGTGCATTGCTACCATGCCCACCTTACCCAATTATATGTTTTAATGAACATATTTTGCTTTTTATGTAAACTCAGTTGTTTCTCAAAGTCCGTTCTCAATTAAAGAAATGAATATTCATAATGTATCTCGAGATCATAAATAAGATTTGGATTAATAGGTGTGTTTCTTCTTGAGGCTTTTGACTTTGCTTAAGTCACAAGTAATAAATGCATAGATATAAAATTACTTAATGCATACTCTGATAAAAGTTATGATGTGCACAATCCACATTAGTTAAATAGTATATAATGTGTTCTCTGAGACTGAGGGTAAAGCTCAGCTTCATAGCATGTGCTTAGCTTAGCACAAGGCTTTGGACCTGATCCCTGTACCAAACCCCAAAAACATTTACCCTCAAAAGTTCATTATAATGTGTTTTGGGGTCTGAAACAATCTATTGTAAGTATAGTAAATCATAGGTTAATTTTGGCATGAAAGCAATCATTAAAATTTTTTTATTTCTCTCTTACCTCCAGTTTCATTTTGCCATTTCAAATGAACACCTACGTGCATAAGTGCATGTGCACATGCATGCACGCACACAGAGAGACACAAACACCCATGAACCTGTATTTTAATTTCTGTGTAGCTTATATGTGTCAGCTGAATAGTTTTGGGTGGATGCTGGCTTTTCTGTTGCTTGGAGAATCTGTGTCAATTATATTTGAAAAATTGGAAAATTTGAAAAATTGGAAAAAGAAGAAGCATGGTTTGGGCATGGGGGAGGGGGAGGTGCCCGGCTTATTCTTGTAACACAAGCAACTACAACTGACAAATTCTCTTTTAATCAAATTACTTGTTCATTAAAATTCACTGGAAATGCTCTTACTCCTAAAGTTATTAAGAAACAAATACTGTACATATCTATAACCAAACATGTCAGTAACACTGCTCATAATCATTATAATAGTTTAGACCATAAGGATGTTACCTCATTGTGGTTTTAAACTTACTTAAAACACTTCATTTTCAACTTTGCAGTAGAGACCGTTAAGCCAGAAGAGCACTGGATTGTGAGTATGGAATTGTACTTCATGTGATTAATCACATAAGAGCTGTTCACCCATTCCATTAATTTAGTTGAAGCCTAGACTCCTTTCAAAAACATAACAATGTCTTCCATCATCACAATATCTTAAATTCTGATAACCATTGTCCATAAGAACACAGTCGAGGACTGGGGAGACATGGCTCAATATGTGAAGTTGTTTCCTATGCAAGCATGGCAGCTGAAGCTTAGATTTCCAGCTCTTACATAAAAGCCATGTGTGTAACTCTGGCAATGAGAGCAGTGTAAATGAGCTCTACATTTAGTGAGAGACTAGAGTGTCATAGAGGAAGATACTCAAAGTCAACCTCTGGTCTCTTTGTGTACACACACAGATTGCACACACATGGGTACAACACACACAGGCGGAGAGAGAGAGAGAGAGAGAGAGAGAGAGAGAGAGAGAGAGAGAGAGAGAGACAGAGACAGAGACAGAGAGAGAGACAGAGAGACAGAGAATCATGTCAGATTGTATTCGAACTATTTCTTTAACTAGTTTCACTCCTGATATTAGCATTTTCCCATGAGTTAGCTTTATGAAACTTGCTTACTCCAGGATAGAAAACACCCCCTGCTTTGAAGATACTGCATCTTCTCCTGCTAACTGTCTCATCACGCAGCCTTCCATACCTTCACCACTCTATAAGCCAACAGCACCAATGGTTGGCCTTTCATTCACTCTGCACTTTCATTAGCTGGAAGTCAGAGCAGTGCAAAGGGAGGCAGAGCCCCTGGGCAGTTCACCACACAGAATAGGGCAGTGTGCTAACACTGTAAAAGTAGTGAAGAAGCCTTACCTGTAGACCCTCGCTTATAGCAGTGTGTCTTCATGAGTCCTCCCATATGGAAAAATATCAGTACTGAACTTACCAGAACTCTTCTTATGTAGGTTTTCCTAGTGCTTTTAGATCAAAGTTATTTTCTTCAGGTTGGATTAAATTATACACAGGTCCCTGGAGTAAAGAACGCTGAATTAATGCACTGTATCTCCCAGCCTTCAATATAAAGTATTTTTCCATATCCAAGATGCAATATTCTGTACTACGTTAAAAATTAATGTACAGTTTACCGAAAAGGAGAAAATTGCATAGATAACCTAAACAAATTTTGTGTGTAGGTCCAGAATTTAAACTCACCTAAAGAGTTTTTAACAGAAATGGTTAAGGGGCTGTAGTGTGATATATAAATTATATTCTTACTTCCTTGTCTAATGAGAGAACTCTTAGCCTTAAATAAGCAGCCTTATCTTGTTTTTTCTATAAAAAGTTTCTTTTAAGAATGAAATTCTAAAGGAATACAGAAAAATGATGGATGCAAATTTCATTTCTAACAGGATCGTGGTAATACTAAATTTGTTGACTGACCATACCAATTTGCTATATTGGGCACGAATGGAGCTCAATTTAAATATAATTAAACTGGGGGTCGGAGAGTTGGCTCAGTTGTTAAGAGCAATTGCTACTTTATCACCAGTCCCAGGTTCAATTCCAATCACCTACGCGGCGACTTGTAACAGTCAAGTCGCAATATCCCAGGGACCAGATATCATCTGTACTCTCTGGGTACCAGGCACAAAATGTGATGTACAAATGTACAATCAGGCAAAATTCCTACACAAATAAATTGTTTTCTAAATAAATGAATATAACTAAGTCAAGCATTGGACTTAGATGTTTCAAGTAAAGGGCACATGTGCAAGTAAATGTTTACAATTAGTTATAAGTTCAGGCAGTGGTTCACATGACAATTAAGGGACATGGATGAAGAAGTGAACAGCAAGCCTGGATTGTGTCATCAGAGTGCAAATGTATATCGTAGATAAATATATTTTCCCAGTCAGTAGTAATAACTTCAGACTCATAATGATGGGAATTAGAAACACTACAAAGTCCATTTTCAAAAGAAATACTTAAACCCCTTAATAATAATGTAATGCGTTGGATATCCAGATTGTTGTTCTAGGCTGGATTCCATGAATGTAGCATGGGGCGCTCTGGTTGGGTTAACCCCATTTACTCCTGCATGGTACAGCTCACCTGTTATTTATACACATAAGAGGATTGATTCTGCAGAACAAGGGGAGTGCTCTGTTGTGACACAGAACATACATATTCATTAGCTTCAGCAGTCCCTATGGACATATGTGCTATGTCCTGATGATCTTTGTATGACAAACAGAACCGGAGGAAGGGTAGATAGCCTTAATGGGTTGAAAAGCATACATGGGAAAAGAGAAGAGACAGCATGAGAAATGAGAGTCTGTAAAGGAACAACTTTAAAGGTTAACTACGAAGCACTCTTGTAACTGATTATAAATTGCCTAAAACTCAGAAGGAGCAAAACAGGGCCAGCCCTCTTACCTTGGGCTCTTTCTTGTTTGTGAGTCGATGGCAGCTGGCACTAGCTGCTCAGAATCACAGTATGAATTGCTTTTATGTGCTCGGTCATAAGTGGATGGATACACAGGCATTTAACATTGTGAATTACTCTAGGTTAGACACAGGGTGTGTTCCTGGTTTATATTTGTTTTTTATTACTATTATTATTAATTACTATGCAGAACTTTGTTATAATCTAAAAACATTTTTTTAAAAACCGTCCCTTCTCACACACAAAAACATGTGAAATTTTTAGTTTAAAACTTTATAGGTTTTGTATGAATGTTCAGTTATCCAGTTTGATTTTTTTTTAAGTACTGGGAGTTTTAAGACCCCCACAGGAATAAAAGAAGTATTTATTTGAATTATGACCATTATTTTCTGAGTTGCTTTAAATCACTGATTTAAAGTTGCTGATTACATATTGAATGTGAAGCCTAAGGTATCAACACTCTGTTCTTCGGCATAATTTTCTTTGTATAAATGTTTGCTTCTGCTCTTGTACTTCTTTCACATTTTTCTTATTGATTTATCTATTGTTTCTTTCAAGACCATCTGTTGCTATATAGCTCTGGCTGGCTTGGAACTCACTATGTAGACAAGGCTGGCGCCAGCTTGCAGTGAACCTCCTGTCTCCTCCTCCAGAGTTCCATATTAAAAATAATGACTCATTAGTCCTATACATACTAAGGTTCCTCCTTGGTTGGCAGTATGGGCGAATAGTTGCCATTTCATTTAGCCATGTTCTTATACATGAACATTTTCTTTGTGTAGCCAGAATTGAATGCTTTTAAGGGAGTCTAATTCAAATCATGTTATCTACAAGTTAAATTTAAGGACAAGATATGTGCCAGCCTAGTCCAAATTATTATGTCCGTAATGAACACAAGCTCTTAATAACCGCGAAATAATGACCTGTGAAACAAGATCTGTCACCTCGATGTGATCTGTCTCTTTGGGGGTGTCTTAACCTCATGAATGTTGGACTAAGGCTGATGCAGTTGACTATTAAATCATGCCTTGCCCTGTGATGTCAGAATCCATTGCATGTTAAAGAGAGAATATTAAGAATGATGGAGGTGGGGTGAGAGAAATAGTGAGAAATAATATCTGGGAATCAAAATCACGGGAAAACTGAATGAGTAATCCCAGACCATGTTTCTGAAGGTGCCATTCATTACCCACCATTGCACACGGTTGAACCAATGACAGTGAATTGAAACAAACCCTAAGTTAAGTTTCTGGTACTCTGATTAGTAGGGCAAGAATATTTTCTTATTAAAATGTAGCATCTGGAATTTTTTTCCTTGAAAAGTGACTACATTTAAAAAGCAGCTTTGGACTAAAAACTCAAAATTTTTTTAAACTAAAGGGTTGATATATTTTAAGAAATCCACTTTATTCGAAAGAAAACTAGAGCTTTTGAAACTCTAGTACAATGGTCATGAATTCATCTTGGCTCTGTAGCCTGTTACCCATAAGCACGCCTGATGGGATAGATTCTTGCAAACCATGAGGAAGAAAAGGGGTGTGGTACCTAAAGTGGAAGCTAGTTTGCAGATTTGGCACACAGATGACAGAGCAGAGTGAAGTGTCTCATCTTTTCACCAGTCTTAATGAGAACTGTGGAAATAAAGTTTATTTTGTTTGTGTGTTTTTTCTTTCTTTAATCCTATGAACTTGACTGTGTATAGAAACCCTGTGCTGGAGAAAATTAAACACAAGTTTGCAAACTGCTTGCTGACATGTGCTTAAGGCTATATTTCTGCCAGAGGGTGAAGCAACAGAACTAGGTTTATCCAGAAGACCAGTTAGTCAGAAATCTCTTTAATAGCTTTCAAAAGAACTTTCTTGTACAAATATAGTGGGATTAGAGAGTGTTTCAAAACGATTGCAATTTGAAGTTATGAGATATGAAATTGACATAAGGAGAAAAAACTACAGTATCAGTAAATAATTAATACAAAGTTTGAGACTGCAGATTAAAATTAGCCATTTGTTTTAAGCCCCCTTTCCCCATTACACTGAGACCAAAACAACATGAAAACTAAAGAAAATGCTATGAAAGTCGTTGATTTATTTTGAGACCTGTCTCACTGTGTAGCTCAGCGTAGACTTGAACTGGTCACTCCCTTGCTTCTGTTTCCCATGTACTGGGGTTTCAGACCTATCCCTCTGCACCCAGCTAGCAGTTTGAATTTTGATACCTTTTTGATTAAGGCAATCCTGAAAGAATTTCTATACCTTTCTTGTAACAACATCCACACCTGAAATTGTCATTTTCAGTGTCTGTCTTGATTTTTTTTTTAAAGGGGGAATAGTGTTCCTTTTTTTTCCTGTGCCAGTCACATTATTTTGTGTTTAAAACATCGATGGCATTTTTAAAATAAAAAAGCCAAGTGATGTTTGTATGTCTTATACTTGGGAAATAGTTTCACAAAAAAAAAAAATTAATACTATAGGTAGTCTTGACTGTATACTAAAAAAGGCGTGGCTCTCACCTGTACATTTATAGCAAAGTTAAGCAAAGTGTGTTCAGGCAACGCTTCCAAAGATGAGAACAAGTAGTGACTTGCAAGGCTAGAGTTTTTAATATTTTAAACAAACAACAAACTTCTACAACTTCCTTTGTTAAGAAAAATAAAAGTGTGCGTGTGTGTGTGCCTGTGCGTGTGTGTGCCTGTGTGAGTGTGTGTGGGCGCACGAGCGTGTATATAGACAATAGTTTAGAGTCAGTTCTCTGCTTCCACCTACACTTGGTTGAACTTGGGCCATCATACTTGTCACAAGCATCTTCATATCCTGAGTCACCTTGCTGGCCTTAGACCATCTTTATTTGTAGAGCTTCCTTCAATATCTTTGTATTCCAACATCTTAGTAATGATTTAAACTAAAACTCTTTGGTATACAAAATAGTCTCCAAACTACGAACACAAAGTAAATGGAATGCCAATCGGGAAGAGAGGCATTTTTGTTTGGACTAGGACATCCTAAAAATATACTAATCTCCTAAAACAAGAGTCTGTTTTAAGAAATTTATAATCTAATATTAAGGGTAAACAAAGCAGAAATTCCTTTGATTTAACTTTCTTATGGAGTCCCAAAGTTTTTGATATTGAATGTTTTCAACTTGTGTACTAAATACATTTGAGAACTTCTGTATAACATTCACACTATAAAACACTTCCGTATGTGATCACTGGAACTAAGTACAGATAAAATGCCCTGTACCCTTTCTTAACTTTTACATTGTATTTTAAGCCCAGCAAACGTTAGGAAACGGAGTGAGGTGTTTTCCAGATCAAATGGGTCATGGTGGTCTCTTTGCTGCTGAAGATGCCTAGACGAAGGGAGAGAGCTGCCGAATCTGGCCAAACACTGCCTGCTCCTCATCCCCTTGAAGGAGCCAGGAAGATGGCAGCCCTCTCTCTGAAGACTCTTCACTGTTAAAGCTGTAGTCTGGGCCAGCGAATTTGATTCTCTGTACTTGAAGTCTTGAACAGGCTGGGTCCGTGTGCTGCCATTCCCAACTAAGGGATGATGAAGTTGCTCTATCAGCAGGACACGGAGGCTCTAAACCCTTCTAACAACTTTACTCTTGTTTATTCTAGCAGCTACGCTTTGTACAAAGAATCTTGATAAATACTGTAGTATGACTCTTTAAGTAGTGTTTTTTAATGCGAAGTTCAGAGTACAGTCACCTACTGAACATAATAGGCATGCTACCACATGGGGAGTGCCATGCGGCTACCCAAGCGCAAGCCCTCTCTACACCTGTAATGATTGTCTTGCGTCCTTACCCTTAGGAGTCTAAGGGAACACACAAATGAAAGGTCCTTAGTGGCCCCATGGGAACACAGCCGAGGCATTGCATTCCACACCGAGGACTGTTGAATCCCACGAGTGTATTAAGGTTGGGCACGAAGTGCTTCCAGGTAGTTCTTCCAGCAATAGATGCCAAAAATAGATTCTAGGAGACATACCTTTTTTTTCCTTCTAGTTCTCTCCCTTTTCTAAATATTCTTGCCTTCACTTTTGCTGTGTATTTTTTTTTCTTTAAACTTTTGAATCTGAGGCAGAACTTTAGACATTTTGGTTGTTTGGTTTCCAAACTAATTAAAATGTATAATGAAAGCAGTGAAGCAGCTACTGTTAAGGTACTAAATTCTAAAATGGTCAGTACTGCGAAGAAGAACGGCAAATGTCATTCAAATCCCCACTTTGGTGTATATAACAAAGGGATGCACATTTAGGTGATCATGGTTCATCCTGTGGTAAGAACAGAACAACATGTTAAGAGATTTACCGTTATATCTGCCATCTATAGGTAACATTTCTGATAAATCACCAATAACTTTGTTAATTATTTTTAAACGTAAGTACATTTTTTTTAAACCATAAGATGTGCCAGCTGGGGTAAGAAATTTCTCATCTTTTACAAAATAAAAATGGGCATTTTGGAGCATTTTAAAATTATTTTTAAAATCTGTAGCTCTTGTTTTCTTATATTTTATTGGGGGAGAAAAAAAGAGAAGAAAAACTGTATGTGAGACAAGATATCCCTATGTAGCTCAGGCTACCCTCTTACTCATGACCTTCCCACAGCCTCCCAAATGCTAGCATTAAAGGTATAGGCCAAGGCATCCGACTATTTTCTGATTTTTGCCTTTATTGTACTATGCATGATACTTCTAAACAACAGTGGGAATTATTGTTCTGAAGACAAGTTTCTAAAGTGTAAAATAGCATCATTCTTGGGACTTTTTTTTTTCTTTTTTATGTTCTAAGGAAAAATCACATCAAAGCTTTTTTCTTTTCTTTAACTCATCTCGTTGTTTTAGTATCAGGTTAGGTGCCAGAATCCTTCTGCTCTCACAGGCAACAGTGGTGCAGTCAACTGGGACATTGTATACCTTTGTTCAAAGAACAGTTGGTGCCGTATTTTCTTCCATTTGTTACCACCAGTAAACAAGATCAACAACAACAATGCATTTGGTGCCCCCCCAACACCTAATGCTAAGATTCAAGCACTGATGAATAGAGTCTTTATGTTTTCAAGCCCCACCAGGGTCCTCAACACTGACTCCTGTACATCTCACTAATATCAAGATCTAGGTTATGGTTAATGATTAACCTTTGCTTTCCTTTAGCATTAGTGAGTCCAGGGCTCTGCCAGAAGAAAGGAACACTCCTTTTTCCTTCAAGTTAAACAGAACTCAGATTTCCCTTTCTCACATTTGCTAAGGATATTGTTTAGTATGCATCAATAGGTAAACTTTCTGTTACATCAATAAACATATTCAATCTACTAACTATTCCAATGAATTATGTTGACGGATAGGATCTTTGCTTAATTTCATTTGAAATATAAATGTTTGAAAATTCAATTAGTTTTGCTACATTAAAACTGCACAGAAATACCCAGTTTAAGTGGGCAATCTATTTTGTTCAAAGTCCATAGGCTTATAGCTTAAAGCAATGGTAACATATTAAAATCATGTCTGCATTTTAATAACTGATTAATTTATAAGAAAACTTTGCTTAAACCAAGACAGACGAGAGGCCCCACCTTTCGTTTTTTTTTTTTTTTTCATTGTTCACTTTTTATTAAAGGTTATTTCTTTCTATCATGGTTATTAACTAACTCCAACAAGAAATCATCTCAACTAACTGGAAGGAAGCGGCTTTGCATGTGCATATATGTGTGCCTACATGCACAGTATTGCACTTGCCTGCACGTACACTGTACTGTATTCCTGTGATTTCTAAATCATTTTTGAGATACGTATTCATGTTTCTTCTTCATCAGTCTATTAATGTGCCCCATCAGAGCATATGTGTTCTCATTTTTACTGCTCAATATTTTCCTTTTTTTAAAAAAAGAGGAAAAAATTCCTAATAGAAATTACTTGGAAATAATCATGGGATTAATGAATGTGTAGGCCTTTTAGTTCTACGCTGCAGTCACATTGATAGTCTCTCCTTTTTGTTAGGCTCAGAGTAAATCCCTTGACACTAGAAGAATTTAGATACTGATTACTTGCGATTGGTTCCTGGTGATTTGCCCTTAATAATTTCCAGTTGAGTCTAATGAAAGTATGATTCCTGAAAAGCTGCTTCATTAAAACTGCATCTTTTCCCCCTTCAAGTGTGGTTTCAGTCATGTCACCCACTTTGTGGTGTATTTTCCTCCTCTTAAAAAGAAATGACTGAGAAAGCGGACACAATTAGGAGAATCACTTTACTTCTTCCTAGGGCTCTGCTCACCAACCCTCCCTCTTTCTTTCAGTGGGAGGATAAAGGTATGCTCTTCAGGATTCACAATATTAATTTCCAAATTGATTTGATGGTTTTAAAGTATACATAGTCTTAAACTCACATATGAATATGTGAAGTAAAGTGAGGAGTGTGTTGCATATAAAAAAGGAACTGAAATCTTTAGTATTTTTACTAAACATACATAGAAAGGCTGATTAACTTATACTTGTGCAGCATTCAAACTTAATTTCACTGAGTTGGTGATTTGCAAATGAATATCTGCATGAATCCTTTTTAAAAATCCAAATGCAAATGAGTCCAACGGCAGTAAAATATATTTGCAAATGAATCCTGTTGCTTTATTCATTTATTGTGTAATTACTGCAATCCTTCCCACCTTGTTTTCAGTATTTCTTAATCATTAAGTCGGAAGCATGACAGCAGTGCCAGCCCTGGCATGATTCTCTTTGACTAAAACCTTGTAAATTAACACAATTAGCACAGTATCCTCCTGCTAATTAACTTCCACTGTCTGGTGCAGTGGTTTTGCAAACAAGGAAGACAGAGTCAGAAGGGAATCAACATGCCATTCTGTTACCAAACTCTGTGCTCTGTTCAGTTTAGCTCAGCGAGTCAAAGCCGGCCATGTCAAAAGCCACAGTCAGGCAAAGAGGAGCTGAAGTGATTGGGGGAGGAGAACAGAAAGGGGTGGGAGCTGTCAACACTGCTTGGGGAATTCAGAAGGGACCGATGCCACAGATGCCTCATTTAGACCAGGCCTTCCTCTTATCAAGGATTCTCTGCCAGAGGGCACAAGATGGTTTGCAAAATTTACTTGGGGTAAAATAGAAGAGATTAAGGAGGGGATCTTAATACAGCCATATAGCAGAACAGGAAGTGTCTGTTCCAAGTGCGCAGAGATTAGAGTTAAGAGGAGTGAGCAAGCACTGAAAAACAGGAGAACTCAGTTCCAGTACTCTTTGGTGACTAACTATATGAAAGCCTCAGTGGAACATCTTAACTAAGTCGCTTTAGACTCTACTTTTGTGATATGTGATCAGGTAATTCCCAAGGTCTTTCAAAAGTTATCATTCAAAAGGCCTGTCTGATTCTAATAACTGAGTGTTTTCTCTTAAGTAAGAAAATACTCATTTCAGGGTTACTACAGAGTCACTGGCTTCAGTTAACAATCCAGCAGATGATAGGTTTACTCCTGTGATCTCATGGATGAGTTGTAGTCTTCCACTGTCTGCCACACATGGCTCACTATAGAAATGGAAGGGGTTAGAAGCCAGATTCTCCACTCTTTCCATCCCTGCATGCCTTTCCTTTCTCTTTTTCTCACATATATGTTCTTCCCTCCCCTCTTGGTATCACAGTCTATAAGAGGAGGAGGATTATCAGAAGAGGAGGGAGAACAACACAAGAAGTCGGACAGACAAGTGATGCTTGTTTTTTTTCCAGACTCAACAACAGAACTGAGAGGCTGAAAGGAGCCAGTTGTAATTCATACCGAGTTGTAGGCTTTGTGCGATGAAAGCGGTGGAGCGCTGCCTGGGAGATTGCTTTGCTGCACTCCACGAAGCAGATTTGAAACTGTCGTGGACCACTTTAGATGAGAGTCGGATTATGGAATGACCTGCTCTGTCTGTGTCATATTGTTCTGTGCAGGGAGCATTATACTGTGCTAACTAGGTGTTCAGTACCAAATAAGAGAGAAATCCTAGATGCGATCTGTCAGCTGTGGCTCATTTTTATATTGCTAAAATATAAAACAGAAGCTGATGGGAAGAGCCAGAATAACTAGGTGGCATACATGTTAACAGTACTGCATGCTGGATATTAAAATGTGTGTGTGTGTGTGTGTGTGTGTGTGTGTGTGTAGTGTCCATGTTAAATAACTTTATGGTTTTATGATAGCAATAGACTCCTTTATCTTTTTTTTTAATTTGGTTTTCTACAGGGTTTTATATCTTTTTTACAGAGTTTAATGTCTCCCCATTTTGAAGGATTCATATTATAGAGATCACAATATGTATTACAACCTGGAAGATTCTTGTCCATGTTCATATCGTTAGTGGAAGATAATAAATAGCAGATGTAGTGGGGCGTGGGGAGCTTTAAGTGTTCTTATGAATAGCTAAGTAAATTCACTATCTTTCTCCTCAAATTCTTAGGCTTGAAGATGCAGTGGACGCCGGAGCATGCCCAGTGGCCAGAACAGCACTTTGACATCACCTCAACGACTCGGTCTCCCGCCCACAAAGTTGAAGCCTACAGAGGTCATTTGCAGCGTACCTACCAGTATGCCTGGGCGAATGATGATATATCTGCTCTGACTGCATCCAACCTTCTGAAAAAATATGCAGAGAAGTATTCTGGCATTTTGGAAGGTCCCGTAGACCGACCTGTACTCAGCAATTATTCAGACACACCATCAGGACTAGTGAATGGTCGGAAAAATGATAGCGAACCCTGGCAGCCTTCCTTGAATTCAGAAGCCGTTTATCCTATGAACTGTGTCCCAGATGTCATCACGGCCAGCAAAGCTGGTGTCAGTTCAGCTCTCCCTCCAGTAGATGTCTCGGCAAGTATAGGGAGCTCCCCTGGGGTGGCCAGCAACCTGACAGAACCAAGTTACTCAAGTAGTACCTGTGGAAGCCACACAGTACCTAGTCTTCACGCGGGACTCCCATCTCAGGAATATGCTCCAGGATACAACGGATCATATTTGCATTCTACGTACAGCAGCCAGCCCACCCCTGCACTTCCTTCGCCTCATCCATCCCCGTTGCATAGCTCGGGGCTCCTGCAGCCACCACCCCCTCCTCCTCCCCCACCAGCCCTGGTCCCAGGCTACAATGGGACTTCCAATCTCTCTAGTTACAGCTATCCCTCTGCTAGCTACCCTCCTCAGACTGCCGTGGGATCTGGGTACAGCCCTGGTGGAGCACCCCCGCCTCCTTCAGCATACCTGCCTTCAGGAATTCCTGCTCCCACCCCTCTGCCCCCCACTACTGTTCCTGGCTACACCTACCAAGGTCATGGTTTGACACCCATCGCACCCTCTGCTCTGACCAACAGTTCAGCAAGTTCTCTCAAAAGGAAAGCTTTCTATATGGCAGGGCAAGGAGACATGGACTCCAGCTACGGAAATTACAGCTATGGCCAACAGAGATCGACACAGAGTCCTATGTACCGAATGCCCGACAACAGCATTTCAAACTCAAATCGGGGGAATGGCTTTGACAGAAATGCTGAAACATCATCCTTAGCATTTAAGCCAACAAAGCAGCTGATGCCCTCTGAGCAGCAAAGGAAATTCAGCAGCCAGTCCAGTAGGGCTCTGACCCCTCCTTCCTATAGTACTGCTAAAAATTCATTGGGATCAAGATCCAGTGAATCCTTTGGGAAGTATACGTCGCCAGTCATGAGTGAGCACGGGGACGACCATCGGCAGCTCCTCGCTCATCCAATACAAGGTCCGGCACTCCGTGCAGCTACCTCATCCAACCACTCTGTGGACGAGCAACTGAAGAACACTGACACGCACCTCATTGACCTGATCACCAATGAGATCATCACCCAAGGACCTCCTGTGGACTGGAGCGACATAGCTGGTCTTGACCTGGTGAAGGCAGTTATTAAGGAGGAGGTTTTGTGGCCAGTGTTGAGGTCAGATGCATTCAGTGGGCTGACGGCCTTACCTAGGAGCATCCTTCTCTTTGGACCTCGGGGTACCGGCAAAACACTATTGGGCAGATGCATAGCTAGTCAGTTGGGGGCCACGTTTTTCAAAATTGCTGGTTCCGGACTTGTTGCAAAGTGGTTAGGAGAAGCGGAGAAAATAATCCATGCCTCTTTTCTTGTGGCCAGGTGTCGCCAGCCCTCGGTGATTTTTGTTAGTGACATTGACATGCTTCTCTCCTCTCAAGTGAGCGAGGAACACAGTCCAGTCAGTCGGATGAGAACCGAATTTCTGATGCAGCTGGACACTGTACTAACTTCGGCTGAGGACCAAATCGTAGTCATTTGTGCCACCAGTAAACCAGAAGAAATAGATGAATCTCTTCGGCGGTACTTCATGAAAAGACTTTTAATCCCACTTCCTGACAGCACAGCGAGGCACCAGATAATAGTACAGCTCCTCTCACAGCACAATTACTGTCTCAATGACAAGGAGTTTGCACTGCTCGTCCAGCGCACAGAAGGCTTTTCTGGACTAGACGTGGCTCATTTGTGTCAGGAAGCAGCAGTGGGGCCTCTCCATGCTATGCCAGCTACGGACCTTTCAGCCATTATGCCCAGCCAGTTAAGGCCCGTTACATATCAAGACTTTGAAAACGCTTTCTGCAAGATTCAGCCTAGCATATCTCAAAAAGAGCTTGATATGTATGTTGAATGGAACAAAATGTTTGGTTGCAGTCAGTGATAACATCTTTTAAAAAAAAATTGTAATGAATGTTGGCACACACATAAAACCTGCTACATAAGGAATAGAGCCCCTTTCCAGTAGTGTTTCAATTGCTAAGGGTACTGGGGAAGACAACGATTATGTTGCATCTTTAGAGTCAGGGTAGCTTTGGAGGAAGCAGGCATCAGATGAGAGCCTCTGATTTGGAAGCCCCAGATGACGGAAAGCATATACATGTGGATGCTCAGATCGGTTCAAGCTAGACGACACTCACCGAGAAGCAAGGTGCAAGTGTGTTGATTTCAGAAGGACATGAACCTCGTGTGTTGATTCCATTCTGCTGTTCTCGAGATTTAGTTGCTGTCAAGTGCCTGGAGTGGTGCTTTATTTTTTTTGTTTGCCTCACAATTACATTGGTGGCATGTGCTAATATAAAGAGCTTTAACTTCAAACACTATTGGACTAAAGAGATGAACGGTTGTGTTACAACAGAAAACCAGATTTTTTTGCCATTTTAAGAGCAACAGTATTCCTCAATCCTGTCTGTTCTGCAGTGTTAGCTAAGAACAGGTAAAACAGGGTAACGGTAATCTGGACCTTAATTTCTGCAGTTCATTTCTTTTAATGTTCTTGTCTGCAAAAACTCAGGAAAGTGATTGTGATTTGTACAGTACCTCAAAGGAATGTGTTAAAAGCACTATGTACTGCTGAGAGTAATAGGGTAGGCTTCAATGTTACTTTATATTAAAATGTATGTTTACCTCAACAATTGGAGAATAGCAAGGAAAATTACTTTGAATGTATCCAGAAAAGAAAAGAAAAATACTGATGTGTGATACAACTGAATATTTACAGTTTAAAGTAGAAGTGGAAGGATTTTTTTTTTTAAGTTCTCTTACTGATTATGGGGAATTATTAACCAGAGCAGAACAATTACTGAAGAGTTCTTAATGCATTGTTCTCCTTGATGATTAAGTGGAAATGTTCTTAGAAGTTACACTGGTTAATTAAAAAGCTATGTTTTCAGTTTGTGTTGGTGTTGAGAGCAGTCAGCTGCAGACCTGTTTAAGACACTGAAAGTGACAGAACCTACAAACTATAACTGCCTTCTACTGCTGTGGTGGTGGTGGAGGTGGTGGAGGTGGTGTTTTGGAATCTCTCTCTTAACTGGCTAGGGAAAGCATCTATTCTATTTACTCAGAGTTTCTAGGCTTGCAGAGCTGTTTCACAAAAAGCAGAGGATAGAACCAAATCAAACTTGCAAACTTAAAAAAAAAAAAAAAAAGCAACCGACCACCTGTATCAGCAGAGAACCCCTCCATGTCTCCCACCCCAGTCTCCCTCCCCCATGCCTCATCTTGACTTCATCTTCAGAGTGCACTTTCGCTTCTCATCCTCTACTCCCCCTCCCCCCACACACACTGTAGAACTCCTAAGTTCATTTCTACCTCAGTTTCGTTACGTTTCTTTTGGAAAGTCAAGTGAGGAAATTAGATGTGGACATGTATACCACAACAGAGCTTGCCAAATGTGGGGACTTTTGTGTCCTGTTGTGTCTCCTTCCATCCTTTGTCTACTTCCCCAGTAACACCAGTCTTTATGCATTCTTTCACCTCTGAAGACTACCACACAGCTTCTGTGGCGTTTCTTTCTCACCCTGCACCTCTGCTCCTGCTTCCACCAGGTTGTTCTTTGTCTTCTGTAATGCAGAATGTGCAAGTTTTCATGGACAGCTGGCTGAACTTCACCAGTGTCTCTCACTGTCACAGTGCAGGACAGAGCTGTCCACAGCCACTGCCTGTGCAGAATCAGAGAAGCCTAGCATTTTGAATGTATTTTCCTGTTTTTTTCCTTCCTTTTCTTTTCTCTTTTCCTTCTCATTTTCTTTTTTATATTTTGTTTTGTTTATATTTAGAGATGCAGTAATTGTTGCAAAGCACTGGCATTTTGTGTATTCGATAAGTGATGTACATTTTTAAGGTAATTTTAAATAAATGCAATGGCAGCCCCATGAAAGGTCTTTCTGTTATTTTTTTCCTTCTTTTTTTTTCTGAGATCATTTGCAAATTAATTCTCTGAAACACAGAACACAGAGAAATTGAATGAGAAAATGAACTTGTGGTATTTCAAAAATTGTATGATATCCGATTAGTAATCTATCTCTTTACTTTTTGTGTTGCTAAAACTGAGCAGATGAACTAGAATTTAATGTACTGTGGACATCTATCAACTAACACTGTTCTAAAATATATCCCATATTTTAAAAGCAGTGCCTTTCATTAAGGATACACAAATAATAATAATACTTAGATATTTCCTCTGCTTTTCACAAGTGAATAAATATTGTAGTCATATTCTGGATCTATCCTGTGCACTGCCCGTGGTAAGGAGATTCTAATATCCACTAACTTGTGGGCCCATATTGATCTCAATCACAAGTTTACTCTCTGTGCAGTACTGACCCATCTTCTCTACTTAGAGATCACACCTCATTTCCACCAATATGCTGTGCTCACTAATAAAGTGAAAAGTAAAAACATCTGGCAAGTTTTGACAAACCAAATCCTCTTTAGTCAACTTTTGAGAACCCAGCATTAACCCACATTGTTTGGTGTGTGGTTGGCGGGACTTAATGCCAAATATATGAGATGACAATTGTGCTTTGTTCTCACAGTACTGATAATAAACTGAAGTCATACAAGTTGGCTGATAGCTTTAATGGCTTTAAATTAAATGAGATATGAATGACTTAAAGATTAGTTTGGGATATGAGTGGTCTGAGAGATCCCTGCATTTAGCAGAAGCTTGAAATTACGTGTAATTTCTACTTAGCCTAGCCAGGTCTAGAATTATCTGTTACCAAACTGGGAAGTTGAAGAAATCAAGCACTCACTCTTTAGCAAGGTTTTTAACTCCATGTGACAGCAGTGTGAGAACTCTCGTGGACTGTCGTAATCAGGGTGTTTTTTCTGACCATCCATTTGAGAGCTTGGGGGAGAACAAGTTCCAGAGCTCCAGAAGTGAGCATGGATAGTCAGACCTAGAACAAATAGGTAACTTTTGGCCTCTCTTTGATTGCTTGGAATTTGGAGGCGCCTCCTAATGAGTGTAAGGTAGTGAACCAGTCAATCCTTTCCAGTTCAGGGAGGAGATCTGACCAGCCTCCTTTACAACCCTTAATTCCTTCTTCACAACTGTAATAACATTTCCAACAGGGATGAAAAGGAGAAGGGGGAAACTACTTCAGGAGAAGGATCAATAGAAATTCAAGAGGTAGTTCATAGTGGGTTTATGTGGGACACAAATGAAAACACTCTATGCTGCTGGCTTGTTTCTCTCCAAAATATTTAGACCATTAGTGACAATGTGGAGAACTTTGCTGACTGAGCTGGTCAATGGAATGTGAAGGCAGTATACTTTAAGGCTATTTACTTCCACACAGAATGTTTATCTATTAGTCAGTTTGTATTCTACTCAAATGCAGATAGACGGGTATAATGTTTTCTTGTGCATTTGAAACCTATCAAGGAGAAAATAAACCATTCCACTAAAATACATAGGCCAAACACCATCTGGACAAGTGATAAAAGCTATCCAGAGGCTATACTAAATGCAAGGTCAATTTTCATGGGCTGCAGAGCACTTGGCTATGCAGTTTTGAAATGTATACTTCCAAAAAAAATCCAAATTAATTCTTGCAATAGGTCATTGTAAATTTAAATATATTTCTGAGTTGAAAAAGATATTTTAGAGGCATTTAGAATCTTTCTCTGAAAATATATCCAACCTCAAGCAGAAAGGTATTTCTGTAAGCCAACTCTCGTGTTTCTTAGCAAGAACTGGGAATCCTGATTATTAAGTCCATATTACAGAGTGAAAGGCACGTAGTTTATTGAACTATTGAGGCCACTAAAGTTCTAATATATATAAATATAAATATAATTAGTGTGTGTGTATGTGTGTGTGTGTGTATGTATGAGTGTGCTGTTTCTACCACCACCTATTTGAACTTTAAAATGAACAATTTTTTTTACATTATCTAGAGGCAACTGGTTTCTTTCTTTTTTCCTATGTGCCAAAATACACATGACTGCTTCACAATTCTGTTTCAATATGACTTTTTTTTTCCTTAAGAAAAGTAAAAACCTTCAGTTTTGAATAATCTGCCAATTTAATGAAACACATTAGCAAACACAAAGCTATTAGGATTTCAGAATTCACAACCAGCTATAGTTGTGACTAACCAACCCATGAACTAAAGCTCCCAGTCTGCTAAGACCTTTGGTTGACATTCGATTTTGAACCTGCCAGATGCGTTTGTGTGAACCAGGGATGCTGCATCTTTAATGAACAAGTCTCTCCTCTTCCCCCTGTTTTTAAATACAACACAAGGGGTGTAGCACCAGGCACTGCAATTGTCAAAGACAATTAGACTGAAAGCAGGGAGATCTCACCTCCCTGTCTCAGTGATATGTAGAATGTGGGCAGCCTGGGTCAGCCTTGCCACAGAGTGGTGTGAGAAGATATGAATCAGTCCTATAGAATGTTAAATATTTATAAAATGGTTTTGTAGTGCACCAAGGTTGGGAGCACATTCATTTCTTCTTTTTGTCTTATGAAACAAAAGGAAAAAAAGCAAAAGTTTATTTCTAGGCTTACTCTCTCCCTAGGCATATTCTCATTCCCTCTCTCTCTCTCTCTCTCTCTCCCTTCCCCCTCCCTCCTTCCCTCCCTTTCTCTCTTTTTTCCTCCCTCCCTTCCCTTCCCTGTATGGATCTGTGTATGAGTGATT
>CM052701.1:104128883-104133883 GCA_028551405.1 Uromys caudimaculatus
CCATTCATGCTCACGTGCACATAATACACAGTTATGTTTTCTTATCCTGTCATGGAGATGCTGCAGAGTTCTCTCAGAACACCATGGGGTATATAAGGAATGACTGTTTATCACAGAATGACAACAGCAGGAAAAAAGCTGCCGGATGCTCACACTTCCAGCCTGTCATCTACTCTTGGCGCACATGATTGTGCCAATTTCCTTTATATCTTTTTAGGATAAGGAGAGTATTTTCCCAAACTTTACCGTGCCTAAAATCCTCAAGCTAATTTTAAGTATTTGTCAAACCTCTCTACCCCACTGAGTTTCTAACTCAGTAAGTAATGTAAGAGTCACATCTTTCCCATGTTTCTCTAACTCACTTATGGAACCAAAGATGCTGGGAGATCTCCTTGGTCCTTTTTTATTGTACTGAATTAATCTGTCAACTACATGAAGATTAAATGTATACCGGGTTATAATACTTTTTATTACTAAATCATGATTCAAAGCAATGTTTTAGTTAGTCTTGAACAATTACATCAGCAGAAAAGTCTGGATTCCAATTTATGGTCCCTATTCACTGGGCAGAAAGTCTCGAAAGAAGGGTTTTCAAGCTCTTCAAGTTGAAAGAACAATTATTGAAATACAAAACACCTAATAGAGCACTATTGTAATAATATTTTTGTTTTCCCTTTATACTACTTTATAAACATAAAGTAGTAAAGAAACATAACTGACAGAAGAGTTGTCAGGAGCCTTAAGAAATCATTTGTACTAACTCTTAAGCTAACCTGGTTTTATTCTACAAATAGAGATTCTAGTGTACACTAAATAACTGACTTTACATTGAGCTTACATTAAGAGTGACAGTTAGATGTTCATTTTAAGGCAGGAAGATTGATGTTAACAGTCAAAATGACAAAATTGTCTTTCCTAGGCCCTGCATCTGAAGGATTATAAACTCTTCCAGGAGTGACATTTATATTACCACCCAGTGCTAGGTACTTTTCTAACCCAAGCTAGACAGTCTCAATAGACAGGTGTCACCTGCATTTGTAAAGCTGAGTGATTTAAAATTGTAGCATATTTTTCATTTTTTACAAAACATAATCCTTCTCTAATATATAGTTTTAGATAGATGATGTTATGGGTTTTAAAAAAAGAAATAGAATGTTTATATTTATTTATCATATGATTAGTGTAGTATCTTAATTTTAGTGAAACTAAACTCATAAAAAATGTTTCCTGTCTCCAGGAGAGCAATACAGTGAGACTGTTGAAACAAAAACTTAGTGGTTGATATGCATTGAGCCATGCTTTACAGTACAGACACACCTCAAGACACATTAGTAAGGGTGGGATCAACAATTATAGGAGTCTGTGTGTGTTTGAGTATAGTTCAATGATAAATCACTGCTGTCAGCATGTACAAATAGATTCTTAGATGACAGATAGGTAGGTAGGTAGGTAGATTAGATAGATAGATAGATAGATAGATAGATAGATAGATAGATAGATAGATAGATAGGAGATAGATAGACATACATACATACATAGATACATAGATAAATGGAAAAAAGAAGGGATCGAAGGAGGAAGGAATAGATGATAAATTTGAAATCTTATTTTATTTTATTATTTTTATTTTTTGATACTTTATCTACATTTCCAATGTTTCCCCCTTTCTAGGTCTCCTCTTTGGAAACCCCTTATCCCCTCCTCCTCCCCTGCCTCTATGAGGGTATTCCACCTCCCACCTACCCGCCCACCTATTCCCGTATTCCCACCTTGACATTCCCCTTTACTGGGGCCTCTAACACCCTCAGGCCCAAGGGCCTCTCCTCCCCCTGATGGCCAACAAGGCCCTCCTCTGCCACACATGTGGTCCAAACCATGGGTCCCTTGGTGGTCCAGCCTCCAGGAGGACCTGGGGTGGGGGGTCAGGCCAGTTGACACTGTTGTTCCCTCCATGGAGCTGCAAACTCCCTCAGCTCCTTCAGTCCCTTCTCCCACTCCTCCATCTGGGACCTCACTCTCAGTCCAGAGGTTACTATAAAGTGAAACTTGAGTATTCTGGACTTTTGGGCTAATATCCACTTATCAGTGAGTACATACCATGTTTGTTCTTTTGTGACTGTGTTACCTTGCTCAGGATGATATTTTCAAGTTCCATGACTTAATGAAATTTGCAGGCAAATGGATGGAACTTGAAATCTTATTTTAAAAACATGACTTTCTTTTCAACCCACAGTATACTCAATAATGAAAGATTCTGAAACAAAGGCTGAATCACAACTTACCACAGACATGTATATGAGCAGGCAAGTGTGTTATTCCACAGTGACAGTCAAAAGATCCATCGTGACCTTTTCTACTGATTATTAAGGACTTGTTAGAGTGTTAATTTATCTTGATGAACCTTTGTCCACAGTCCTTTTGCCCAGGAGAAAACAGAAACTCAGGAATATTAATAATATATCAAAAATACAAAAAACAGTAAATGGTGAAGTAAGAATTTTAAGTGGCTCAAAGACCATGCATGTTCTTCATGCTGTACTACAGTATCCAAAGTTCATATGATTCAATGTATGTGCCATAGCAATCTGACATGCAGAGAACTGGGTGGTGAGCGTTATTCAGAAATGATGACAATTGCTGCTTAAGATTTAAAATGGTTCTTAACTTTCCTAATTGCTGCAACCCTTTAATACAGTTTCTCATGTTATGGTGACCCCAACCACAAAATTATTTTTGTTTCTACTTCATAGCTGTAATTTTACTATGGTTATGAATCACAATTTAAATATCTGTGTTATCCAGTGGTCTTAAGTGACTCCCAAAGTTGTGTCCCATAGGTTGAGAATGGCTGGGTTAGTGATATAACACTATATGAACTTCTGGAATGTTCTTGATTTCAGTTCTGACCTGTCTGATTGCTACTCTTGGTCGAATCCTACAATGATAGATTTTCTGTCTCCTTGGTGACAGTATATTTTTACTTTTATATAATAGAGGTCCAAATGCCATATTTGTTTAGAACTATCTGCTACCCTTTAACATATGGCTTAGGAATACCATTATTTGCTAGTATAGCAGAAAAATAAAAAAAACTTTTCACTGATGCTCAAAAGAAATTCCCTTTTCAGATCTTCTTCTCATCTTCAACTTTCAGAATCCTGTGCTTTCTTTTATATGAAATCCCACAGATGGAACAAATGATGACTTTGGGACACACGTCATTTCTGCCTTCAAACAAACTTACTCTCTGAAGACTTATGTCTGACAGATTTTTTTTTTCATTTCTATTATATGTGTTGCATGTAAATTGAAGGCATTTGATTCAGAAACCAAATAGATGTAGTCCATTCGCTAGCATGTTTGACAACACTGAGGGGCACTTGTGTCTGGCTGTTGTCCTTTTGGCAGTGGAAGGAATTAGTAAAGGATAGTCCAAAAAGTATGTAATTACTGTCTGAAATGAGCAATAAAGAAGCACAGTCAGAACTGTTTCTGAATTAGAATTAAAAATAAAAACAATAGAAACAATAAACCGAAAAAAATGGAAAAATTGCATTGAGCAATTTAAGTATTTGGGGAGGAATAACAAACAAACAAACAAACAAGAAAAACACTGTGAGGAATAACTTGATTCATCATTGATCAATATGCAAGAATAAGAATCAAGAGTCTTGTTAGCAGGAAGCTACCACCTAGATAATAATAGCTTTTCCACATTCCCTACCTTCTTCAGAATTTTGTAAGCTTCTCTATTAGTATTTCAAATAAAAGAAGCAAAAATACATATTGCAAAACAATTCTCCTGAAGAACATTAAAAAATAATCATCCTCCATTACCTTGTAAAAGACATCTTAAAGTTCACAGGATAAAGGTTATTCTGAGAGTCACATCAGGCCCAAAGGCGGGCAGGTTCTTTTCTGACTTACCAGCAATGTGCTATAGGCTCCCTATGTCTTCTCCACAGAGGGCTGTTTTATATTAGTTCATCACCTGCCTATGCGTTTTGTAAACTAAGACCTACTTCCTTTACTTCTGGAGACAAATGTTTGCTTAGTGTCCACAAATGTGTGCTAACTGTGGTCCCTCAGATATTCATTAGTGTTTAGAGTTTACAGTTTAGGAGGACAATGGCATTGTAAATGAGAATGACCAGTAGCCAAAGGGAACATATAATTGTTTGTAATTAAACAAAAGTGTTGCTGAGTTAATCAAATTCACACGTTAATATGCTTTAAAACATCGCTGTCTTGTCAAAATGAAGACTTTCAATTTTAGTCTCTTCGGGATTTTTTTGTTGTTGTTGTTTTAATTGGTAATGACAACTAAGCAAATTATGCCACTAAGATTCTTTAACTCACTTAAGTACAATACATAAGCCAAGTATGCTTTGATCAAAGTTTCAGTGGAGTAGCCTTTTAACTTTGAACATTTCCTAATGAACAGCTTGTTACAGGCTCTGGCCTGTTTACAGCATTTGCTCTGAGAAGCCCAGCCCTGTTGCACTCTTCCTTTTGAATTACAATACAAACAGACCAAAGCATCCTATCTACCCTCCTGTTGACAACTGATTTGGTGTAAGAGTTTTACAATAATTTTACTTGATTTTTTTTTCCCTTGCATAAAGGTGAGACCAAACAAAAGAACTCCGTAGGATGGACAGCATGCTCGGATAATGGACTACCGTTTGTAGCAAATCAGATTTCTAGAACCTTTAGAACACTGGTGTGAGTTGGATTACCTCCTAGTTTTCCTAAGCCCCAAAGACCTAATTTTTCTTCCTTTTCTTTGAAAAAGAAAATAATAATAATAATAAGGCCCAGCGATAAGAGAATCTAAAGTTATGTCAAACAAATTATGTTTTAGTTATTAGTGGCTAGTTTGTAAATATCAAAGCTCCACTCATTGTAGTGCCGGGAGCTACATTTGCATGCTGATGAAATGCAAGTGGAAGGCGGTGAACTGCAGGGTTATCTACAGTGCAGCAGTGGGAGCTCCAGAA
>CM052701.1:104136383-104167212 GCA_028551405.1 Uromys caudimaculatus
GTGTTTCATATATCTGCCATAAGCATTTCACATAAACAAAATATTGTAAGTAGTAACTTCCATGGAGTTTATTAATAATGTGACCTTATGTGTAAGGATCACATGAGGAAGATAATGTCATATATGTATGTGTGTGTGTGTGTGTGTGTGTGTGTGAGCTATACATGTGACTCTATCTCTCTGTCTAACTGTAAAGTCTATGTATTTTAATATGCTTTGCAGTGAAGTTATTCTCTTTGTGTGAAAAAGAGCAATCATGCTCACTTTCTGCCTCCATTTCCATCCTACATTGACTGCATGAATTTATCCTATTCATCAATCTCTCTTTTGCCTACTTGTGTTCTTGAAATCCCATAAGGGAGACCAAGGCTTAACTTCTATCACTCTAAACCCAGCTCAGCCTGCCAATGAAAGCAAGGCAATATTGGGGAGCTGTCCTTAGAAGCAAATATGGCTCTCTGCTTAATTCATTGCAAACGAGCATTGCATTTAAAATCCCTGTGCTCATTTTATAAACTCTGGCTATCCCAGTAGACATATTCTTGCCATTGCTCAATGAAATACCTTCAATGTTCTTCTCAGACATACATGCAGTCACACATCACCATAAGTACCACAGAGCATAACTGAAGTAAAGTGTGCCATTCTATGTCAAAATTGCATTCATACAACAAACATGTGTCAGAAGCTTCCTTATTCCATTAATAACAACATTTCTCCATGTAGAAGGCAAGCCAGTAAAGCAGCAACAAAGCCATCTGTTCTGACTCATGGCTGGATCGGGTTGAAAAGGAAGAGACGAAATTACAATTTAGAGAAAAGTTTTGCAGAAAGCAGCAAAGAAAGACTCTACAGTAGCTGAATGGAGCAATGTGGACTGAGAGCTACCAGGGACAACTCTTGCATAGTGAAGAAAATAAAAGCTCCCCCTTTCTCTTCAATTAGTTACCTGAATGTTAATGCAACCATGCTACCAGTCTCCCTACAGAACTCTCTGCAGCACATACCTAAACTCTGTCCTGGAACCAACCCAAATGGTCCCTACTCCAGGGATCCCATGTTTAATAATCTATGAACAGTAGTCAAGCCATCAAGGCATTTTCTTTTCTCTTGAAGAGCTGCTATAACCAATGTAAAAATCTAGGTCTCCCCCATCGTGTGACAACTGTGATGCCAGCCTACAGAATAAGTACCAATAGATTTGACTCACAGAAATTATTACATGATCATGCTCCGTGTGTTTATATACCACCTGACTCCACTTCCTTTAAGTCAGCCCTTCTTGTACATCACATTGTTCTCTGTATACAATCCTGCATGTTTAGACTTTTGGGACTCAAATGCTGTAAACAATCTTTCTATGAAGGTGCTGGCAAGCAGAGAACAAGGAAACAGTGTTAGAGGAGTCCCTAGTAAATTCTAATCGTGAAAGACTGAAATGCTCCGAAACCCAGCATGCTGTTGTTTGAAGGAGAGAGATCTGTGGTAGACGAAGTCTGTCTGTGGGTGACACGGGCTGCAGCTCCTGCTGTTTAACATCATAGTTACTCTTGGTGCGGCTGGATGAGTGCGGAGGACTGAACTGTACATAATGGGAGAGAAAGAAGCAAAATTAACAACCAAACCAGGTATGAAGGCACATGGCTTTAATCCTAGCACACTAAAAGCAGGAAAATGCAGATCTCTGTGACGTAGAAGCTAGGCTAATCTGCATAGCAAGTTCCAGGGCCTCAAGGGCTACAGAGCAGGATTCTGTTCTAAAAAGATGAAAATTACATTAAAAACGTTAAAAACTTTTAAAAATTGTTTTTCAATACAACCAACCAACCACTTATACATAAAAAGAAACCACAACAATCCTGATGTTTATATCGTGTGTATTAGGTGAGTTTTGAGATTTTAAAACTTATAATATATAGTCTATATTATGTAGCATAATCAAACATTCACACTTTAAACCGAAAGAGACAGTTAAAGGCATGCTTGATTCATGATTCCCAATTACAACTAAAAACCATGTGAATAAATGTCGTTTTATATTATTAGTATGTGCTATAGAGACAGTTTCTAGAAACTTTGTAATAGAGAGTAAAATTCTGCCATGAGTTAATGTCTACGTCTGCCTTAGATCCTTTCTGTATTATGAAGCTTCCAGTGCACTTAGAGATGACTGAGTCAGAGGCATTATGCAAGTACAAAGTAGCACACGTATTATTAACCTTTCCTAGGTTGTTTCCTCATCTGTAATATGGGGTTAATGATATTTCTGTACCTCACAAGAATGCTGTGTGAATTAATGTTTGTAAAGCCCTTTAAGATCCATGGATGAAAGATGCCATAAAAGTCCAAAGGTGGTAATATTATAGTTATTGAAATTGGAAACACCAATAATGCTGGGAACTGAATATATATTTGGTTGCAAGGTCCCCAGTACATTATAAATTCATGGGCACTTACAGAAACTTACCACTTCAAAATTAATGTTTTGAGTCACACATATATACATATATCCTTAAAAATATATTTAAAACAATATAGCAAACGGTTGTGATTTGTTCATAACTGACAAAAATACAGTGTTAGTGCATTTCATGTTCATTTCTCATTACAGTAAGTGCTTCTGTATCTATACTCAAAATTATGTAATATTAAATTGGTCTGTTTAGAGATAGGCAGTAAATGGCATGCCAAAAATGTTAAGATTATTTAATGAAATAATTATCTGTACTTTTCTTCTTATGGCTCTGTTTTTTCATTTATATTTTGAATTGACTCAAGCAGTTTATAAATATTAAGCACAAAGTCCCTAATAATAATCTTTCTGAGGAGGGAAAATAGTGCATGTTATCAGTGGATACCTTCTGTCAACTAAATTTTATGTCGGTATTAAATATTTTTACAAAAACTCAAAAGATATTTTTTTTCCAAATCACTAGAATTTGAAACAGGAAAATAAAATAAGTTTTTTGATACTGAAGCTTTTACTTAAACATGATCTCTTGGTGTTTATCTGCTAATCGATCACCTATCCACTCATCAACCACTTAATAACCACGTGGGCCACATTCAGTATGGAAACTTAAAATTCCAGAAGGCCTGTGTTCCCATACATGTGGAGAGGCTGTGTCAACGTTCAAGACCCAGCATAGCTAACCTTCTCATGGCCTCCGTTGAAGGAACTGCAGACACTCTTTTGGAATTTTTCGTGACTTCTGTCCTAATTTTATTATAAAAGTAATGTCTATTTTAAAAAATGTTTTTGGCAGTGACTGTCAAAGAAGGAAAATGGATTTGAAACTCTGAAGGATAAAAATAAAGATTGATCAGTTAGACTTAAACTGCAGAAGTGAAGCTGGTGTTCAAAAAGCATTCCTTTTATTGTCAAATGGGAAGAAAAGGGTTGGTAAAGGGAGGATTCATTACTCTTGCTCAGAACGTGGGGCAAATTATCACACACACACACACACACACACACACACACACACACGTGGATTTTTTTTTGTTTTTTTTACAAATCATATTTTAGTGATATTCTTAGATTTAATTAAAAGGAAGCGCTGTTTTGTCTTTTAATCCATTGAAACGTGATTTCCTACTGAGTAAAGAAAAGGTTAACTTCAAATGATGGTGCCAAAGCAGTCAAGCAAAAAAAACAACAGAGTTCACAGGTAAGCCAGGGAGTCAAGCAAATGTTATATTTAGAAAGTCGGCAGCTTTGTTTTGGATGTTTTAGAGGTTTCCCCCAATTTATGAGAGGTTCAAGGTTACCATGCTCAACACCAGAGCTCAAAGACATTCCATGGTTTATTCAATGTTCAAGCTCCAAGATTTAAATGTGTAGTACAAAGGGAAAGTTGAAACTGGGGGCTACTGAGTTGATGAGAGTAAAGGTAAATTATAGTAAAGGTCACATGGGCCAGCATAGTTGCGGGAGGATAATAAGCAGAAAACTATATTTAGAGATAGGAAATTTAAAAGAAGTATAGGATGTTTAACATCTTATCCAAAATGCAAGCTTTTGCATGTATATTTATAAATACTTCCTGGACAATACACATAACAGGTAAAGAAAACCCTGATATCGTGTGACCCAACATCTATTTTTTTCTACTCTCAATATGGATCTTATATAAGTTTTGTTTCATCTAAGGTCTTGAATTCTGATTTCATCATAATTTTTGTTTTTGAATCCATAATTTCCATGTTTATTATTTGGCAAGATAGTGGTGTCCAGAGTGGTAAAGTTCCCTAGAATACAAGAAGCAATGACACTTCATATTACATTTTTATTTTGACCAATTTATAAATATATTGAATTTTCAATATCCTAACAATCATCCTACATCAATTTTATTTATTTTCTCTCTCTCTCTCTCTCTCTCTCTCTCTCTCTCCCCTCCCCCCCTCTCTCTTTCTCTGTGTGTGTGTGTGTGTGTTTCATTCAAGTGCCATAGCATTGGAGTGGCAGTTGGAGGACAGCATGAAGGAGTTGGTTGTCATCATCTAACATAGGGTCTCAGCGATCCATTCCTGGTGGTTAGACTTGGTAGCAAGTACCTTTATCCACGGAGCTAACCACTGTGCCCCTCTTCACAAAATTCTTGTAGGTGAGAAAATAATCCTGAGTGCACAGCACTATTGAATTCCAACAGAGTGTGTTGTAATGTTCTAAGACATTATTTCTTAATATAATATTTATAAAAACAGTTAATTTGGATAAACATGAATGATTTGCTTAAGTAGATAGAGTACTAATAAGAGAGGCAATGGTTGGCCTATTCATATGAAATTAAATTTGAAAAGTCTTGACTTCTCTGATGTATAATTTCTTCTGCTCCACTTACCTTCCTATCTTTTCCTTCTTTTACAGACAGATTTATTTAAATATGGTTGTATATAGAATATATTATAGCCATTCCTTCATCTTTGATCCTCCAGAACTCGAGCCACAGACTAAACACAGAAAATATATCTCTCTAATTACTTATTTTCCATCCTTGTTCTCATATTCATTTTCCTGTCATCTCTCACTCTAGTATCACTTCCGGTTCTAGGTAATATCTCACTTTCATTCTGTATCACTCTCTAGCTGTTGCTGTCTCTTCTATGACTCCTTCATTTGATTATTTTCAAAGGAGTTTGGTTTTGTTTTGCTTTGCTTTTGCATTTGCTTAAATTCAACAGTGGAGAATATTCTCACATGAAGAGTGACTTTTGGTCCCATTTGACTTGTCAATTTTCTGCTTTTGTTTGTGGCTCTGGTCATTTAACCCAGGACATAGGTTATGCCAGGCAAATGTTCGACAACAGGACTACACTCCCAGCTCTCTAGCATGATTTTTATGAAAATCCTGGGACACAGTCTAGTCTGATCTTTTATAATGTATTGTCAACAGAAAGGACCTGGATCAGAACTTCTGTAGTTCTACCTCTTTATAGTTTAAAGTCTACCCATACCTGCTCTAATCAATCAGTGATCAGGCAATAGGATTTTTTCCAGGGAGTGGTTTGCTTTGGTAAGTACTGCCTGTGGTGTCTATGGCAGCACGTATCGTCCAGTGTTCATGTGTTAAATATCTGTGAATGAGTAAATGTATCTCCTGAAAGCTGTCGAGCTCTGAGTGCAGGCCCAAGCATGGGGATCTATCTAACGTTTTCATATTTTCTTTGTAATTGTATTTAATTTCCCTGTTCAGATTGTTCCCCCTAAACAAAATAATAAACAATGGCAATTTTTTCTTTTCAGTTCTTTATTGTTAAACACTCCAATTTTCTTTCACTTCCAATCAATAACATCACCATTTACTTGAGAAAATACTAGTTAAAATAAAACCACATTGTGTTCCAATAATCCTGTATGCTGTTCTCCCTAGTGTTTTCTGGTTTGTTTGTTTGTTTTTTGCTGAGGTAGATGACCAGTTCATCTACACATTAGTTAAAGTCCTGATTCTCTGATCAAATTAGTTGCAAACCTGATCATGACCTTCTTGTAGTTCTCTGATCTCATCTTTCCATTCATGAGTCACTATGATTTTCCTCTCCATCATTTTAACAATAACATATCAAAATTATCCAAAACCTTTATCTAACCAAGACAGTGACAGTTGTCCTATAGCATGTGGCCTATAATCACAAGTCTGTCATTGTTTCCTTCCTGACAAGACATTGTTTGATACAGAGTCTCTCTCTCTCTCTCTCTCTCGCTCTCTCGCTCTCTCGCTCTCTCGCTCTCTCCCCCTCCCTCCCTGTCTCTCTCTCTCCTCTCCTCTTCCCCTCCCTCTCACCCACTCTCTCTTTCTATTTGATGGACTATCATTTCTTAATCTGCTTTTCTACCTCTTCTTTTTTCTTCTGATTCTCACAATTTAGCAGACTCTGCTCCTTAGTCTCTCTTATCAATTCACTCTTTAGGATCATCATTCATTTCTGTAAACTCAACAACATGCACTTACTTACATTAACCAGGACCCTCACTGTGGAAACGATGGCCCAGTCTATCTGGATACTTTGAGGAGAGTTTCAATAGAGAAATATTTACTTCAAGATTGTAAGCAGGATTTTAGAGTATTATAAGTGATAATATAGGACCAAGAATAAGTACAAGTGGAGGTATGGTCTACAGTAATGTGCTACAGCAGGCCTGTACAGGCTTACAATCAAATTTTGCAAGATTGCAATATAGCCATTATTAAGAATTAAATTATAAAACTCATTAAATAATTACACTTCTAAGTAATGCATATATATATATATAAAACTTCTTATTTTTAAATATTTTGTGGTTATATAAATTTATGAAATATAGATATTATAGCTTGGATGATATAAATCATATATGAATTCTATTAAACTCTTTCATATTCAATTCTATCAGTTTCAATTGTATCACATTGGTAGTTTAAGATTTGCCATAGGAGGAATGTTTATACCTCCAAAATCTGTGACCACGTGACTCATGTTTGTTGTACTCTTTTGTTAATTTAATAGAGTCATAAAATTAATTCAAGGCTAGTTTTGATAATGTGGGTTATATTTAAATTGTTAGTGACTATAGACACTACATTGTGAAAATAACTTTAACTTTTGGTAATGCAGTCTTCTAGTAGGCTAAAGCTATTATCCAATTTACTGACATCAGTTACAAATGAATTACAAAATCCATCGTCTTTGTTTCACGTTATCTGAAGTATTAACAAAAAATTATATTGGATTTATCCATGTTTATCAACTATAAGAGCTCAGGAACAGAAAAAGAATATTCTGTGAAAATCAATTGGTGCTAAGAAATGTATTATATCACATATTTTATTATTATTTGTAAACTGTGTCATACATATGAATTCCTAAAATTGGTAGGTAATATTTCTTCGTTGACTATTTATGTCTGTGTACATTCAGTTTCTAGACATCTTAGTGATAAATCTCTACAGTATACCACTCCACCATCACTTCCTTGAGGCTTAAGAGAGTAAAATCTTAAGAGAAAATTGAGGGGCTGGACAGATGGGTCAGCAGTTAAGAGTGCCTGCTGATTTTCAGGAAAACCAAGTTTAGTTCCCAGACTTAGTTCAGGCAATTTACAACCACATGTAACTCCAGCTCCAAAAGAGTGCCCACAACGGCACCTGCATGCATGTGACATTCACACATAAATAAATAAATAAATAAATAAATAAATAAATAAATAAATAAATAAATAGTTAGTTAGAAGAAGGAACCTCAAGAAAGAGAGTGTATAGTGATGAGCACTTACTAGAAGCTATAAATTTTGGTTGGGGGGTGTACAGGAAACTTTGGTGAAATGATTAGAAAGTAAGGCCATAAAACAAGTACCTTTAGTCTTACAAATCTCTTGTTCTTTCCTTACGCAGGTTCTACCCTGTAGGGTAAACCTGAGCATAAGTCAAAGAGAACTCTTGCCATTATTTCATGGAGTACAGAACAAAATGAATACTGGAAAGTGAGTACGGAGAGAACTGAGGAATTCAGACAGAACAGTCCTCCACGTTTTTGTCTCTGTGTATATTATTATGCTTAACTCAGTGGAATGATCTGTTTTCCCAAGAAAGAGGTGGCACATAGTAGGCTAGGCAATTGTCTTCAAAGATGGACATTCTCAGTTCCTAGTAAGAAAGGTTACTTTAGTTGGCAAGTGGTCAGGAAGACAAGTTTAAAATATCATCTTGGATTACGTGGGAAGACTCAGATATCACAAGCTATCTAGAAGTGGCATCAGTGTGTGGTGGCATGCGTTTTAGTCCCAACACCTATGAAGAAGAGGCACATGAGCAAGTGACTCAGAGATAGACAAAATAGTGCTATTCCACTGAGCAATGCTCCCAGGCATGTCCAGTTCCCATGAATGCTGACTGTCACTAGATGATAAAATTAAAAAGGAACACATTGGTTTTTGCTGTTGGTAGTGGTGGTGGTATTTTTTGTTTGTTTGATTTGGTTTGGTTTTACATTCTAAAGAGAGGACAGTACAGTGAAAAATCTCTATTTTGAGTCAGTAATTTTGTTTTCTTTTTAAGTTCTTGACTTGGAAAGCTGAAAAAACATACATCATTCACCTTAATCTACTGAGTTTGTGATAATCAATTGCTGGCAATGTACAGGAAATGAATACAGCATACAAAGTTGTATCAGGTGCTATATTGTCAATGGAGTGGTATGGGTTTGATCACACCCTGACATGAAGTCTAAAGGTGCATCTCCAGTATTAGAAGAATAAAATTAACATAAGCTACACTTGTTATCTTTGCTCTTCCATAGCTATAGCTTACCTCCCTTTGTTCGGACATGATATGTGGAACTTCCAATGAAACCATCGGTGTGACCTGAGAGAAATATACTTTAGTAAGTCAAGCCAGTGCAGAAAGAGTCTAAGTTATCTACTTCTGAAGTTTGTGCATAACTTTTGAATTTGTGTGGTATTGTTCATACTAGTTGAGATTCTTTTGGGATGAGTTATTACTTTTGCTTTAGTATTTTAGCACAGGGCCTGAAAAGAAGGCTTGGTGTCTAAGAGTTCTCAATGCCCTTCCAGAAGACCTGGTACCCAGCACCCGTGTTGAATGGGTCACAACTCCCTGCAAGTCTGTACTTTCTAACTGAGGTCTTCATTTAATATCCAAAGGTATCTACATGCAATTGTCAAACACACACACACACACACACACACACACACACACACTACACACACACAAATAAATAGCAGAAATCTTAGCACATCTAGAACATTTTAGGAGGCTTTAGTTTCCTTTTTATTTCACAATAAATTTGCAACTAAGAATTTCCTGTTTCAAAGTTTACTTATTAAATATACTCGATTATCACAATTTAAAAAAAAACAGATTTGAAATATCTTTATACATCTTCTTAAATAAAATCGATAATCATTCTTCTTTATGTTCCAACTCTAAGCACACCTTAAGTGAATTTTAATTCTTTGTGGATCATTGCTATTAAAGAAGTCATATCTGATTATACTATTCCTCATGATATTCTTCAGGATCTGATCCTTAACCAGCACCAACAGTGCTAGCTGGGAAGATGTCTAAAATGTAAAATACAATGTTCTCTCACCAAACTTGCTGAAGCTGCGGAACCTAGCAGACTGTAAAAGAGTTCTAGATCAGTCTGATGCAGACTAATATTCAAGATCATTTTTCTCTTAGGAATACAGTCATTATCATCTTTTAGGCGGGTGTGAAGACTCAGCTATGTATCTGTGACCTTTTTTCCCAATCATTGTAAGACTGTCTAGCCTCTTTTAATAGAGCACTCCAAGTCTGTAAACTTCTTCTTTTTTTTTTTGGTTTTTCGAGACAGAGTTTCTCTGTGTAGCCCTGGCTGTCCTGGAACTCACTCTGTAGAGCAGGCTGGCCTCGAACTCAGAAACCCACCTGCCTCTGCCTCCCAAGTGCTGGGATTAAAGGCATGTGCCACCACTGCCTGGCTGTCTGTAAACTTCTTTAAGTCTAAAAAAAGGCATGGATCTCACTTCTGAACTCAAATTAAATTTGTATCACATCTCCTAGGATTTCCTCCTATGTCAAGATGTGCTTTAGTTGGCAAACTTTGTCTTTTGCATCAAAAGGCCTTATGGTCTATTAAGTGTTGCCTAAACCTTCTGAAAATAGAAAGTGTCATTGGTTTATAATGAATAAGCATTATGACTTAATCCCAAATTCTCCATCTCTATTATTATTGTTGTTATAAAGAAATCCATTATACCAATAAGACATTATATATTATATACTACCAGTAATATATTGCAATACAATTTCCATCAAGATTCCAACACAAATTTTACAGACATTGAAAGAGAAATTCCCAACTTCATATGGGAAAACAAAAATCCCAGAATAGCCAAAACAATTCTGAACAACAAAAGAACTTCTGGAGGAATGACCATTCCTGACCTCAAGCTATACTACAGAGCAATAGTGATAAAATTACATGGCATCTGTACAGAGACAGATAGGCTGATCAATGAAATATGATCAAAGACCCATAAATAAACCCACACACCTTCAAAATTGATTTTGACAAAGAAGCCAAGTGGAAAAAGGAAAGCATCTACAACAAATGGTGCTGATCTATCTAGATGTCTTCATGTAGAAGAATGCAAATTGATCCATATTTATCACCTTGCACGTAGCTCAAATCCAAGTAGATCAAAGACTTCAACATAAAACTAGATATTCTGAATATAATAGAAGAGAAAGTGGGAAGTAGCTTTAAACAAATAAACACATGAGAAAATTTTCTGAACAGAACACTAGGGGCTCAGGCTCTAAGATCAACAACTGATAAATGGGACCTCAAGAAACTGAAAAGCTTCTGTAAGTCAAAAGACTCTGTCAATAGGACAAAACAGCAGCCTACAGATTAGGAAAAGATCTTCACTAACCCTACATCTGATAGCGGGCTAATATCCAAAATAAAGAAAGAACTCAAGAAGTTAGACTCCAAAAACCCAAATAACCCAATTTAAAAATGGGGTACAGGCCTAAACAGAGAATTCTCAACAGAAGAATCTCAAATGGCCAAGAAGCACTTAAAGAAATGTTCAACATCCATAGTCATTAGGGAAATGCATATCAAATGACCCTGAGATACCACTTCACACCAATCAGAATGGCTAAGATCAAAAACTTAAGAGACAGCAGATGCTGGTGAGGATATGGAGAAAGTGGAACCCTCCTCAGTTGCTAGTGGGAGTGTAAATGTGTAAAACCACTCTAGAAATCAATCTGGTGGTTCCTCATAAAATAAGAAATAGTTCTATCTGAAGGCCCAGCTATAATGCTCCTGGGCATATACCCAAAAGATACTCTACCATATCACAAGAACACATGTTCCACTATGTTCATATCAGCAATTGCCAGAAACTAGAAGCAACCCAAATGTCCTTAACTGAGGAATGGATACAGAAAATGTGGTTCATTCACACAATGGCATACTTTTCAGCTATTAAAAATGAGGACATCAAGAATTTTGCAGGCAAGTGGATAGAACTAGAAAATATAATCCTGAGTGAGGTAACCCAGATCCAAAAAGACATGTATGACAGGAGCCTAGCATGGCTGTCCTCTGAAAGGCTCTACCAGCACCTGACTGAGACAGATGCAAATACTCACAGCCAAGCATTGGACTGAGGTTGGAGACCCCTATGGAAGAGTTAGGAGAAGGACTGAAGGAACTGAAAGGAATGACAACCCTATAGGAAGACCAACAGGGTCAACTAACCTGGACCCCTGGGAACTCCCAGAGATAAGTGTCTTAGTCAGGGTTTCTATTCCTGCACAAACACCATGACCAAAAAGCAAGTTGGGGAGGAAAGGGTTTATTCAACTTACACTTCCAATTGCTGTTCATCACTAAAGGAAGTCAGGACTGGAACTCAAGCAGGTCAGGAAGCAGGAGCATATGCAGAGGCCATGGAGGGATGTTTCTAACTGGCTTGCTTGGTTTTCTTTTTTTTTTTTTTTTTTTTTTTTTTTTTGGTTTTTTGAGACAGGGTTTCTCTGTGTAGCCCTGCCTGTCCTGGCACTCCCTCTGTAGACCAGGCTGGCCTCGAACTCAGAAATCCACCTGCCTCTGCCTCCCAAGTGCTGGGCTTAAAGGTGTGCATCACCACTGCCCAGCTAGCTTGCTGGCTTTCTTATAGAACCCAAGACTGCCAGCCCACAGATGGTACCACTCACATGGGGCCCTCCCCTCTTGATCACTAATTGAGAAAATGCCTTACACCTGGATCTCATAGAGGCATTTTCTCAACTGAAACTCCTTTCTCTGTGATAACTCCAGCTTGTGTCAACTTGACACACAAAACCAGCCAGTACACTAAGCCATCAACCAAAGAACATACACATCATGGTACGAGGCCCCAGCACATATGTAACAGAGGACTGCCTTGTATGGCCTCAGTGGGACAGGATGGGTCTAATCCTGTAGAGACTTGATATCAGAGGGTGTGGAAATACCAAGGGGGGAGCACCCTCTCAGAGGGGAAGGAATGAGGGAATGGAAGAAAGATCTCTGTGAAGGAGTCCAGGAGGGGAGGCAACATTAGGAATGTAAATAAATAAAATGATTAATTAATAAAAGAATAAAATTATTTTTCCTCAAAAAAAAAAAAATACATGATAGCTATCCTACTGTTACCCTGGCATTAAGTGAGCAGACAGCATGGAGCACTATTTCAGTTTTCAAGTATAGCCATTACTCTCTTAATCAATGTGTTCTTTAAGAATGCACATCGTTGGGAATGTTTGGGCAATATAAGTTAAGATTGGTTGAACATATGGAATTATAACAAATCTATTCCAGTATTCCAACTTCCTGAGACTACTTTTCTATTTTTCATTAGAGAAGTCATATTGTTTACCAGCATTGAAAGAAGACCACAACTGATCAGACATAGGACTACTAACAAATTTAATAATAAAGTCCAAATTCATTGTCATGGGCTATAAGACACTAATTAGTGTTCATATATATGTAAATGAAACTATATATAAATAACATGTATATGTCCATATAAATATATATACACATATATATGATATATATATATATATATATCATATATATGATACTGATATTGGAGTAGCAAAACATAAAAATATATGTGCGTGTGTATATATATATATAAAATACCATATATGTATGTATATATAATATAATATACACACACATATATGTATATATGTTTAGCCACTCTAATCTCAATGGCCGTATGACTGTTTTTAGAAAACACTCTAAATATATTACCATACAAAAATCCTTTTAAAATTTTCCTATTCCCGATATTTAAAGAGCAAAACCTCAATTCTTCGTCTCATTATTAAATCATTTAACTCTATTTTGTCATATCATGTTATAATGTTCAGTGTCTTCCCTGATCACCGAGGCTTAAGTCGCATGCATAATTACACTCTTTATTCACTCATGTAGCTTTATGTTTCTTCACTACTAGAAAGAGTTTTTATTATGGGGATTTCTATTCTATGTCTTCTCCATTAGAATAATTGCTCAAAGACAGGAACTATGTCTGTATAGTTGATTTCCCTATCCATAGTGCTTACAGCCATGTGCAGCTCATAAGTTCAATAAACATAAACATCTGATAACATCTGATTTTGTTTATTATATCCACTCCTAGCATAAGGCACATTGATAAGGAAATCATAGAAGCATGTTTGGTTTAGCAATTCTGAGGATTTTCATAGTTTGGCCCCCAACAGTCAGTCCTTCTCCATATGATTTATTTTACTTGCAGTCTTGTTCGGTTTCTTCAACATTTTGAGTGCATAAATAAATTACACACCTAAAGACGATATTAGTGGGTATACTGCTACATTTAATTCCATAATTCTAGTTCTTTACATCATTGTCAAGGTTCCAGTCAAATATTTTTCTCTATGTGCTTCTTGCCTTAGTGTTTGTACAATAATTTCTTAGTCTTAAGACTGGAAGCTTTGCAAAGCTTCAAGGTGCATCAAGTCATGCAAATTCAATACTAGTGATTTAACACAAATCTCATTTCTTTCTAATCATTTTCTGTGATATCTCATTAGCTTGGGTCTTACTGCATGGTTGATTAATACACTTACAAAGGACTGAAAGTATGCATACAAAATATCTTAATATGAAACCCTCACATGCCTATAATGGTATTGGAATTGGTACTACTGGTAGTGATGCACCAAAGGTTTAGAGTCATTATGAATGGAGGCAGCATTCTCCTAAAAGTCACATAACTGGCTTGCTCTTTTTTTTTAAATGTATTTACTTATTTTATGTATATTAGTACAGAGTCACTGGCTTCAGTCACACCAGAAAAGGGCATCGGTTCCAATTACAGATGATTGTAAGTCACCAAGTGGTTGCTGGGAATTGAACTCAGGACCTCCGGAAAAGCAGTCAGTGCTCTAACTGCAGAGCCACTTCTCCAGCCCCCAGCACTTTTTCTCATATAAGGTTGCAGTAAGGAATCTTCAGCCTGGAAATGGCTCCTGACTAGAACACAAAACTTTGCCGAGCCCCCAATCTTTCTGTCATTGACTTCTTATTTTACCAACGGTGAGGAATAAATGTGTTTATTTGTAACATGCCACCTAGTCTACGTAGCACTTACTGGTCTGAATTACGGCATTAGCACAGCCCTGGTGAGTTACCACTGAATCATCCTAAAACCTGTGGGTGGTCTCTCTTTCTGGGCACCAGATCTTCACCCCCTTGCATTATCACAACCTGTGTCTCAAAAACATTGTCACTAGGATTGGATCACTTTTTACCTCCATGGTTTTTTTCATAATAAACATTTACCTTAGAATTCTCTGCTTTTCTTATTTTCAAATGAAGTTTTCACTAATTCCTCAATGATGAATTTAAGTAGCATTTCCTTTAAAAGGTATTCTTTAATTGACCTGTCAAATTTAATTATTTTTTGCTCTTTCATTTCAGGGCCTATTGATTACACCTCTCTTCTCCTTTGGATTATAGTTAACAAATGCCTGTTTTTGTTACTGTCCAGAGAGTATCTTGAAACCAAGAACTATATCTTCTCTATCTCTTTATTTGTCGATATTTCTTACTGTAATAGTTAGAGGATAAATGTAATACATATATAGCAAACATTTGTTTAAAATAGTTTGCTCCAGACAATTAAGAATATTGGCTCATTTTTTTTTTCTGGCAAATCTAGAGAATCTGTGAGAAATTTCTAAAGATTCAGACAAAGATGAAGCAGTGACCTCAAACCTCCACAGTAGCACCTTACCTTTTAGAATGGTTTCAAAAGTATTCATTGAAGATTTTGCACAGCCTCAACTGCACAGTCATTGATCTCAAAGTATCAAAGACAAAGTTTCTAGATTTGCTATTCTGATTTTTTATGACCTGTGATTGACGTTCTTATACATATACAGATAGGCATACCAATTTGGGTGACCATTGTCCTGAGTTAGATCACTTAAATCCTAAGAAAATCAAGAAGCATAATCTGTTGACAGATCACATTTTTTATGTTTGATAATCTTAGTATGTTACAGCATTTTACAATATCAAACACAATATGTTTCATTAATAATGAGGTATTACTATTTTTAGGATAGCTAGTATCTCTACCTCCAAGCATAGTGTTACACTCTTGGTTATAAATTGACATCAAAGGGGCTTGGTACAATCTCTCCAGCTATATTTATCCTAAGAGTAGTAACAAAGACTGCCAGAATTCTTTGATTGAAAAGAAAGAATGCTACACAATGGTTTTAGATGCTTCCCTATTGAGATTTAAAATGTACCCAGGTTGGAGAAGTCCAGACTGCAGCATAGATGACCTTATGATTCTATATTTAGAAAAAAAAAAGATGAATGCCAAGAATCTCTATATCTATTTCAATTTTTGAAAATCACAGTTTCTGGAGTTTATGTTCCCCTTGCCAGAATAGAGTAATAACAAATTTTGAATCCTATTTTGTAATAATCAGAGAGATTAGTAATGTGGTGTAGGCATTCTCCTCTATTATAGATGTCAATATTTTGGTGGGGAAACCCATTTCTAAGACCTACTGCAATAGCGCAGAGAGCAAGGTATAAAACTTTGTAAACACCATGTTCTATTTCTCCAAGTGTAGAACAAAAACATAGACGCCCTTTGCTTCATCAGCATCACAGCAGCTACATCTCTCCAAAGCCTAAGCAACTCGCTGACACATAGGAGCAGTTCATTTCCCACGGATGATTAACGTCTTACACGGAACAGAGCACCAATCTATTCTTCATGTAGCTACTTCTAAATTTAGGTTCCCTCCCTCCTTCCCTCCCTCTCTCCAATTCTCCATTTCCTCCCCTGCTTTGTTCATACCTGCTTTCTCATTTAAAGTCTATCTTCTCAATTTATTCGTTGAAAAGTTCATAGAAGTATACAATGAAAACTGTTCATTTCCTGCCTCAAACTCAACTTCTCCATAGCAGGAAGTGCTTTTCTTCCCCACCTCCGGCTGTCCCTAGATACTCTGCCATTATCCTCTCCCAACTTCATGTCCTGCTTTTCCTCTCATACTATGCCACTAAGTTCAATTAATGTTGATCGTATATGTGCATGTGAGTGAGGTAAACAATGATTGCAGGTTCTCATTCATAGGTTGGTTCTGGCTTCAGTTCTTCTGTTTTTGTCCATCTATCTATCTTGGAGCACAAGTAGAAGCCATGAAACTAGAAAAGCGGCAAGTTCTCACTAGGTAATCTAAACAGACCTCAAACTCACTAGCCTTCAGTTTTCCAGTTTTGGAACTTTTTAATTCATTTAGTATTTTCTATTTATTATTTTTGGTAGGTTGGATTTGAAACAGCGCCCTGATACATAGTGAATACTGTCTTTGAAAGCTTCATGTAGCTGAGGCTGGCCTTGTACTTGAACCAGCCCTCCTTCATCCTCACAAGTGATAGAGGTAGAAGGGGTGTCGGCACACATGACTCATTTTGTGCATTTCCAAAAGTGAATTTGATATTTGTGGGTACTTATATTTGGTAGAGAGAAATACAAAAATATTTACTTTTATGTAATATTAGTGAGATGAATCATTGTTGATATTGTATAACTTCTAATTCCCTGACGTTGCTGATATTTTGAAAAGGGTTAATTTTTCTAGGCAAATTTTGGTTGTATCATCAAGGCTTCTCAATGTAAGTTACATATGTGGAAATACCAAATATTGTTACAGAACTGTCTGGCTGGCACCGTGATTCAGTAAGTGAAGGTGCCTGGCACCAAGCCCAATGACCTAGCTCTAGTCCTAGAGTCCATGGTCGAGGACAGAAGGACTCCTGCAAGCTGTGCTCGCACTGCACATGTGCACCCCTAAAATAATAAACAAATATTTAAAATGTAATAGAAAGGAATTCTTAAAATACCTGTGAGGAGTATGCTGTAGCTTTATAGTAAATATTGCCCATGATCAACATGAGTGGAGATTTGATGACCAGTGCTGTGTAAAAGCCCAAAGAGAAGCCATAAAACATCCAACAATCCACTTCCAGCTAAAGCAAGTGGTAGAAATGGAAACAGAAGCACCAATGCAGAGAGACGAGATTGTATGGGATGTACCGAAAGGGAGATGGTGATCATTTGAAAGATGCTAACCAAGCAAAACAGGCAGGCAGCATGGACTGGAAACCCCACAAATGAGAGATGCTGGAAGAAATTCAGATCAGATTTAGCATTGCCGGAAAGGTGCTGGAAAGGCGAGCCTCACAACTTCTGGAATGCCAGAAAGTGAAAAGAGCAGAGCGTGTAAAAGGACAAAATTTATTATCAGTTTCCTGAGAAGACTGAAGACAGGGTTAATATAGAGTTTTTCTCCGACGTAAGGGGCACTAGGCTACTAACCCTGATTTTACTACCAAATAGATCTAGCAAGAGAGCGATAAAGCAGGCTTCACCCCCAGAGACCCACTCTGGGAGCTGCTGATAGCTCTTCAGAGAGGGAATCCTGGGTAGGATGCAAATTACCACTGTGGTTTGTCATATAAAAATTATACAGTATTACCAAAATAATAAAAATATTTTTTTTAAAAATTCATGTGCCTATGTATTTCTAGACCTTATAAAGAGTTTATAAAATTCTCCTTATTTCTTTGTCAACTCATCTTAAAAATCAACATTTTTTTCTCCCATTCAGAAATGTTATTACTAATTGGGCATATCTGGCTGCTCTGAATTTTGCTGTTGCAAGTTTTCGTTCATGTTAACAAGTGGATTTTATCCTGGCGAGTTCTATTCCTCACTAAATAAAATATTTGTTTGCATTAATGCTGACCAAATTACAGCTTGCTTTCTTTTGCTATTGTTTGTCACCACATAATGAAAAGAGGCTTACTGACTCCAGTGATGTGCGAAGCCCTGCCTTAATATCTTACATCACTGGAATTCTGGGCTTTAAGTGTGAGCAATAACAACAGCAGTGGCAAGAAGCGAAAGAGATAGTTTCCATAACATGTAGCAGCTTTCAAAGATTATAATGATCTTTAATACCAAACTGAAACAAGAACACAATAAAATGAATACCATCCAGCATGTGCTTTTTTGAGACGGTATAAACCATTTAATATGTACTTTTAACCATCGCATGATCATCTTATTAAGAAGTTCATTAAGCAGACAACTCGAGTAAAATGCAGATTCTTACTGACAACATTTCCATACTCTCTTAAGAGTTTGGGAAGTGTCGCTGCAGCCTGTGACTATTGTCTATACTTTGCATGCCTCAGTTTCTGTATGGAGGAAAGCAGGGTCTTTGCAAGTCTACTTGCATTGTTGGATACTCATCTGTGACACATCTTTGAGCAGAAGCCTCAAGTTTTCTAAGCTTCAAAGTGCTCATTTGTAAAAGTGCTCAGATAGCATTATAATTGTGTCCTGAGCCTATTTGGGGGGACACTCCATAAATTTCCCTTTGATTTTTAAAAGATGAAAAGACCACCCCCTCAAAAAGAAAAGAACATAATGGTCCATGTTTGATTGGATCTGAAAGAGATCCTTCTTTGTTCAGTCAACATCTATTATAATGTCTGTCTTAGCAGTATCAGCAAGGTGAGCATTGTGGTTGTACCAAACACATTACTCATATGTATTCTATAAATATAAAGTAATATTCGTTACTGGATAGTCAATGGATAGACAGCCATGTTCATAGTGAAACTGTCAATACAACATTATTCATGGTGTGTAATATCAATTTAAATTCCACAGTATCATGTTATGGTTTGGATATGAAAGTTCCCCCAGTGCACATATGTTGAATTTTCTTTCCCAGCACATCAGTGCTTATGGGGTGATATTTGGTGAATTGATTGGATTATAAAAACTCTGACATAGAGAGTGGGTTAATGTGTTGATGGCCTCATAAATAAAAGCACTGTTAGGAAGTGGGAGGAACTGTGGACGATGGTGGAGCCAACAATAGAAGTTGTTTGCTAGCAATGTGATTCTGAAGGCTGTACCCTGACCTCAGTCCAGTCTCCTCCTTCTCACACTGTACTTTTAGGTCGACTGTGATGAGATGCAGTGTCTCTTCCACCACAAGCTCTGGCTGCCATGCTGCTCAACACTACCCCAGATTCAGAGTAATGGATTCAGCAGACCTCGAAAGTGTGGTCTGGAATAAACCTTTCCTCCTTTAGACTATTTCTCTCAAGTGTTTATCGTCGTGATGAAGTCACATACCATGAATAGATAGTTACTGAGCAAATGGAGTTTTGATGGTGAAAACGGTCATTTGCCAGACTGGCCTTTTGCTTATCTTTTATAAGGAAAAATGGGTTTTGTATTAGCTATTTCTTATTCCCAAAGCACTCATCTCCAGATATTTACATAGCTGAATCCTTTTACCATTTAGATTTCAGTTCAAATGTACATTATTCAAATACCAATCTACGTAGTCTCCCAGCTCCTTACCTCATTTTAGCACAAGTAACAATTTGTCTGAGAACAGCCGGTGATATAGGCTGTTAAAACAGAGCACCTTAGACTGAGTAGCCTGAAAATAATAGAAATATTTCTCTTACTGACCTGGAGTCTGAGAAGTCCAAAATTGGGGCGGTGTCAGATTCACTGGTGGGTAAGCTTAGGACCAGTGTCCTAGATAATGTCATATTGCTACCATGACAGAAAGGCGAAGCAAACAAAACTCTCCTGCAACACTTTTTATAAGGGTATCCTTACTGTTAATGAGGACTCCACAATCACCCTCAGAACTTCCTTTTTCTTATAACCACTGTGCTAGAGTGAATTTTGGAAAAGACTAAACATTCAGACAGTAACACACTGGCATGTGCCGTGTTACGGGCTTGAATCCTGTAACAGAATCCCGTTGCCTCGCAGTTCTGGAGGCAGATCCGAGTAACTAATTTCCTACGAGGCTCCTCCCCTTGGCCTGTAAGTCATCCTCCACTCCTGATGTCTCATAACAGCGCATATGCATAGCTCGCATCCTATTCACATCTCGGTTTTTGGTTTTGTTTTAAGACATTGAGAAAATCGTGGGTTAAGGTCCACAAATACAGTCATGTTCAAATTAGTTTGTCTTTTTTGAGAGCTTTATTTCAAAACACAGGCAACACTGTAGTACTGGGGTTTATATCTGAATATAAGAACTGTGAAGGGGACAAAATATAACCCATAATTTTGTGGAAAACATAACATTTATGTAGACTTATTTTTGGTCTATCATCATTCATTATTAGAATGTAAGCTCCAGACATACCTCAATTGTGTTGTCGATTGCAGTCCTTGGATCAGAGCCTAGCAGATGATAGACACTCGGTACATATGTTTGTTAAATGAATGAACGAACAGATAAGTGAATGATAAAAGCACTTAATTATCAAGTCTTTGATGTCTGTAATTATTTAAAATTTCATTAATTTCAGAGTCAAGCATGAAAAGCAAATAAGTAGTGTTTTAAATCTTAGTGATGCTTAGTAGCTGTTGGTTTCTTCCCAACCCCCCATCCCCAAACTCACAGAGGCAAAACTTCTTTTTAGAATGAAAAAGACATTTTATGTTTCCTGATTAATTCTGAGATTCAAAAAGTAGTAACGATCTGTGCTTTACCTTCTGGCAGACAGCACAACAGAGACTTCAAACTGCTCAAATGAAACTTCAAAAGGAAATTGGGAAGGAGAGTAAAGAAAACATAAAATAACTGCGTTACTAATTGATTACCACCTTGGTAAACTAAGGAAACAGATTTATGGCTGAGAGTGGTGGTTTTCCAACGCCCACGAATCCCTGGATATTCTCCTAGAGAAACAGAATCCCTCATTTTTGAAGAGTATGCAGGTCAAGACATCAGTTTTCCATTTAGTGACTATATTCCTTAATTTCATTTGCATCTGAATGAAGTGAGCCTGATTAAAGGTATGAACGGTAGGTTCTTGGACTAATGTTGGGCCATTCTCAGAGCATTATGGTGGTGAAGGAAGGAACAGACACATATGTCCTCTGTAATGTTATAGGGCTCATTCAAACCTGAATTCCTCGTAAGGGGATTAATAAATCTGAGAGATAGACTTCCTGGAACTACTAATATTTTGGGTGCTTCTGATACATTATCTGATACAATGATCACTAGCTTTTACTAACATTCATTCTAATATTATGTAACATTCAACTGAGTAAATCAGCTTATTACTTTGCCTAGCTTAAGGATTTTTCCTCCTGAAAGTCTACCTGTAGTGATCGGAACACAACAAGGTAGAAGTTTCTAGCATCTCAAGGTAGACCACACTACACAGCTGTTTTAGTTTCAACTTCATTTTCCCCTTGTCCTTCAGTCTGTTTGTACATGTAAATTTCTACATTGTCATAGCTCTTACCTTCATGACAAGGCATAGCCTAACGTCTTCTAATTGAATGTATTTTCCTTCCCGATTCACCATACCATGTGCCTTTTTAGATAAGAATACTACTCAGTCTTGTATGCTTAGTACTTTGTGAAGTTCCTAGCAAGTATTAGAATATCACTTAAAGGTAACCAGATTTGTAAATACTTTTTCTACTTACCTACTTTTCTAAAATATCCACTGTAGGAGTGGCAGATTCAAAGTGGTTTTTGTAAAGTTCCCATGTACATTAGAATGGAATTTTGTGAGACTGCCTAGCTATTTAAACCACTTAGAGAATTTGTAACACAGGAGCAGATTTCAAGTTGTGGTCCCATGTTAATATCAGTAATATTGTGACTTCAATCGGGGCTGTTTAAGGAGCTAGATATTAATAGTGTTTCAGAGTCTTAGGGAGATAGTATAGTGCAGTATACAGAATACAAGCTATAAAGTGAAAAAGCCAAAAAATCTGCATCCCAGTCTTATTTCACTACTTGCATCAACATTTATTCATTCTGATTGATGAAATGTTTTTAAGATTCAAGGATTTGATGACAAAAAACATACATGTCTACAATTTAAACTTTCTTAGTAGGTATATGACAAAGTCAAATGTTTAATGAGTAACCGCTATATTGAGGTGAGCTTAGTGGTAGTTACTTGGAAAGAACCTGAGGTCACATTTTCTTCTTCTCCCTATTTAGTACAGATTCGAGGCTTTCTTTGTTTGCATCTTTGGTAATCCTTGATCAACAGAATATTATAGAATCCATTGGTTTAAGTGCTATGTTTTGGTGCAAGCCTAGATTCCATTAATGAGGAACATTCATGATCCATTATGAGATTTCCTCTGTAAAACAAATCTACATTAATTTTGTAAGGGAGTATAATTGCTTTTAGGCCCTACAAAGCAGTTATATTGTAAAGAGACTTCATATGTCAGATCTTTCATTTCAAGCACATGTATATTAACTGTAAATCTTATATTTTTCTAAGGAATTACTACTGAAAATTACGCAGTCTTCATAATGAAATTATTTTACATTTCTTTATTTTTAAAGATTTATTTATTTATTATGTTTGCCTGGATGAATATGTGTACACCACGTGGCAGCTTGAAGCCTTCAAATGCCAAAAGAAGCCATTGGATCTCCTGGAAGTGGAGCTACAGACAATGGCGAACCACTGTGTGGGTACTGGTTTAGAACCTAGGTCCTCTGCAAGAATCATCTCTCCAGCCCCATAGAGTTAATTTTTAATACATTCAAGACGAGCAAAATTTTTACTTTTATTGCTCAAAAACAGAGAAAATGATCTTTACCAAGATTGAATGAGAAATCTCATCTCAAATACTGTTCTAAGTAGATGTCAGTCATTTTGCTTAATGTGTTTACCCCAACTCTCTCAGTAAGACTCAAAGCAAGGACCTAGAAGAAAGCGTCTAGACTTATCATGACATGAAGAGAAATGTTTTGCCTCTATCTTCTTCTTCTTCTTCTTCTTCTTCTTCTTCTTCTTCTTCTTCTTCTTCTTCTTCTTCTTCTTCTTCTTCTTCTTCTTCTTCTTTTTTGATTTTTCAAGATAGGGTTTCTCTGTGTAGCCCTGGCTGTCCTGGAACTCACTCTGTAGACCAGGCTGGCCTCGAACTCAGAAATCCACCTGCCTCTGCCTCCCAAGTGCTGGGATTAAAGGCGTGAGCCGCCACTGCCCGGCTTGCTTCTACCTTCAAATTGCATCTTTACATTCATCTCATCCTTAGCCAATACTGTAATTCTGTATTTTGAATCCTAGTCACTATAATGAAATTTCTAAAATCTATTCTCATGACTTTTTACTAAAATTAGTAAATAAATATGAAGCAGGCTACCTTTATTTTTTTCAAATTTATCTCATAATTACACAAGAATTACATTTATTAAAAATCTAGAACTTTGCTCTAACGAGTTTACGTTTAAAGATTCTTTGATCTGTGATAACTGTAATATATATTAACATGTTGCATTTTAAAGTGACACTGCTTTCCATTAATCAAGTGTCTGTATGGTTGATTAATTTGTACAAGGTTTAAATTGCTATGAAAATTTATCATTCATAGCCATGATCTCCATTTACATATATGTTAATTATGGTAAATGTAATCTTTTTCTGAATCCTCTGGGCTGCATAGTAAAAAGACACAGTGATCAGGTTTTCCATTTTAAAGTGTACTCTTTCTGTTACCAAATAAAGTGCTGTAGCCATAAAAGCTAAGCTAAAAATATTGTGATATTTCCTGCTGAAGAGAAGTCCAAATTGAAAAGATGGTATTTCCTTTTCAATGATTGCTTTAAGCAACAAACATACAATTCCGACAGTCAGGATTACCATCTTTGATTATAGTAGCAGTATGGAGCTGCGCACCAATATTGCAAGAGGCTTGATTTGCAGCACTCTCTTATTTCAACACATGTACTAGTAGGCATAGTATAGGTTTCTAAACATCTGTAAAACAGTGACTTGAGAGAGCAATTTGAAAAGAGAATTTTGGTGTTAATTTTAGTAGCAAAGTAAATAGATCAATGAATGAATGAATTAATGAATACATAAAGCTATATAAAAATTAACTCTAGGGCTTTGTGAAATTTGATCTAGTCTTCATTGTTGCATAAAAAAGATTGGCACTGGAGGAAATTGAGTCATTTCTAGTTATGGTATCATCATTATTTTCTAATTTACTGTTTTTAAAGCTTCAGTCAAGACAAAGGTGAGCACCATCATTTAGGAGACAAAAGCCTCATTTACAAGTCTCCCAAAGAGGTTTACGCTGGAATGCTGTAGAGGGTTGGAAGCCCAGGTCTGACCACACATATCCTGTTACTGGTTTTCTCCTTAAGGTTGTTTTTTCTTGCTTTCCCATAATGTAAAGCATCCTAACCAAGACCTGCTTCTTCATTAGGCTGGAAAGAAATGCTTCCATTTGTTCCCAATTATAGGGTTTTTGTATTTGGAAAAGTCGACGTAGAGGAAATGCTAACCCACTGTAAGTCAACGTGAGATGACAACTAGGGTGTTTGAATGAATTTGATAAGCTTTGCTAGGCAAATGTTAGAAAATTTAATTATTCCCATTAAATGTCTATAATTTTATGCTTAAATTGTTAATATTTACATAATATATTCACTTCAAGAGGAGCCTCATTTCTTAGTCACATCTTAATAGAATTAAAGTATCCATCTTGGAAACCTTTGCAAGCCTAGCACCTCTGACTACCTGACGAGGCTATTTTTAACGCCACTTTTTTGGCAATTTTCTTATAGTCAGCCTAATGACACGAGAAACAAACTAATATGGCACCTGTTCTGATAGATGGATGCTATGCTTTTTATCCTCTGATCCTGGACCTTGCAAGATGTTTTCCAAGGAAACAATACCTTCCTCATTGTAGAAATACACCCACCTCTGAGCTGGAAACAGCAGAAGCATAGGGCAGAGAAGATGAAGAATATATTATCCAAGTAAAATTACAGAGAAATTTTAAGTAGGCAGAATATAATTGCCCAATTTGGAAATTAGCCAGGACACAGGGTTTAACATCATCTTTACTCTTTTGAAAAGTGCCATGGGATTTTTAATAACTGCTGGTGGTCAGGACCTTGGTTTTCCCGTCATCCATTAGACGACACCTCCAACAGTGCGGTGCCCCCTCATACCATGCTGGGGCATCAGTTCAGTACTGACTCAGTGAAAATTGTGCCACCTACTGAATCATCCTCAGCTCCACTCAGAGTGGCCTGGCTTTTAGATTTTCTCTGGAGAGCTGTTATGAATGATGGAACCAGTAGCAAGGATGCCTAATTTATCAGTTTTCAATGTTTTAAATGACCAAGATCCTCAGACCTGTGTTTTGTATTTTCCAGTTTCACCTAGCAAAATTTTCAACATGGTTCTATCCTTAGGATCCAAAATGACAATCTTGATGATTAAACTCTACCTTAGACTCATCTCTCCTGGAGAAGAAAAACAATGACAACATACATACCACCTGAATGCACACTTGGCTGTGTTACTGTACTTTAATGTGGAACAGATTGCGCTGCTTATAGTTTATTTGACTCCTCTGAAACAGAAATTGAGCTAAATCTTCCAAATCTATGTAAATTATGTAACTTAAAATATTACACCAGGGGTTTTATTTAGATTTTTATGTTCTTAGAAACAAATCTGCTAAAAATCAGTTTTAAATCATAGGACTACACTTCACTGGCCAAATAATTTTTTTTTTTTTTTTTATCAAAGAAAGCCTTCATCCCAGCTCACCTAGATAAAAAAACCTTACCATCTAGAAAAGTCTTAACATAGCTTGACTGTTCTAAGAATAACTGAAGAAGCATCAAGGTTTTTCACACCAACCCAGCTACTTTTAAAGGTAACAGTTAAGATGTAGCTGTTTTTACAAGTTCTGCTTTGATTTAACATTTAAATCCATGTCAATAAAGTAAATAGTCAATGTTATCCAAAATGTTTTAAGCTGGACTCTTGCTACATTCAGAAACCCTGGTCTTTAAAGCTATTGCAGAAATTCTTTTTGGCTGCTAAAAGTAAGAGTATGCTGGGATGGAGAAACTGTTCTGAAAGTGTTTCCTGAGGTGTTACTCCTGGAAATGACATCGAGTAAATCCTATGGCTGGTAGGTGAGAAGAGAGATGTCGGGAAACAGTTATGATGAATACTTTGAGGTGTCACAGCCGAACCTGTAAAATAGATTCCAACATATCGACTTGTTTCCTTTCATTCACGCTGGGACCAAGAAGTCTTCGGTGTGCACACAAACACCCAGACACACACACACACACACACACACACACACACACACATACTTACATACATGTACACTAGAGAGTGTGTGCAAGTACTGCGTGTATTCCCCCTCCACGTATACAATCATATACATCGTTTTCTGTTTTTTCCCTTTCTTGCTCCATCAGTTCCCAGCTTTTCCTTTGACCTACTTTTATATTCATCTATTATTGTCAAATGAAAAATGTACTTCAAAGGGGGAAAAGGTTTGCAACGCATTTTAACTTTTCTCTAAAACATCCCTATGCTATCCTGCTTTGAGTCCATTATTTATTTTCTAGTAAACCAATTGATCAAGTATTAGCTATTTGGAGGTCAGAAGTATCATTTTAGAAAACCAAAGGTTGTTTTGCTGAACATGACATAAAATACGGAACATGGGTCTATGAAGGCCTGGCTTGGTACCAGGTGGGAAAATCAGCCACATTCTGTTATTAGTTATTAGCATGAAGACCTCCTGGAACAGATACTCCTCAATTACTACAGCTGAAAAGCTGGGACCTAGGTACTCTCTGAGTTGATCAAGTAGCTCCATGCCTGTTGTGGGAAGGTTAGTGTGAGCTGTGGATAGCTGTAGGTTTGACATGATGTTTTAATGTAGGGGTGTCTATAGTTTCCTAAAAATTTGAATTAGAAATAAAATTGCCACTTAATTTTAATGAAAAAACAATGCATTAGATTGGTATTTTTCCTTTTAAAAGCAGCTTTATTTAGTGCTTGCTTACATGACTTCATATATAATAAAGCTGCATGCAGATCTTTGATATTTCCTTTTCTGATGTTGCTTCCGTTATTTCCCCGTCATTCTGTCAGTTACTGCTCATCACTTAAAGGTTCTAACTTTAATTCCCAAGTTCAGGGATACTTCTGTTTCACAAAAATAATGTTAGTTAAATATGTGTCCTTCTCCCCTCAAGAAAAGAGGGACAGAGATAGAGAGATAGAGAATTGTAAAGGAAAAATGCAGTCATCTAAAGAAAAAAATCATTTCAGTTACAATCTGTCAATATTCCAACTGAAGACAATGGGATATGTTTATAATAAAGAATATTTGATTCTCTGTTATTTGAGGTTCTGGAATTACAAAAAGTTATGAATTACCAAAAATGTACAAACAATATGAATGTGTATGATTTTGCTGCATTTCCCCAATTGTTGAGTAAAATTTGCATGTGTCTCTAAATTTGCATGTTAAAGGATTAATTCCTTGTCAATATGTTTCAAACAAATAATTGCAACATGATATGGTTGAATTTAATACTCATTAACTTAAGTTGCCTCTTAGGTTATGAAAACAAGCCTTCCTTGCAGGAAAAAGGACAAAGGATTTCCCAGGCCCCTATTCACTAAATTCTTCTGGTCTTAAAACTAAGTCATCAAAATTTTATAAGAATTCCTCTTCAGGGCCAGGCATGATGACTCAGTTTGTAATCCCAGTACTCAGAAGGCAGCAGAATTGCCAAACATTTGAGGCCAGGTTAAGATACATAGTAAGTTGAAGGGCAGCTAGCAAGATCTTTTCTTCAACAACAAAGAAATTTCTCATTAGAAGATTTGAAAGATCAGAAATACTGTTCAAATCAAATGTTTAACATACATGTTAGTCATTCAAGGAAGACACTGAAATATCAGTAATAGTTTGTTCTTAAGAAAAAACAAAAAAAACTCCAAAAACCTAAAATAACAAACAAACAAACAAAAAAACCCATAATTAGAATATCTAAAACATTTGAAAAAAAAAATCAAACTAGTATAGTTCCAACATTTAGTGCATTGAATGGTAAGTCTCAAAATATGTGTCCATGGGGGAGTTTCTAGACATTGTGAATGTCAGTAAGGGAAAGAAGCCTTTGTAAATATTAATAAGTTGAGGATCCTGAAATAAGGACAACATTCTGAAACACAATGGAAATTTTATATCCAAGTGTTGCCATCCCTTCTATGCTCCGCCCAACAGTTACCTAGCAACAGCCAGGTAGGCCTAGTTTGCTATAAAAGAGACTGTTTGGCCCCTCCTTGCTCTCTGTCCCTTCTCTCTCTCCCTCTCTCTCTCTCTGACTCTCTTCTCTCCCTGACCTCTTTCTCCCTCCCCATGTGTTCCTGGCTGCTGATCCCAGCAGCCTGCTGCTGCTGCTGCTGCTGCTGCTGCTGCTGCTGCTGCTGCTCCTCCTCCTCCTTCTCCCCCCCTTCCTCCCTCCCTCCCTCCCCTCCCCCTCCCCTCCACCCTCCCCTTCTGTACCCTCTCTTTCTTTGCCTTACTCTCTTCTAAACTCCCCTTCCCATGCCCTCAAATAAACTCTATTCTATACTATGCTTGTATGGCTGGTGCCTCAGGGGAAGGGCTGCCTCAGCATGGGCCCACTAAGGCACACCTCCTACCTCAGCATACATGCTCTATAAAACATATCCTTGACTTTTTATAAAACACAACATTTGGTGCCTAGACTTGGATCTAGAACTCGCGGGATCCTATTTCCTGCTTCCACATGAGTTTTCTAGCCCTTGGATCGCTAGACCTCCATCCAAACAGAGGCGAATTCGTAAGCTTCCCTTCCTCCCCCAACTGGTCAGCATACATGGTCCCTGGTCCCAAGCAAGGACTGTTGAGCTTGTAGCCACCCTCTGCTGTCCTTGAGAACAGAGATATTCACAGTCACCACTAACCCTATTGCTGACCCTTTGTTCTAGGACATCTTCTCTAGGGCAACATTTTTCTACTCCTTGATAAGGTTTCTTTCTCGCTGCTGTGAAATCCTAGGCCTAGGTAAACCATTCCCCTGCCACCACTTGGCCATTGGCCCAGAGCTCAGCCCTCAGTTCATCACATGACAGCTTGATAATCTGGCCTGGCTGTCACCATTTCTAGTTATTAATTTATCTTCTGGATGCCGAAAGAGATAATATTAATAACCTCTACTCTCACCCAGTTGTTACTTCCAGGCTGCGTTCATCGGCACCCAAAAGGGAATGACTTCACCTCTACTTCCAGGCTCTCTACTAGGACACCTCCTGGTTTAATTCACAGGCTAAATTTGGCCCCAATACCCAATAAATAATAACTCTAAATGGCTGCTTAACAGTGCTTTGAAAAGAAAACTTTTACAACTCTCACCAGCAATCTGAAAAATGGAACGATTTCTATGTTCGGGGTTTTCCCCACTTCCCTCCAACCAACTTGCTCTCTGCCTGCTTCTCGCTTTGTCCAGCTATTACTGATGCCACACACTCACTTAACTGCTCTCCACTCCTGCCAGGTATCCTCCTCTGCCAAATTGCCGCTTCCAGTTGCTTGCTTCAGTGGGCAGTCTAAAATTTCTATTTGTGCCACAGGAGCAGCCAAGCCACGACATGTGCTTCTCACACTGTGCCATTTAGACTTGTCTTTATATGTTTGTCTCTGCTAATACATAGCAATACTTCTGCCATTCTATTCTAAGCTATGCCACATGACTTTACTCCAAGATGGAGCTATTGCTTCAGTGCCATCTTAGCTAAGGGCAGTTACATGACTGCTTGTAGCTTCAGTGCCATCTTGGTTAAAGGCACTCTCATGACTATCTGCCATAGTTCCCACCTCACCGCCTTCTTACATTAAAGCAATCTGACTTAAGATTTCCAAAGACACTTTTAAGGTGTGGTTTTCATATGACTTCTATCATGCCTTGACACATAATTTTTTTTTGACACTTTACTTACATTTCCAATGTTTCCCCCTTTCTAAGTCTCCTCTTTGGAAACCACCTATCCCCTCCCCCTCCCCCACCTCTATGAATTCCACCTCCCACCCACCCACCTGCCCACTCCCATATTCCCACCTTGACATTCCCCTTTACTGGGGCCTCTCCTCCCCCTGATGGCCAACAAGGCCCTCCTCTGCCACATATGTGGTCCTGAGCGAGGTAACTCAGTCACAAAAGAACGAACATGGTATGTACTCACTGATAAGTGGATATTAGCCCAAAAGTTCGGAATACCCAAGTTTCACTTTACAGTAACTGCTGGACTGAGAGTGAGGTCCCAGATGGAGGAGTTGGAGAAGGGACTGAAGGAGCTGAGTGAGTCTGCAGCCCCATGGAGGGAGCAACAGTGT
>CM052701.1:104167712-104215163 GCA_028551405.1 Uromys caudimaculatus
CCCCCCCCCCCCCCCCCCCCGTTCTCTGTCTCTACTTCCTTCTCAACTCCCTTTCCAAGGCCCCTAAATAAACTATTCTACACCTGCATGGCTGATACCTCAGGGGGAAGGAATGTCTCAGCATGGGCCTGCTGAGACACCCCTCCCACCTGTCTCTACAAAACATTTTCCTGTCTTTCTTTTTATAAAACACAACACATAATATATGTTTATATGTAAGTACGTGTACGTATGGATGAGGTATAGCATGGAGGAAAGGGAACAAGAAGAACTGCCTATCAGGGAGGAAGAAGGACTGAATGCTGGTAAGAGAAACAAGTTATGAAAGACATTGAAATACATAGACTTTGGGTTTGGTAAATTTTGATATGTGGTGCTAAGTAATAACATTTATAAAAACAAAACAAGACAGAAAACAAAAAGTAATTATGCAGCAGTTACTTCATACAACGAACAATGTTATTAGTGAGTGGAATCACTTCACCCTTCCACAAGAGCTTAAATCAGTTTCTAAAACCAAGTAACTTGACTCTGCTCTTTCCAAGCAAAACAAACCCAAAGGCTGATGTGTCTGGAGGACATTGTGAGGGGAACCAACTCTTTAAGGGCAAACACTGGATTGAATAAAACCTTGCAGATTTGGATGGCTATGGCCACCCCGCTGAGAGTAAATTAACATTACAAATAAGATTTCAGAATATTTAAAATTACCTAACCATCGGTTGTGTGTGTCCTCAAATACTTATTTTATCTGAGCCTTTTTTGCTCTGTGGTCAGTTACTAATTATCTTTTCACTGTTTTGACGACACATGAACAAACAGAATAGGCAGTTAGTTTTTATTAAGACTGTTGAGTATTCACCAGTAGAGACTAGGGTATTGGCCGCTGAGACTGTTGAGGCTGCAGTCTGAAGTGATGAGCTCTGCAGGCCAAGGCTTGAACTCTGTAAAAGTATTTTGGATTTTTGGTTCGGTTTGGTTTTTGTTTTGTTTGCGTCACTAACATTTCTTACCGTGGACCAGGTCAATAGGATTATAGATACTCCCTCCGGCGTTATGACACTTAATACTTTGTTAGCCTGATTCTAGAATCATTTACACATCAGTGAAGTAGACTCACCTTTCAATGTAACATTGTATTCATAGCTTTTACCTAAGCAAAACAGTCTTCCAAATCCATAGTACCATAGCTAAAATGCAGAGAAATCAGTTGGGTGAAAACACTCATTTAATACACTTTGAAAAGCTATAGCAATCACTGAAAACACCAACAACAAAACTCTTCATATTATATCTAAAATTCAGGAATAATGAAAAACAAAATAATTCTTTATCTTGTGGAACTTTCATTTCAGTGGCATACTGTTCTAGGCTTTAAATTTTTTAACTGGTTTTCCTTTTTTGTGTGTGAAAAGCCTTCATTAAAACAAAAACAAAAAATGAAAAGAAAGAAAAAGAAAAAAGAAAAGTAAAAGATGCTTATGAGACATGCAAATTAGTGTGTTGGCATAGACAAACGCTTGAAGAAATATTTACTGCTGTCTAATGGCAATGATCAGCATTGCAGAAGTTATCAACCAAATCCTAGACAATTCTGTCCTTTTGCAGACAAAATATTAGAATTAAAATTGTTCCTATAATAACAGGTATTCATTCCTCTTGAGTGATATTCAAGCTTAGGCTCAAACTTTTAACACAATAGCAGAGTGAGCTTTAGGGTGGAACAAAAGAAATGAGGGGACCCTTAGAAGTTCCCAGAGGTAGTTAGGAGAGGAATTGGGGGTGGGGAGGAAGATAGACTGAGAAAAAGTTTCAAGGGGGAGAAAAACAAAAACAAAAAAACCCTAAGATTCAAGGATGGGTAAATCTCCTCTTTACATAGTTTTTCAAAAGGTTTGTGATAACCAGCTTTTGAGTAAGTACTTTGATGGCTCTGAGCTGAAGGTGACTGACAGTTGAATCTAGACCCCCTCTGGAGTGTTGCCTTGGGGATTGCCATTGTTGCTAGCATTTCTTCAGACTGACCCAGAAGAAACATTGTCTCAGGACGATTCTAACAGCTGCCACCCTCAAGCAGCCTAGGAGCCAGGAGCAATCAACTTAGTCTTCCTCGAGCTGTAATTAAAGCAGCGAGAACAACGCGTGTTAACTGGGTTGAGCTTGAGTCTCTCTCCAAACTCTTGATTTTAAGAATGCATCTGAGTATCTGAAATTTCTTTTTCCCAAGCAGAAACGTCAAAGAGTTTCTCTCATTCATTTTGTAACCTGGAAAAACAAACAGTTGTCTGGGTGTTCCTCTGGAAGTGTTGAACTGAAGAGGGCATTGCAGGTAAATGCCTTAGACTTACTGAGATACAACTTCAGCCAAGTAGTGTTACTAGGAATTTCACCTAAACTCTCATCAAATTGCTCAGGACTTCAGGGAAAGGAATCCTTCTGTTCTACACACTGTTACTTAAGTAACACATTTGACTCATGGGTTCACAAGTGTGCTCAAAGCCTTGGCCCTGAGTTCTGAAAGGAATCTGCTCCACCTCCACTGGGCAGAAAGTGTTTTTCTCTACCTCTGAAAGCACTCTCCTCAAATCCCAATGAAAGTTGAAACTTTGCCATAACTGGGTGAGCCACTTGGCCAGTTTAAAAGCCTGATAAACCTAAGGTGAGATCATAGGCACTTAACTCCTGGAAGTTACTGGCCTGTACCTCCATGTGAGTTCAGAGTCCAGGAGCCAGTCAAAGCACAAGCAAGTAGCTGCAGGGAAATTTCTAAAGCACTGGTTACTTGGTAGGTTTCTGTGGGTAGAGGATTCGCAAAGTTGAAGAGATAGCAATCACTTACAAAAACAGGCTGGTCTATGTTAGTAAATGTTAGAGTTTTGAGTGTCATTAAAAATATTTCAGGGTGTCACATTTACAATGTTTCACACAGCAGGATGGAAGGGTCCCTACCTGAACCATTGGTTCTCTTTTTGTATTCTGAATGTAAGGAGTTTTGTCAACTGTTCTTATTCCTCATCTCATTCAAATATTCTTATTTTCCCTGTCAAAACCTCTTTGGAAACTAAGCTACAAGAAATCAGGAATTCAGAACATCTGACATTGAAAGGGGTCAATATTAATTTGCCAGATGTTAATTCTTGCTTTCTTGCTTTGAAGTACAATTTTGTTGTTGTTGCTGCTGCTGCTGCTGCTGCTGCTGCTGCTGCTGCTGCTCCTCCTCCTCCTCCTCCTCCTCCTCCTCCTCCTCCTCCTCCTCCTTCTCCTCCTCCTCCTCTTCTTCTTCTTTTCCCCCTCCTCCTCTCCTAGCAACAATCTTTTGTTTTGGATGGTTTCTGTTTGTTTTTTTCTTATTGTTGGTAGATTGTCTTGGGATGTAATGATTTTGTGGCTATGTACTTTAGTTTAAGGAAATGTTTACCTTTTTAGTTTTAAATGATATTTTGACAAAGTAGCAAAAGAAAGATTCTTATTCCTGGGCAGGGGATGGTGGTAGTGGGCTGTAATATAGTCATGTGCAAGTCTGTCAAATTTCTAAACATCTTCACATTTCATTTGAATGATAAGAATTCATCTTTGGTCGCTTGGGTTTTAAGGAATGGCTAAGAGGTCATGTATGGATGTTCATATCACATAGTAGGTGTTTGGTAATTAATGCCTTAGGGAAAGGAAACATTTCTGGTAGTGAAGTAATTTCAAAGCAACAAACAAGCCTAAGAGCCTAAGTAGGAAATAAAATTCTGTGACTCAATTTCTTCTGCCTCCTCATCCATTTGTATGTGACTCCAGGAATGTTGTGTGCCTACTCTGTCTAGTAGGATTAATAAAATAAGATATAAACATTATCAACCTTCAATAGGTTTTTCTATATTAAATATATATGGTAGAACTCAGTAATAAAAATATTATGCAAACGACAAGTTTTGTGTTCTATTTTTGTATGATAAAATGCTACTTAGACAAAAGCAAGAGTTGAACTGCAAACTAGTATTGTGTTAACTAAACGTAGAATTGTGTTAAATCATTACATTAATTTCCCCTGAACTTTCTGTTGTCTTTAGAGTAGAGTTTCTATTAACTAACACAGCTTGACAAATGTTTCCACTCCTGGATGTTTTCATGGTATTAATTTCAGGTGGGAAATTTTAGAAATATGCTAGTTAGTAAGTATAATATTAAGGTACTTTGTAATATAGCTGTCAGAATGGAGCTGCTGCTTATATTTCAGTGAAGCCTACAAATAATGATCATAATCAGCTCTTATTTAGGGTGGGTGGGATATCTGGGTCATGTAACTCCCAGAAGGTGGCAGATTCTAGCTCATTAGGAAACAGAAATACATCACGAAATGCATGTTGCTCCACAAAGCACATGTTACAGTGTTGAAGCTAAAACTGAGACTTTAATGTCGGGAGTTGAGGTAAGAAGAATTTGGGGAATAGAAAAGGAGCACCACTAACACCTGCCGGTGGATGAAATGTGCTGCCACTGTTAACTCAAACACACCATAGATGGGCTCTTACTTTAAAGAGCCTGAATAATAATTTACATAAAATAAGAAGTTAAATTGTTACTGCTTCTTTTTCAACTATGTCCACTAAAAGAAGGGTAGGCTGGGTTTGGGAAAAGGGGAGAGGAAAAAGCCATACATTTCTGGATAATCATTTGGTCTCCTTTCTCTTCATCTGTCAGTTTAACTGGTGAAGGGCAATGCTAACAGAAGTTGTCCTAGAGAATGTTATCCTTAAATTATTTGTCAAATTGGGGTTACAGAAGAAATTCAAAATCACTAAAGCAGTTGATGTCCTTCTCTCTATTTCAAAACATATAATCATGATAAAACAAAGTTTTAAAATAACTACCAAGTCCAGAATGCCAGAGAGCAGTGGTTCTCAACCTTCCTAATGCTGTGACCATTTGATAGAGTTCCTCACATTATGGTGACCCCAACCATAAAATTATTTCATTGCTATTTCATAGCGGTAATTTTGCTACTGATATGAATTGAGATGGAAATATCTGACATTGCTACTCACAGGTTGGGAATCACTGCCATCAAGGAAAGCTTGGAGACTTGAACTCACAGGAAACTGGAGCCGTGTTCAGAGCGCCATTGACTGCTGTATAACCACAGACATTCCATCCAACAGCTCAAAGCTTGCACATTTCATTATCATAGAGTTAATCAATTTCTCTTTTTTTTTCATGAAGTTCATAGTTATAGATTGTCATTGAATCTGTGGCAGCTCAAAAATGTTGTCATTCTGGACAAAAGTAAACTGAGAACCCTTGGGGAGCAGCAAACGAAGGAAGGTCTTTCTGTGTTTCATTGCCTTGGTTCACCAAGTAGAAATACAGTTACCTTCAACCTTCTTACTGAAATTTTATTTCAGAGAAACATTAAGCATAGATCATAGCCAGAGAGCCCAAAAATTAGAAGAACTTCCCCAAATGATCATTGTTGTAGTCACCCCTTCTTTTTCTTAAGAATTATATACTACTCCCTAATTGTGTGGGCAGTACTACTCTCCAGTTCCCTAGCCTATTAAAAGTGTATTTCCTCTTCAGTCATTTCACCACGTCTTCAAGTTCCATGATTTGTATGGCTCCAGTGCTGCAGCTTTAAGAAATCTGTAATCTCTTACTCCTAGTCATTTGTCTGCTTCATATGCTCATAGTGGTGGTTTCCTTCTTGAAAAAAACCAAATAAGCAAAATGTAGAGAATACATGGACACATGAAGTATGTATGGAAAACCCTGTTGTGACAGTTTCCTTACTGTCTTGTAGGGAATGAAGGACACTCTGGTAGGATCTCAAGAGGAGCCTGGATGTACCTGTATTTCTATTCTTGATAGTAGCTCTATTGTTACTAGTTTTCTATGCCATTGACACCATGATTTTTTTCTCATATTTGTTTGCTTGCTTTTGAAACAAAGTTGAGATTATTAAGACCAACTTTTAATATATATTTAAATTGAGAGAGAGAGAGAGAGAGAAAGAGAGAGAGAGAAAAGAGAGAGAATTAGAACAACACTTTAGAACAATGGTTGTACCTCAAGAAGGGCAAGGGTAGACTTGTCATCAGAAGGAGGTTTAGGAATACACGTTACTTTATTGGTTTTTCAGGTTTTGCTGCTAATGACAGAGCTTGCAACATACACAGAACATAATAGATATTCTCTAATCATGGTAATAGTAACTGCAATATGTTTAGCACCATGTCAAAAGCCTTAAAAACAGCAAAATCATAGGTAAACATGGTAACCTGAGTTGGGTCAAATTACAATATTTTAGGACTTTTCAAACTTGGATCAACATATATATATATATTTGTGTGTGTACCATATATTGTATATCATATATCATACTATTATATATTATGATAGATAAAACATGAATTTTTACATTTAAATATATTTATAGGCTCTATATCCTAATTACTGTTGACTTCAAAAGTTAACTAAAATTCCTGAAAGGTAGCGCTCCCAAGTACAGGTGTTACTCATCACCAATTGATGTCATCCTGTGTTAGGTAGGCTCTGGAAAGTCCACCAAACATTCAGAGAGAATGAAACTTATGAAAACAATAACGTCTCAGTATTGTTATGAAGATAAGAGCGACCCTCACAGGCTCTCAAAGATTCTTGGGGACCTTCAGAAGACTTGAGTTCAGATATTAAGGACCATGACCTCTTAGTTCGCAGGATCTGACGGCCCGAAAACTGCATAAGTTACATGTGCGGTTTTCCATCTCTGCCTCATGTTCAGTGAAAACTGGGAAACTGTAATGCCGAACAAGATTTACTTCAAGGAGATTTACAAATATGTTTTTAGTAACATCTGCATGTTTAAAGCCCATGTTTTAAGTCCCTTGAAAATATATTGGGTTCCCTTCATTGTAAAGAAGAAATTGCTCTTTCTGATTCCAGTTAAAATAAAACTCAGAATTCTTGTTTATTGTTGACAAAATGTGTTGGTCTCTTTACTATTTTGTTTCTTAATTATAGTCTGTGGATTCTGAAAAACACGAGCTTCTACCAGTCAATAAGGTGACTTTTCCTGACAAGGGAGGTATAGAACATCTCAAGGATGTCTTTTTTCCCGTCACACTAACTGAATGCGATCCCATCAGCAGAGCGCAGTAGTACTAACTTCATTAAACACCTCATCAGAGTGCTTACTTAACATTTCCGTGATACATTTTAATTGGTCACAACTGGCTCCTTTTGTCTCAAGATTTCGTAAGCTATCTGCTCATTTGTAAGTGAAGACAAAAGCTGTCAGATCCCCAGTGTACTTTCTGCATTTCTCTGGGAGGACATCTGTACTCTGAATAGTTTTCGTCTTTTCCATCAGGTCTCCTCTCAGCGTCTCTATGTTCGTACATCTCTCAAGAGGGGTTAATTCTTTACAGCTGTATCCTGCCTTCCATGGATCTCACATGTGCAAATTATTAATCTTTTTTTCTATTGCTACAGCAACTCCCTAGGCCATAAACACCCCCTACCTAAAACTGGCAGTTTTCCAAGAAAAACTTTGATACTCTTTGCCTGAAAAGATAATTTGGCCTCCTTCAGTTTACATTGTGCCTTGGAACAATACTAAAGATAATAGAAACTTACTTCTAAGTAATTATTTAGAAATAGAAATTGAATCTGCAAGCTTCAGTCTGTCTCCACGGCTATGTAACAAGTCCAGATTTATATTATTTACCTTAAAAAAAACAAAGCAAATCATCCACAAGAACAAGAAAACAGGCTCCATAGGCTTAATAAAAAGCACTCTTTTAAATAGTTTTAGGTTTTGTTTTTTTAAGTTTTCATGCAAATTACATTAAAGAGTATTTTTTCATAAATGAAAATATCATTTATTTCAGCATAAGGACAATATATTTTCCCTAACACTACGTGGATGGATGTATTGACATCTTCAAACTATATTATGCATCTTTTCCTATATGAGCAAGTTAATGTTTATTTGATCAGTAGGAAACAAACTTTAGAGATTTGGATGAAAACACGTATATGAACTTGCTTGCATTTTGAAGCTCCACACAGAAGCCTGTCAATGTTAGTGTGATATATACTTAATTTTAGATATTAAATCCCTTGGGACTCACAGTCAGATAGATGGCCATGGCTGCACCATTTCTGCTACACTTTGATATTTTTCCCTTTCTTTACCTACTGGTTGGATTGTCTATGGCAACTCCATCCTTCAAAAATCAATGATTTATTTTAAAAGTTAGATATGTCATAATAAAGCATTAAGAGATTCCAGGAATAGCATTTCTTGGTGATTAGATGCCTCTAGTGGTGTTTGGAAACAGGAGGCAGAGGGGCAGGGATTTTTACCACCTGACAAGTGCAATAATCCCCCAGAACTGCAAGGCCTGGAGCATCTTATTGCTGTTATGAAACAGAATTTATAAATAAAAATAAGGAAAACAGCCAGAGCCATGCACTTCCTGGGCTTCGCTGACATTGATATGACAGCCAATCAGAAATTTCCATTCATGCCAGGCTTGCCAAACCAATAATTTTAGCAATAAAACCCAGCCCAAGAAATATTAAAATGTTTTGTCCTGAATACATATTTAAACACAAAATAAAGAGAAGTTCGTTATAATTCAGACACACACAATCATTTTAATATATACAGAAAAGCTCCCCATAGACCAATTAAAAGGAGCTTCCAAACAATACTGCCTCTTAATTCACATAATATTTTAACTCAAGCAAGTTACATTTCAATGTTTTCAGATAAGCCATATAATAGTGGAGAGAGGGGATTAGGAGAGTGGTGAGAAGTGAATTGCAGCTCGAATTATTTCAACTGCATTTTAACGGCTGTAAGACTGAAAAGGACTAGGAACGCAGAGGGGACAAACTTGCGTCGATTATTTTTTCATTACAAGCATTATTCCAGTTTTAAAAATGTCAGTTGCTTGTCATGTTAACTAAGAATGCATTCACCATTGTATGTATCTAAAGCTGGCGTTAAACTGAGAATTTTGCAAAGGACAGATACAAAGAAGTGGTTTTTCCTTCTCTCTGTATATAAAAATAGAACTTTCAGAAATGTCATGGCTGACACATTTAGCTGCCGGACATTGAAAACCCTCTTTCTGACTCACAACCTGTGACTGGAACTCTGTCAGAGTAATCAAGAGATGTTATACTGTAAAGCAAAAATAGGAGGCCGGGGTTTGCTATTTGGCCTGGCTTTTAAAGAAAAGAGACTTAATTTTTCTTTGGAGCATAAATAAATAGTTTTCATAGTCACATTTAAAATACACAACAGGATTAGGTGTATAAAGTATTTGTGCAGCTAATTAATATAACCAATATTTTGTGAGCATGTGAATTAACATAGTATAACATGGTAAGAGATAGTCTTGACCCAATAAATATGTCTGTGCACTGGGTTATTTTCTAAGACGGCATTGGAGTCAGAGCTGACCATGACAATAAAGGCAAATGGATACAGTGAACCTTCAAACAGTACAATCCAAATTTAAAGGTCAAAATATGATTCTTAGGTGATATTTGCCTCTTTTTTAATGTCAGATGTAATTAGGATGACTCTTTTGAAAAAAAATTAAGAAAAATTATAATGCACAATTTATTTCTCCTGGTACTCTGAAAGTATTGATTTTTAGGGTTATATGGTGTCTGTATTTTTATGTCAGGGGAACGTTTAGAAAGGCTTTCTCATAATAGTCAATTTTGTAAAATGCAAAATTTAACAAAAGGCTTCTTAGTATGAGCATCTGTGAAGTGACCGGATTTAGAAATGGACAAGTCTGCTGTTGCTGTCCATGCCATACTTCCTGGTATTTCAGTCTAGGCACACTGCTTCTTTTCCTGCCTTCCCATCCCCTTTGAAAACAACTGTATTCAACCTTTCAAACTGAGTAACTGGAACAGCTCTTAGACATTTAAACATTTTAGACACTGAAGCTTATTGTGATATACTACTATAATTTATAGGGAGACATTTCAACTGGTAATGTATTTAGGTTCCACATTTTATGTGTTTTCATGTGTTAGAAATGGTTTTATGATGTCTTTAGAAAACGGGTTCAAATCTTGTCTCTGAGAATTACAAGCTGTATGATCTTGGAAAAGCAAGGTTTTGTAAACCTGAAATGTTTGTTATAGTATCTGGAAGATGGCCACAAATTCACAAGTTTTGAGCTTTACCAAATCAAATAATGGCATGAATAGATGAGTGCAATGTTTGTCAATAAATACACTTAGAAAAATTAATTACTCCTCTATCTTAGTTACTTTTCTTGTTGCTGTGACCAACTACCTGGTAAGAAGCAATTTAAGGTAAGATAGTTTATTTTGTAATAGTTTGAGGGTGTAGTCTTTTATGGAGAAGAAGAAAAGGCAATAAGAGTGGCTTTAGCTTTGACAATGTCATGTCAGTTTTTAATGTGATAAAAAGATGAAAGAGAATTTCTTATTTATTTGCTCACTGAGTTTTCTGTATTCAAGAAATCTATAGCTTCTAAAATGTAAAAGCTGAATGCTTGGCATTCTTACCTTTGCATACATCATAAGCATAGTTTAACATTCTAGTGGGCAAACTTGTCTATATTATTTTTATACATAGCTCAGCACCAGTCGTTAAATCCAAATCCTCCTGGGATATTGCATTTGAATACTTGAATCTTAATGTGGAGCACCTACATTTTCAATACTAAATCTGAAAGCACCCTGACCACATATTAATTGAACAGGACTGTCTATTCCAATTGTGGGTATTGGGGATTAGACTGCTTACAAATTAAGTCCATTGATTAGGTCACATGGTATCATTTCAGGGTTGGGAAAAGTTCTGAGCTCTGGTTTTGCCCTTCCCTTGAGGTGTTCACTCTTCTCTGCGACCCTAAATTGCTTCAGGATTTTTAAATTTGCTGCTAACTAAGGTGGATGCATTTCCTGACCTTGCTGGTGGGAATAGTCCAGAAGTCTCTCAAGTGCTGTAGGAACTAATTAATATGCATATTATACTAAGAAAGAATCATTAGTTTATGGTTATCTGTGAGAGAGCACAGCAGTCATGGTGGCTCATTACTAAAGACGTGCCCATATCTAATAAGGAAAGATGTCTTTACATAGATAGAATTCAATTTTACAACTTAAATTTGCTGAAAAATTTTTGATTGTATGAAAGCATATAAAGTTTTTATGTTATTCTTAACTAATTTTATCTGATTAATGACTACTACATAAAAATGAGTATTAAAATTACAAAATGTTCTCAATATTTAAAAACTGATAATTAATACAGAGAAAGGTGCTATCAAATAGAAATTATTGTAAATTTACTTCATTTTAATGCAACAAAGAGTTGCTGGCAATAAGAGGACATACTGCTATACTTTGTACAAAACTGCCATGTAGATTAGGTGTATTCTCTTCTGAAACTTTCTTTCTCTATTAGACCTTATTTGCAAACTCAGTTGTTCATAGTACAGACCAATGCAGGCATTGACAGGCATCTGGGAGATAACCAGTATCCCAAAAATCAGAAATATTAGCTAATAGCTGGTGATGAAAAGGTCAGTGTCAGGGTGACCTGGAGTTGAACATAACATGAGAGGTTTTGGTTCCAAAGGGGAAAAATAAAAGCTTTAGAATTAATGTGTTGTGAGTTATGGATGCTTAGAATCAGTAGTAGATCAAGAAAAAACACTAAGTAAGGCACAATTGTAAGTTGACAATATAAGTCAAATGCTGAGTTCCTTAGCTTGAAAATTCTCCAACCTCTCTCTATAGCCCACTCGTAGGGTGGGCCCTTTTTTTACTTTGGAAATCAAGGACATCTGCATAATTTTGGGTACAACATATTTAGATGACTGCAACTCATTGGTCACTACGCTACAAGTTAATCACATAGGAAAAGCATACCCTGTACAAAAGCCAGCAAAGCAATGCCAAAAGTAAGGAAAAATTATACAGAAAAAAAGTACTCATGGAAAAACCATAGACTTGGTACAATATACGATCCAAAATAATACACTTTTCCAGAATCAAAAGTCAAGTAAACAGGCAGAAAAGCTAGAACCAATTATGTGCACTTGCTAGGGATAGGATGGGGGGGACAACAATATTTTTTATTTTATTTTTAAAATATTTTTCTTCAAATCTTTGATTTATAGAGAAACATTTAAAAGCAAACTTGAATATTTCTACAAAAGTTAAGGGTGTTGAAGAACTGAAGCTTGTTTAGACTTATGGTCAACTCTGGATTTTTTTTTTTTTAAGTAGTCAAGAAAAGGCTATTAAAAGAAACAATCAAAAGCTGTAGAATTGGAATACACAATAATGGAATCAATAATCTGAGATGACAGGAGAGAGGAATCAGGGAACTTAGATCAATGGACAAAAGTCAACTCTAAATGAAATATGGGAAAAGAACTGAAGAAAATGAAGAGCATCTCAAAGACCTGTTGAAGTTGTTGTAGAAGGACGTATAATGAAAGACACACAGAGATCACAGTGGGAAAAGAGAAGAGAGAGAATGTCTGAAGGGCAATCATTAAAATCCTTCCAAAAGTTGATGTCAAACAATGGTGCATCCAATGTTTGTATTTCAAATGGTCAAAAGTGAACATGTTATAGTTGAAGAAAGAAGGAAAGTAATGCCCACCAGAAAGCCTTTAAAAGTAGCCAGAAAGCAGAAATAAGGTGAACATCTACCTTTTTCTTCAGAAATATCTGTAGGGTAAAAGGCAGCATAGGACAAACAGAAAATATTGAGAGATGCAAAAACAGAATTTATTGTCATCAAATCTTTGTAAGAAAAAATATGCAGAATGTCATTGAGCTGAAGGAAAGTAGGCTGAAAAGAAAGATGAATACACAGCAGTAAAGAAAATGGAAATATATTAAAAATATAAAAGATGGTGTCAATGTGTATTTTCTCTCTTCCTTAAACATTTTTAAAAAATTATGTAACCATACAAAGCAACATGTCAAATAATACATTTGGGGTTCATAACATGCCTATATGTAGTATATTTGACAAAGCGGGAGGAAATGGGCTTATATTGGGACAAATTGTTGTTTTTTACTGGAATTAATTCATATTAACACTTTAAGTATACAATAGTATAGATTTTGGTAAGCTAAGATACATGTTGGATTAACTGAAACAGCTAAGAAAAATATCATTTAAACTTATTAAATCATTATCAATTCAGAGATATAATAAATATCTGAAATGTGGAGTGTTTTTCAACGTGATTCAACATTAGATTTTACATGTACCAAAAATATCCGTCACATTTTATACCATAAATGTCTACCCTTTTGTATTTTATGTTCGATTCAACTACTAAAAATTATATATACTCCATAAATACACGAAACTTTGTGTTACTTAAATAGATTAAAATTTTAAATGGAAGAATGTAATCTTAATGCCATAACTTTTTGACCTACAAAGATATGGCATACGGAAGTATGAAAAGGCCAAGTCATAAACAGAATTCAAATGGTATCAGTAATTCCAGCCAATGAGAATTGATTAAGCATTCTCTGATCAAAGACAGATGAAATAGTAATTCAAGAATTGGCTATTTGTGCTCTATTAGTAGTCCCCATATGAATTAGTCAGGGATCTCTACAGAAACAGACCAATAGAATAGATATATAGTAAAAGAGGATTTATAAGATTGCTAACATCATATGGTTGGAGTTGACCAGCAATGTCCTTGTGGATAGTATGAGAGCTGAGTATTTGTTGAGTGTTTCCCCATTATCAGGCTGGTGCCGGATGCCTACAGTGTTTCTGAAGAGCCTCACTTAGTCTTCATTCTATGTTGAAAGCTGGAAGAAGCTGATTCTAATATCAGCAAAGGAGTTGGATGTGTCTATCCTTTTGTTTGGGTTGCTGCCAGAATGTGACAAACACATTCAGGTGAGTCTTCCTACATCAATAAAGGCAATCAAAATAATCCCCACAGACATGATCATGGGCCAAATATGTGGAGTCCCTCACTGAGATTCTTTCTCCCAGATAATTGTACTTTGTGTCAAGTTCACAATTAAAGCTAACCATCACCCTATATGCCACTTTATATTTAATTTATCTACATATTTATTGTTTTGTAGTGATGAGTATTGAACTTGGAGCCTCAAACATACCATCTAACTGGGTTATAGCACAAGCCTAAACGATTCATCTTAGATTCATAGGTATAGAAATGTTGAAAGACAAATATAGGGTAGAAATGGTTTGACTAAAAATAATCACAACAAAAATGGGATTGCTATATTAATATCAGACAAAAAGAATTTGAAAAATAAGTATTAGGTGAATCATAGAGGCTGGGGAGCTTGCTCTGTAGGTAAATGTGCTCAATATGCAAGCTGGACAACGTAAGTTAAACCTCTGAAATTAATGTAAAAACTTGGAGGTGACACACATATAAAATCTCTACACTCCATAGATGCAATAGTAGTCAGCGACAGAAAACCTGTCAGGAAATTTGTGGGCCAGCTTGCTTGGAATACACAGTGCATTGACTAAAACAAAAGAAGGTCTGCCTCAAGAAAATGGAAGACCAAAACATACTCCAGAAAGATAGATATTCACACTTGTACCTGCACACACACAGACACACAGACACACAGACACAGACACACACACACAGACACACAGACACACAGACACACACACACACACACACACACACACACACACACACACACACATACTATAGAGGAATTTTTATCCAGAAGTATGGCTGCACTGTCAAGAGATCACATTCAGAGACCTTCTAAGTCTACATGATTCAACCAGAATGGAGACAAGCTCTGGACTGCAGTATGGTCTGGCTTGAATATAGACACACCCTTAGTACACACCTTTAATCCAAACAATGAAAGTAAGGTTACTTTATAGAAGGAAGCAACGATATTTGAAAGTGACATCTAATTAGAGAGCAGTTCAACGAGTAGAGTCAGTTCTGTTCAGTCAGTTGAGTTCAGTTCATTCAGTCAGTCAGTCAGTGCAGGAAGCAGTTCTGTTCATTTCGAGGAGAAGAGGCAGGTTTACTGGGACAGTTTTATGGAGACAGATTTCAGAAAGAACAAGCTAGACACAGGTAAAGACAGAATGAGCTGGAGAATGAGAAGGAGCCAGAAGATCAAATCAAATTGCCAGAGTTGGTTTGGAGCCAAGTGGAACAATTCAATCAGAAACCAAGTTTGAGTCAGTCTACTTGGAGAGGAAGGAGTTTTGAGCCAGAACAGCTGAGTTGAACCAGCCAGTCAGTGTTCCTAAAGAACTAGAAAGGGTGAGCTTATTTAGCAGTAAGCCTCTTGAGATGACAATTAACATCAGGAAAATAAAAGTTACTTTTCAACACACACACACACACACACACACACACACACACACACACACACACACACACACACTGTACTGGCTGGTTTTGGGTGTCAACTTGACACAAGCTGGAGTTATCACAGAGAAAGGAGTTTCAGTTGAGAAAATGCCTCCATGAGATCCAGGTGTAGGGCATTTTCTCAATTAGTGATCAAGGGAGGAGGGCCCCTTGTGGGTGGTGCCATCCCTGGGCTGGTAGTCCTGGGTTCTATAAGAGAGCAGGTTGAGCAAGCAAGGAAGCAAGCAGAAACATCCCTTGATGGCCTCTGCCTCAGTTCCTGCTTCCTGACCTGTTTGAGTTCCAGTCTTGACTTCCTTTAGTGATGAACAACAATGTGGAAATGTAAACTGAATAAACCCTTTCCTACCCAACTTGGTTCTTGGTCATGATGTTTGTGCAGGAATAGAAACCCTGACTAAGACAGACACACACAATGAATAAAATTTCAAAAATGACTTTTATAACTTAAAGTTCAACATCAGGAATATATAATATCTACTTTTGTAAAGATACCTAACAATGAAGAACCATATATTAAACAAAATCTGAAAATTAAATAAGCACAGATATTTCAAATGGACATTCTTTTTAAATTTTTTCTCTTTTATTGAAAATAAATTCTTTTCTCATACAATATATTCTGATTATAGCTTTTCTTTACTCTACTCCTTCTCTCTCCTTCCTACCTCCATTCCCTTTCTATCTCATATTAAAAAAAAACAAGCTTTGAAAAAATAACAACCAAGCATGACAAAATAAAATATACTATGACTAAGCAAAAACTATCACATCAAAGTTAGACACAGCAGTCCAATAGGAAGAAAAGATTTCTTTCTTTCTTTTTTTTTTTAATTTTTATTTTTTGCTACTTTATTTACATTTCAAATGTTTCTCCCTTTCCAGGTCTCCACTTTGGAAACCCCCTATCCCCTGCCCCCTCCCCCTGCCTCTATGAGGGTATTTCCCCACCCAACCACCCGCCCACCCACTCCTGTCTTCCCACCTTGGCATTCCCTTGTACTGGGACCTCTAACACACTCAGAGTCAATTGCCTCTCCTCCCACTGATGCCAACAAGGCCCTCCTCTGCCACATTTGTGGTCCGAACCATGGTTCCCTCCATGTGTATTCTTTGGTTGGTGGTCCAGTCTCCAGGAGCACCGGGGGGTCAGGGCAGTTGACACTGTTGCTCCCTCCATGGGGCTGCAAACTTCCTCAGCTCCTTCAGTCCCTTCTCCAGCTCCTCCATCTGGGACCTCACACTCAGTCAAACAGTTACTGTGAAGTGAAACTTGGGCTAATATCAACTTATCAATGAGTACATACCATGTTTATTCTTTTTTGATTGAGTTACCTCACTCAGGATGATATTTTCAGATTCTATCCATTTGCCTGCTTATTACTGGAAGTCATTGTTTTTAATAGCTGAGTAGTATTTCATTGTGTAAATGTACCACATTTTCTGCATCCATTCCTCTGTTGGGAGACATCTGGGTTGTTTCCAGCTTCTGGCTATTATAAATATGGCTGTTATGAACATAGTGGAGCATATGTCTTTATTACATGTTGGAGTATCTTCTGGCTATATGCCCAGGAGTGGTATAGCTGGGTCCTCTGGTAGTATTATGTCCATTTTTCTGAGAGTCCACCAAACTGATTTCCAGAGTGGTTGTACCAGCTTGCAATCCCACCAACAATGGAGGAGTGTTCTTCTTTCTCCACATCCTCACCAGCATCTGCTGTCACCTGAGTTTTTGATCTTAGCCATTCTGACTGGTGTGAAGTGGAATCTCAGACTTGTTTTGATTTGCATTTCCCTGATGACTAAGGATGTTGAACATTTCTTTAGGTGCTTCTCAGCCCTACAAGTTTCCTCAGTTGAGAATTCTCTGTTTAGCTCTGTTCCCCAATTTTTGATAGAGTTATTTGGTTCCCTGGAGTCTAACTTCTTGAGTTCTTTGTATATATTAAATATTAGCCCTCTATCATACTTAGGACTGGTAAAGATCTTTTCCCAATCTGTTGGTTGCCATTTTGTCCTATTGACAGTGTCCTTTGCCTTATATAAGCTTTGCAATTTCATGAGGTCCCATTTGTCGATTCTTGATCTTAGAGCACAAGGCATTGGTGTTCTGTTCAGGAACTTTCCCCCTGTACCCATGTGTTTGAGACTTTTCCCCACTTTCTCTTCTATTAGATTGATTCAGTGTATCTGGTTTTATGTGGAGATCCCTGATCCACTTGGACTTGAGCTTTGTACAGGGAGATAGGAATGGATCAATTTGCATTCTTCTACATGTAGACCGCCCATTGAACCAGCACCATTTGTTGAAAATGCTGTCTTTTTTCCACTGGATGGTTTTAGCTCCTTTGTCAAAGATCAAGTGACCGTAGGTGTGTGGTTTCATTTCTGAGTCTTCAATTCTATTCCATTGATCTACCTGCCTGTCACTGAACCAATACCATGCAGTTTTTATCACTACTGCTCTGTAGTACAGCTTGAGGTCAGGGATGCTGATTCCCCCAGAAGATCTTTTGTTGTTGAGAATAGTTTTTGCTGTCCTGGGTTTTTTGTTATTCCAAATGAATTTGAGAATTCCTCTTTCTAAGTCTATGAAGAATTGAGTTGGAATTTTGATGGGGATTGCATTGAATCTGTAGATTGTTTTGGGCAAGATGGCCATTTTGACTATATTAATCCTGCCAATCCAAGAGCATGGGAGATCTTTCCATCTTCTGAGGTCTTCTTAGATTTCTATCTACAGAGACTTGAAGTTCTTGTCATACACATCTTTCACTTGCTTTTTTAGAGTCACACCAAGATACTTTATATTGTTTGTGACAATTGTGAAGAGTGTGATTTTCCTAATTTCTTTCTTAGCCTGATTATCCTTCGAGTATAGGAAGGCTACTGATCTGTTTGAGTTAATTTTATATTCGGCCATTTTGCTGAAGTTGTCTATCAGCTATAGCAGTTCTCTGGTGAAGTTTTTCGGGTCACTTAAGTATACGATCATATCATCTGCAAATAGTGATATTTTGATTTCTTCCATTCCAATTTGTATCCCTTTGACCTCCTTTTGTTGTCTAATTGCTCTAGCTAGAACTTCAAGTATTATATTGAATAGATATGTAAAAGGGGGCAGCCTTGGCTAGTTCTTGATTTTAGTGGGATTGCTTCGAGTTCCTCTCCATTTAGTTTGATGTTGGCTACTAGTTTACTGTATATTGCTTTTACTATGTTTAGGTATGGGCCTTGAATTCCTGATCTTTCCAAGACTTTTATCATGAAGGGATGTTGAATTTTGTTAAATACTTCTTCAGCATCTAATGAAATGACCATTTGGTTTTTTTCTTTGAGTTTGTTTATGTAGTGGATTACATTGATGGATTTCCGGGTATTGAACCATCCCTGCATCCCTGGGATGAAGCCTACTTGATCATGATGAATGATCGTTTTGCTGTGTTCTTGGATTCGGTTTGTGAGAATTTTATTGAGTATTTTTGCATTGATATTCATAAGGGAAATTGGTCTGAAGTTTTGTTTCTTTGTTCGGTCTTTCTGAGGTTTTGGTATCAGTGTAACTGTGGCCTCATAGAAGGAATTGGGTAGTGTTCCTTCTGTTTCTATTTTGTGGAATAGATTGAAGAGTATTGGTATTAGGTCTTCTTTGAAGGTCTGATAGAATTCTACACTGAACCCATCTGGTCCTTGGCTTTTTTTGGTTGGGAGACTTTTAATGACTGCTTCTATTTCTTCAGGCATTATGGGAGTGTTTAGATGATTTATCTGATCCTGGCTTAACTTTGGTATTTGATATCTGTCTGTAAAATTGTCCATTTCATCCAGATTTTCCAGTTTAGTTGAGTATAGGCTTTTGTAGTAGGATCTGATGATTTTTTAATTTTCCTCAGAATCTGTTGTTATATTTCCTTTTTCATTCATAATTTTGTGAATTTGGATACTGTCTCTGTGCCCTCTGGTTAGTCTGGCTAAGGGTTTATCTATCTTGTTGATTTTCTCAAAGAACCAGCTCCTGGTTTTGTTGATTCTTTGTATAGTTCTTTTTGTTTCTTCTTGATAGATTTCAGCCCTGAGTGTGATTATTTCCTGCCTTCTACTCCTCTTGGGTGTATTAGCTTCTTTTTGTTCTAGAGCTTTCAGGTGTGCTGTTAAGCTGCTAATGTATGCTAATGTATGTATTTTTGGAGGCCCTCAAAGCTATGAGTTTTCCTCTTAACACTGCTTTCATTGTGTCCCATATGTTTGGCTATGTTGTACTTTCATTTTCATTAAATTCTAGGAAGTCTTTAATTTCTTTCTTTATTTCTTCCTTGACCAAGTTATCATTGAGTAGAGCATTGTTCAACTTTCATATATATGTGGGCTTTCTTTTGTTGTTGTTGCCATTGAAGACCAGCCTTAATCCATTGTGATGTGATAGGAGGCATGGGATTATTTCAATCTTCTTATATCTGTTGAGGTTTGTTTTGTAACTGATTATATGGTCAATTTTGGAGAAGGTACCGTGAGGTGCTGAGAAGAAGGTATATTCTTTTGATTTAGGATGAAATGTTCCATAGATATCTGTTAAATCCATTTGGTTCCTAACATCTGTTAGTTTCACTGAGTCTCTGTTTAGTATGTGTTTCCAAGATCTGCCCATCGATGATAATGAGATGTTGAAGTCTCCTACTATTATTGTGTGAGGTGCAATGTGTGCTCTGAGCTTTAGTAAAGTTTCCTTTACGAATGTGGGTGTCCATGCATTTGGTGCATAGATGTTCAGAATTGAGAGTTCTTCTTGGTAGATTTTTCCTTTGATGAGTATGAAGTTTCCTTCCTTATCTTTTTTGATGACTTTTGGGTGAAAGTTGATTTTATCCGATATTAGAATGGCTCCTCCAGCCTGTTTCTTGGGACCGTTTGCCTGGAAAATTGTTTTCAAGCTCTTTACTCTGAGGTAGTGTTTGTCTTTATCACGGAGGTGCGTTTCGTGAATGCAGCGAAATGCTGGGTCCTGTTTATGGATCCAGTCTGTCAGTCTCTGTCTTTTTATTGGGGAATTGAGTCCATTGATGTTAAGAAATATTAAGAAATAGTGATTGTTGCTTCCTGTTATTTTCGATGTTATTTTTATGTTTGTGTGGCTATCTTCTTTTGAGTTTGTTGAAAGATTACTTTCTTGCTTTTTCTAGGGTGTAGTTTCCCTCGTTGAGTTGACGTTTTCCATCTATTACTCTTTGTAGGGCTGGGTTTGTGGAAACATATTGTTTAAATTTGGTTTTGTCATAGAATATTTTGGTTTCACCATCTATGATAATTGAGACTTTTGCTGGGTATAGCAGCCTGGGCTGGCATTTGTGTTTTCTTAGGGTCTGTATGAGTTCTGCCCAGGATCTTCTAGCTTTCATAGTTTCTGGTGAGAAGTCTGGTGTAATTCTGATAGTTCTGCCTTTATATGTTACTTGACCTTTTTCTGTTACTGCTTTTAATACTCTTTCCTTGTTTTTGGTGCTTTCACTATAATGTGACGGGAGGAATTTCTTCTCTGGTCCAATCCATTTGGAGTTCTGTAGGCTTCTTAGATATTTATGTTCATCTCTTTCTTTAGGTTAGGGAAGTTTTCTTCTATAATTTTGTTCAAGATATTTACTGGTCCTTTAAGTTGGGAATCTTCACTCTCTTTTATACCTATTATCCTTAGGTTCTGTCTTCTCATTGTATCCTGGATATCCTGGATGTTTTGGATTAGGAGCTTTTTGCATTTTGCATTTCCTTTGACTCTTGTGTCTATGTTTTCTACGGTTGCTTCCACAGGTGAGATTCTCTCTTCTATCTCTTGTATTCTGTTGGTGATGCTTGCATCTATGACTCCTGATCTCTTTCCTAGGTTTTCTAACTCCAGGGTTGTCTCCCTTTATGATTTCTTTATTGTTTACATTTCTATTTTTAGTTCCTGGATGGTTTTGTTCATTTCCTTCGTTTGTTTTATTGTGTTTTCTTATAATTCTGCCCATTTGATTTTGTTTTCCTATAATTCTTTAAGGGATTTTTCAATTTCCTCTTTAAGGGCTTTTAGTTGTTTACCTGTGTTATCTTGTATTTCTTTAAGGGAGTTATTTATTTCCTTCTTAATGTCTTCTATCATCATCATGAGAAATGATTTTAAATCTGAGTCCTTGGTTCCTGTGTCCTGATGGCTCTGCAAGGGTCCCTCTTGATCCAGTGAATTTGAACAGATGTGGGGGTCTTGCCTGTAGTTGAAGGTGTGTCGGCATTCCTGGGATACCAGCTCTCTCCTGGCACCATTTGAATATGGAGCCTTGTGTCATAGGATCTGCTCCCTGGTCACCGAAAGAAACCAGAAGACCACTCCTCAGTCACTGTGTACTGGGATTCCAGGTGGGTCCCTCTGAGCACACTGGCTTATCCACACTCCTGGGAGTCTAGCTTTCTCCCAGCACTATTTGGCTATGGAGCCCTGGTGGCCCAGGCAGAGGTCTCAGATGGAAAAGGGAAGGCTCCTGTCCCTGGCTTTTCCTCAGTCCTTGTGTCCCGAGGATTCTGGGTGGGTCCTGCTGAGCAGTGGTGCTTGTCTTAACCCACTCACGGCTTTTCCACACTCCTGGGAGGGTAGCTTTCTCCTGGTACTCTTTGGCTATGAAGCTCTGGTGACACAGGTAGAGGTCTCCCGCCATAGATGGAACCCGGAAGACTTCTGTCCCAGGCTTTTCCTCAGTTCCTGTGTCCCGAGGGCTTGGGCAAGGAAAAGATTTCTAAGAGTGGGCAAAAGAGTCAGAGATCCACTTGTCACAGTCAGGGGTCTCATAATAATAAGATGACAGGTATACTATACACCCAGAGAACCTGGGTAGAGCCATATGAGCCCTGTGTATACTGCTTTGGTCTCTGTGAGCTTCTATGTGCCTTGCCTACTTGATTCAAAGGGCTATGTTCTCTTGGTGTCCTCTTCTGTGTAGCTTTAGCTACTCCACCTAAGCTCCAGGAACACAGGAACAGACTGTGCTACCAGACCTCTCCTAGAGAATATTGGTTCTGAGAATGAAAAACACAGACACACACAGTTGATAAATTTGGGTACCCCCAATTGTTGGGTACCCCCAATCTATCTCAGCTAGTGTGCCCTTCCCAGAACACCCAGCTCAGCTCCCTAAATCTGCACTCACCTTCAGTTGCTCTGCCACCTTCATTCCCAGCTCAACATTCCCAACCTCCCACCTATAGAAGCAGCTCCTGGCCTCTCTGTCTGAGATCTCACATGGCTGGTTCTGAGATCTCACATGGCTGGTTCGCTTTTCTTCCTCTTAAGCAAGGTGAACTCTCCTCTCTTCTCCCCTTCCTCTTCCTGCCTGCCTGCAGGGACCTGGACCTGGAAGTCCAGTCTCTTCCTTACACTCAGCAATTGGCGCATGACTTCTTTACTGATAGATAAAGAACCAATTGGGGAACAGGACCTTAGCATCAGAAGCACTCCTCCATCCTTCATCCTTCTGACTCTTAAAATGTTTTGGCCTCTTTCTTGAGATTCCCTAAGCTCTGAGAAGGGGTTTGATGGAAATCTTTAATGTCTGGGTGTGAGCCTCTGCATCTGTTCTTACTTGCTGTCAAATGAGGCATCTCTCATCATTACTGGATAAGGCATTGATATATGAGTATAGCAGAATATCAGTAGGAGCCATTTCACAGATTTTATGAGTGGACTTGGGGTGGATGGGAGTGGAAGCAGGGGATCAGGTACGGGTGTAGACAGGGTGGAAGAAGAGCTTGCTGGGAGAGACTGGAATTGGGGGCACTAGAAGGGTGGTGTGGCGACCTAGTGCAGTGGAAACTTCCTGGAATGCATGAAGATAATCAAATGAGGATTCCTAGTAATGGGGAAAATGAAGTCACAACTGGACATCTCTTGTTGCCAGGTGTGGCTTCCAGTGGCAGGACTAGGTTACATTCAATTAAGTTGTTGGCAAAAGGTTCCCATGGAAATTCTCAAACAACACAGGCTGTTCCTAAGACAAAGGGTTGCTTTACAAAAACTGATAGTGGGGTCCAATTGCCAAGGACAACACCTATATAACCCGCTGAACACTAAGAAATTTAGCTAGTGCCTACATGGAACATCCACCCCTATATTGTAGTCTGTTTGGTGTAGATAGGTTCTCTGCAACCTAGCGAAAAAGAAAGGTGGGCACAAACTCAACCTCAAAACCTTTGACCTACAATCTGTCCTGCCTGCAAAATATGCTAGGGCAATGGTGTCACATGACTTGTGTGAGCAGCAATTAGTGTCAGAGTTAACTTAAGACTCACTCCACAAGAAGAAATCCATGGCTTTGGGTAACCAAAAACCAGAGACTAGATGGCCCAGAGACCTGGGGTAAAACACAACACTATTGGGGGGAAAAGCACCAAATGGAAATGGAAATTTCAGCTTGGTGTCACATACTCCAATCACACTCAGTAAATGATTAAAATTCAGAGAGAAAGTCAGCAAGGCTCTAAAAGGCTTGAAACTTTTTATACAATTGGCCTTACTGACAGGTATGGGGCACAGTGAATCTATCTTTTCAAGTACAAAGGAATCATTTTTTTTTTTTCAGGTTATACCAAATAACAAGCCATGAAGTAAATCTCTATGCACCAAAATGGATTTTAAAATATGTTCTTAACTAAAATGGAGGGTTTTTTTGTTTTTTTGTTTAAAAAAAAAAAAACCCACAACATAGGTCCTTCAGGAAAATTCCATATATGTGGAAAGTCAATATCATATTTCTGAATAATCCCTGAGCTATACAAGAGATTAAAAATTAAAAATATTAAAAATATTTTTGCCTTGCTTCAATGGCATCCAGTATCAAAACATACAATATGAAGCTAAAACACTACTTAGAGGAAAATGTATTAGTTTAAATGCTTCTAATTTGTTTCCCATGACACAACATCTCCATTTATTCATTTATCAGATTATTGAGAGCTTGCTATGTTCCTGGAATCTTGCACACCATGCTGAGCGAGACAGACTCTGATCCCCAGAGCTCAGAGTAATGGGGGAAGGGGTAATCAAGAAATTACTTATGACTATGTTATCATAAATTTTTAAAGAATTTGCTGAACACATAACATGTTTATATAAAACTGAAGTATTCCCAAACTATATTTCCAATTATAGATGCAAATATTAATGAATTCATAATATTAAAAAGTTAGCTTTTAAAATTATTATTACAGAAGCCAAGTAAACTGAGAGATGGGATAATGATAGCCAGCAAACCATCAGGGAGGTTCATTTGTAGTTTTTTGAGGTATCTGCATCGTGATTTCCATGGTGGCTTGATTAAATCATGCCTTATAGTTTTCACAACCTAGTACAGTACATATTCTTAAATGCTATAACCTCCCTTCTAATCCACCATCTACCAGTGGTAGTGGAAAAGAACGGTTATTACAACATGGGGTAAGTGGACCTGTTTAGAAATAGTTCTGTGGGATGATTCCAGTCTTCATATCAGGATATCAGCAGTTCAGTCTACAGCAAACCAAACACAAATCAGAAGCTGCAGTCCACTCAGGTACCAGGCATGAATCAGCAGCAGCAACTCGATCCCAAATACACCACGAGTCTGTGAAAGTGGCAAAAAACCTCTAGAATATCACCAAAAGTTCTTTGGTGAGTTACTGTCTGTGAAGTCAGTACAAGTGACGATCAGCAATGAGGTGCAAGGCCAACCAGTTCCAGGTCGTCAGCAGAGACTAATGAAGCAGTGCAAGGCGAGCCAAAGCACAAGCCTCTTCCCACTCTCTGTGGGTTATATGTAAATTCTTTCTAAACATCCCTTGTCCTCTCACTTGTCTGCTTCAGCAAAACTTCCATTTACCTGTGCCTGCTTCAACAGAACATCACTATGACCTGACAGAATCTCCAAAGAACCCAAAAATTTCCACTTCAAGATTACATCCTACCAGTTTTATAGAATGGGTTCCTTCTGTCCTGGCTAATGATGGTTTATGTTTGTTTTCATAATGACTACTATTCTGACAAGTGAGAGATGGAATCTCAGTACGGTTTCTACTTACATTTCTCTGATGGTTGGTGAAGTTGCCCATTTTCCATGGAGATTGTTCATTACTATTTCATCATTTCAGAACTGTATGCCCATTTCATTAGCTCATTTCTTGATTGGATTGTTTAGTTTTGTTGTTTGTGAATTTGAGATAATAGCCTCTGTTGTTTTGCTAATAAAGGTTTTACTACATTCACGATGCCTCTTTACTCAATCAACTGTTTCCTTTGATGTCCAGAATGCTTTTAATTTTAGATTTTCCATTATGTCAAGCTTTGACATTATCTCTTCAACAACTCGAGTCCTGTTAGGAAACTGTGACTTATATCTATTTCTTGAAGTATTTATCTGACTTTATTCCTATAATAACATCAGATGTTATATTCTTAAGTTAATATCCCTGTTCCACTTGCTGTTGCTTTTGGTATAAGATAAGAGCTGGGAATCAAATTTTATTCTCTGTGCCCAGTGGATATACAGTTTTCCTTGTGTCATTTGCCTGAGGAAGTTTTTTTTCCAGTGCTTATTTTGGGCATATGTGTGAGCTGTGCGACTTTACTTCTGAATCCTCTATTCTGACCCATTGGCTTACACTTGGTTTTGTTCCTTACTGTGCTGCATTTGTTATTAACTTGACATCAGATATGGCGATATGTCTAACACTCTTTTTCTCAGCTTCTCTTCAACTCTCTGAAGCCTTCTGTGCCTACATATGAATATTAAGATCTTTTCTCTGTTTCTATGAAGAGTGATGTTGAAATTTTGACCACAGCTTTATAAAATCTGTATATTTATATAAAATCTGCTTTAAGGAGGAGAGGCCATTGTTCCCTTTTCATTCTTTCAAACCATAAGCATAGGGAGTCTTTGCATCTTGCATTGTATTCATCTATTTCATTTTTCAGTGTTTTAAAGTTTTTAGTATATGAGTCTTCATGCCCTTGGTTGAGTTTGCTCTAAGATACTTTTTTGGCCATTGATTATGTTATTTGTTCCCCCATCAGGTTATTTCTTAATGGCATATAAAAAGACTACTAATGTTTGCTTGTTGATTTTATAACCTTAAACTTTGGACAAAGTTTATAAAAATCTCTGAGTTTCTGGTGGAGTCCTTGAGGCACTCTATATAGAGAATCATATCATCTTCAATAATGATACTTTAACTTTCCCCTTTTCTATACAGACTTTGTTTATTTCCTTCTTTTGTCTTCTTAGTCTAACCAAGATTTCAAGAACCAGGTTTAATAAAAATGGTGAACGTGGTTACAGCCATTCTTTCCTGAATTTTAGTGGAAATTATTTGATTTTTCCTCATTCAGCATACCGACTATACTTTTGTCATATTTAGTTTTAATTATACTATGCTACATTCTTTCTATTTCTAGTCTTTTAGAAACTTTTAGAATGAAGGGGAATTGGATTTTCCAAAAGAGTTTTCTGTAGCAAGTGAGATGGTGACCTGTTTTCTGAACTGAGTTCATATAGGTGAGGGATTACATTTATTGATTTACATATGTTGAAGCATCCCTATATACCTGAAATGAAGTCAATTTGATCATGAAGAATGATCTCTTTGATGTGTATATTCATGCACTTGATCTACCATGTTCTTCTTAAGAACTTTTGCATGTATATCCATCATGGTAATTATTTTATAATTTTCTTTTCCAGTTGTATCGTTATCTGTTTCTTTGTTTGTATCGGAATAATCTATCCTATTTTATGGAATAACTTGAGAAGCATTGATTTAATTTTAGGCAATGTTTTTAATATAATTGTTTTTACTTGCTCTAATAAGGGTAGATTTTTAAAATTGTTTATTTCAAATTGATTTAATTTTAATAGGTCAAATACATTTACAAAAATTGTTTTTAAAGAAATGTTCTAGTGATTTTTGAATTTTGTGTTCACTATGATGTCTGCTTAAATGTTGAAAATTATTTAAAACATTTTAAAATAAATATCCATGTAGAATCAATGTAGAATTATATGTGCTAGCTACCAAAAAGAAAAGGAAGGTGTACATAAAACCATAATCAGAAAGAAAATTATTACAACCACAGTTTTAAAAGAAAGTCTATTAAAGTTAAAAAAAAACAGTTAATGTCAGTGAAATCCAACTTGGTTTATGGAAAATGACAGCAAAACTCATAAAGTATTCATTAAGATGACCAACCAAAGACAACCAAAGAGAAGAAATAGAAATAATTAAATCAGAAAATAGTGATTATAATCATAAATTGTAGGAACATTTAAAGGATTATAAAAATTCAAAGAAGCAAGAGTAGTTGAAGCAACTTTGAAAAAGAAAAGTTGAAGATCTTACATTACCTGATAATAAATATTTTTACACAGCTACATTATAAAAGGGAGTGTATTGATATAAGAACTATGACACAATTGAACAGAATTGAAAATCTAGAAATAAGTCCTTATAATCAAAGCTAAATGAGTTTTAAATGTGTAAACAAGGCAATTTAGTGGAAAATTTAAATATTATATGCAAAGTGAATGCAATTTGAAAATTATGTCATGTTATATATCCTAAAATTAATTCAAAATTGATCACAACCCTAAATGTAAAAGTTAAGGGCTGTAAAATTTATAGAAAAAATAATAGGAAAAATTAAGTCAAAGAAAGCATTTCCTGGTTAATATTTCAAATATAAGACAAAAAGATATGAAATAAACTTCAAAATTTAAAACTTCACTTGTCTAAGTCATCACTAAAGGATAGAAAGATGATTACAGACCAGGAAAATTATTTCTAAATTATAGCCTGATAAAGAACCAGTATTAAAATATTATTTTAACAGCTCAACAAGAGGGAACCCAATTAGATTATAACTAGGGTGACAGCCTCCATATGGCCTGTCATGATCCCTTGTCTGTTGTTTTCTTGCATAATTTTTACCTACATGACAAGGTAGGTGGGCATGTCGCAGGTAAGCTGTGGCAGAGTTGAAGATATGCCACTTTTTATTAAGCCACTGCATTGCAATGAACTCACCAATAAAAGCATCACATGACTACATTACCACAACCACTCACATACTCGCTCAGACCCAAATGCTATGTCTCTATACAGCCATGGATCTTTGATTTGGACTGTACGTGTTCTATGACAATTACATTTTATGCGTTTCTCCACCGAAAGAGAAACAAATATAAAAGTTAAAACCATAAAAATTAATTTTTTGTACTCATTAGTGTCTCCTGTGTTGTTTATCTGTATGTATTCCATTCTTCCCCAGAGCCTAATATTATTCTTTCTTGATCTTCTTTATAAATGTTATACTATACCTGCATGTATATTGGACTACGCTTATGTATGCTTATGTTAAACGCTAGGATCTATATGTGAGAGAGACCAAACAATTGTTTGTTATTGTTGTTGTTTTTCCTTCTGAGACTGGGTTACCAGAAGACTTAGAAATTCTACTCCTGGACCTATATTCAGAAAAATTGCACAGCTTACCCTAGAGATATTTGCACAACCATATTTATTGCTGCTCTATTTACTATAGCAAACTAATGGAACTAACCTAAATAGCCTTCAAGAGATGAATGGATAACCTGGTACATTCATAAAATGGAATAGTAAATCACATGTTTTTAAAAAAGTATGAAGTTAGAATGTATAAATAAATACTAAGCTGATTCAACCAAAGATCTGATATGACACTTTTTTGCTCTTTCTCCTTGTATTAAATTTTCTTCTGGATGCTGGCGATCATATATTATGGAGTTGGGCAGCTACAGCTAGATTTGTGAGTGTAGCATCTTAGAAGGAGAATTTCAATCCAAGTCAAGTCTTCAGATATCTGTCATCATCATTGCCATCTCATGAGAAAATCTGGCCCTGATCACCAAACTAAAATGCCACTGAAACCTTAACTCCTAGAGATAAATGTGTTTGTTGAAGTCCCATTTGGAACAATGCTTCTAAATGAAGGAATTAATAACTAATTTTAAAGGGCAAAAGATTTAAATGAAAGTTTCCACCCAAAGAAGCTCTAAGCATGAGCAATAAGTACACAAAAAATGTAATAATATCATCATGCCATTAGGGAAATACAATCAAAACTATTGCAAATACATTAGAAAGTCTATAATAATAAAAAAAAAATCCTGCGGCTGGCATATCTGGCTCCCTGGGAAATCACATGCTTAGCATGGAGGAGGACCTACATTCATTTCTAGCACCAACAACACAGACAAACCAACCTCCCTGTCTGCCGGTAGCAAAGAATGACAAGTGTGTAGCAAACTGGAACTTTTATGCACTGCTTAGCGAGAATGCCAAGTATATTAACATTTTTTGGTTTTTGTTTTGTTTTTATAAAAATAAAGTGAGTAAATTTATTAAACAGCAGAACTTCAATGTTTGATATCTACTCAAGAAAAATAACAATGTAGCTCTATGAAAATACTTTTATGTGGTTGTATGCAAAGCATTATTCATGATCTCAATAAGCTATAAACAATCCAAATGTCCACCAACTTGAAAATGGATAAACATATATACATAAACTATGGTATATCTATACAATAGATTTTTTTTTCAGTAATTAAAAGAAGCAAGCCACTCTACCTTTGCTCTGTTTTTCTTTCTCAGTTATCTGCACTCTCATGAACCAAATTGGAATCTCTAGTAAGCTCTTCCCAAACACCATTTCCTCTGGGCTCAATTGCACGATCTTGGTACTAAGTTGAGTATCTCTTTATTATTATTTATATACTATTACATTGTAATGATAGATTGCATCTGTTTCCTTTTCTCTGCTGTGAGTTCCATGATAACAGTACTTGTCTCTTTCTTGCCTTTAGATCCTTAAGACAAATGGGGAAATACAACACATACGTATGGAATGATGGTAGGAACAAATAGATGATAGTAGGCCTGACAACGTTAGGAAGGGATTGGGGGGCTATGAAAATGCTTATCAGATAAGCTCACTTGCTGATCTTTTAGGGAACTAGGGTTTGGGTTCTTAGCCCCAACTTCTAGAAGGCTCACAACTACCTGTAACTCCAGCTCCAAGTGATCAGATGCCTTTTTCTTGCTTCCACATTATAATAGCTACACCTGTCTTGGATCAATTTGTGCGGAATAGCTTTTTCCATCCTTTTACCCTAAGGTGCTACCTATTCTTGGTGGTGAGCTGTGTTTCTAGGATTCAGCACCAAGATAGATGCTGTTTTCTAATCCAGCCTGTGTCTATTGTAGAACTGAAACCATTAATATTAAGAGTTATTAATTGACAGTGTTTTTTATTCTTGCCTTGATTTTGTTGATGTAGTATTGGTATTCCTCCCCTTTTGACTTACTGTTCTTAGATTATTTATACATTGTGTCTTTAAAGGGTGGGTAGTCTCTGCAGACTGAAATTTTCTTTCCAGTGTCTTCAGTAAAGTTTGATTGATAAATAGAAGTTACTTAAATTTTGTTGCTTCTAGGTATATTTTTCTTTCTCTTTTGGTAGTGATTGATAATTTCTCTGTTTTTGCAGGCTGGTGGGTTTCAGAAAGGAATGAAGATGAACTAAAAAGGAAGTCTGACAGGATTATGGGCAAAGAGCTATGGGGATCCTGGATTTGGGCCAAGAGACAAAGTCAAACTCCACTTCTCATTTTGCAAAGGCCCTGTGAATTATGATGCTGATCCTAGTGACAGAGGACAACATACTCTTTTGAATGACTATTAAAGGTATTGTATTTAGGTATCAGACTAAAATGTCAGATTTTTTTCTACTGTTTTTAGGACCATAAGAGAACTTAGAACAGCATTCATACTCACAGGGACACTTAATTTATGAAAAAATTTGTGTTACAAAAAGGTAGAGAATGTAGACAAGGTGGACAAAAACTAATGATCATCAATTTAGAATAATAAATATATCACTAATTTGTAAAAATTGAAAGTATCTTATGATTGTGTATTAAGGCATCAATTATAATGAATTACAATCTTAAGTGTGACAGGTAATTTGTAAAACATAAAAAAATATACTTTAGAGGTATAGTGAGAGAATACTAACTTCTGGTTGAAAGGCTAACGATTGCCTGTATAAGACTCAATAGTCACCATGAATTTATAAATTTGATCAAAAATAAAAAATTATAAATTCTCTTCTAAAATCAGAAGGAATGATGGAGGCAAGGATGAGTGAAAGAAAGAACACAAGATTTAAAACTTGATAAACATTCAGAGCAACCCAAATCACCATTAATATTAATCCTTAAGATGTTCAAACTGGGTGCAAGGCATGCTAGAGCATAAAAGCACAAAACCCGGAAACCTGAGCAGAGAGGATAGCTAGCTGGCGATTTGTAAGGCTACCCTTCTGGTGTGTTTCCTGTGCCTTGTGCAGGGAGCGTGTGCTTCTGGGGAGCAGTCACACAGCACCACGAAAGGACTTCTTAGCATTGCTAAGCAGTTGAAGGCCAACACACAGAACTGACCACAGAGGGTGCCTAGTAAGCGTACAACACCTGTAATTCATAGTCTCCGACCTCACGAGTTGATCTGGGGCTTGTATCTGAAGCCTTCATTGGTGGTCCCTCTTAGCATCTTACTACATATTATAGGCTATTGTTTTCTTCAGCCATATCTGTTGTTTCCTTCTTCTTGAACTTGGTTGTGGCTTAATTTGTTCTTTCTCTTCCACTGTTATGAGGTTAAAGGTCAGCTCATTGGTCTGAGACCCTTCTCTAACGTAAGTATTCAATGCTGTATATTTTCCCCTAAGCCCCACTTTAGACACGTCCCACAAAATTTGATCTATCTGTGATGTCGTTTTCACTCAATTAAAAACTTTTTCCCATGCCTTGTGACTCCTTCTTGACCCATCTGCAATTTAGAAAGCAATACTTAATTTTTAGACATCTAAGGAATTCCCAGGTATCTTTACTGCTAATGATTTCTGCCTTAATCCTTTCATAATCAAGAACAAAGTTTGTATTATTTCAGTTTCTTAAAGTTTCTGTGGTTTGTTTCATAACTCAGTATGTAGTCTATTTTGAAGAATTGTCCATGTGCACTTGAAAATACTTATCTACTATTGTTTGGAGCATTGTAGGAATGTTAACAAACTTGAATTGTTTGCAAGTGTTGAAGGCAGCAGGTATAATTGTGTATCTGTATATTTCTCCTTTAAATTTTATCTGGAGTTTTAAAAGTAATAAAATTTTCCAAAATTTGCCATTTTAATAAAATCTTCAATGGACATACCATTTGTCTCTATACAACCATCACAATTAGGAATTTCTTAAATACCTTCAGTGCCCTGAACAAAAACCCCATTCCTGTAGAAATAACTTACCTGAACTCCTTGTGATCCCTAAGCTATTTTCCTAATGTGTTCTACACAGTCCAAATAAGCATACCCACACTATGTTAGCTCCTTTGGCTTAATAAATTTAGCATAGTGTATTTATCCACATTAAACCAGTAGCATTCCTTTTTATGGCTTCATACTTTTCTTCCTGGTAAGCGTAGCCCTGACCTGCTGTAGACATAAGCTTACGTGCATCTGTTCAAGCCTTTGTTTTCAAAGTTTTAAGATAATAAACAGTAATTATTTTAGGATCTGTAGCTTTTTGAGGTACAGTCAAGGTCTTTCCTAAAGCAGCTATGTTTTTAATATTGCTATACACAGTGTATGAAGGTTGTACATTTTCCATATCATCACCAAACTCACTCTTTTCCTTTTTCTTTTTGTCCTAGTCACTCTGGAACTGTGGCTCATTATAATGTTGATTTTCTTAAAGACATTGAGTGTCCTTTAAAATGCTGAGTTGCCATTATGTGTCTTCTTTGGAGACCCAACTACTTCACTTACACGTAAATTGCACTGTTTGTCTTCCATGTCACATTTTAGAAGTGTTATCAGATGCATAATTTACTAACATTTCACCTGGATTTTCCTTGCACACTTTTGGTAACACCTTTGCAATGGACACATTTTCTCATTTTGATTAAGTCCATGTTGTTTATTCATGCTGTGGTTGTTAATGCCTTGGTTGTTATATCTAAGACTTCATTGCCAAATTCCAGGCTATAAAAGTTTACTCTTATGGCTTCTTCTTACAGTCCTATTACTTTAGTTCAACTATTGGGATTATTAATAGATTTTGAGTTAATTTGTCAAATATTGTGCAAATGTAGTTTATCTGAAAGCTATTCAAATACTTAATTGTTACAGTGTCCAAGAAGAAGAATCGGGATGAATCTCAAAAGAGGACATAAAACGAATTGAATATCCTTTAAAACAGGTATGTGAACAAAAGATATGAAAACTAGGAGATGGGCACACAGAAGTAATACCCTAGACAAGGACACAGACTCAAGACAGAAGTTTCTGAGGGAGTTGCTGATATGGCCGTGTTCTGCCATCTATCTTAATGTATAAAGAAGTGTAGACTCAAGTACTTTTCTGGTGCTATATATAATAATTCTTTCAGGGAGTGTTCAAAGAAATAAATGAGTTGACCCCATATAATCTGGAAATTATTTCTGCCATTTTGATGTACCCTAACAAAAAAAAAAAAAATCAAGAGTTAGGACTTTGCTTGATTGTCTTAAAAAATAAAACCACATTTCACGAAAGCAAATCCAACCCTCGACACTTTCAAACATGCCTTCCTTCCTCTACACCTAGATCTCACAGCTGCAGACTGCGCCACAACAATAAAGCTGATTGCACACTCAAAATGACCAGGGACTGAAAAAAAGTAAATAAGGAAAGGGACTTCCTTTTTAAAAAGTCTGTAAATGCTTCCAATTTATGAAATTGTTTGAATTTGCTTAGTTGATGCAGGAAGAAAAAATGCAACCGATTGTGCTTTCATGGTCATATTTCTGATATTGGTGGAGTTTATTAAAATTGTAGAATATTTTCAGGAATAGAACTGATTGTGATTGATTCTGATGTCTGTTTGATCTTTAGTTCATTTTACCAGGGGAAATGAAAGAAGAGGTAAATAATTACTTGTTCCTTAGTGAGAAGTACTAGTAGGGGTGATTTTGATATCTTAATTCATTTATTTCTCAAGCAAACCTCTGTGGCAAATATTATCAATCCCTATTCTTAGTGATGAAGAACTGGGGACTAAGAAAGATTGAGTAACTTGTCTGAAGTGATACAAAATAACCTTTACAGATAGAATTTGAACTCACGGCTGGCTATAAAGCCAGTATGCTTTCCAGTATGTTAAAGTGTTCAACTCAGAAGGCTGTCCACAGCAAGGATCCGAGGCTTGGAAATGTTCAGTCTGATATTAAACAGGAAGAATCATGAGCTGTTAAAAGCAGTGTCCATTGAAACTAATAGATAGTTTCATATTATCTGTCTTTTACAATCAGGACCACTTTGTATCTCTAGAAAAGGTAAGATGAGTAACTAATACTTTCATATTGTCTCTGATAGCTGCAGAAAATGGCATAGTTTAGGTGGGCATGTTCTACCTGCAATGGGCTTGATCATCTGGTGGGTTAGAATGTCTGCTACAAAAATAGCTCAGTGGTGAAGAAAAGGACAGAGGTGGAAGCTACAAGATCATAGACTGGCTGAAATGATCCAATTTTAGCTTAAGCCTTTGTGAGAGGAAGCCAACAATCCACTGTTGTTTCCAAAGGAACCTGTGGACCCTGGGAGGGTGCCTACTGGTGTTGTCTGTTATCCAGCTGGAATAAAATTAGGTTAACAGTTGCATTGGGCCAAATTGAGAGAGTGTTACCTTCTGGTGCTGTCCATCACTAAGAGGGGGAAAGCAGTTTATAATCTCAAGGGATGAAGTCCAATCTTTTTTCTAACAAAAAGCAGGTGCAGAGACAAAGACTCATATACTTGGGCTAAAATAAGAGGTAAATTCCAATTCAGGTGGGAAACTGAGAGCTGAAAGGGAAGTATGTGTTCAAACCCTTTGTTTATAGACTAGAAACAAAGAAGCCCTGGCAACCACTGTATACCACAACAGCAACAAGAATACCTGATACTTGGTACAATCTCAACAGATCCTGTCAAATTAGTCCCAGTGCCTATGGATCCAGCCTCTACAAGACTTCCTTCCTTACTTTAGGTTACTTAAATAGTTTAATGCTTATTACTGGGACTGGCGCTATGACTAAGTCAGTAAGATGCTTGTGGCATAAGCATGATCATCCGAGTTCAAATCTCTACTACCTGTGTAAATCATGGCTAATCATCGAGAATCTAAAATCTCATAGCACCAGCTTGAGTCATACAGGAAGTAGGAATGAGAAGATTCCCTGAAGCTCAAGGGCCAGGAAAACTGGCAAACAATAAAAAGAGCGTGTCTCAAATAAACTGGAAAGTAAGCACAGCATCTCAAGGTTGTATTCTTACCTCCACAAATGTTCCATATTCACATGTGAATGAGCACCCACACCTCCTGCAACATGCTCATATCATTTATGTATATATGTACATATGAACAAAATTTTTTTAAAGACTTAAAGTAATAGTACATATGGAATTAGCAACCCCCCAGAACATTAGATAGTAATACTCTTTAATCACTTCTTTATTTCTCTTTTCACTCGAAAAACACTTATTACTTATTAAAGACCCAGATCTAGTAACTTTTTTTGTCTGTTTAATAATAACTTTAAGACTCTCAAGAAGGAAATCGAAGAAGATCTGAGAAAATGGAGAAATTTCCCATGCTCATGGATTGGCAGAATTAACATAGTAAAAATGGCCATTCTAAAGGCCATCCAGAGACTGCTCCACCTGGGGATCCATCCCATAAACAGCTACCAAACTCGGACATTATTGTGGATGCTAGGAAGTGCTTGCTGATGGAAGCATGATAAACTATCTCCTGAGAGGCTCAGGCAGAGCCTGACAAATACAGAGGCAGATGCTCGCAGCCAACAGTTGGACAGAACGTGGGGTCCCAGATGGAAGAGTTGGAGAAGGGAATGAAGGAGCTGAGGGGGTTTGTAGCCCCATGGAGGGAGCAGCAGTGTCAACAGGCCAGACCCCCTGAAGCTCCCGGAGACTGGACCACCAACCAAAGGATACACATGGAGGGACCCATAGTGCTGGCTGCATATGTGACAGAGGAAGGCCTTGTTTTACATCAGTGAGAGGTGAGACCCTTGGGCCTGAGAGTATTCAATGCCCCAGTGTAGGGGAATGCCAGGGAGGGAAGATGGGAGAGGGTGGGTGGGTGGGGGAGCACCCTCATAGACGCAGGGCAAGGGAGGATGGGATAGGGGTTTTCAGAAGGGGAGACCTGGAAAGGGGAAAACATTTGAAATGCAAATAAAGTAAATATCAAAAAAAAAAAAAATGGCCATCCTACCAAAGGAAATATACAGCTTCAATGAAATCCCCATCAAAATTCCAATGCAAGTTTTCAAAGACCTGGGAAGAGCAATTTTCAAATTTATCTCAAAAGGAAAAACACTCAGAATAACAAAAACAATTCTTAACAATGAAAGAACGAACAGCTGGGGGATCACCATCCCTGACCTCAAGCTGTATTATAGAACAATAGTGATAAGAAGTGCATGGTATTGGTACAGAGACAGACATGTTGATCAATGGAATAGAACTGAAGATTCAGACATAAAACCACACACTTAGGCACACTTGATATTTAACAAAGTAGCCAAAAATATACAATAGAAAAAAAAAAACATCTTCAATAAATGGTGCTGGTCTAAGTGGCTGTCTGTATGCAGAAAAATGAAAATAGACCCATATTTTTCACTTTGCACAAAGCTCAAATCCAAGTGATCAAGGACCTCAACATAAAACCAGATACACTGAATGAATCTAATAGAAGAGAAAGTAGGAAAGAGCCTTGAATTCATTAGCACAGGGGGGAAATTCCTAAACAGAACTCCAATGGCTCATGCTCTAAGATCGAGAATTAATAAATGGGACCTCATGAAACTGGAAAGCTTCTGTAAGGCCAAGGACATAGTCAATAAGACAAATCAGCAACCTACAAATGGGGAAAAAATCTTCACTAACCCCATATCCGATAAAGGGCTAACATCCAAAATATATGAAGAACTCACGAAGCTAACCACCAAAAAAAAAAACCCCAAACAACCCAATCAAAATATGGGTATAGAACTAAACCAAGAATTCACGACAGAGGAATCTTGAATGACTGAGAAGCACCTAAAGAAATGTTCAAAGTCCTTAGTGATCAGAGAAATGCAAATCAAAACGATCCCAAGATTCTTCCTTACACCAATCAGAATGGCTAAGGTCAAAACCTCAGGTGACAACACATGTTGGTGAGGATGTGGAGGAAGAGGAACACTCCTCCATTGCTGGTGGAAATGGAAACTGGTACAACCACTCTGGAAATCAATCTGGAGGTTCCTCAGAAAATTGGAAATAGATTTACCTGAAGATCCAGCAATGCCTTTCTTGGGAATATACCCAAAAGATGCCACACCATGACACAGGAGCACATGTTTCACTATGTTCATAGAGGCCTTGTTTGTGATAGCCAGAAGCCGGAAACAACCCAGATGTCCCACAACAGAAGAAGGATACAGAAAATGAGGTTCATTTACACAATGGAATACTACTCAGCTATTAAGAAGGAAGACATCGTTTCCAGTTTCCATCTGTGGGGGGAGACCTCTGCCTGGGCCACCAGGGCTCCATAGCCAAATAGCGCTGGGAGAAAGCTAACCTCCCAGGAGTGTGGAGAAGTCCGTGAGAGGGGGTAAGAGGAACAACACTGCTCAGTGTGACTCTCCCTGAATCCTTGGGACAAAGGGATTGAGGAACAGCCGGGGGAAGGAGCCTTCTGGTTTCCATCTGTGGTTGGAGACCTCTGGCTGGGCCTCCAGGGTTCCATAGCCAAATAGTGCCAGGAGAAAGCTAGACTCCCAGGAGTGTGGGCAAGCCTGTCTGCTCAGAGGGACCCACCTGGAATCTCCAGGACACAGGGATTGTGGAGTGGTCTTTTGGTTTCTTTCAGTGGCCAGGGAGCAGATCCTGTGACACAGAGCTCCATACTCCAATAGTGCCAGGAGAGAGCTGGTATCCCAGGAGTGCAGACACACCTTCAAGCACAGGCAGGACCACCACTTCTGTAAAAATTTACTGGATCAAGAGGGGTCCTTGCAGAGTCATCAGGAAATAGGAACCAAGGAGCAGCTGGGGACTAGATGCTTCTGGTTTTTGTCTGCACCCCAGAGCTGACCCTGTGCCACAGCTCTTCAAACACGAATTTCTCTCAGAGAAAACTGGTCTTCAAGGAGTATTGACACAGAGGCTTGCAGGAGGGACAAGCCACAGCCAGATAGAGTAAGACTAGCTAACACCAGAGTTAACCAGATGGCAAAAGGCAAGGGAAAGAACATGAGGAACAGAAACCAAGGCTACTTGGCACCATTAGAACACAGCTCTCCCACCACAGCAAGCCCTGGATACCCCAACACACCAGAAAAGCAAGACTCAGATTTTAAATCACATCTCATGATGATGATAGAAGATTTTAAGAAGGAAATAAATAACTCCCTTAAAGAAATACAAGAGAACACAGATAAACAAATAGAAGCCCATAAAGAGGAAACACAAAAATCCATTAAAGAATTACAGGAAAACACAATCAAACAGATGAAAGAAATGAACAAAACCATCCAAGAAATAAAAATTGAAATAGAAACAATAAAGAAATCATAAAGGGAAAAAACCCTGGAGTTAGAAAACCTAGGAAAGAGATCAGGAGTCATAGATACAAGCATCACCAACAGAATACAAGAGATAGAAGAGAGAATCTCAGGTGCAGAAGATACCATAGACAACATTGACACAACAGTCAAAGAAAGCACAAAATGCAAAAAAGTTCCTGACCCAAAACATCTAGAATATCCAGGATACAATGAGAATACAGAACTTGAGGATAATAGGTATAGAGGTGAGTGAAGATTCTCAACTTAAAGGACCAGTAAATATCTTCAACAAAATTATAGAAGAAAACTTCCCTAACCTAAGAAAAGAGATGAACATAAATATACAGGAAGCCTACAGAACTCCAAATAGATTGGACCAGAAAAGAAATTCCTCTCATCACATTATAGTGAAAACACCAAATACACAAAATAAGGAAAGAATATTAAAAGCAGTAAGGGGAAAAGGTCAAGTAACATATAAAGGCAGACCTATCAGAATTACACCAGACTTCTCACCAGAGACTATGAAAGCTAGAAGATTCTGGGCAGAACTCATACAGACTCTAAGAGAATACAACTGCTAGCCCAGGCTACTATACCCAGCAAAACTCTCAATTAACATAGATGGTGAAACCAAAATGTTCTACGACAAAACCAAATTTGCGCAGTATATTTACACAAACCCAGCCCTACAAAGAATAATAGATGGAAAACGCCAACACAAGGAGGGAAAATACACCCTAGAAAAAGCAAGAAAGTAATCTTTCAACAAACTCAAAAGAAAATAGCCACACAAACTTAAAAATAACATCGAAAGTAACAGGAAGCAACAATCACTATTCCTTAATATCTCTTAACATCAATGGACTCAATTCCCCAATAAGAAGACATAGACTGACAGACTGGATCCATAAACAGGACCCAGCATTTTGCTGCATCCAGAAAATGCACCTCTGTGTTAAGGACAAACACTACCTCAGAGTAATGGGCTGAAAAACAATTTTCCAAGCAAATGGTCCCAAGAAACAGGTTGGAGTAGCCATTCTAATATCAGATAAAATCAACTTTCACCCAAAAGTCATCAAAAAAGATAAGGAAGGACACTTCATACTCATCAAAGGAAAAATCTACCAAGAACTCTCAATTCTGAACATCTATGCCCTGAATGCAAGGTCACCCACATTCATAAAAGAAACTTTATTAAAGCTCAAAGCACACATTGCACCTCACACAAAAATAGTGGGAGACTTCAACACCCCACTAGCATCAATGGACAGATCTTGGAAACACAAACTAAACAGAGACACAGTGAAACTAACAGATGTTAGGAACCAAATGGATTTAACAGATATCTATAGAACATTTCATCCTCAATCAAAAGAATATAACTTCTTCTCAGCACCTCATGGTACCTTCTTCAAAACTGATCATATACTCTGTCACAAAACAAACCTCAACAGATATAAGAAGATTGAAATAATCTGAGGCCTCCTATCAGATCACTATGGATTAAGGCTGGTCTTCAATGTCAACAACAACAGAAAGCCCACATACACATGGAAGCTGAACAATGCTCTACTCAATGATAACTTGGTCAAGGAAGAAATAAAGAAAGAAATTAAAGACTTCCTAGAATTTAATGAAAATGAAAGTACAACATACCCAAACTTATGGGACACAATGAAAGCAGAGTTAAGAGGAAAACTCATAGCTCTGAATGCCTCCAAAAAGAAACTGGAGAGAGCATACACTAGCAGCTTAACTGCACACCTGAATGTTCTAGAACAAAAAGAAGCTAATACACCCAAGAGGAGTAGAAGGCAGGAAATAATCAAACTCAGGGCTGAAATCAACCAAGTAGAAACTAAAAGAACTATACAAAAATCACCAAAACCAGGAGCTAGTTCTTTGAGAAAATCAATAGGATAGATAAACCTTTAGCCAGACTAACCAGAGGGCACAGAGACAGTACCCAAATTCACAAAATTAGAAATGAAAAGGGAGATATAACAACAGATTCTGAGGAAATTAAAAAAATCATCAAATCCTACTACAAAAGACTATAATCAACAAAATTGGAAAATCTGGATGAAATGGACAATTTTCTAGACAGATACCAAATACCAAAGTGAATTCAGGATCAAATAAACCATCTCAATAGTCCCATAACCCCTAAAGAAATAGAAGCAGTCATTAAAAGTCCCCCAACCAAAAAAAGCCAAGGACCCTATGGGTTCAGTGCAGAATTCTATCAGACCTTCAAAGAAGACCTAATACCAATACTCTTCAATCTATTCCACAAAATAGATACAGAAGGAACACTACCCAATTCCTTCTATGAGGCCACACTTACGCTGATACCAAAACTGCAGAAAGACCCAATAAAGAAAGATAACTTCAGACCAATTTCCCTTATGAATATCAATGTAAAAATACTCAATAAAATTCTCACAAACTAAGCCAGATGGTGGTGGCACACGCCTTTAATCCCAGCACTTGGGAGGCAGAGGCAGATGGATTTCTGAGTTCTGTAGGCCAGCCTGGTCTACAGAGTGTGTTCCAGGACAGCCAGAGCTACACAGAGAAACCCTGTCTCGAAAAAACCAAAAAAAAAATTCTTGCAAACTGAATCCAAGAACATATCAAAACAACCATTCACCATGATCAAGTAGACTTTATCCCAGTGATGCAGGGATGGTTCAAAACCCGGAAACGCATCAATGTAATCCACTACATAAACAAACTCAAAGGAAAATACCAAATGGTCATTTCTTTAGATGCTGATAAAGCATTTGACAAAATTCAGCATCCCTTCATGGTAAAAGTCTTGGAAAGATCAGGAATTCAAGGCCCATACCTAAACATAGTAAAAGCAATATACACCAAACCAGTGGCCAACATCAAACTAAATGGAGAGAAACTTGAAGCAATCCTAGTAAAATCAGGGACTAGACAAGGCTGCCCTCTCTCTCCCTATCTATTCAACATAGTACTTGAAGTTCTAGCTAGAGCAATTAGACAACAAAAGGAGGTCAAAAGAATACAAATTGGAATGGAAGAAATCAAAATATCACTATCTGCAGATGATATGATGGTATACTTAAGTGACCTGAAAAACTCCACCAGAGATCTGCTACAGCTTAGAAACAATTCAGCAAAGTGGCTGGAAACAAAATTAACTCAAGCAAATCAGTAGTTTTCCTATACTTGAGGGATAAACAGGCTGAGAAAGAAATTAGGGAAATGACACCCTTCACAATAGTCACAGACAATATAAAGTATCTTGGTGTGAGTCTAACCAAACAAGTGAGAGATCTGTATGACAAGAACTTCAAGTCTCTGAAGAAAGAAATCAAAGAAGACCTCAGAAGATGGAAAGATCTTCCATGCTCATGGATTGGCAGGATTAATATACTTAAAATGGCCATCCTGCCGAAAGCAATCTCCAGATTCAATGCAATCCCCATTAAAATTCCAACTCAATTCTTCATGGACTTAGAAAGAGCAAATCTCAAATTCATATGGAATAATAAAAAACCCAGGATAGCAAAAACTTCTCAACAATGAAAGGACTTCTGGGGGAATCAGCATCCCTGATCTCAAGCTGTACTACAGAGCAGAAGTGATAAAATCTGCATGGTATTGGTACAGTAACAGGCAGGTAGATCAGTGGAATAGAATTGAAGACCCAGAAATGAACCCACACACCCATGGTCACTTGATCTTTGACAAAAGAGCTAAAACCATCCATTGGAAAAAAGACAGCATTTTCAACAAATGGTGCTTGTTCAACTGGCGGTCTACATGTAGAAGAATGCAAATTGATCCATTCCTATCTCCTTGTACAAAGCTCAAGTCCAAGTGGATCAAGGACTCCACATAAAACCAGATAATCTACACTGAATCTAATAGAATAGAAATTGGGGAAATGTCTCGAACACATGAGCACAGGGGAAAAGTTCCTGAATAGAACACCAATGGCTTAGGCTCTAAGATCAAAAATTGACAAATGGTATCTCATGAAATTAGAAAGCTTCTGTAAGGCAAAGGACACTGTAAATAGGACAAAAAGGCAACCAACAGATTGGGAAAAGATAGAGGGCTAATATCCAATACATACATACAAAGAACTCAAGAAGTTAGACTCCAGAGATCCAAATAACCCTATCGAAAAATGGGGAACAGAGCTAAATAGAGAATTCGTTTTTTTTTTTTTTTTTTTTTTTTTTGGTTTTTCGAGACAGGGTTTCTCTGTATAGCCCTGGCTGTCCTGGAACTCACTCTGTAGATCAGGCTGGCCTCGACCTTAGAAATCTGCCTGCCTCTGCCTCCCAAGTGCTGGGACTAAAGGCGTGCGCCACCACTGCCTGGCAAGAATTCTTAACTGAGGAAACTTGTAGGGCTGAGAAGCACCTAAAGAAATGTTCAACATCCTTAGTCATCGGGGAAATGCAAATCAAAACAAAGAAGAAATATAAAGAAGAAATATATATATGAAAAGAAGATAGTGGCAGGAGAAATGGCTTAAAAATTAACAGGACTTGCTGTTCCCTGCAGAGAGCCTGGGTATGTTTCCAGGAACTGTACTGTAGCTTACAACTGTCTGTTATTCTAGTGCTGCAATATCTAAAGCCTTCTTTTGGTGTCATTGGTCATGCATGTGGTGTGCATACACACAGGCAAGCACAATAATAAATATATATTTTAGGTAAAATAAAATATTGTAAGTTTCAGTATTCCTGATATTTTTGCTCATGTATATCATATACACTTACTTTATTTGGTTTAGCATTTACTTTAGATCTATCACTGAGCAAACAGCAGCTGATCAATAAGCAAACAAGAATAAGTGCTAAGTTCCTTTACTTGATCAAAACCAACTATTTTCTGTGAGGCAGGGTCAATGTATATATTCCAAGATGTTCTCACTTTATGATTCTCTTGGCTTAGTCTCTTGAGTTCTAGGATCCCAGAAGTGTGTTCTTGCTTGGTCAGACAACGTTTCTTATCACTATAGATTTTAAGTTTTCTAGTCCTATAATTTATTTAAACTCATTGTAAAATGATGTTTAAATGTCTATGAAATTAAAGAATACTCCTTTGAATACTGGTTATGGCTCGATGGGTAATGGAACATATCATCAAACCTAATGACCTGAGTTCAATGTCTGGAACTCCAGATGTAGGAGAAAGATGACTTCCCCAAGCCATACTCTGACCTCCACGTAATTAAATAAACATATATCATATTTTTAGTTGAAAACACACCTTTGGTTTTATCAAACATTTGAAGGTGACTTGTATGTGATGGAAACAACACAGGTTTATATAATAACTCATAATAGCTCTATGATGTTCATATATTGATATTTATACTTTACATGCATGCACGTTGAAGTTCTGAATGGTTCAAAGGTTTGGTCTAAATGAATGCAGTGTGTGTGTTTATACACACATGCTATGCTTTGATGAATTTCACCTCTACTGAAATCCTCTTTCTCATTATTAGTCATTTTTTCAGGACAGAGCCCTTGAAACCCACTTGCTTCTGGTGTTGTGTCCAATTAACAGAACTCAGATTTGCTTTTCTCCAACTCCCCCTTAAAATGGGGGCTTGCTCCATGGATAGTCTGGAGTGTCTTCTACAGGAACTGCTGTGGAATCAACTAGTCACTTCTGTGGATGCCTGTAGGACAAGAGGGATTGGCTTAGGAATGCCATGGATGACATTCAACTAGGACCCAGGTGGATGTCACAGCCATTCCACAAATGTCATCCTAATCACTCCAGCGTATTCTACATCTCAGAACTGAGTTGAGTATGTTGTAGCGATTGCTCTGCAGTGGCTGGAGTTGGAAACAGTGAGTTTGTATTATGATGGTGGTTTAAATGTGGACCAATGGCCAGAGGAGATGGAGGATGAGGCAATTAGAAATCTGAAAGATTAAAGTCCAGTTTTGTTGTTGTTGTCTTTTGTTATTTTTTATAAAATAATTTTATTTTGGGGTACAGAGACAGAAAAAGAAAGGGGAGGGGGAAGGAGGATAGGAGAGGGGAAGGGAGGGGAAAGGAGGGGAGGGGAGGGGAGAGAAGGAAGGGAAGAAGCCAGCTGGAAACATGAAGAGAAGGGGGAGGCAGAAAGAGAGAGAGAGAAGGAGGTGTGTGTGTGTGTGTGTGTGTGTGTGTGTGTGTGTGTGTGTGTGTGTGTGTGTGTGTGTGTCAGATAGAATCATGGAGGCAAACAGTCCTTTTATAGCAAGTCAGGCTTTTACCTGGTTGTTGCTAGGTAACGGCTGGGTGGAATCTAGAATAAATGCTAAAATTTCTCTATTTTGGTGTAATTTAAAAACAAGAAACTAGAAATAGGTGATAGTGAGGCAGGAATAGGGTCACTATGATCTTCAGTGTTTCCTGCTGTGAAGTTTTGTCTCTATTCCACCTTTCACTTTTTAAAAAGACTGGGTACATCTTCTTCTGTTGAGGCAAGGCAAGGCAGCCCAGTTAAGGAAAAGGTAGCCAAAGGCAGGCAATGTAATTAGGTACAACCCATGCTCCCTCTTTAGAAGTCCTACATGAAGACCCAACTGCACTATTGTTACATATATGCAGAGGGCCTAGGTCTGCCCCCCTCTTGCTCTCTTGTTGGGGGTTCAGTCTCCACGAACCCCTAGGTGTCCGGGTTAGTTGATTCTGTAGGTTTTCTTGTGGTGTCCTTTACTCCTCTGGCTCTTTCAATACTTTCTCTCCTCTTCCATAGGATTCCCCAAGTTCCACTTAATGTTTGGCTGTGGGTCTCTGCATCAGTTTCCATCATTTGCTGGGTGGCATCTCTGGGATGACAGTTATCCTAGACTCTTCTCTAGAAGTAGAGAAAAATATCATTAATTGTATCAGGGTTTGGCTCTCTCTCATGGCATGGGTCTCAAGTTGAGCTAACCATTGGTTGGCACAATCCTCAAATTCTGCTCCCTCTTTTACCCTTTTACATCTTGTAGGCAGGACAAATTATGGGACTAAGATTTTATGGCTGGCTTGGTGTCCCAATCACTCCATTGGAAGTCTTGCTTGGTTATGGGGGATGGCCAGTTCAGGATCCATATTTCCTCTTGCTTGGAGTCTTAGCTAGGATCACCTTCATAGATTCCCAGTTGCTTCCATTGCTTTAGGTTTTAAGCTTATCCCAGAGATGCCCCACCCTCCAATTGAGTTGTCTTTCACAGTATTCTCTCCCTCTCTCCCCCTATACCTAATTCCTCCTGTTCCAATCCCCAACTTCATACCTAGCCTATCCAGTCCCCTCTACCTATCTGTTTCCCCTTCTCAGTGAGAGTCATGTGCCCCCAACCTCTCTACCCCTCTTTGATACTTAGCTTCTTTGGATCTATGGATTTCAGCTTGGTAATTCTGTACTTTATAACTAATATCCACTTATAAGTGAGTGCATAATCATGTTTGTTTTTCTGAGTCTGGGTTATCTTATTCTGGATGTTTTTTCTAGTTCCATACATTTGTCTGAAAATTTCATGATGTCATTGTTATTATTTGCTGAGTATTTCTCCATTGTGCAAATGTACCACATTTTGTTTTATCAGTTCTTCAGTAGAGGGACATCTGGGTTGTTTCCAGTTTCTGGCTATTGTGAACAAAGCTGCTATGAACATAGTTGAACAAGTGTCTTTGTGGTATGGTGGAGATTCTTTGGGATACATGCTCATGACTGGTATAGCTGGCACTTGAGGTAGATCCATTCCCAAATTTCTAAGAAACTGCTATATTGATTCCCAAAGTATGTGCACAGTTTTGCACTCCCATTAGCAAAGGAGGTGTGTTCCCTTTTCTTTATATCCTCACCAGTATGAGCTGTCACTGGAGGTTTTTTTTTTTTTTTTTTTTTTTTTTTTTTCCCCAAGACAGGGTTTCTCTGTGTAGCCCTGGCTGTCCTGGAACTCACTCTGTAGATCAGTTTGGCCTTGAACTCAGAAATCCGCCTGCCTCTGCCTCCCAAGTGCTGGGATTAAAGGCGTGTGACACCACCGCCCGGCTCACTGGAGTTTCTTTTGTTGTTGTTGTTTTGTTTTGTTTTTGTTTTTTGTTTTTTTTATTTTTTATTTATTTTATTTTATTTTTTGATACTTTATTTACATTTCCAATGTTTCCCCTTTTCTGGGTCTCCTCTTTGGAAACCCCCTATCCCCTCCCCCTCCCCGCCTCTATGAGGGAATTCCACCTCCCACCCACCCTCCCACCCATCCCCATATTCCCACCTTGACATTCCCCTTTACTG